>JAWDJE010000005.1:120380000-121580000 GCA_035047345.1 Bradypodion ventrale | reverse complement strand
TGAAAGAATTCTCTTTGACACTTTAAGACACAAATTGTCATCAGGATTGCTTCATTCTGTTTTCAACTCAGTACGTTCACGAATTATAATGAGATCTGTGATTTAAACTTTCACAAAATATTTCTAGGGATTTCTTTTTTTTCTTCTGTGCTATACATTCAAATTTTCCTGTTTCCAATGAAACATTTTAAAATACTGTACTGAAAATCCTACAAATTAAAACTACAGATAATTGGAATGTTGCCTTTTAAAGTTGTTTTTTAGATTTAAAACATGTCTTGAGGAAAATAATGGAGTGTAATCATCTCAGGATCTGGAAATGTGTGGGAAGGATTAGCTGTTTACAGTGAAGAAATGTAGGGGCTAATTTTAGATCAGCCATTTCTATGACTTATTTGGGTTGCAATTGTGGGAATGTTCCCAAAGGGACGTGTCTAAATATGAATCTCATGCACCCACTTTCTGACATGGTGGTCTAGTAAGGAGAGATTGAAATCCTGTTGATTGGCTCTATATGTGCAATAAGGATGACATTATCAACAGCAGCAAATTGCAAAAGGGCAAAAAGAAGAAAAAAGAGGGCAAAAGAAGGGGTGGCCAAAAATGAGATGGCTAGATAGTATTGTAGACACAATGGGCACAGAGCTGGGTGGGTTGAGGAGGATGGTGGAGGACAGGGGTGCCTGGAAGGCAATGGTCCATGGGGTTGAAAAGGGTCGGAATCAACTGTGTGACTAAACAACAACAAGCAAAATTCCACCAATGATTAATGGATTCCTTTGACATTTTTAGGGTGTACATACCTGTCATATTGTATTTGAGTCATGTGTGCTCCAAAATCACTAAAGGAAGCTTTTGGGCACCCATGCTACCATCATCTCAATTGTGCATGTGCAGCTGTACAACAGGATTTCCTGTTCCCAAATCCTTCTTATATGTGTTAATTGGGATCACATTCCTCCTATGGCTAGTTCTTATGATGTTAGAATAGCACATCCCTTACAGAAGATGAAAGTATGTGCATGAATCTTCTTTGGTAAAACCATTCACCTATCAACTGAACTATGATTTTTAAAGAGCTAGTAGAAGGAGATACAAGCTTTATAAAATTCATAAAGGGACTGAAGTGGCTTAGTGGTTAAGATGCTGAATTTGCCGACTGGAAGGTTGGTAGGTCAGTAGTATGAGACACAATGGAGGGAGCTCCCATCTCTGTTCCAGCTTGTGCCAACCTAGCAGTTCAAAAGCAAGCAATTGCAAGTAGATAAGTAGGTGCCACTTCAGTGGAAGGTAACAGTGTTTAGCTAGTCAGGCCTGCCACACGACCACAGAAACATCTGCAAATGCAGGCAGTACTGGTTCTTTGGCTGTAAATGGAGATGAGCAATGTACCTTAAAGTCGGATACAACTGGCTTTTTAGCAAGGGTGACCTTTACCTTTACCAAAGGTGGGCGGGACCATCAGGCAACTGGGACTCAGCCCAGGGTGCCGCCAGGCCCCCAGTACCATGGCACTTCCCTTGGGTGCCAATCCAAAGAGTCAAGCCAAGCTGCAATGCTCAGAATGATCAAGCAAAGGAGCTGGGCTCCGTGTTCCTTTGCCTGCCTTCCTCCTCCTGTGCTGCCAAAGATAAGATTACAAAAGCAGCTTCATTGACAGTGGAGCTGCCATGGCTTAAAGGTTGCAATTTTGCCTTGTAAGAAGGAGGTTGTTGGTTCAAATCCCCAGAGGAGAGTTGAAATTAGAAGGCGAGTGGGAGCGTATATATTTTGTTAGGGTTAGATGCCCTCATCACTCCCTATCCAGTGCCCTTTTAGCTTAGCCAGAATGCCCTTGACCTTGACCTTGACCTTTTCCTACACCTACAAGGAGGTAACCAGGACCTCATTTCATACCTGGAAGTTAGGTAATTCTAAAGGGGATCTCCATGTACTGAAGCACCATGCTTGTACACATGGCAAATTCTGCACCATTGTCCAGTAAATCACCACACTCTAATAATGCCCTAACAGGCTCCCAGCCCACAGAAAAGATGTATTAAATAATTAAAGTAAGAAAGTTCTGAGTTCAATGTAGACGGAGTATGCCTAATAGATAGATAGATAGAGTTTTTATTTCTATACCGCTTTTCTGATCCCAATGGGAGACTCACAGTGGTTTACAGCATTTAAAGTGGCAAGCAAAGATACAATGTAAATACAAATAAATTACAATTACATTAGAAATTTCTAATACAAAACACAATATAACAATAAAGAGCCCACAAATGTATGCCCTCGTCCTAGACAAGTCCGCTGATGGAAAGTAACAGCCACAAAAGTCCTAATCGTGGCAGCACCTGGGGTGCCTGGGATGCCGGCAGGAGGTAGGTTGGTCCGGCGTCCTTCTTTGCAGGGGCCTACCACGTGCATGGCAAAAAATATTTATATAGAGAGGGAAATAAAGAGAGGGACAGAATAATGTCAAAATCTGTTAGTTTTATTTCCTACCACATTTGATTTTAAAAATCTCAACTTCTCATTCTATTATGAAGAAATTAGTAAATATTTGCAGGTTTTCATAAAAAAACCTAACTTTTGTTTTTCAAAAAGTAACTAATTTTGTATAATATATAATGGCCAAATTCATAAAGCATATCTGTTTCCAATCGGGTTGAATCATGCTATTTCGGGCTACCATGAAATGATTGAAGATGTCAGGAAAAGTCTAGTTCAGCAAAGCAAATTAGGTTGCCTGAACAAGAACCATACCTGTCAACTATCCCATTTTCCCCAGGAAAATCCCTTATTTTACCCCTCTTCCTGTCCCTCCCGTTTTCTTAATTTCTCAATATTTTCCCTTATTTTATAAAAAATATCCTGACCAGAGCCCTCACAGGCAAAGCTGCAGCATTTTTTCCCAGCCACCAGAGGTCGCTGTGTGGCAGGCTTTTCGCTTGTGGAAGGAGAGAGAGAGAAGGTGGGGGGGGGCATTCTGTAATTTTTCCCTTTCTCTTTCCCTTTCCTGCCAGCCACATGGTCCTGGAGGCTTCGTTTTGGCTGCTGGGAGCAGGAGTCTACTCTAGGTGAGTGATATATTTCATATATGCAGTGGCAGCCTCATGCTTTATTGAGCTGTTTCTGCCCTGCCTTCTGGCTGGAGGATTTCATTTCTAGAGTTCTAGAGTTAACTTGGGAGGGGGGGTTGCTTGATCACTATATGAGAGAGAGGGGGAATTAATCCCTTGCTCCTCCATCCTAATGGGGGGGGGGTTGCCTGATCACTATATGAGAGAGAGGGGGGGAATTAATCCCTTGCTCCTGCACCCTAATTGGGGGGAGGGGGTTTGCCTGATCACTGTATGAGAGAGAGGGAAGAATTAATCCCTTGCACCTGCACCCTAATTGGGGGAGGGGGTGTTGCCTGATCACTATATGAGAAAGAGAGGGGGAATTAATTCCCTTGCTCCTGCACCCGAATTGGGGGGGGGGTGCCTAATCACTATATCAGAGAGAGAGAGAGGGGGGGTTCCCTTGCTCGAAAGCCAGTCGTATCAGACTCTAGGGTTCAGTGCTCATCTCTGTTTCAAAGCCGAAGAGCCAGCGTTGTCTGTGTCTGCAGACATTTCTGTGGTCATGTGGCAGGCATGACTAGACACCGGAGCGCACGGACCGCTGTTACCTTCCCACCAAAGTGGTCCCTATTTATCTACTTGCAATTTCTTGCTTTCGAACTGCTAGGATGGCAGGAGCTGGGACAAAGACGGGAGCTCATTCCGTCCTGCAGTACTCGGGAATCGAACTGCTGACATTCTGCCTCCCAGTCAGCATTTTAGTCACTTAAGCCACTGAGTAAACAAGAAAGAAAACAAAACAAAAGTCCCCAAAGAAGATGGGGAAAGGGTTCTTTGGCCCACACAGGTTTGTGCCCATTGCATCTACAATACCATTTAGCCATCTTATTTTTGGCCACCCCCTTCTTTTGTCCTCCACCTTTCCCAGCATCAAGGCTTTCTCAAGTGAATCCTCCCTTCTCATTTGATGTCCAAAGTACTTTGCAGGCGCACCCACCCAAATAAGACTAAGACAGCGGTATTGGATTAAAGACATCGGGCCACTTTTATTGAATAATGCCCTAGTCCGAATTATCATTTTCAATTGGTGTATCATCCAATTGTAATTCTTTAAGGCAAGCAGGCCGCAGTAACACTGGTAAAGTTCCTCCCAAAATGCCAATGGAAATTGGCTACATGTATCTATTTGTATCAATTTGTTAGTTGACACAAACAAATTGTTGACCGGAGTCAATATACTATCTACTGACCCCACCCTATGATGTGTATCCATTCAAATATCAAGGTGATGCAGGCTGTGAAGCTCCTGACATCACCCATTTCATGGTTCGCCCTTGACCGGCCAATCCTGTTTCCCCTGTACCTATCTACGTGTTGGCCAGTCAATTGCAAACCTGCTGGATACCTATGGGTCATAAATCTTTACCTTACCAGTGCTACCCGCCACACGGGGAGGCGTCCATGATGACTCACACCCCCCCCCCCAGACTGTCAGCTCGGTCACCAGGCCCGCTTGCACATCCTCCAGAAAGAGGTTCATACCTCTAGCCGAAAGGTGGACCCCATCTCCTGCATATAGATCAAAATCCTGCAAGCCTATCCCTGGATGTCGAATGGCTGTCCCCAAGCCATTCTCGACAAGGAACCGGGCAACAGCCCTGTTTACTGACCGCTGGGCACGGTCCAAACCACGGAGGTCCATGCCTCCTCTATAACACTGTCTCAGCACGATGTCAGACCACAGCAACTGGGTGTACGGCCATAAATGATGTAAAAACACCAGGTCGTTGCACACTGACATTTTTAAGGAAAGGCCAGTGATCTGTGCTAGATCATTGCCGCTGAGGTGCAGAATCAGGACATCAGGCGGTCCAGCATCTCTGATGGACATCAGGAATGGCAACAGTTCCTGCCATCTCATGTCGCACATACCATACCACCGCATATGTGCAGATGCACACAGCCCGAGATGGGATGCCCACTCCATTGCTGCAGTATACTGTGCCGCCCAGTGCATGTAACTGTGGCCCACCAGCCATACTGCCACCGGTGTGCGTAGACACACAGGGTCTGTAAAAGAAGGAGAAGGAATTAAGGACATAACTGGTACTCATACAGTGAGGGGATGTACATATAAGGAAAAACGTGTGGACCCCCACCTGCCCATCCGAGATATATCAGCCTCAGAGTACCTGAACGCAGCCGCAGTTGAAGCGGCGCCTATCCTGAATGAATGGGTGCCATAACGAGCCCCAGGGAGGCCGACACTGTGAAGTGCCATACTGGTCACCCTCCAGAACTGAAATTTGGTAAGGGAAGATCCATCCTGGTGACTTAAAAATGGGCCAGGGTGCGTGCCACGCACTGCCAAAAATGCATGTAGGGCACCAACCGGACAGATGTCAGCAAATGTACATCGTAGCAGTCTAACACCACTGCCTACTCCGTGCTGATCGGCCTTTGAGGATCGAATCCTCAACTGAGCCCACTCCTGGTTGATAAAGACATTGTCGAGTTCCAGTGCCCTACGAGACACGTCCCCCTTTGACAATGGGACCAGCTAGCTGATTCGGAGAGCTCCAAAGAAAGCTACAGTGGTAGCTGCATGAAAAAGAGCCTCCTCATACCTATTGTAACACAGTCTATGCCAACCTCGTGCAAGGTGGGTCAGAACACCTGGTGAAACAGGGTGATGTGATTCGGAGAACTCCAAAGAAAGCTACAGTGGTAGCTGCATGAAAAAGAGCCTCCTCATACCTATCGTAACACAGTCTATGCCAACCTCATGCAAGGTGGGTCAGAACACCTGGTGAAACAGGGTGACGTGTGTCCGGGCGGCAGCCACGCTCACGTGTCCACCCTTCCAATACATGGCGTATGCGGAAGTCATTCACGCAGTCAGTAAAACCCCGTGCCTTGGCAATAAATGCCAAGGCCGAAAGCCTGGTGGCAATAGTGCGTGGGGCTAACCCCTGATCATGAAGGTGCACCATATACTGTAAAATCTGGTCGACCGGTATCGGTTACATTTCAGGCAATTGCCTTTGCCCACAAAAGGTCCTAAATTGGAGGAGTGCATGTAGATACGCCTTACGCGTGCGAGGTGCCAAAGACATGCCGATCGCCCAGTTCAGCTCTCCTCGCCAAATGTCCAAATCTCAGCCGGGAGTGGAGAGGGAAGTTCCTCTGCGTCTGGAGCCAAGGCACGGAACCGGGAGATCTGTAGGCGGGATAAAGCATCAGCAATATCATTATTAATGCCTGGCACATGTCTGGCCCTGAATAGCACATTAAGGTGCAAGGACCTCAAAACAAATTGGCGAACTAAGGCCATGATTCTGGGGGATCTAGATGTTTGGGCGTTGACAATGTGCACCACTGCAGCATTGTCACACCAAAAGTGAACTACCAAATTAGCCCACCTGTCCTCCCAGAGCATTATGGCCCCCAAAATTGGAAAAAACTCCAGGAACGTAAGATTGCGTAAGCGATCCGTGCCTTGCCATGTCTGAGGCCATTGACCATAGGTCCACCGTCCCTCAAAGTAAATACCATAACCCAGGGAGCTGGAGGCATCCGACTGTACTTTGAAATGAGGACTGACCATAAGCTTAGATCTCCAAAAGGAGACACCATTAAAGTCCTGTAGGAATGTGAGCCAAACTGCCAGGTCTGCTCGTAAAACCTTGGTCAGCCGTACCCTGTGGTGTTGTTTTGAAAGGCCCGCCATGGCGTCACACAGACGCCTGGTAAAGGCTCTGCCTGGTGTCACTACCCTACAGGCGAAGTTGAGGTGGCCGTGAAGCACCTGTAACTCTCGGAGAGACACCTTACACTTGGTCAGCATTGCCAAAATCACGGCAGAGATCTGAGTCACCTTTTCCATAGGCAACCTGGATGTCTGGGCGAAGGTGTCAATTTCAATACCTAAAAAGTTAAGAGTGGTGGCTGGGCCCTCAGTCTTTTCAGGTGCTAGGGGGACGCCCAGTTCCCGTATAAGCACCTGAAATGTCGTGAGCAGACGGGCACACGTGCCCGTGCCATGTTCACCCCCAAACAAAAAATCGTCGAGGTAGTGGGCTACAGACCAGGACCCTGACCTACAAACAAAAGCCCAGTGGAGGAAGGTGCTAAATCGTTCGAAGGCTGAACGTGAGATTGAACAGCCAAAAGGCATGGCCTTGTCCACATAAAACTTGCCCCGAAAACAAAAACCTAACAGCTCAAAGTCATCCGGGTGCACTGGCAACAATTGGAATGCCGATTTGATATCACACTTTGCCAATAGCACCCCGGGACCACACGAGCGTACCATCTGTAAGGCCTGGTCAAAGGACATATAACTGACAGAGCAAAGGTCGTCCGGTATAGCATCATTGACCGAGGAACCCGCAGGGTAAGAAAGGTGGTGAATTAGATGGAATTCACCCAGGGACTTCTTAGGGACTAAACCTAGAGGGGATACCTTCCAGTTAGGATATGGGGGGGTCAACGAATGGCCCCGCCACCCTCTGTGCCTTGACCTCCTTGGCTATCTGCTCCGCAGCAATGTCCTCATTACCCCTGAGAGAGAGTAGGTTCGGAGCATCATGAGGCCCACGAACCCCTTTAAAGGGTATGCGGAAGCCAAGCTGAAAGCCCTCAAGTAGGTATCTCGCATCATCCTGTCTAGGATAAGCGCGCAGCCATCGTTTGAGCACCGGAACATTAATTGGGGAGGGGGCCTTTGGAATGGATAGCAACGTCAGAGGGAGCTCTGGCCACCCCCTGAACACCTCTTCCTCTGCCTCATGACCCGCCGGCCCACGGGCCCGCGAAGGCGGCAGGAGGGCCGGAACAAGAAGGGCACTCGTGCCTGTATTGACACTGGTGCTTGTTGCACACTCTGTTGGCGGAGAAACTCCAACACAGCAGGCGGGCTGGAACCCCTTGCCCCGCCGGCTGGCAGGGAATCTGTGTAGTAGCAGCCCACTGTACGGCATGGCCACAATGGTACCGGTCACCAGGCGCCAGCCGCGTGGGGGTCATATACAGCAGCCACAACTGCTGGCAGGACTTGTCCCACCTCATCTCAGGATGAAGGGCCACCCTCATCCTAAATTCTTTGTCATAGGCCAACCATGACGGGCCAGGGAAATCAACCACGTCCCGGTAAATATTGTCCAGGTACTGGACCATTGGGATGGCTAGATCAGGACGGGCCCTCAGGTATACTGCCATATAAATCAGATAGGCCGGTATCCAAATGGCCCAAGTGCGAGGTGGCTTACGACGACGGGACAGTTCCTTGTCCCTGTTGTCCTGCCCCTCCCTCTCCTCCTTAGTGGGTTCACAGTTCAGGAGGGTGAAAATGTCCACGTATTCCCCCCGCCAAATCTTCTCCCTCATAGCCTGGGATAAATGTTCACCCAGGGGTAAGGAGTAACCGGCCATCGGCAGGGCCGCCACCGGCACGGATTGAATTGGGGGTGCCCGCAGAGGGCCCTGTAGGACCCCCGAGAAATTAGGCATACCCATAGGGGCGGTCACCCCTGCAATAACCGGGGGATAATTGGGCAACCAGGAAGTAACAGGACAGTGTGGATTAAACTGTCCTCCCACAGTAACTTGTTGCGGCCATGGCCACTGCACCCCCCAGCGGTATTAGCTAGTGTCACTGGTGTGCTGACTTGACCAGGATACTCACTCGGTGCACCCCCATGGGCCGCCCCCACTGGGGGTTCCGGCCCGCGGTGGGCGTCGGAGCTCGCGATAGGTATTGAGCTCTGCGTGCCGATGCGTCCCTGCCAAGCAGGACCGGTCCCCGGTGGAAAGGCGAGTTGTAATGGCCTGATGGGGAGCTGTGAGGTGCCAGCCTGGGCTGGCCTGATGGCATCGAGCAGCTCAACCCTGTTGGCAGCCCGCTGCACAGCCGTGGCCGGTGTGTGGGCCGGAACTGCAGAGTTGGCAAGTCCACCATCCGAAGGTGGCGTAGCAATGCCCATTGATGCCTCCAGCACCGAAATGCGGGCAAGGAGAGCATCCACGGCCTCAGAGCCACCGGAATAAGGTGGGCTGGATGGGCCGGATGGCCCACCAGGCAATTGATGAGGGATAAACCCAAGTGGCAATCCCTGGCCAGAATAGGGCCATGCCCAATAATCCGGCCCATGAGGGGCCGGAGGAACGGTGGGGCGGAACCCACACTGTGCCCGAGTGGGCCGCTATGCCCCAAGCCGGGCAAAGGCGCAGCAGGGGTAGATACTCCAGGGGAGCAGGCCTGTGCCGCCCCCGCCCAAGTCCTCAGACTGGGCGGGTAGGCGGAGGCCTGGTCACCCTCATTGGTGGCAGTGGGTATTATAACCCCACCCCACCCCCCTGCGGGGGTGCCGGCCGAGCCCTCTGGCCCGGTGGCAGCCCCAAGGAGGTCGAGGGGGTGGGCTGAGCCCTGCCCCTAGGTCGCGGCCTAGAGGCGGCCTGTGCCTTGCGCTTGGGTGCCATAGCCACCCAAGCAGGCGCTGGCCGGGGGAGGAAAAATTCCTCCGATCAGAGAAAGCCACGTCGGAGCGATATCCCCTGAAGATGGAAGGATATCCTCCGATAAAGGGGCGAAGCCGGGAAAGAAGCATTGGAACGAACTTCTCCGCTCCGTCGTTTCGCAAAATGGCAGCGCAGCTGCCTCGTGGCCACCCCTTTTATAGAGGGGTGGCCACGCCCCCCTAACTAGCCCGGATGTCTGCATCCAGGGGCCCCCTGCAAAGAGCGTGGTGGCCATTTTGGCACCGCGCTTGCATTAGCGTCATATTTACTATTTGACCATTAGTGAGCAGTCGTGGTTGATTTCTTCTAGGATCGACCTGTTTCTAACACCACATTTCAAAGGCATCTATTTTTCTGCACTCAGCTTTCCTAATAGTCCAGCTCTCACACCCATACATGACCACCGGGAATACCATTGCTTTGACTATGCAATTTTTTGTTTGCAAGGTGATGCCTCTACTTATAACTATGTTCCCCAGGTTTCTCATAGCTTGTTTCCAAAGCATCAGTCACCTTTTTATTTCATTGCTGCAATCACCATCTGCATCTTTGATCCTAAGAAATTAAAATCTGCCAGTCGTATCCAACTCTAGGGTGCAGTGCTCATCTCCATTTACAGACAAAGAGCCAGTGCTGTCTGTGTTTGCAGACATTTTCATGCCCATGTGGCAGGCATGACTAGAGCCCAGCAAGTCACATGGCTATATTTGGCCATGCCCACAGATTTGGCCACACCCATAGAGGGGTGTGGCCAAAATTTCCCTTAGTTTCAAATCCAAAAGTTGACAGGTATGACAAGAACTCAAACCCAAATTTACTAGTATAGTGTTATTATATGCTCTCATTTTTATATAATTCAAAAAGGTAAATACTTTAGAATGTATCCTAAATCTGATTAGCTTCTCTAATGGAGCCAGCTGCAGTTTCTCTAATGTTCTTTTTTTAAAAAGCAAAACAGGACATTCAGTTTCTTCCCATTTGAATTAATGAAAAAAATTGGGTTTGGGAAAAATCTTACCAAAAAACCAACAATAAATCAGACAAAAAAAAATCTCACCCATCCTAGGAATGGTGTCTGGCTTCTTTCCTGAACAAAAGCCCCACATGCTGCAAATCTCTAATATGTTGTTACAGGTTCTTCTTGTTTTTTATGTTCTTTGTAGGGCGTTGGTTGTGGCTGCTCATCTTCCTGTTGCTGGCAGCTAGCACATTTAAATGGATAATACATATTTCATATCTTGAATATCAAAACAGGAGGGGAAATATGTATTGTGAAACTGCAGCCCCTTTTTGAACTGACAGCAAAAATCTTGATGGTTTATTTCTCACTAAAGTCTAATACCATTGCCATCCCTGTCTGTGTGAAGTATACAGAATACCTGTTAAAGTAAATTGAATATTAGCAAGAAAAGAAGAATGGATTCATGGAAGACATAGTCGAAATATGTTTCACAATAACATATGAGGGATCCCCCCCATTTTGGTTATTACCTCTAGTTAGCAGAACATGAGATAGAAAATGCAATAGTACAGAGAAACATGGGGAGATCAGGTCAAGACCAACAATGCATGACAACAAACGGTCTAGTGTTAATTAATAACCCTTTAGCTATCTGTCTGTCTGTCTGTCTGTCTGTCTGTCTATCTATCTATCTATCTATCTATTTATTTAAATATAAGTATCTGCCCTTCTAACCCTGGAATGTAACCTCCATGTACTAACTGTCTGTTGCAGCATCCAGCAGGTTACTCTGGATTTTGTTAGTTTTTAACACTGAAAATGAAATATATACCTGAATGATTTTATGCACTTATTTCCAATACTTTGGTGATCAACACAACAACAAATCTTACTAAAGGTATAGTATGGTATCAGATAGTATAAGAATGGCCCTTGAAATATCAGTACTTCAAACAACATCTGCAGAATCTTTAAAGATCATTGTCCAATTAATGATAGTCTATTCATCCCAGTTATTTATTGTTGTAATAAACTTAAGGATGAACTATACATTTCGTGACATCATTATAAAATGTGGGGAACAATCTTAATAAGATTCCATAAGAATTAATAGGTGTTTACTAAATCAATGCTAGCCTCTCCTTCCATAACAGATTTATGAGTTCTTATTAGATTATCATTTATAAATCTGGGATATTAATATGAATGCTATAATATTCCGGTCTAGGAAGAAAGCTCTCAAACAGTGCTGTCATAAATCACTGTTGTTTGATTAGTATTGGCCAGATATTGTTGCTGATCAAGATCTATAAAAATTGTACCTTGCCATTTGGGGAAGAAAATTTTCTCAACATCTCAAAAAGGTAAAATGAAAGCCATCCATCAGATTTGGTGGTTAGCAGTGATTGCATTTGTTACTGTTAAAACTCAACACTTTTTAATTAGTAGCTTTCAATATTTGACAGATCTCTTCTAAATCTATCAATCCAAATTCTGTCCTCAACCAAGCTCGAACATAGAGGTTTGAAGGAATAAAGCTTCCTTTTGATGGCATTCTTTATGAATTCAAGTGTAGGAATGTTGTATTAAATAGAATGGAGATAGAAGTGTTAGCTGGCCACACATGTAGGTAATCTATTGCTCATGATCCATGGCTCAGTGACAGGAGAAACATAGGGGCTATATGAGCCTCAGACCAAGGCCTTTCTTCAAGATCCAGAAAGTTGAAATTATTGTCATTTTTGTTGTGAGCAGGCCATATTCCACAAGGGTCCTCTTGGAATTGCCCTCCTGTTCTTTCTCAGGTGATGTCATCCTTGGAGTTGCCTTCTGTAAAGAAACATAGAAACTGAGGAATATGGGACTACATGCTTTACTGAGAAATCAAGGCTTTTTAGTCAGTGCCTCAATGGCTGTATGAGAATGGGTGTGGGGGCAAAGCATTGAAGCAATGAGAAGGGCTTAACACATGCAGCTTATCTTAGCCTTCAAGGTCAAGGCAGCCTGTTCCCTGGTCCTGAGTTAAGTAGGAAGATGATTTCAGCTTGGGGAGGGGAGGGAGCAGAAAGTATTGTTGCCTTCAGGAATTTCAAGGGAACACAGTGCCTGACTGGTAGAACATCTCAAAGGATCCAGAACATGAAGTTTAAGGTATATAAAGAGGTCCAGAAGTTACTTTATCTAGCTTATTCTAACTCTTACAAGACACTATGTTCAGTTGCTATCCTGTTATGCTGTTCCAAAGAGATCAACCCTGTAGATGCCCTTGCCAATTCTGTGCCTCTTTATATTGGGCAGCTTAGTTAACTTTCTTATTTTCTAGTATGTTTCTCTTAATTGCTGTTAACCTTTGCCTCACATTTTTACTAGAAATATATATTTAAAAGTCTCTACAGTATTTGTCTGAGTTTTCACTCAGAAGGTTTGTGGTACTCAAAACTACTCAGTGCTTTGACCAGCTACTGGAAGTTTTGGGTGTTTTGTGGATGTGGTAACAATTTAGTCTTGCAGGATTAGCATAAGAGTTTAATTGCCTAGCCATATGTTTGCACTGATGGAACTAAGCAGCAGAATGGGGGGGGGGGGGGAATAGTTCCTTTACAGCTGATGGGGGAAGCCTTTCCTTGTCAGCTGCAAAGAACTTTTTCCCCACCACCACTGATGGTACTTTGATCAGTTACTGGGGGGGGGGGGGGCAGGACAAGACTGGATGACAATAGCCTGTTTGCACCTGATTGGAAATGCTTCCCTTGGCATCTCCAAAGTGCTTTTTACTCCCACCACTGGTCAGACTCTGATTACCAGTGAGGGGAGGAGATGGCCTCTTTCACCTGACAGAAGAAAGGCTTCCACCATCAGCTGCAAAGCAGCTACTAATGGGCTGATAGGGCTATTGCAGCCCCATCAAAGATGTAAAAATGCTATCTGGATATGAAGATCATTCTAAACAGCATTTTGTGTCCCCTCCCCTGACTTCAAGAAGCCCTGGGAAGGCCATGGTAGACAAGTTTTGAGAAACATTTTGGCAGGTTTTTTTAATGCTGTCCCAAAAGGTGTTGTGTTTCAAACCTGTCATTGACTTTCTCCAAAACCAGAGTAGCTATGAAACCTGATATGAAGTGTCTAAATTATCATCTTGATTCATCCAGCTTATTCTCTACCACTGACGAGTTTTATAATGATAGCTCTACCTCTGAAAATAACTGTTGGCACTTAAAGAAACAGTGATCTATTGTTCAAGTGGTGAACCTGATACAGAGTGAGAGATTCTTATTGTTTCTGAAGATGGCAGGGATGTTGAGAAGGAATCACTGATGTTGACAAGGCTTCTGAGAAATCCTTGATAATCAGGGGTTATCTTCTCAGGCTGTGCAGATGAAGTCTGTTCCTGTGTGAGTCCCTCTGATCGTTTTTGGGGCAGGTTCAGTCCAGAGTATAAAAATGTATACTGTACACACACACACTGTCTACAGGTATGAGTATCTCATATTCAAGAAGGATTGTGTTCTTAATAAAATACATAAAATAACAGACTAGGACACAGGAAGTTTGAGTTAAAATCCCTGTTCAGCCATGGAGATGCGGAACTGGTAAAGCCACTCCTTAAATGTTTCATTTCCCATGCAGGCCTTGTTCACAGTGCTATAAGCCAGTTCCGATTTGAAGGCACTCAACAACAACATATTCAAGAAGTTTACAATGAAATGAATATTTTAAAATTATTTGATTCAGAGCTTTTCTGAGGGGCTTATTCATTCTGTGGAATAAGTATAAACTATTGATGAGCAGTGAATGAGTATGAGAACTTTCAAAAGATTTTTTTTAAAAAAAACTGGTAGATATATCACATTTAAGAAAAAAACTTCAGTTATGACAACTGATAAATGTATTCTCTTATCAGAATTTCTGAAAATATACATAAAGAGCCTGCTGAGCCTTTTCCTCATGCACATTTATGTGCAGGATATGACATGCAGCATTCCAACACTTCTGCTCCAGCATAGTAACTTTGTTTGGAAATGAAATGTCCCCAATGTGTCAATATGAACTTTAGCTCAAATGTACAGGAAAAAAGATAATCCTTTCTTAAATACTTAAAAATAGCACCTCAGGAAATAAAAATATGTTTGTTTAAATAATTAAGATATCTAGGCATTTGTATTGCTTTGTATTCATTTAAAGAGCTATTCATGTGTCCTTCTGCTGCACAACCATGAAAGGTATGAAAAATTATTTATGTTCATTTTAAACTAAACTATAGTCTTATAGTCTGAACAAGGCAAATGCTGAAGGCACAAAGGTGCTATTGTTGTTAATGAAGTTTGTAAAGTATTTGTATATGGAGTGGTAAAGGACTCACTAGAGAAGACCTTGATGCTGTGAAACATTGAGGGCAAAAGGAGAAGGGGGCAGAGGATTAGATGGCTAGATGGCACTGTTGATGCAATGGACATAGAGCTGAGCAAGCTGCAGAGGATGGTGGAGGAAGGGGTTCCTGGCGTGCAGTGGTCCATGGGCTCGCAAAGGGTTGAACTCGACTGTATTACTGAACAACAACAACATTTGCTCACTATTGATCCCTTTGTCAACTTAATAAAATGGAAGATGTGAATTTACTTGACAACTGAAATTTGAAAACTGAAAGACTGCAAAGTACTATGCCACATTTGCAAAGAAGAAAATGGCTTCCAATCAAAACTATATCTGAACTACAAAAGTATACAGATACATTTTTATTCAATAAATTTATTTTGTTTGTTATTTCAGCTTGTGTATTGCCCCATAGTGCAAGCACTTTCTGGGTGGTTCACAATATATTTAATCACATAAATCAATAATAACACAATGTACAGTATATAGTAAATATTATAAAATAAACAAACCCGTGTCAGCAGTTTAAGTCTCTCCTTAAATAGAATTAAACAAATTAAAACAAATGTGGACATCTTGGGTAGAAAGCATTAATAAAAATAGCTTTAAATAATTATGTCTTCACTAATTTCTTGAAAACTGGGAAGGAAAGCACCTGAAGAACATCTGGTGAAAGTTTGGTCCAAAGCCATAAACTGAGAAATTGTGGTTCCTTATGGCCTCCTTATGTGTCACTATTCTTAGCATTGTGGAGTGTGACAAAAAAGTAGGATGTGTAGCTGAAGATTTAAAGAGATATTCCAAGTATCAAGGTACGAAACCAGTAAGGGCTTTCTAGGTAATGACCCACATCTTAAATTGTGCACAAAAACTATCAGGAAGCCAATTAAGGCATGCCAAGACTGAAGATATGTGTCCGTACCTACTGGTACCTGTGATCACTGCATTTTGGACCTGCTGAAGTTTTCATACTGACTTCAAGGACAGCTCTACAAAGAAAGGATTACAATAGTTTATTGTGGAGATACTGAATGTGCAAACCACTGTTGTTAGGCATGTCTTTTCCAGGTATGGATAGAGCTGGGCAATCAATGGAAGTTGATAAAAGGCACTATGGGCCAAAACAATTATGTTTAACTTGATCATAGACCGCAAGTCACTGATAAAATCTAACACAGAGACCTTAAATTTTCAAAAAGGAAATTTCCCAAAGATGAGGAAACTAGTAAAAAAGAAACTGAAAGGGAAAATTGAGAGAGTCCAAACACTCCAAGAGGCATGGAGGTTGTTTACAAAAACAATAACAGAGGCCCAATTGGAATGCATACCCAAAAGGAAAAAGGGCACTGCCAGGTCCAAGAGGACTCCGATGTGGCTTACAGGAGCTGTTCGGGAAGTGATCAAGAGCAAGAAAAGCTCATTTAGAAGATGGAAGGCTTGTCCAAATGAGGACAGCAGGCAGAAACATAAATTCTGGCAGAACAAATGCAAGGCAACAATCAGGAAAGCAAAGCAAGACTTTGAGGAGCGTATAGCTAAAAATACTCAGAGGAATAACAAAGACTTCTTTAAGTACATTAGAAGTAAGAACCCAACTAGGAAGGCCATTGGACCATTAGATGACAATGGAAGGCAAGGGGTTATTAAAGAGGAAACAGAGATTGCAGAGAGACTCAATGAATTCTTTGCTTCAGTATTCACTGAAGAAGACAGAGACCACATGCCCAAAACAGAGCCTATCTTCGTAGGGAGGGAAACCGAAGAATTAAGCAAGATAGAAATAACCAGGGAGGAGGTCCTTGCATGTCTTGTTAAGCTAAACACTAACAAATCCCCAGGACCAGATGGCATCCATCCACGAGTTCTCAGGGAACTTAAAGATGAAATTGCTGATATCCTAGCCAAAATATATAATATTTCCCTCAAATCAGGCTTTGTGCCTGATGACTGGAAGGTAGCAAATGTAACACCAATTTTCAAAAAAGGATCCAGGGGTGATCCAGGAAATTACCGGCCTGTCAGTTTGACATGTGTTCCAGGTAAAGTGATGGAAACCATCCTAAAAGATAGAATTAATAGGCACATAGAAGAGAAGGCGCTGCTAAAGGAGAGCCAACATGGCTTTTGCAAGGGCAAATCATGCCTCACTAATCTGTTGGAATTTTTTGAGAGTGTCAACAAGCATGTGGATAAGGGGGATCCAGTTGACATTGTTTATCTGGACTTTCAGAAGGCTTTTGACAAGGTCCCACACCAAAGGCTCTTGAATAAACTTACCAGTCATGGAATAAAGGGACAGGTCTTGTCCTGGATCAGCAACTGGCTAAGGGACAAGAAACAGAGGGTAGCACTAAATGGACACTTCTCCAAGTGGAGGGAAGTAAAGAGTGGGGTCCCCCAAGGTTCAGTACTGGGACCCCTGCTTTTCAACCTCTTCATAAATGATCTAGAGGTAGGAGTAAAAAGCAAGGTAGCCAAATTTGCTGACGACACTAAATTATACAGGGTAGTGAAAACTGTCAGAGATTGTGAGGAGCTCCAGAGGGATCTCTCGACACTGGGGGAGTGGGCAAAACAGTGGCAAATGAGTTTCAACATTAGTAAGTGCAGAGTGATGCATGTTGGGGCAAAGAACCCCAATTACATTTATAAACTGATGGGGTCTGAACTCTCTGCGACAAACCAGGAAAGGGACCTTGGTGTCCTGGTGGACAACTCAATGAAGGTGTCAACCCAGTGTGCCTCAGCAGTGAAAAAAGCAAACTCAATGCTAGGGATCATTAGGAAGGGTTTAGAAAATAAGTCAGCAAGTGTCATTTTGCCTCTTTATAAATCTATGGTGAGGCCCCATCTGGAATACTGTGTACAGTTCTGGTCGCCATACCTCCAGAAGGATATTATGGAGTTGGAGAAAGTACAGAGGAGGGCAACCAGAATGATTAGGGGACTGGAACACCTTCCTTACCATCTGAGGCTGCAACGGTTGGGCCTTTTCACTCTTGAACGACGGCGTCTAACAGGTGACCTGATTGAAGTTTATAAAATCATGCACGGTGTGGACAAAATAGATAAGGAAAAACTGTTTTCCCTATCGCACAACACTAGAACTAGGGGACACTCCATGAAACTTTTGGGTACTAGTTCTCAAACAAATAAGAGAAAGTACTTTTTCACCCAGAGGATTACTGGTCTATGGAACTCCCTGCCAGAAGAAGTGGTGACAGCTGTCAGTCTTGACAGCTTTAAGAAAGGATTAGACAAGTTCATGGAGGACAAGTGCATCAATGGCTATAATTATGGCTACCTAAGGACAACCTCCGGGTTGGAGAGATAGGCAGGATATCTCTCAATGCCATTTCCAGGGAATCCTAAGCAGGTGAAGGCATCTCCTTGGGAATACCCTGAAGGAAATGGTGAGCCACTGTGTGAGACAGAATGCTGGACTGGATGGGCTGTGGCCTGTTCCAGCAAGGCTGTTCTTATGTTCTTATGAACCCCATAGAGCAAGTTATTGTCTAGCCAGGTTATCCTGCTATGGTGACAAAGTAGACCATATTGCCAGTGACTCAATGCCAGTTGACAGGTAGCAGTTAACTAACCTGACAACCCTGAGGACTAACAGCCTTGGGTGGCAAAGTCCACAGGAAAGTTTAATGGATTAAATCTCACTTGGATTAAATCCTACTTGAATCCAACTTGATGGCAGAGAGCAGCTTCATCAGTCCTGCCCTGGAGCTGAGGAGGACTTTGTGTGCCCAAAGGGATCAGGCCCTGCTGCAAAATTTAGTTTCTTCAGAATGGATCTTTTATTGGTCTCCTTTAAGTGGCAAGGTAGATACCTACCCACCCCCACCCAACCCCATAGAGATGCATTGATGATGTACGTAAAATGCAAAAAAATGATGAAATTGAGGCTATTATACTTCAGGCACATCACAAGAAGGCAGGGAATGTTGGGAAACATTGAAGGCAGTAGGAAAAAAAGAAGATGAAATTCAAGATGATTTGAGTACTTACAGGAACCCATAAGCTTGTGTTTACAGGAACTCATAAGCTTGTGTTTACAAGAACTGTGCATGGCTTGTTTGAGTGAAAAGAAGGCAATATTTTTTTCTTTTCCATAATGGAAAGCAAGAACAATAGTCCACTGTTCAGCTTCAGAGCTAGTTGTTGCTTTGGCTACATATAATGATTTTGCATATCCTGCTCTAGTATTACTGCCTTGTAAGAGTTGATTGATGCCTACATCTCCCTCTCTCCCAGAGTACTTAGGAATCTCATAGATCAACACTTTGGTAGGATGTCTCTATATCTAAAGTGATGTAAAGTGCTTGCTTCATGTTCTTGCATGTCAAAAGTGTGTACTAGTTGCGAAAAACACTGTCACTATGAGAGATGTCAAAGCCTAGAAGATGGGGTCTCTCATAGTGAAGAGAAAGGTAGTTGCAAAGAACTGAGTTGACTGATATGGGGAAATACGTTTCATGGAGTTGGAAGGGGAAGATGAAAGAGATAATATTAATTTCAGAGTTTGTCAGGTAGCTATTGGAAACAACATCTCTTGAAAAACAGTAATGAATCCTATCTATCCCTCATTCACTTCTTTCTTATATCATTTGATTCCTTGCTGATACCCATAGATCTGAAGCAGGTAATGAATACACCATCTAGTCAGGTTAAATCTGATCAGTTTCAGTTGGTACACTTGAGGATATGAACAAGCCACTTGTATGTTGCAAAGTACCATATGCTTTCTTGATCCTTGCCAATCATGGATCTTAAAATCAGCAGATGAGTCAATGATCTACATACATCATCAATGCATCTCTACACTCTGTAATGCACACTTAAGTTGCTGTATTCATAAATACAATCTAGCCATATAGCGTTTTAGTAGAATGCTAGAAACGACATAATGTATTGGAGAGTGTATTAAGAGGTCAAAGAATGCATATTTGGATGTATTTCTCCCCCCCCCTTTCCCCCCCCCATCTTTACAGGTAACAGTATGAAAGATACCTTCTAGCCTAAAATCCTTTTAAAATGCCAAGCAGTAAATCAATACTGTTTGGCCGTTAGGCATACTCAATCCTCACTGAACTTCATTAATTCTCCTGGACCTTTCAGTGGCATTTGATACCACTGACCATGGGATCTGGTTGGATCCCCTGGCTAGATTAGGTACTAGGGTTTTTGTATTCCAGTAGTTCCAATCTTTCTGTCAGGTCATACACAAAAGGAGGGGCACTGTTCATGGCCTCAGGGCTCCACTTTATCCTCATATTATTTAATGTGTGTACCTATAAAGCCACTAATATGTTGAAGATACCCAGTTATATTGCTCCTCATTTCCCAACACTGAGGAAGCAGTCAGGACCCTTGTATAACAATGGGTGAGATGAGGGTGAACAAGCTGAAACTAGATCATCACAAGATGGAGTTTTTATTAGTCAGTAGAAAATCAGATTTGGGAATTGGAATTCAACCTGTTCTAGAAAGGATGGCATCGAGTCTGTACTTTGGGAGTGCTCCTTGACTTTGCACCATTGTTGGATTCCCAAGTGATGAGATACTCCACTTAATATGTCAGATACAACCTTTCTTGAGTTGACTTGATATAGCAAAAATCATCTAAGCCTTAGTCATACCATGTCTTGGCTACTGGAATCTGCTCTACATGGGATTCTTGAAGAGAATCTATAATCTGTAATTGGTGCAAGATGTGGCAGCTAGGCAATTAACTGATGCACTAAATTATGATCATATGATCCTGATAATGTTTAGTGTTTGGCTTTTGGTCCCTCCTCGCAAACGCAGCCCTGGCAGAGAAGAAGGATACCTTGGGCTTGAAGTGGTTCCTCAGAGTAACCAGCAGTTTGGCTACAGCAATCTGTTCCACTTCTCTTGGTGCCACCAGGTCCATCAGCGCTTGCAGTGCATGATAGCCGAGCATCGTGATGAGAAGGCCTCTCTTCTTTCCCGCGTCTGTGATGCCGGCAACCGCTACCGTACTCCTGAAGTGCATCTCAAACCAGTCTCATCACTCGGGATGGTTTACGTCGAACACCGGTTGCTGTGACTGTGTCTTGTCCCCGTGGGAAGCCATATCCCATCCTTGTCGCCAATTTAGTGTTTGGGAATCAAGACAATGGAAGCAGCTGTACACTAGCCTAACACATCTTTATTGCATGGAGTACAGTACGAACATGTGGTAATGGCGGACAAACAGCTCCTTTTATGCGGTGGCTATACAATTGAATATGGCTCTTCGACAGGGCATTGGCTACTGTCCATGTGATGTCATCCTTAGTCACGCCCTTCTTGTCCAGGTGAGGTGAGCGCAGGAATCTTTCCCACGCAGCTGAAGGCATTTGAGGAATGTGTACCATGTGAGCTGGGTGCTCGCTACTGCCCCCGGTGGCCACTAGCGCATGTCCTCATACAGAAGGTTACAGTGTTACTATTAGAGATTGTTACATCCACTCATTCGTGTGGTTACAATTATATTTAATACACAACATAATGAAAGACCTGTGTTGATTGCCAATTGTTCACCAGGCTCAATTAAAGATTTAAAACCCTTTACAGCTTGGTCCCAGGCTATCTGGCACCATCCATCTCATCTGAGCCTGTCCAGATTTTATCATCAGAGACTCTCTTGAAAATACCGAGTTTCAGAGTCCTATCTAGAAAACTGATAGGAGAGGGTTTCCTCATCTGTGGGTCCCAAAATATGAAATGCACTCTCTTCCAAATCATAATCTGTTTCCATTCTAACTGATTTTAAAAAGAGAATAGAAACACATCTTTTATGCTGGCATATGATACCTAACTGTGGGTTTTTTTCTCAAACTGTATCATTTGTTGACTGTAATGGTTTTTCATGTATTTAATTGTATTTTTTACAATGGGGATGGTTTATGTGATTTTTTTTAAAGCTAAAGATGATTTTATCAGTTTTTATTCTTTTGTAGCCTTCAGCTCCGACTCTAGGGTTCAGTATGACTGGCTTTCGAGAAAGGGAAACCTTAGGCTTGAGCTCTATTTGTTAGTGGAAAGGTATGGTAGAAGTGAACTAGATATATTAATAGTAGAACCACTGGCATAAATTATAGTGGGTTTTACTCCACAGTAAGCAAAATCCATGTAAACTGTGGCAGCAAGTTGCAGCTAATTAACAAGTTGGCAATTGTATGCCTGTCTGCATGCCAGTCCTATAACCAGGCATGTGACTTGGACCTCAATTAACCTATCACAACTTATGAACTGCACTTTTTCTAGAGTAGCACTACAATCAGATTCGGTCATTTGGTTTAAAAGTTGGAACGGGGAAGGGAACTCCGCTGCAGCCACTGAAAGAGAGTTAAAGTAATAATTTAAATTCATGTTAATAAAGAGGAGACATGTGAAGACATGACTGAATCATGTTTATTTTCAAAGTTCAAGCTGGGAATTAGACCAAGTCACAGTCACAAGATAGCTCTGGTATCCAATAAGTTAATTCTGGTAGAATTATTGAACATTAGTGAAGCAAAAAGGTGGAACGGCAACAAATATATTTTGACTGAGCTGACAGTTGCTATTTAAAAAGGTGTAGCATGGCCCACATTTTGCTAGCTATGTCATACATGCATAATGCATGAAACTGCTTGGAAATCCCCCCCAATAATAATAATAATAATAATAATAATAATAATAATAATAATAATAATAATAATAATAATAATAATAATAATAATAATAATAATAATAATAATACTAATAATAATAATAATAATAATAATAATAAAAATAAAAAAATATCAGAGTGATTTAGTTCAGTGACTACTTACCCTACTCTGACCTTACTGCTTCCTGCAGATTCTAATATTGCTACATTACTGACTTCCCACTGCCCTGAGTGGATAAAAGGGCAATGCTTTCTTCTTTTGTGATTTCCTGTTGAAAAGTTTACTCCCCAGACAGCTAATAAGTAGTTGACAGAGAGCTTGCTGGTGTATCAGCTTGGGATAGTAGCTGACATGACCTTCCCCTCCTCTATCTATCCAAGGGAAACAGGGCCCCTAGTTCCCCAGCATGATTTCTGTCACAGAATCTATCCTGTCCCCTAGGTCCAGGAAATAAAATACATACAAGAAAAGGTGGGTAGATAACTCTAACTCTAAGTCATTCTTGTCTACTTGTTGGAAGTGGGGACATCTGCCCTCCCAGATGGTGAGAAGACATGAAGCTATCCTTTTCTTGCTATGCAACTTTCTCTGTTTTGTTGGAAATTATAGAATCAAGACATACTGAGGAGGATAGGCAGAGATATCTTCTTTCTTGTCTTTCCAGAGTAGTTCTTTGGCAACGTGTACTTCCTTCCTGCTTCTTGGAAGCTAGCTGATACATGAGGCCTGGGGAATTGAGTCATCAAATTTAAGAAGTGTTTTTCTATACTATTTCTGGGTGGGTTGCCTGAATCACAACACATTTTCTATTTTTGCCTAAATATTTGTTTCCGAAGTTGTCATCTTATATAATAGCTAGAATCTCAGCAGTAACCCAATGTCCTCTACAAGTATAAATATCAAATAGTCACCTGAGTTCAAACTCAAGAATTCCTCACTACGATAATGTAGCAAACAAACCCAGTAACATTTATTTATGTGACCTCTTGGGCATTCCTATAACATTACTTACCATGTAAACCAGGGTGGACACATTTCAGATGTATGGTAGCTGTGCATATCTTCAGACATGCTGTCCAGATGCTCTTGTTGGCCACCTCTTTTTATACTCTTTCTTTTTTAAAAAAAAAAACCTCATGTATCCAGGGGACTGCAGTAGCTCAAGTGGTTAAGACACTGAACTCACTGACAGGAAGGATGGAGTTTCATTCCTGGGTACTGTATGGTGGAGTGAGTTTCTGTCTCTATCCCAGGTCCTGCCAACCTAGCAGTTCAGAAGCAAGAAATTGCAAGTAGATAAATAGGAATCACTTTGGTGGGAAGGTAAACAGCATTCCATGCACTCTGGTGTTGAGGCATACCTGCCACATGTCCACAGAAACGACTGCAGATGCAGACAGTGCTGTCTCTTTGGCCATAAACAGAGATGAGCACTGAACCCTAGAGTTGGATTCGACTGGCTTTCAAGCAAGGGCAACCTTTACCTATCCAGGCCACAGGTGCAGTTTTCTCTCCTATATGTATTTTTGGCTTGGAGATTTTTATTTTAAAACCAGAAATGACTGTAAATTAGTTACTATTTTGGGGGGCAGGGGAGAGAAAAGGATGTCTTGTGTCTTAAACAGATTGGGCAGAGTGGACAATTTGCCCCCTGCACTCTCAGAGACTACTCTTTGCACATCCACAAGATATTCACTACTTCTGTTGGCAGAAGTCACTTTGATTAAATCAAGAGGACTCAAGCCCTTTGGGTCTCTTGGATGAATCCTTCTCAAGCTCCTCCCCTGTTGTGTCCAAGCATTATTTACTAAAACCGCTATTAGCATCATTAAGTCTACGGCAGAATAGCGCACCTTTTGCAAAGGCGCCATTTTCAAACTACTGTCAAAATAGCTGATTCATCAGTACAAACTTCCCGCTTCTCCAGAAGCCCGCCTAAATATATCAATCTGTGTAACTGCCATTCGAACTGTACATAAGCTGGCCACCTTGTACATGTTCTCCAGTCCAGTATCTATGAGATGAATAATAAATCACTTGTGTTTGATCCAGTCCTGCTGGTCAGAATACTTCTTAAGCACCAGACTCAACATCCCCCCTGTTAAGTCCCTCTACCTGTGGCATTGGAAGTTGGGGAGAGAAATTCTCCCTAGGTCTGGTCAGTGAGAATTCTTCTGTGCTGTTCACCTCCACAATTGGAAGGCGGGAAGGTTTGCATGAAGTTGTTGACAATACTTTCCTCTTCTTCACCCTAAGAAGGAAGAAGACTGCTACTTTCTGTCATCATTTGCAGGTGAAAGTTTCATTCATGGCAGTCATTGCAAATTCAGTTTCTCACCTTTGATTTAAGATACCTTGGTAATATTTACAAGACAATTATGACATTTATTCATACATCAGTATGAAAATTACCTCTCCCACCAGAGATAACAACAGAAAACAATTTGCAGGTGCACCCCCCCAAAGAAAGACTCAGACACCGGTATTGGATTAAAGGCATCAGGCCACTTTTATTGAATAATGCCCTAGTCTGAATTATCACTTTCAATTGGTGTATCATCCAATTGTAATTCTTTAAGGCAAGCAGGCCGCAGTAACACTGGTAAGGTTCCTCCCAAAATGCCAATGGAAATTGGCTACATGTATCTATTTGTATCAATTTGTTTGTTGACACAAACAAATTGTTGACCGGAGTCAATATACTATCTACTGACCCCACCCTATGATGTGTATCCGTTCAATATCAGGGTGATGCAGGCTGTGCAGCTCCTGCCATCAGCCCTTGCATGGTTCGCCCTTGACCGGCCAATCTTATTCCCCTGTACCTATCTACGTGTTGGCCAGTCAATTGCGAACCTGCCGGATACCTATGGGTCATAAATCTGTTACCTTACCAGTGCTACCCACTACACGGGGAGGCGTCCGTGATGACTCACCCCCCCCCCCCAGACTGTCAGCTCGGTCACCAGGCCTGCTTGCACGTCCTCCAGAAAGAGGTCCAAACCTCTGGCCGACAAATGGACCATAATCCATATAGACCATAATCCTGCAAGCCTATCCTAGGATGTTGAATGGCTGTTCCAAAGCCATTGTCAGAAAGGAACCGGGCGACAGCCCTGTTCAGTGACCGTCGAGCACGATCCAAGCCACGGAGGTCAATGCCTCCCCTATAACGGTGTCTTGGCATGATGTCAGACCATAGCAGCCGCGTGTACGGCCATAAGTGATGTAAAAAGGCCAGGTCACTGCACACCGACATTTTTAAAGAGAGGCCAGTGATCTGTCCGAGATCATTGCCACCGAGGTGCAGAATCAAGACATCAGGCGGTCCAGCATCCCTGATGGACATCAGGAATGGCAACAGTTCCGCCATCTCATGCCGTGCTTACCGTACCAATGCATATGTGCGGCTGCACGTAACCCGAGATGGGGTCCCCAGTCTGTCGCCACAGCATACTGTGCTGCACAGTGCACAAAACTGTGGCCCACCAGCCATACTGCCACGGTGTGCGTAAACACACAGGGTCTGTAAAAGAAGGAAAAAGGGGAATTAATGACATAACTGGCACTCATGCAGTAAGGGGGCGTACATATAAAGAAAAACACACGGACCCCATCTGCCCATGTGACGTATATCAGCATCAGAGAACCCAAACGCAGCCGCAGTTGAAGCTGCGCCTATCCTAAATGAATGGGTGCCGTAACGAGCCCCAGGGAGGCCGACACTGTGAAGTGCCATACCGGTCACCTTCCAAAACTGGAATTTGGTAAGGGGAGACCCATCCTGGTGGCAGAAAAATGGGCCAGGGTCAATGCCACGCACTGCGAAAAACTCATGTAGGGCACCAACCAGACAGATGTCAGCAATCGTACACCGTAGCAGTCTGACACCACTGCCTACTCCGTGCTGATCGGCCTTTGAGGAACGAATCCTCAACTGGGCCCACTCCTGGGTAAGAAAGACATCGTCGAATTCCAGTGCCCTACGAGACGTGTCCCCCTTTGACAATGGGACCAGCTCACTGATACGGAGCGCTCCAAAAAAGGCCAAGGTGGTAGCCGCATGAAAGAGAGCCTCCTCATACCTATCGTAACACAAGCTATGCCAACCTTGTGCAAGGTGCGTCAGAACCTCTGGAGAAACAGGGTGACGTGTGTCCGGGCGGAGGCCACATTCACGTGTCCACCCTTCTAGTACATGACGTATGCAGAAGTCATTCACGCAGTCAATAAAACCCTTCGCCTTAGCCATAAATGCCAAAGCTGAAAGCCTAGTGGCAATGGTGCGAGGGGTTAACCCTAGATCATGAAGATAAACCATGAACTGCATAATCTGGTTCTACCGGGATCAGCCACACTTCGGGCAACTGCCTTTGCCTGCAAAAGTTCCTAAACTGTAGGAGTGCATGGAGATACGCCTTACGTGTGCGAGGTGCGAAAGACATGCCGATCGCCCGGTTCACCTTTCCTCGCCAAATGTCCAGATCTCGGCCAGGAGTAGAGAGGGCAGTTCCTCTGCTTCTGGTGCCAAGGCACGGAACCGAGGGATCTGCAGGCGGGATAAAGCATCAGCAATATCATTATCAATGCCTGGTACATGTCTGGCCCTGAAAAGCACATTAAGGCGTAAAGACCTCAAAACAAATTGGCAAACTAATGCCATAACTCTGGGGGATTTGGATGTCTGGGCGTTGACAATGTGCACCACTGCAGCATTGTCACACCAAAAGTGAACTACTGAATTCCCCAAGATGGGGAAAAACTGCAGGAAAGTAAGCTCACATAAATGATCCGTGCCTTGCCATGTCTGAGGCCATTGGCCATAGGACCACCTTCCTTCAAAGTAAATCCCATAACCCAGGGAGCCGGAGGTATCCGACTGTACTTGGAAATGTGGGCTGAGCATAAGCTCCAATCTCCAGAAGGAGATGCCATTAAAATCCTGGAGGAATGTGAGCCAGACCGTAAGATCCGCCCGTAAACCTCTGGTCAGCCGAACCCTGTGGTGGCGTTTTAAAAGGCTTGGCATGGCGTCACACAGACACCTGGCAAAGGCCATGCCAGGTGTTACTACCCTACAGGCAAAGTTAAGGTGGCTGTGAAGCACCTGCAACTCTCGGAGACACCTTACGCCTGGCAAGCATTGCCAGAATCGCATCAGAGATCCGCGTCACCTTTTCCATGGGCAACCTGGATGTCTGGGCAAAAGTGTCAATCTCTATACCTAAAAAGGTGAGAGTGGTGGCTGGTCCCTCAGTCTTTTCAGGTGCCAGGGGAACACCCAGCTCCCGCATAAGCACCTGAAAAGTGGCGAAGAGATGAGCGCACATGTCTGTGCCTTGTTCCCCTCCAAACAAAAGTCATCGAGGTAGTGGGCTACAGACCAGGACCCTGATCTACAAACAAAAGCCCAGTGAAGGAAGGTGCTAAACCGTTCGAAAGCAGAACATGAGATAGAACAGCCAAAAGACATGGCCTTATCTACATAAAAACTGCCCCGAAAACAGAAACCTAACAGCTCAAAGTCATCCGGGTGCACTGGCAACAATTGGAATGCCGGTTTGATATCACACTTTGCCAGTAGCGCCCCTGGGCCACACAAGTGTACCATCTGCAAGGCCTGGTCTAAGGAAGTATACCTGACCAAGCAAAGTTCAACAGGTATTGCATCATTGACCGAAGAACCCGCAGGGTAAGAAATTAACCGAAATTCACCCGGGGACTTCTTAGGAACTAAACCCAAAGGTGACACCTTCAAGTTCGGGAATGGTGGGTCAGCAAATGGCCCAGCAACCCTCATTGCGGTGACCTCCTTAGCTGTAGATTGGGCAGCGATATCCTCATTACCCCTGAGGGAAATTAAGTTTGGGGCATCTTGAGGCCCGCGTACCCCCTGAAATGGTATGCGGAAGCCAAATTGAAAACCCTCAAGTAGGTACTTCGCATCATCCCGTCTAGGATAAGCGGTAAGCCAATGTTCCATCTCCTGGCCATCAATTGGGGAGGGGGCCTTTCTGATTGGTCGCACTGTCAGAGGGAGCTCTGACAGCCCCCTGCCCACCCCGTCCTCTGCCTCGTGACCCACCAGCCCGCGGGCACATGGAGGTGGCGTGAGGGCCAGAGAAAGAGGAACTCATGCAGGAACCTACACTGACGCTTGTTGCATACTCCACTGGTGGAGAAGCTCCAACACAGCAGGCGGGCTGGAACCCCCTGCCCCGCCGTCTGGCGGGGAACCTGTGTAACAACCACCCACTGCGCGGCATGGCCACAATGGTACCGGTCACCAGGTGCCGGCCGCGTGGGGGTCATGTACAAGAGCCACAATTGCTGGCAGGGCTCATCCCACCTCATCTCAGGATGGAGGGCCACTCTCATCCTAAACTCCTCATCATAGGCCAACCATGACGGTCCAGGGAAATCGACCACCACCCGATAAATATTATCCAGGTATTGCACCATTGGAATGGCCAAGTCAGGGCGGGCCCTCAGTTATACCGCCATATAAATGAGGTAGGCCGGTAACCAATTGGCCCAGGTGCACGGTGGCTTACAATGACGGGACAACTCCTTGTCCCTATCGTCCTGCCCTTCCCTCTCCTCCTTGGTGGGCTCACGGTTTAGGAGGGAGAAAATGTCCACATATTCCCCCCTCCAAATCTACTCCCTCGTGGCCTGGGAAAGGTCAAAAGGAATAACCGGCCATCGGTAGGGCCACAGTCGGCACAGATTGAATCGAGGGTGTACACAGTGGGCCCTGAACAACCCCTGAAACATTAGGCATATCCATAGGGGTGGTTACCCCTGTCCTAACTGAGGGGTAATTGGGGAACCAGGAGCTAACGGGACAGTGTGAATACAACTGTCCACCCGTGGTAACCTGTCGTGGCCATGGCCACTGCACCCCCCCCCCCCCAGTGTTGCTAGTTAGTGTCACTGGTGTACTCAATTGACCAGGATACTCACCCGGTGCACCCCTGTGGGCCGCCCCCACTGGGGGTTCCGGCCCACGGCGGGCATCGGAGCTTGTGATGGGGATCAAGCGCTGCGTGCCACTACACCCTTGCCACGCAGGACCAGACCCCTGCGGCAAGCCCCGTTGCGATGATCTGGCGGGGAGCTGCGAGGCGCCAGCTTGGGCTGGCCTGATGGCCTCAAGCAGCTCGACCCTGGCGGCAGCCCGCTGGACAGCGGTGGTCAACATGTGGGCCAGAAACGCAGGACATGCAAACCCACCTTCGGAAGGTGGCGGGGCAATGCTCATTGATGCCTCCAGCACCGAAATGCATGCAATGAGGGCATCAACAGCCTCGGACCCACCTGTATAAGGTCGGCCGGGCGGGCCGGATGGCCCACTGGGCAATTGCGGAGGTACAAACCCAAGTGTGGACCCTGGGCCCGAATAGGGCCAAGACCAATAATCTGGCCCATGTGGGGCCGGAGAAATGGTGGGGCAGAAACCCGCACCAGGCCCAAGTGGGTTGCCCTGCCCAGAACCGGGCAAAGACCCCATAGTGATAGTGCCTCCAGAGTGGCCGGCCTGTGCCCCAGCATCAGGTGGGTAGGCAGCAGCCTGCCCACCCACGTTGGTGGTCGTGGCTAAACCGGTCGTACTACACAGTTGCAGGGGCGCCACGCAAGCCCTCCGGCCCTGGGGAGGCCCCCTAGATGTGGGGGGTGGGCAGAGCCCTCCCCCTCAGCCGCGGCTTAGGAGCCGCCACTTTTCGCTTGGGAGCCATGTCTCCCAAGCCGAAGAATAAAGAAGAAAGGGGAAATACCCTTTTGAAAAAAGCAAGGCGAAAGCCGGGGAGAAAAGCGACGGAGAAAACTTCTCCGCTCTGTTGCTTTCCAAGAAAATGGCAGCCGAGCTGCCTCGTGGCCACCCCTTTTAAAGAGGGTGGCCACGCCCCCTAACTCACCCGGATGTCTGAGTCTGGGTGGGGGGGCGCAAAGAGCGCGGCGGCCATTTTGGCACCGCGCTTGCACTCTCTCTCTATATATATATAGATAGATAGATAGATAGATATAGATATAGATATAGATATAGATATAGATATAGATATAGATATAGATACACACACACACACACATACATATATTGCTTTCTGTCACTATCTCTGGTGGGAGAGAATTTTTCAAATCACTGCAAGCTCTCCATGACTTAAGTGTGACCTGAAGATTGTAGCAAGAGTTCATTGGCTAGGAGAACAGCTTGATTGCTTGCCCTTGTAAACTAGGCTGTTGACCTATGAAAACTGTTATATCAACAATGTCCAAAACAACCTTTAGAATACCTGAGCATACTCTTTTAGAACAGATAAATGAGTTAGGTTAGTTTAAGGAAAAGCAAAGGGAAAGAAAGCTAAAATATGATGGAATGATCAAAAATGAAATCTAGATGACTTTTAAATGTCAAGTGCATTTTTGCTGAAGTATCCTAAATTAAGCTAGAACTTGACAATCACAGCACACACACACACACACTGTATGTATGTGTGTAGAGTACCATCTTGATCAATTTATACAGGATGGTGGAAATATGTGTACAGCAGCTGCTTGAAAATCTTGCAAGTAGCTACCAACAGAGAGCGTTCAAGTCAGTGGCTAAATCCGGTAGTAAATTACAACAAATGCAGGCCTGTTGAATGAATGGGGCTATAGTGACCCAACATCTATGTAAGTTTCATTAATTCAGTGGTTTTACCCTAGTTACAACTTATTACTGGATTTCTGCCAGCGAGTGGGAGAGTACAGTTGTAAATGTACTGTTTAAAATCTTATCAAATAATAAAAAACAAGAACTATGTTCTGTCTTCATATGGTACTGTGCTATCAATTTTCTAACAGTGTTTAATTACTCATATGTCACTAGATGAGCTCTGTTGGCCAAATGGTTAAAATGCTGTATTGCAGCCATAATGTTGTGAGTTTGATCCTGATGGGTTTAAAGTTGACTCAGCCTTCCATCCTTCCCAGGTCAGTAAATGAGTCCCAAGTGTGTGTGGGTGTGTGGGTGTGGGTGTGTATGCAAAATGCTAATTACCTTGTGAATTGCCCAGAGAATGTTCTAAGCAAGAGAATGTTCTAAGCACTATAGGGTGATATGTAAGTGTAATTGCTGATGATATAAATAAATCAAATGAGTTCCATATTGACTAGCCATATTAGCAACCAAGGTGTATCATGGAAGCTAACCCAACTTGGAACTCACTTTTTCAAGAAAATTGTCTTTAATAGTTACCTTTTTAACATAAAGTATTCTTATGCATTTTTTGGGTTATAAAAATTCATTGCATAAGTCGGAAGAATGTGAAAACTAGGGCTGAACATAGCCCCCCAATTCAATTGCAGGACAATTCATGATCCTGATCGATTCCCGAGTTATCTGTATCCCCTCCAGTTCAATTTCTATTCTAGAGCTGGATCAGTTTGTGCCTCTCATTGATTTGTGTTGGAAAACTAAATCAACTCCCAAGAGTGTCTGCCCGTCCAACCAGAGCGGACCAGAGGGGCTCTCTAATAGTGCCATCAGCTAGGGGTGCACATCTATCCAGCACCCGAAGGAGGGCCTTCTCCGTGTCCGCACCAACTCTCTGGAACCTCCTGCCAACAGATCTAAGACTTCAAAGAGAATTGCTGCCCTTCAGGAAAGGATTGAAGACCTGGCTGGCAGGGCAGGTGTGGGGCCCGAATGGGAACATGGTCCCCACCTGCTGGCTTATGTAAACCATTAAGAACTCTCTCTTCTTCTTCTTTTTATAGTGGGTGGGATGGGTGGGTGGAATATGGGTCTTTTAAAGTGGGTGGGATGTGGGTCTTTTAAAGTGTTTTAATGTGTTTTTAGAACTTGTTGTAATGCCGCCCTGAGTCGGGTTCTGCCTGAGTGGGCGGCATATATAAATATGACTATTAAATTAAATTAAATTAACCTGTATAATATCTTTGCATTTACACATGTAACCCAAAATTCAAAAAGGCTCAAACTGCAAAATTTCAGATAGCAGAGGACAGTGGTATGCATGCATATTATGGACATTTAAAATGTGCTTCTTGTCTTTAAAAAAAAAAGAATCCAAACCTCACACAAATCAGGCTAAATTTATTGCCTGCATAGTAATTAAGGCTTTTGTTTAATCTAGAACAAAGCCCTAGCAAGAATGAAGGATAATTTTCTCCTAGTTTTTATACTGCTTCAAGAAGTACTGATTCATCAGACCAAATTACTTTCATAACAAATTGCTTATTTTGCTGAAAGGGAAAAGAAGATCTCAGCCAATTTTCTATGGCCATTTCATTTCCATTGGTATTTGTCCAATCATATCTAAATTTGTCCAACTGAAGTATTGGAGATTGGTGACAATTTCTGCTTTTCCTTTCCCTATTAGTTCTCTTTCAATCATCAAAAAAGTATTCTATCTTAACCTTCTATAATTTTTCTTTGCAATATTTCTTACACCGAGAATTATCTATTTTAGTACAATTTTCTTGGCATTCATTTAAATGGCTGAGGCTACAACCAAAGTCTAATTTTTTGGGATTATCTCATTAACTACTATTGAGTAAGAGGCTTGCAGCATTCCCCATTTTTGGTATATGCACTAACAAATGATGATGGCACTAAGCCTAACCAGGAAGCCCAAATGTTTTGGGAACATTAAGTTTAAAAGGAAGTTAATTGCAAGTTCCAAGATTGTACAGCACATGGAGGTAAAGGGAATGCCATTGTGGGTGAAGGTAGATGGGTATTATATGTTGGTGGTTTGTTTGTATGTAGGTAATATATGTTTTTATGTAATATATGGTTTTGTATGGTAATATATGGTTTCTATGTTTTATGATTCTAAACCCGCAGGGATCATGCCCATGAGAATGCCAACAGATTATGAAGTAGTATTTTAGATGCATTGTCTACAACTAATTTAAGTGCAAGTATCTTCTATTAAAACTAACAAATTTTTACCAGATCTTTTCTCATTTGGTATCAACTAGAAACCAAATGCTCAAAATTTAAAAATCTTGAATCCAGAATCTCCATAAATAGAACCTCCACAAGGACGGCCACAGCTTAGTTTCACGTCTGTTTTGCATACAGAAGTTCCCAAATCCAATCCTTCGAATCTCCTGGAAGGGACTAGGGAATTTTCTTCCCCCAAACCCTGGAAAGTCAGTGTTAACAGCATTGAGCTTGGTAGCCCAATGCTTTGACCTTCTCTAAGGGAGCTTTCTGTATTCCTGTGCAGGAAAAGCTGCTCCAGAAGGTTGGAAGACCACATGCTTCAACATAAGGAGAACTGATTCAGAAAACTGTAGGACAAGTCAACAAAAATAGCCTTACTCTCTTTTTTACTCTGACAATCAGCATTGGATCTGAGACCCATCTGTTACAGAAGGAGACAACTTGGATCCAATGCTGTGAATGTAATTTCATAAGACAAGTAGCAGCACTACAGTGGCTTAGTGGTTAAGAGGCTGAGCTTGAAGACTGGAAGGTTGGAGTTTGATACCCAAGTGCTGCACAACGGATCTTGGGGACATGAAAGGAGCCTCATTCAGTCATTCCCTGAGTGGAGTTTCTCCAGCAAAAATCCTTTTGATCCAGAGTAATTTCTGACATGAGATTTAGTTATAAGACAAGTCTCCTTTTGTGGCTGTGAAAATATTTTGCCATAGCTGATTATTAAAGGCCAAACTCCTATTGAACTTTTATGTTGGCATTACACAACTGGCATCAATCTCACTTGCAGTTTGCCACAAGTTACGAAATTTGCAGACACAATTGTTGCTATGTACTGGATCATGCTTCTCCCTGCACAATGGCAAATACCTATTTTAACACCTTCACTTGTGGCAATTTGCCAACACGATTTAAGGCCATTTACACTGACTGGTAAAAATAGCAGGATTTAGGCCATGATGTCTGTATTTCTGGAAGGTATTACCTAAGTCATGGTCTCTTTGAAAAGGAGCCAGGTGACAGAAACTATGGCCAAATACTTGGCTTTGGTGGAAAAGAATGAGTCAATATTTCTGTGGCAGATTTTGTGCTATGTGATAAAACCATCTTTGCAAAAGCCAAATGATGTTTCATTGGACTACATTCTCTTACCTAGTTCATACCTGTCAACCTTCCCAGATTGGCCGGGATTTCCCGATTTTCGGCGCCAATTTGCACCATTTCCCGCCCGCAGCTGCCAAAACCCCGGAATTGGCAGTGGGGGGAAAGAGGTACCGCGCATCCCTTCTGCACAAGTTGCATTCTATGCATGCATAGAAGGCTTTTACGCATGCGTAGAACGCGACTTGCACAGAACCGTTGTGCGCAGGTCCCGGATTGTCCGGAGCCGCAGTTGACAGGTATGACCTAGTTATTCTTGCACATCACAAGCAGTAAAGGGGTGTAGTGGCTCAATGGTTAAGAAGCTCATCTTGTTAGCTGGAAGGCCAGCAAGTCAGCAGTTCGAGACCCGAGTACTACATGATGGAGTGAGCTCCCATCTCTGTCCCAGCTCCTGCCAACCTAACAGATCGACAGCAAGAAATTGCAAGTAGATTAATAGGGACCACTTTGGTGGGAAAAGATCTTGGGGGCATGAAAGGAGTCTCATCCGGGCATCCCTTGAGCAGAGTTTCTCCAGAAAAAAATCCTTTCAGCCCAGAATAATTTCTGACACGAAATATTATTATCACAAGCAGTGTAAAATAATTGGCTGATAGCCTCTACTGAGATTTCCTAAATTTGCTTCCAAAAGTTGTGTCATTTGCATAGCTATTCAAGAAGATTTGTGCTGTTGTGTATTAACAGTCTTTAAAGCAATGGCCTTGTAAATTTGAGAGGATATATTTAGCATGGGTTGGAAATATCTTTATTGCTTTTGCAGTGACATGGCTAAACCACCAGTACTGAATCTGTATTATTTTTGTTGTTGTTGTCTGAAATTGAAAACAAGTTAGCTACACATTTGGGGAATGTAGATTTTTCTAGCCTCTTCTTTCTGTCTGCTTCCTGCCCCACGAGAACTTTCCTTTCCCTCTTAGTAGAAACACTGCCTTCTATAAATCAACCATTAAACTTTATTGCCCTGTAGAAAATTGACAGTAAAAATGTCAACACCAAATCTCCTTGGCCCTCCAGAAACAATCAAAGAAAACAAAACACATTCTTTGCTTTCCTTGGGTTTCTAGCATATGGAAAGTTAACAGGGGATGCTCTGCTCATAAAAGTCAATGGCTGTTACTGCAAGACATGATGTAGCTATAAAGTCTCAAAAGGGGGAGTTGACTGTGCATATTTTGACAGTTCAGGAATTCTTTGGCATCTGGTAGTCAATTCATTTCATTTATACTTAAATTAGTCATAAGAACCTCTTAAATAGTTTATAAATCAGCACTCTCAACAATGTTTCACAGGAAAGAAATTCACTTCTGTTCACATAATTTCAGTTAACAACACCTTTTGATTCTTGAAATAGAGGCTTCCCTTCAATACAGATTACATCATTTTGAATTACTAGTTCCAGTCTGATTTTATTTTTTATTTTGGGCCTATAGCAATGCAGACAGAAAATGAACTGTAAGATATTATACATAGGTGCTACAGAAGGAAAAAAAAATAATTTCCCCAGTGTTATGTTTGTTCCATCCAATTTCTGCATTAGCTTACTTTAAACAAACATTTGCACAAATGCATGAATATATTTAAAGTACATTTTCCTTATAGGCTGTTCATTTTAGGGTGAGGTTCCCTTCCCTCCTTTATATATATTCAAGATAGCAACAGCAATTATTCTCATATGCAGTGATGGGATTCAATTTTTTTTACTACCTACTCTGTAGGCGTGGTATGGTTGGCGTGACCTGCGTTGCACCCGAATTAGGACTACTTTATTTCAAACCTTGGATTGGTGGGGCCAGTTGGAATTTCTACTACCGGTTCTGGTGAACTGGAGCAAACCTGCTGAATCCCACCACTGCTTATATACTGCCCCATAGAACTTAAGAGCCCTCTCTGGGCGGGTCACAAGGTAATTAGCATTTTTACCCCCAAATGAGCTGGATACTCATTTTACTGACCTTAGAAGGATGGAAAACTGAGCCAACCCAGAATCCATCAAATTCAAACTCAGATCATGAGCGGAGTTTTAGCTGCAGCACTGCATCTTTAACCACTGTACCATATTTTGTACATATTTTGGTGGCATTTTTGTATAATACACACATTTGGAGCAACTTTTGGAACATCATATTCTTTAATAAAATCAGTTTTTGGATGGCTGTTGTGTGCTTTCCCTTAATGCAGGGGTTCCCAACCTAAGACCCATGTCCCGGATCCAGCCCACAGTGCCATTTCATGTCCCCCACCCCACCCAGAACTTCAGAATTCTTCTATGCTCAGATCAAATCTCACCTGACACCAAACTGTGCATTGAGCAGCTCAGTGGTCAAGGGTTGAGAGTTCAGTTCACCACTGTACCCCATGACAAGGACTGGATTTGATGATCCATAGGGTCCCTTCCAGCTCTGCAGTTTTACAATTATGCTGCTGATGATTGAACAAATACCTTCTGGTGGTTTTCCAACCATCTCATACTCTTGCTTGTTGGATACATTTTCAGACACTTAGGTACAGTGAGTAGAAATTTTTTGCATTGTACAAAGGTTTTACAGTGCAGCTAAGAGTCTTTACAACTCAAGTTTTTTTTAAAGGACACCTGTAGGATGGTTCCCTTTTATTAAAACAAAAATCTGAACGTGAAAGGAATTAATACTTGACTTTGGAAGAAAATGTGCCAAACTTTAGCCATGCATATTCAAAGAGATTGAACAAATTGCTGTAACAATATTCTAAACTAAATGGAAGCAGATAGACATTTGACACTTTATGCCAGAGAAAGAAATTCACACATTTGTGGGGGGGGGGGGAGTAAATGAGTGTATATTCATTGGTTAATGAAGGTAAACTGAACATTTTCTAGCAATAAAATGTAAAAGTGTTTAATCTTGGCGTGGATGGGGAGGGTCAGGGGGGAGCCAGTGCACAGTCTTGCTGTGTTATCTGGGATCGGTTTGATCCTGTTGCCCCAGATAAAGTGGACAGGCTCCTTACGGCGGTCCGCGCCACTAATTGTCCATTGGATCCCTGTCCCGCCTGGCTGGTAAAAGCCTCCAAGATGGTGACAGGTGGCTGGGTCGGGACTATAATGAATGTGTCTTTTCGGGAGGGGATATTTCCTGCACCATTGAAACATGCTTTGGTGCACCCCCTCCTGAAGAAGCCATCCCTCGATCCAGCAGTCATAACCAGCTACAGACCTGTTTCCAACCTCCCCTTTTTGGGGAAAGTATTGGAAAAGGCAGTGGCGCGTCAGTTGCAGTGGGTACTGGATGAAGCAGAATATCTGGAGCCCTTCCAGTTAAGATTCAGACCTGGATATGGTACTGAGACTGCATTGGTTGCGCTGATGGATGATCTCTGGTGAGAGCGGGATGGTGGTCATCCGTCCATCCTTGCTCTTCTTGACCTCTCAGCGGCTTTCGATACCGTCGACCACGGTATCCTTCTGGAACGGCTCCGAGGATTGGGGATCCAGGGCACTGTGTGGTCCTGGTTTTCCTCATTTCTGAGGGGCCAGACCCAGTCGGTGTGGTTGGAGAGCTAGAAGTCCAGTCCTAGGTCCCTAAAATATGGGGTGCCTCAGGGCTTGGTACTCTCTCCTCTCCTATTTAACATCTACATGAAGCCGCTGGGTAAGATCGTCCATTCCCACGGGGTGCAGTACCATCAGTATGCGGATGATACACAGTTGTACATCTTGGCCCGTGGGGACCCCAGTGATGCAGTCAAAGTCCTTTCCAGTTGTCTGGAGGCGGTTGGGGTCTGGATGGGGGCAAATGGGCTACAGCTGAATCCTAGTAAGACTGTGTGGCTGTGGATGGGGGTCCTGTGTTATCCTGAGAGCTACCATCTTTGGTTTTGGATGGGGCAATTTTGCCCCAGACCGACCCGGTGCACAACTTGGGGGTCCTCCTGGATTCGTGGCTGCTGCTAGAAGAACAGGTGGTGGCTGTGGCCAGGAGGGCCTTTGCCCAACTTCGGGTGATTCGCCAGTTGCGCACGCTCCTGGACCGGGACTCTTTGCTCATGGTCACTCATGCTCTGGTGACCTCCAGACTAGATTATTGTAATGAGGCTGCCCTTGATGACCATTCAGAGTCAGCAGCTGGTCCAGAATGTGGCTGCCCAGGTGGTGATGGGGTGTGGATGTTATGCCCATGCCTCACCACTGCTGCAGGAGCTGCACTGGTTACCCATTTGCCTCCGGGTACAATTCAAGGTGCTGGTTTTGACCTTTAGAGCTCTATATGGTAGTGGGCCAGGTTACCTTAGAGACCGCATCGCCCTAAGGACGTCTGTCCGTCAGACCAGAGCGAACCGGAGGGGCTCTCTAATAGTGCCATCGGCCAGGGGGTCTCGCCTCTCTGGCACAAGGAGGAGAGCCTTCTCTGTGTCCGCACCTGCCCTTTGGAACCTCCTGCCTGTGGAACTGCGTCTCCAGACGTTGTTGCCCTTTAGAAAAGAACTAAAAACCTGGCTGGTGGGCCAAGTTTGGGGTGCAGGTGGAGGGGTGGCTTCTGTTGGGTGGTTAATATAGGGGAGGATGCCTGCCCCACGGTTTCTTCAGTTCCTGCACCCCTCTCTTTTTAGGGGTGGGTTCTTATTGCTGGTTTTTATCTGTTTTATTTGTTTTTCTCTGTTTTTTACCCACTGTTGTGAACCGCCCGGAGTCAGCTTTGGCTGAGTGGGCAGTATAAAAATTTAACAATAAAAAAATATTTTTTTTAAAAAAAAAGGTCATCATACAAATGTGATCATTGCTTCTATCCAGCAAGGTAGAATGATTTCAAACAATCTGCAGTATGCATTTAAAATGTAAACACTCGTGTATTCTCCATCTGGTTTAGTGACTTTTTATGATACTCTAAAACATATCGTTGAAAGACATCTTCAGTTTTACCATTGGTGGATGATGTCTGCAGTTAGAAACAATGTCAGAGTCAGCATCTACATGGTAAAAATCATGTTTTTTTAAAAAAACTGGCCCATCATTGTGCTAGCAAAGAAAAACTATTTTCATGATGCTAAATAGGTGGAGCGTATTCCAATGGAATTCAGAATACACAATTTGATCCATATATGAGTGGTATTTCAGGTAATTAAGATAACACGTTGCACAAAACCCATTGCACAAAACCTACAGTACTCCTCCTTATTTTGAAGATGATCTTTATCCAATAAGCATGTAACAGTGTTGTGGAGGTTTTCATTTTGGCATCAGGCAATTCCATGTAAAATTTCTTCCCTGCATAGTCTGTTCTATAACCAAATCCAAACAAGGAGAACTGTAGGTTGTTTAGCTGTCTCTAGTGTCAATTACCTTTTAGGTATTATTCCATAGAGATACAAATGGGAAATGTCTAAAATTCTACTATTAATATTTTGTTTTTTAATGCATAGGCACTGTTCCTCCTCCTATTATAACTAGAGGTTGGATGTGATGAGGTATATGTGTATCACGCTGCTTCTTTTTTGGAACAAGTGTATGATAAATGTACTTGTTTTGAACACTCGACTAGGCGCTGGCTTACAGGAAGCATGTACCGATCCTTTAGGCTGCGATAATTTCCTTTGTCTGCACACTCCCAGTGCAGCCTAAGGTCGCCTCACTGTACCGCTTCCCAGTCGGCTTCAAAGAACTCCACCTGTCGCTTACAGGGAGTATGCGGTGGTTTAATATATTGGTAGCATATGGGGGCATAGAGCAAAGCACTTGGATATAGCCTGATAAACTGACATCCACTCCGTTGATGTTACTCACAAAGAGTTTTATTTTCCACTAGCATCTGAAAAAGAACAGAGACAGACAAAGTACATAGCATAACATAGTTAGTATAGTCCACTTAGATCTGAGGGGCTCAGATCATAAGTGTTTAGAGTCCAGCTCAAGGAGACCTCTCTGCCTTCAACCCGAGAGGACCAAAGAACTGGGGAAAATGGCTCTGCTTTTATACAGAAAAAGGAGCAGATTCCCCCCCCACCTTTGCATTCCTAGGATGACTCAATCTGCAGGTGTTCAGAGTCACAGGGTTTTTATTGACAGGGGGGAGGCATCTTCTCCCTTGTGGGGTAGTCACATGTCTCTGTCATCACTCTGCCACCTGACCTATTTGTCATCCTCCCTCGTGGGGTCTGCAGGTGCACATTTCTTTGAGGGAATGCAGCTGCACTTTGACTCATAAGAAAGGAATGTGTTTACAAGTGCTTCAGTAGCTCTTAGTGATAAGGTTGCCATGGTTACTCAAGGATCATGACAGTACTCTTCAATTGAACTTACCAAATAGGAATAGTCAAAGTTGAGGGAAGGGATTTTGGGGTGTAAAAGTAATGTAAATCCAAAATCCCCTCAGAAAGCCTTAATCAACATCCCTTTGCCAATACTGAATTGGGTTCTCTTGATTGGGTGGTATATAAATTTAAATAAATAAATAAATAATAAATACTGATGACATCATCCCTGTTTCCAATGCAGAGCTGTGCAACAGGATTCAAGCTAATAAAAGCAACATTTATTTTCTTTATCACTCATCCTGCTATTTTAGTCCCTGGCTGGAGATCCAAGAAAACAGTCATTCTTGAAATCTCAGCTTTTGTGCCTTGAGATCTTACAACTTAATTTTGAATTACCCTTTTTGTCCATAAAGAAAATGCCACATATTCATTTCTGCAGACCTGTGGAGCAGTGGGGTAAATGGACTGTGCAATGCTTGCAGGCTTGCAGTCACATCAAACTCCATTCTTTAGTGGTTTATAGGAGCAACTCATTATGGGAGACACTGCTGTTTACCAATGATCTTTCCATCAAGTGGTTTCTGTGATAGGAAAAATATCCAATCTTTGTTCTTTTATATAAAATAAAGTGCTGATGTGTCTTGCAGTTGAGCAAAGAAAAACTCTTTCTGTCACCTTTGTCACTTGCCTATAAAAGGGTTGCATATCAGAAGAATAAAACTGTAAATACATATTCAGTAATGATTGATGGTACACAGATTAACCTCGTGAAATTTCACTGGAGAGCTATTTGGTTTGCAATTGAATTGGGGGTCTTCATTGATTCCTTTGGTCAAAGACAGCCCATGACACATTCAGTTTTCAAATCACACTCTTAAACTTACATTTGATTTATGCAAACAAAGGAAATTGAAAATGATAGCTTTACCAGTTCAATATTTTGGAAGGAAGCTTTGGACTGTAAACTGTAGAATAAATTTGTTATACCTCATCCAAAAAGAAAGGAAGAATAAAATTTCTGGGGAAAAGATTGTACTGTAGTTTTAGAGTCACTTAACTAGAAGAAAGTCCCTCTGAATTCTTAGTTTTGATGTTCAGTTGTATAATTGAGTCTGACCCTTTGGGACCCCATGGGCCATTGCACACTAGGCACCCCTATCCTCCACCATCCACAGCCCACCCAGCTCTATGCCCATTGCATCAACAATTCCATCTAACCTTCTCATCCTCTGCCATCCTCTTCTCCTTTTGCCTTTGATCTTTCTCAGAGTCAAGGCCTTCTTGAGTGAGAGTTCTCTTCTCATTTTGGTGGCCAAAGTACTTTAGATTCATCTTCAATATTTGTCCTTCCAATTAGCAGTCAGGGTTGATTTCCTTCAGGATGTGATCTCTTTGCTGTCCTGAGTACTCTCAAGTCTCCTCTAGCACCACATTTCAAAGGTGTCTATTCTTCTGCATTCAGCCTTCATTATGGTCTAGCTCTCTGTTGTGTATTGAGGCACATTTGCAAGTAGCGTGGGCAGCGCCTTGCAAGAGGAAAATGGCAGTTTCCCACCATCCAAATTAGGAGCCTAAAGTGGCATGAAAACCCCTGCACAGGGTGTGCACATTATGCTAATCCAAACCCTGTGATTGGATACAGTTTTGGATCCTGTTCTCCATTGGTTAAGTACATAAATTCCCTGTTATGATTGGTCAGTTACGGTTATCCGGCGGATCACTACTTTGTATCAAGGAACCACCTCCGAGGAGACACTATATAAGCCCCATGAGTAAACAAGGGTGGGGCCAGACCAGACTATACTTCCCACTCCGTACAGGTAGCCATATATGCACTAAGCCTGGGTCTCCTCCATTATGTTATGCTTCTATGGTAGCAATATTTGCCTGCTACGGCAAGAGTCTGGAGGGACTGATTCCACTGGGATTGTATAGCCATCTCTATGTCTGGAAACATCTTGTAAGCTGATCTCTAATAGACTGTTGAATAAAGACTTGTTGCTGTTTTGTTCACTGTTGTCAGGACTGGTGCTTATAAGGGCCGGACATAACACTCTTACAACCATACATTACTAATGGGAATACCATTGCTTTGGCTATGCAGACTTTTGTTGGCAGGGCAATGTGTCTACTTTTTACTATGTTCCCTAGGTTTCTCATAGCTTGCCTCCCAAGATTTAATCTTCTTTTTATTTCATGGTTGCATTCACCATCTGCAGTGATCTTAGTACATGTGTACTATAAATGCTGTCTGTTTTTCCGAGTTACTTACAATAGTTTTAATCCTGCCTAATTTCAGACACCTTGATCGAGGGATTGTGTCCTATGCAATGTCTAAAGCTATTTTCTTCTATTTCCAGCTATATAAATTAGGAATATTAAAATGTCCCAGTCTAACATTTGTTGTCTTTCTCCAAATCCCACCTCCCCCTGCCCCCTGTCTTTGTTTCATATAGGGTCATGAGAGTTGGGCGGCTTTTCCCCACACATGGAACTTCATGTGCCTTTTACCATATTCTTTGAAATGTGCTAATTCATTTATATATTTTACCTACAGTATGCAATTTCCCCATTGACTAAAGCATTGCAGGCGCACCCCCCCCCCCCCCAAGAAAGACTCAGACACCGGTATATGGGTAAAGGCATTGGGCCACTTTTATTGAATAATGCCCTAGTCCAAATTATAACTTTCAATTGGTGTATTCATCCAATTATAATTCTTAAGGCAAGCAGGCCGCAGTAACACTGGTAAGGTTCCTCCCAAAATTGCCAATGGTAATTGGCTACAATGTATCCATTTGTATCAATTTGTTTGTTGACACAAACAAATTGTTGACCGGAGTCAATAAACTATCTACTGACCCCACCCTATGACGTGTATCCGTCAAATCACGGGGTGATGCATGCTGAAAAGCCCCTGCCATCATCCCTTGCCTGGTTCGTCGTTGACCAGTCAAAGCGATTACACCTGTACCTGTCTAAGTGTTGGCCAGTCAATTGCGAACCTGCCGGATACCTATGGGTCATAAATCTTTACCTTACCAGTGCTACCCGTCTAAAGTGACCAAAGTCAAGGACAAAAAACCCTTTGCTCAAACACTAGCAACAGTGTGGGATGGGCAAAAAAGCCAGAAACCAAGGGCCAATTGTGGTTCAGGCCAAAAATTCCCACCCGGCCCCGAAGTGACCAAAATATCACACTGTTCACTAGGGAGGGGGTGGAGGGAAAAACTTCTCCTCTCCATCGCTATTTCTAAAATGGCAGCTCGTCTGCCTTGTGGCCACCCCTTTTATAGAGGGGTGGCCACGCCCCCTAACTCACCCGGATGTCTGAGTCCGGGTGGGTGGGGCCCCCACAAAGAGCACGGCGGCCATTTTGGCACTGCGCTTTCATTCTGTGAATTTCCTCCCTCCAATTCTGTGCATTTTTTACTTTTTGCATTGCATCTTTGACATGTGTTTATTTCCCAGACATATGAAAGCTTATGAAGCTAACTATGCCATCTTTTTGAATGAGTGTTATGAAATGTAAAAACTTATCCCCATCAAGATTTGAACCCCGTAAAACTTGCTCCACCCCTATTTATAATGCTTCTTGGAGACATTGTTGCATGACACACTGCTAATCTAATGGCACATTCAATACTATTTCAATAGCCTTTCCAAAGGAATATTACCTTCTGTTTTTTCTACACAGCCTAACTTTGCTCATTAGGTTGTTGGCAGAGGAACATGATGGAGTGGATATGTAGGAATTTGCTTGTTGCTAGCAAATCTTTGCTGACCCTTGAAACCAGAGGTAGACAGTATGTTATCCATGGGCTCTACATGGCTGTCTGGAGGCCCAAGAGTAGCCTTTCCTACAAATCCTTGGTCCCCCAGGACATCATCCCATGACTTTTTAAAAGATAAATTGATTTCACAAAGTTGGTATGAACCTTCTAGGGAGCATGGGAGGCAATGTTAGTGTGCTTTCGACTCCAAAGCACATTCTACCTCTGCAAATTTTGGCTTCTAGAAGTCATGAGAGAACCTTTTCACCTTTCAAATTCTAGAAGTCATGAGAGAACCTTTTCACCTTTCAAAAAAGACTTGTAGCTGCAAAATATCTGGATTTAGTGGCTACATGTATCCATTAGACATCTGGATTTTGTCCACTCCTAATTTGTGATTGTTTTCATGTCACCATGGAGAGTGCATTTAAATGCATGCAGGCAACTTTTCCTCTGAGGTTTAACATGTGGTCTGTGGCTGCAGCCCAGAAACTATTCACATATTAATTAAAACACAGATTTATTAAATCAATAATGAGCTTTAATATACCCCAAAGCTATCCCAAATTTTTGTTTCATGGAACAAACATGTAATCTTATTAAAATTGAAGTGTAATAGCATGCTTGCGGAATTTAAAGGGTCAATAATATAAAGTACAATTTCAAGTAACCTTAGAAAAGTGAAGCATATGATTAATGTCCACACAGTAATTACTCAGTTTTGCCTTAATATTACAAAGTTCGCTAATGGGCACAAGGGAAAAACAAACTGGAAAGTCTCCATGTTGTCTAGTGGAGGAATTGATTCTAAGCTATGCTAGTACATTTATTTTCATGGATAATAAATTAGAATGAGATGTAGTGCATAATACAAGCCTACTAATGTTCCCTTTTCTATAAATTGCCATGCATGTTTGTCCTGGTAAAATGAAATTACACAAAACGTACATTTGTACTTTTATTAAAATATGCAGTATTATACAGCTGTAATTCAAGTGCAACATATTTATATATAACTAGCAGAGTTTGCCCGGCATTGCCGGGCTGTTTTAGTTTTTTGGGGGTTTTTTGTGAATTAAAAAAAGAAGAAAGGATGATATAATTTTTAATAATTTTTTTATTTAACCAAATAATGTTTTAGTATGTGACTTTTATTGTAATAGTTGTACTGTAGGTAATAGTTTTTAAAATGTGAAAGTACATGTTTTTTAATTCAATGTTTTAAAACTGTGTTTAGATTTTTTTGGTTTCTATTTGAGTTAAAACTCAACACAGGATTTTAGAAATGTTTTTATTTTATTTTATTGACATATGTTTGTGATTTGTGTAAACTTGTGATTGATTTTTATGTTTTTGACTTGTTTTTACTGTTGTGGCCTCTGGGTGGGGCTGTTGAGTCTTTTTGAGTTGTTTTTACTATTGTGCCCTGCAGGTGGGGCTGCTGCGGTTTTTGGTGTCATTTAACGTGTTTTTTCTCTCCTGGCCTCTGGGTGGGGCTTCTTCTGGTAAGTTGTCTCTTTGTTTCTTCATTTCTGTTCCAGTCGTCATGGAGGGAGGTTGTGCTGGTGAGTTGTCTGGGATTTTTTTCTTCTGGGGTTTTTCTTTGTTTTGCTTTTGTGGTGGTGGGCTGGGAGGTGTTTCTGTTTGTTAGCTTTTGTTTTGGTTTAGTTTTAGGAAGGTTTAATTGGTTTCATTTTTTTCTGGTTGTGTTTAATTTGTTTTATTTCATTGTTGTTTGTGTAATTTGTGGGGGGGGTTGTGTTGTAGTTAGGTGTTTTGTTTGTGGTTTTGTGGTGTTGTGGAAGTTTTTGTTTGTGTATTTTGTGGTTTATTTCTTTTTGTTCATTAATGTTTTTAATTATTGATTTATTTTTGTTTTATTATTTTGTAATAGTTTTGGTGTTTGTTTTTGTTGGTTACGTTTTGTGTATGTTGCTGTTTCGGGGTTGTTTTGGTGTGCGCACACACACACACTGGGCAGGTTTGATATGTCCAGTCCAGTAGGTGTGTGCTGCAGTTGAGTTCGGAGGCTGTGCCTGGGTGAGTACCTCTGGGAGGCGAAGGCAATGACCGGAGGCCTGTACGCTGCCTTTGCTTCCCGGGGAATTGGTTTGCTTTCAAGGGGGGGGGCAAATGCATCAGTACCTTCCCCCCTTGATCCCCCCCCCCTGTTTTCGGTGTTTTTTTCCACCCCGGCTCAATGTTTCTTGAGGCTGGTGGTGGTCTCGCCGTGTCTTCGGCGGGGTAGCGTGGAGGAGAGGGAGTCCCTCTTCTTCCCATTGCTCTGGGAAAGAAGGACGGCAGGTGTCTCGTGGTGGCATTTTTTTGGCTTTTTATTTTGCGTGGCTGTGAGGTGCTGCACCCGCCTGTGGCGGACTTGCGCGCCTGTTGCATTTTGTATTTTTTTTCACGCACCGGCTTTCTCAGCGTTCTGCACGCTCATGGTGCGCAGGACACTGGGGCTTGTTGTTTTGCATTTGTGGTTTCCGTTTGTGCAGCGGGTTTTTTTGTGGCTCGATTTTGATTGGCCGTGGTGCATTTCCCAACATTCTTTTTGCTCGTGCCGCTCAGCCTGATTGTCTGTGGCATGGCATGGCACATAGGATGTTGGGTATTGAAGTCCTTTTTCTTTGTTTGCGTTCGTGGGTCTCCTGCCCCACTTGTGCACTTCTCACCCCTACAGTTACCTCCGTACCCAGTTCAGGAAAGTGCATGAATGCTAGGTACGGGATAGTACGGCCGGGTGCGGGATCCTTTGTCAAATGACAATGGTTAGCGCTTGGATTTATAGGTATAGATACATGTGGAGTATCCAATACTCTAAAGATATCTTTTAAAATGGACTTTCTCAGCAGAGGTGACAAATTAATAGAATGGACTAGGAGGTTTACAAGGCCCTGTTACTGCCGCCGCTGCCGCTACTGCCACTGCCACTGCTGCTAAGAGCATGGCAATGCTACATACACTACGAAGCCTTTGGAGGCTGACTATCTTGCCAAGTCTACAATTTTATGGGTGTTTAGGTCTAAAAAGTGTTACGTTATTTGTAGCTAGAGTTGCCATACCTGTATGTTCCGATTTTCTGGAATTGTCCCGGGTTGACGCAGTCCTGGCCGGTTCAAGAAAAAACATGTAAAAATCCCAGAAGCAAAGGGTTAATTTCATAGAATCACGATTCCTAGAGAGGGAGGACAGAAAGTGAAGAGTTGTTCATTGCAAAATAAGTCCCTTCCTGTCTCCTGCTTTTCTCCTTCGGGAGGGAAACGGAGGCTACATGGGCTGCATTGCCATTCCAGGCCCCTCCTTAGAACTAAGGGATCCTCGTGTGAGATTTGAAGGTGAGTCTACTTCAATAGAGGTGTGTGTGTGTGTGTGTGTGTGTGTGTGTGTGTGAAGGGAAGGGGGTGATCCCAGGGGGAGGAAGGGTGATTTAAAGAGTGGCCCAAGAAATTTTAAAAAGGTAAAGATCACTCTTGCTCTAAAGCCAGTCATATCCAACTCTAGAGTTCAGTGCTCATCTCTGCTTCATAGCTGAAGAGCCAGTGCTGTCTTCATCTGCAGATGTTTCCATGGTCATGTGACAGGCATGACTAGACACTGGAGTGCATGGAATGCTGTTTACCTTCCCACCCAAGTGGTCCCTATTTATCTTGCTTTCAAACTGCTAGGTTGGCAGGAGCTGGGGGCAGAGATGGGAAAAGAAATAAAAATATAACCATCAAGAATAATCTTTTGCAAGAAGAATCATATGGGAAACAACCTCTTGACTACAGCTTATTTTTAAACTGATGGTGGCTGCCTGCCCTGGACGGGAATTCTGTGGGGTCTTAGAGCTGTCGTCTCTGGGACACATGCACAGTTTGAAGAATGCAATGTCACATGGCTGCCCTGGTTTGAGGAGAGAATTATGGTAACCCTATTTGAAGCAGCAGCATAACAGAGCAGGGCAGATTTTAGGCAGTTTTATGTTTGAATGCAAGTCTCCCAGTGCACCCCTTTCTACCTCAGCTAATAAGCACACTTGGACTAAATACTTGAGAGAAAGAAAAATATCATTTACTCACAAAATGAGGTCAGAAGATACGTGCTCAGGAGTATTGGTGAAGTTGGTTTAGAATGAAGTAAAGTCTTTCTTCCAGCCACGTGGCCTGGAAAATGGAGGAGCTATAAGAACATAAGAACAGCCTTGCTGGAACAGGCCACAGCCCATCCAGTCCAGCATTGTGTCTCATACAGTGGCTCACCATTTCCTTCAGGGTATTCCCAAGGAGATGCCTTCACCTGCTTAGGATTCCCTGGAAATGGCATTGAGAGATATCCTGCCTATCTCTCCAACCCGGAGGTTGTCCTTAAGTATCCATAATTATAGCCATTGATACCCTTGTCCTCCATGAACTTGTCTAATCCTTTCTTAAAGCTGTCAAGACTGACAGCTGTCACCACTTCTTCTGGCAGGGAGTTCCATAGACCAGTAATCCTCTGGGTGAAAACGTACTTTCTCTTATTTGTTTGAGAACTAGTACCCAAAAGTTTCATGGAGTGTCCCCTAGTTCTAGTGTTATGCGATAGGGAAAACAGTTTTTCCTTATCTACTTTGTCCACACCGTGCATGATTTTATAAACTTCAATCAGGTCACCTCTTAGATGCCGTTGTTCAAGAGTGAAAAGGCCCAACCGTTGCAGCCTCAGATGGTAAGGAAGGTGTTCCAGTCCCCTAATCATTTTGGTTGCCCTCCTCTGCACTTTTTCCAACTCCATAATATCCTTCTGGAGGTATGGTGACCAGAACTGTACACAGTATTCCAGATGGGGCCTCACCATAGATTTGTAAAGAGGCAAAATGACACTTGCTGACTTATTTTCTATACCCTTCCTAATGATCCCTAGCATTGAGTTTGCTTTTTTCACTGCTGAGGCACACTGGGTTGACACCTTCATTGAGCAGGACACCAAGGTTCCTGGTTTGTCGCAGAGAGTTCAGACCCCATCAGTTTATAAATGTAACTGGTTTTTTTTTCTCCAACATGCATCACTCTGCACTTACTAATGTTGAAGCTCATTTGCCACTGCTTTGCCCACTCCCCCAGTGTCAAGAGATCCCTCTGGAGCTCCTCACAATCTCTCACAGTTTTCACTACCCTGTTTAATTTAGTGTCATCAGCAAATTTGGCTACCTTGCTTTTTACTCCTACTTCTAGATCATTTATGAAGAGGTTGAAAAGCAGGGGTCCCAGTACTGAACCTTGGGGGACCCCACTCTTTACTTCCCTCCACTTGGAGAAGTGTCCATTTAGTGCTACCCTTTGTTTCCTGTCCCTTAGCCAGTTGCTGATCCAGGACAAGACCTGTCCCTTTATTCCATGACTGGCAAGTTTATTCAAGAGCCTTTGGTGTGGGACCTTGTCAAAAGCCTTCTGAAAGTCCAGATAAACAATGTCAACTGGATCTCCCTTATCCACATGCTTGTTGACACTCTCAAAAAATTCCAGCAGATTAGTGAGGCATGATTTGGCCTTGCAAAAGCCATGTTGGCTCTCCTTTAGCAGCGCCTTCTCTTCTATGTGCCTATTAATTCTATCTTTTAGGATGGTTTCCATCACTTTACCTGGGACACATGTCAAACTGACCAGTCGGTAATTTCCTGGATCACTCCTGGATCCTTTTTTGAAAATTGGTGTTACATTCGCTACCTTCCAGTCATCAGGCACAAAGCCTGATTTGAGGGAAATATTATATATTTTGGCTAGGGGACCAGCAATTTCATCTTTAAGTTCCCTGAGAACTCGTGGATGGATGCCACCTGGCCCTGGAGATTTGTTAGTGTTCAGTTTAACAAGGCATGCAAGGACCTCCTCCCTGGTTATTTTTATCTGGCTTAATTCTTCGGTTTCCCTCCTTACGAAGATAGGCTTTGTTTTGGGCATGTGGTCTCTGTCTTCTTCAGTGAATACTGAAGCAAAGAATTCATTGAGTCTCTCTGCAATCTCTGTTTCCTCTTTAATAACCCCTTGCCTTCCATTGTCATCTAATGGTCCAATGGCCTTCCTAGTTGGTTCTTACTTCTAATGTACTTAAAGAAGTCTTTGTTATTTCTGTGAGTATTTTTAGCTATACGCTCCTCAAAATCTTGCTTTGCTTTCCTGATTGTTGCCTTGCATTTGTTCTGCCAGAATTTATGTTTCTGCCTGCTGTCCTCATTCGGACAAGCCTTCCATCTTCTAAATGAGCTTTTCTTGCTTTTAATCACTTCCCGTACAGCTCCTGTAAGCCACATCGGAGTCCTCTTGGACCTGGCAGTGCCCTTTTTCCTTTTGGGTATGCATTCCAATTGGACCTCTGTTATTGTTTTTGTGAACAGCCTCCATCCCTTTCAGTTTCTTTTTTACTAGTTTCCTCATCTTTGGGAAATTTCCTTTTTGAAAATTTAAGGTCTATGTGTTAGATTTTTTCAGTGACTTGCGGTCTATGATCAAGTTAAACATAATTGAGTTGTGGTCACTGTTTCCTATTGGATCAGTCACATTAACATCTTGCACCAGATCCTGAGTATTACTCAGGATCAAGTCAAGGATTCTTGTACCTCTAGTTGGGTCTTCAACCATCTGTCCCAGGGAACAATCATTTAGCATATCTAGGAACTTTATCTCTTTATCATGTGCTGAACAACAGTTCACCCAATCTATGTGAGGGTAATTGAAGTCCCCCATTATAACCAGGCTTCCCTTCTTGGATGCCTCCTTTACAACATTCTCCAACTGCCAGTCTCCCTCAAGAGTTTGGGTCGGAGGACGATAGTATATGCCTACTGTTAGACCATCCTTGTGGCCTGGTACTCTTACCCACAAAGCTTCTAATTGTGACTCCAAATCACCTAGATATTCCAATTCATACGATTTTATCACTTCTTTGACATACAAGGCTACACCACCTCCCGTTTGCCCCTTCCTATCCTTCCTGTACCATTTGTAGCCTGGGATATGTATCCCATTGGTTATCATCCATCCACCAGGTTTCAGTGATACCAATAATATCAATATTCTTATCTATTGCTAAGTATTCCAGCTCCCCTATTTTGTTCCGGAGGCTTCTGGCATTTGTATACAAGCCTTTATATATGCTTTCCTGATACAGTCTTTTGAGTCCAGTTGCATTGTTAGACTGCCTCTTGCATCCTTCTGCTAGATTATTGGTGACTAGCACCTTGCTCTGATCAGTAATTTTTGCATCCTCCTCACTACTCAAGTACACACTTACCCAAACTGGATGCTGCCCGGCTCCTGTCGGCTTTCCCCCAGTTATCAGATTAAAAGCTGCTCTGCAGCCTTTTTGATGTTAAGTGCCAGCAATCTGGTCCCATCATGGTTCAAATGCAAGCCATCCCTCCTGAACACATTTGGCTTGTCCCAAAATGTTCTCCAGTTCCTGACAAATCTGAAGCCCTCCTCTCGACACCAGCGCCTCATCCACGCGTTGAGGCTTCTGAGCTCTGCCTGCCTGGTAGGTCCTGTGCGACGGACAGGCATTACTTCTGAAAATGCTACCTTGGAAGTCCGGGACTTCAATCTTCTTCCTAACAACCTGAATTTGGCTTCCAGGACAGACCGCTTGGCCTTCCCAACATCATTGGTACCAACGTGTACCATGACAACTGGCTTGTTCCCAGTTCTCTCTAACAATCTATCTAGATTTCTTGTGATGTCTTCAACTTTTGCACCTGGTAGGCAAGTCACCATATGGTTATCATATGCATCACAAATCCATTTCTCTGTATTTCTAATTATTGAATCACCTAGTACAAGGAGCCTCTCTCCTGCAATCTGTTCATCTACATGCACCTCATCAACCATATTAAGGGAGAGAACCTCAGTTTGTTCCTGTTGTTTATCTTCCTGGATCTCATCAAGTGTGATGAAGGAGCGATCATCAGGTGGAACCAGTTGTTCCTCTGTGTGTTCCTCATCAGGTGTGATGAGGGAAAGAGCCTCAAATTTATTCTGTAATTTCAGACTCTCAGAGTGATCCCCTACTCTTCTACTCCTTTGAGTCACATTCCTCCAAACATCTCCCTCCTGAGTTAGTGAAGGGACTTCTCCTTCAGAACTGTGCCCTGTCTCTTCTTTGTCCAGCATAGTCTGCTCCGCTCTGTCCAAGAACTGCTCAAGCTCCTTAATTCGTTGATGGTTAGATATACAGGCCTCTAGCTGCTGGACCTTCTCTTCTAGTAGTGCAACCAGCTTGCACTTGCTGCAAGTGTAGTTCTCCATATGCTTTGGCAAGAACACAAACATGGCACAAGTATGGCAGGTAACTACAGCTGTTCCCTCAGAATCCAATTTAACAAGTGCAGTATTCTGGGCCTCAAAAATGTACACGTTTACTACCTTTCTACCTAGTAAGACTATATTCTTCCTTTGTTCCTAGTTTGAAATTTAGGCGCGCGGGCCTCTAAAGCAGCTTTACTCCAACTGCAAAACTTACCAGTGCTCCCTTCCTTTCTTTGGCTCTCCTCAGCAGCAGCTCTGCTTAAGAGCACATGCAGAATCAAAAGGGCATACTGTCCTCTTCTTGCAAAGCAGAAAGCCAGAGAGAGAAGTTCAGAGCAAAACAAAGGCATTAACACAGGAAATTATAGGCAAACAATGCAGAACAACTTCCTTTAGATCAGGCTAGTCTTTCATGTCTCTCTGGTCACTGCAAGATTGGGGTGCATTAGAATACTCAACAAAAAGTACCATTTCCAAGGTAGGGAACACTGCTCAATGAATGTAAGCCACAACTTCTCCAGCCTAACATCAGTAGCTTTAGCTATGCTTCAGTTCTTCTTGTGTGGAAGGTTCTGTGAAGCTACCTATCTTTCACACTTACCCACTGTTACTAAAATATTCTCCTCAGTTTTATTTGAAATACTGTCCTCTCCACCCAGCACCTTATGATTTTAGGGAGCAGGGGGAAATGGCAGCACTCTTGAATTATAGAATGCATTTTCTGACATTGAGAAAAGCCAAATTTTAATTTGGTGATGCCACAATAGATGGCTTTTCTTTATTTTTTGCAAAGACAGTAGTAACAAACTATTTTGTTAATTGAAAATCAGTGGACCAAATACAAAAGACCTTCTGAGAGCTAGGCTTCAGTCTGAAAAGAATAATGACACTGGTTACAATTTACTACACAATTAAACATGGTTAAATAATTGAAATCAATTTCACCTATTTGGGATGTTCATCTCTGCATGTAAGGCTGTACAAAAGCCTCTTCATGCACACACACATGCACAAACTCACACACACACACTCACACACATATACACACATTTCATTACTATATGTTGATCAGCAACAATTTTCTTTGTATCACAGTATTGCACAATCTAAAATTATGGACATACATGAAATATACAGTATGTAAGATTCCAAACTTTTAAATCAGAACTGTAATAGTGTAATCTCAGCCATTTACTAGATCTTCTTTTGTATGCAGGGTAATGCATAAATTGCATGCACATACATGCTGCATTGATTGGTCCTGTATCAAGGTAGTCCCAATGCACTTTATTTCTCTTTCAGGTAAGGAGTCTGATGCCACTGCTCAACACTAATATTGGCAACTGCATAAAAAAACTAAATTAATGTGCAAATCTGCCTACCAAATTAAATTGCCTAAATTTGGAAAACTAGAATATGGCAGTTTTATGAATGTGAATGAGCCATTTCACCAAATATTCTTGGAAAGTAGGTGGGGTGGGGGTACTATCTAATAATTTGGGAACTGGGAAAGATAACATTCTCTGAATATTTATCACATTTTCCCTGCAGACACATTTAAACTTTGTTTTATTTTTTCTCATCATCATTTAGGACATTATTTTTTATATCTGTTTTCTTATCGTAAAGATAAGGCAATAGTTATGCAGTGGTATGGACATATCCATCAGTTGGTCCATCTCGTTAAACGTTTTAGTTTCAGTGGTTGCTTTATGCAGCAGTAGCTACAAGTGATATAAATACAGAAACACTCTGCAGCAAACAGCTTGAGAAACAGTTACACCAGTCAGAAATTAAAAGCCAAGAGCAGGAGTTGGTAACCTAGAGCCCTTTTGATGTTTTGTACAAGTGTCATAATCCCTGGGCATTGGCCACACTGGCAGGAGGTGATAAAATTGGTCTTGCAATATATCTAAGAGGCAGCAGGCGGCTTTTCTCCTGGCTAATGATATTTAGGAGAATTATTTTTCTGTTCCTTCAAGTCCGGACAATTCTGAAACATTTAACAATCAGCCAGTACTTACTCACCTTGGGGAAAGTTGGATAACTGGTCATAGCAACATGAGGTGAAATGAAAGTACAGTGAAAGTAAAATACACTGACTCATTCAGACCTGTGGGGTACCATGGATATGATGCTGATCAGACCAAGGAAGTGCAATGTGAAGTCACATTACACTTTTCCTGATCCTATTCAATGGTTTGTCACCCATGCCCATCGAAGCAAATGCACTAATGCCTTGGAGACTTTGAAGTGAATAAGGCTCTAGGGGTTGCCTCTACTTACAATGCAGGTAAGCCTGACTGGCGATGCTAGATTAGGAATGAGTTTTCTGATTCACAGACTCTTGTTTCTTCTACTCCTTTCTTTTAGGCACATGAGAGTGTTGTCATGGCCTGAGGCTCTGATTCTTGTGGTAAAAAAGCTCACAGAATGAAATAGTAGATTTTCAGCTGTTATACCTGAAAAAGATTCTGTTTCCACATAAAACAATACAACAAAATTCCAGCTTCTTCTATAGCAGGGGTACCCAAACTTTTCGGGCCGTGGGCTTGTCACGTGGTTGAATATGAAAACCTTGTGAACCAATCATGTGGTTCCTCCCACTGGAAGCAGAAGTAAAACGTGCATGCACATGCACATAATGTGCCCACACATGCATATAATGCTGTCATCAATGACCTGTAGCTGTTGTGCACATGCACACAATGTGCCCACACATGCACATAATGCTGTCATAAATGACCTGCAGCTGTCGTAAACATATTTATGAGAGCCATGGGTCAGTTACGGCTGCATTATGTGCATGCACATGCATGTTTTACTTCCGCTTCCAGGAGCAGCAAGGGTGGCACAGGGTGGATTAATTGGTGCCATGGGCCAGATCCAGCCTGCAGGCCATAGTTTTGGCACTCTGGTCTATAGGATGTTTTACTTCCGCTTCCGGGAGCAACGAGGGCTTTGCAGGCCAGATGAATTGGTGTCAGGGGCTGTATCTGGGCCATAGTTTGGGTACCTCTGGTCTAGCCAGTCTCAGAGCAACAACTGGCAGAACAAGGCAAATGGTTTCAGGAGAGTGTTACATTTCTTTTGGCAGGGTACTAGGGGTGTAGTCTTCACCCATGCATGCAAAAATTAGAAGTTGCAACTGCCCCATTCCTGCAAGGAATTGTGTGGTGTTCTCCACAACAGAAGACAACAAAAATAAGGACATTTCTTCTTGCATAACATAATTAATCATATACAGTAGAACCCCATATAACAAAAAACTCCATTCCATGGAGCTGTTTGCTATACGGTTTTTCTAGTTATGTGAAGCACATTAGCAATGCCTCACATAACAGAAAAATGTTCATTTTACAGGGTTTCATTAAGTGAGGTATACCTCGCTTAACCAAACTCCCATATAACAGATTTTTTTTTGTTAAGTGAGGTATCGCCAATAGCGCACGAACGCTTCGTTGTACAAATCTTTCGTTATATAAAGCATTCGGTATCTGGGGTTCCATTGTAATGCTTTAACACAAATAAAACATAAAGCATAAATGGCAATGCTTTGCTGTTTTGTTGCGTAGACTTTCTAAAACAGTCAAACCATCATCTTTCGTGTGTGCTTTGTTTCTCAAAGGGAAAGAGAGTCAGCATAGATTTTATTTCTCTCACAACCGACAAATACATCACAAACTAAAAGTAAATAAAATAATTGGTTTCTGGGGGCATCGGGACTGAACCTAACTGGCTAATTTATTGGTAAGGGAACAATGCCCTGAAAAGCCTCCTTGAAGAAGAGCATTTCTAATTGGTTTTTTTTTTTTAAAGGTAGCAAGTGATAAGGCCTGGTGCAGCTCCACCTGTAGTGTATTCCACAGTGTTGGTGCCACCACCGAGAAGGCTCTATTTCTAATTAAAGACTTTTGAGCCATCCTCGGGGTCGGCACCTGGAGCTGCGCCAAATGTGATGACCGGGTAATGTGGGGAGTTGTTCTGAGGGAGATTGCTTTGTGGATGGAAGGAAGGACAAATTCCCTTTAGCTGGAACCCTATTGCTTGGTCAAAGAACATTTGTGACACTCAGTCCACTCCTAGCCAGAAAATAATGAGTCCCTGCTGAAGTTCTAGGGCAGTGATGAAGAACCTTGGCACTCCAGGTGTTCTTGAACATCAATTCCCAGAAGTCCTGATCTGTAGAAGTGCTGACTTGGGCTTCTGGTAATTGAAGTCCAAGAAAATCTGGAGTGCCAGTGTTCACTATCACTGTTCTAGGGGATTCATAGAATTGTTACAGAGACTTTGTATGTGTGGAGACAAATTTAAAGTTACAGATTTTCTTAAGCTAGGCAACAAGACTTCAGTTCTTGCCTTGCTCTTGGCTAGAGTCTCACTGGGCCTTCACCACCTTCACTGAGCTTTGATAGCAAGATGAGACAGAAATAAACAAGAGTAAAGAATTAATGGATGTTCTGTATATCACAACATTGCAGTTGGCAAAGAAGATCAGGTAAAGAGGTTGCAGCAGGTGCTGCAGCCTTTGCTCATTCAGAATGATAGTGTATTGGACATCACAGACATTCCGGATTAATGCATGTGATGGAGGTCACCATCATACCATTCTTCTTTTCGTGGTGCCATGCTGGGTGCCACTACCAACCACACAGCCAAATAACATAATTAGGTGTGTGTGAGAGTGCAATATTGAGGATTGACAGTGGTGGTCAGCCAAATGCTAAGAAGGGAAATGCTGCGTGAAGCTGTTAGAATGGTCAAACCCATTATCATTCCCATTATCATTTATCTCTGCCAGCCTTTACTCCATTTATACCTTACAATGTCTGAGGGTTGATTTTTATAAGTATATACATATTTATGGTCTTTGATGTGGGTTGCCCAGGTCACTGATTGGACAGCTACCTTTCCCAATGGGCTTGTTGGGCTATGAAAACAAGCTCAAGACCAACCTGGCTTGACCGGAATTTTTTTGGGGTACGGGCCAATAGTAATAGGGAGCAGTAGTGACTCCATGTTTCCTTGGCTGGGGTGCTGAGAGAATTAGGACAGAAGCCAGCCAAATGTCACAATGCCTAGTAAACAGCATACAGTATCTGGCTCACGTCCACGGACTGAGCTGAGCAAAAGCAAACCGCAGCTAGACCAAACAAACTATACATAGGTACACAGAGTCTTCCAGGACTAAGATAAGACAGGAACAGTGAGTCTTGCTACATCTGCTGATTATTCTGCCTATGGCAAACCTAGGCACACAGTACTTTCCTAGGCTGGCAAATGTACCTTAGCCAGTAACATGCTATGTAAGCAAAGCCTTCTGTAATAGGGGTCATGTGCAGTCTGTGCGCAAGTGATCCAGAATGCAAGCTAATAAATATAGACCACCCGAGGACTCAGCTGGCTTTTTTACCATCATACATCAGTCTCACGTGCCTTCCTTGAATTCATCACCTCGACTTCCACGGACCATTACAACATATGGTGCCCGCGACATGATTACTCAGGAGTAGCGGAGCAGTTCTGATCGGAAAGCATCTCCGATTGGAACTCAGTACAAGCTCAAGGGAGGCAGCGCGCTCACACACCGGCAAACATCACGCAAAGGAACAGACGTGTTCCAAAGCCGGGGAAAGACAAGATCCAGAATGACCGAAGGTAGAACAGCAGACCAGCAGCCAGCCAGCGCCGCGATCCCAATCCACCGACCAGTCCAGAGGGACCTCATTCAATGCCTCACTCGCCCCGCCATGCTACACCAACTCGTCCCGCGGACGCATCGACTCGTAAGTTGCGTTACGTACAGGGAATTTCCCCACCAGGTAGCAATGGGGGCTAGCTTGGGGAAGCTAAACTTCTCTGTCAGACAAGCAGCTCATAGGGATGAGCTTGAAGCCCTCACCAGGCAATAACGGATTAGAGTGGACCGATACTGTCTGACGGATCTCGTGAGGTACCTGGGAGAGCATTGCTTGTTCTACCCAGAAGCAGGTGCATTAAACCCAGAGGTTTGGGATAAAGTAGGGAACTGCCTCACAGGAGCTCTGCACTCCTGCCAATATCATTGCAACCTGGAACAAATGTAGACAGATCATTTACTTAGTCCAGTCTGAGTAGAGACCCAAAATCCACCAGTTTATGCCCCACTGTGTGTCTACCCGACCATCCAACACCAGCATGGGGGCAGGGAGGACCTAGAAGGCCTAGGCACTTCACAGGCAGTCAGGAGTCCTCCCCAACAGAGGAGTGAAAAACATCAATGCAAGGGGAAATCGCCAGTAGCGCAATAAGCTAAAACACGGCTGCTGTGTTTGGCCTGCCTACAGGCACATGCATTTTTGAGCAGACAGACTATTGTCCACATGCCCGCCTTATGTAGACTGTTCCTGGAGACCTACACATCCATTCGTGACATAGGACTCCAGGGCAGATACACTAAGGAACTTAAGACCAGAGCAGTGCAGAAGCCCAAAGGCACTTGTTTCCAGTGCCGGAAGATGGGGCACTCTAAAAGATAATGCTGGTCAAGACCAGGAAGCAGAGGGAAAGGCAGCTCTTCGAGGAGCTGTCTGAATAAGCCTACCACCAAGTGCCCACGTTGCCATCAGGGTTTCCACTGGGCCAGCCAGTGTCCAGCAATAGTTACCTCAAGCATTCCTGAGGCACAGGCAGAAACTGACTTGTCTTGTCTCAAAGTAGCGCAGAAATAGGAAGGAAACTCACTCCTCAGTAAGAGTTTAAGCCCAGAGGGTACAGCCATCTGAGAATTGCCTAGATTAGGCAGCCAGGAATTATTTCTTCATGTGTTGGATGTATTATTCATAAAAAAGCCTGAATTTGAGAATGCATGCATGGTGCACCAATATGATTGAGTAAGTGTTCAAATGATTGTGTTATAATGTTGCAACATTAAATGTGAAATGCCAGGTATTGTGTTCTAGCCAGTTACCTATATTCATGTGTAAAATACATTGCTTTCAATGGCCGCTGAAAGGATACCCCAGCCCTGGTCCCTGACTGCCTGCTTGAGCAACAGGGACAAGTGGGGGGAGGGGGAAATTCCAGCTCAAGAAAGGGGCCAGAGCGACCCCCTTCCCTCTCAGCCAAGCCGGTTCTTCAGAGGAAGGCTTTTTCCTTCTTTGAGGAAGTAAACTGTATCTCCCTCATTCCAAAATCCACTTGACAGATTGAGCACCCAGGGCATAGGAAGAAAGAGGAGGGGGAAATTCTAGCCCAAGAAAAGAGCAGGAATGACCCCCATTTCCTCTCAGCCAAACTTGTCTTTAAAGTGCATAGGGGACCTTTTCCTTCTTCCAAGGATTGGGCTGCAATTTTCGCACTTTCAGACATGATTGGGAAATGCAAGTGAGGAGAAAGAGAGGGAGAAAGTAGAGAAAGAGAGGGGGAGTGAAAGTGACAGTAAGTTAAGAGAAGGAAAGAATTGTCAGCGAGACTAGAAGCAGGAGCAAGGAAAGGAAACAGAAGTCGGAGCAAGGGCAAAGATAAGTCAAAAGGGAGGAAGAGAAGCAGGGATGTTAGTAGAAGCAGATCATCATCTACTATATACCTTTTATTCCAATTATCTACAGAAATAATTTGGAGCCAATTTAGTTTTAATTGCTTATATAAATCTAATTTTTTCTTTCTATCCTTGCAAACCCTGATCCAGTCCTTCAGTTTTGACACACCATTATTAATAATAACTTCTTCTAAACCTCTACTAATTCTTATCGGGAAATGTTTAAAGTCTTTTAGTTCTATAATAGGCAAAATGCTAGGGGCTAACATCCCTTTCACATCATGCCATGTTTTCATTGTTGCCTTTAACAACTTATTTTCAGAGCTGATAACTATTCTATTTTTATCTAAAAAAGCTTCTCTACCTATTTCTTTTAATTCATCCATTTCTAAGCCTTCCCATATTACTTCTTTTTTGCTATCAATTTACACATATTTCTTACCTGAAATGCTTTATAATAATTTTGGATGTTAGGGAGTCCCAATCCACCCTCTTTCTGATTCAGATACCATAAACCTTTTGTAATTCTAGACTTCTTACCTCCATTACAATAATTATTAATCAAATTTTGAAATATCTTCATATCCTTTACTTTCAATTGAATCGGTAGGCTATCAAATAAAAAAATAATTTCTTAGCCAAGGCTACTCGTCCAAACCACAAGTTTATTTTATTATATTTTTGTATCAATACTTTAAACTCTTTAACCAATTTATCATAGTTTAATTTTTTAAAATTTTCAATTTACCCGAAATATTTATTCCTAAGTATCTAACATGCTCTTTTATTTGAATTTTATATTTATTTTTAATCTTTATTGCATCTTCATTACTAATATTTAACATAATCGCTTCCAATTTTTCCAAATTTATTTCTAACCCAGTAACTTTCTGAAAATCCTTCAAATGGGTTTTAATTTTTGGTACTGCTAATATTGGGTTCTTTAATATTATTAAAGTATCATCAGTGTGCAAGTTGATTTTAACTCCTTCCACTCCAACTAAATCCAAATCATCCCTTATCGCATTTGCCAATGTTTCCATTGCCATTACGAATAATATCACAGATAGAGGATCTCCTTGACGAGTACCGGCTTCCAATTTGATTTCTGGGGCATATTTATCATTAATCCTAACCCTTGCCTAGCTTTGATAGTATAGCCAATCTTTACCTTTACCTTCCATTGAATGCCTGTTTCAACTTTTTCCAGCATGTCACATGGCTGCCTCCTTAGTATATCCCTAACATTTCCGCAAACTATTTCTGCAAACTCATTACAAGATAGCTGTTTCAGGGCATACAAGCTGGATCCTGATTACCATGAAGTAAGTTCATGTAGTATTTGCAGAATCAGGACTGGGTGGTGAAAAGCCCGCAGGGCAGGCCACAGGTGTTTGTAATTTAGTCACCAGTTCATTTATTTTAGAAGGTTAATCTTAGAGATGTTAACGTCCTAAGGCATGGATAGAGCCAGCTAGAGAGGCCATGTGGACACGAAGATTGGTAAACTCTGGGTCTAAAACAAGTTTGTTTATATATGTGCCATGATAGAAGATATTTTCAGATTCCTGAATTTGTATTTTGTCTCATGTTTATTATATTTTCGAAAAAGCATATACATTCCTGATGAAAATTGTTATTGAAAAATCTTTGACAGGATAAGATTTTGTTTGAACTACAATTATTAGTATCTACTTTAAGTTCTCTGTGAAGGAAACAAGACCTAATATTTACTTTCATTATATGCAACAAGACTTTGATTTTTGGACTATTTCCTTGTGAACTGAATAACAGATATTAACAATTTGACAAGTCCTACTGGATTAAACTATAAAATTTTACAACTGCTCAAATTGAAGACTTTGCATTTGTTGAGCCTCAAACAGTTTTTCAGTGGTTGATACACCTCCTTAGTATGGCATCCTCTCTGCTGATTATGGGGATAATAGCTTTGGGGACAAAACATTGTGGCAAGGGTGTGAGAAATAATTCACTGGCTTCTGCCAAAATACTTTAGCCCCAAAAACCTCTGAAGCCAAAGCATTAACAGCTTAGCCAACAAAGAAGTGGCCTAGTGAGGGAGAGAAACAAAACATAATTAAGGTACTACCAGTACCATTGTCTCTTTCCTCCCCTTTTCAGGTGGTGTTGAGGCTTCAAGGAACACATTGCAGAGTGTTATTCTCTCCAATGATAAAGAGGACAACAGCCTAAGAGTTTGTTCATGGAAAATATGAAAGAAGCTCCTATGCCTCATTCATTAAATTAGAATAAATTAAGTTGAACCAAATGACTTTTCCAAAGAAAATAATGGGGAATGAGTCTATGAGGCAGAATTAGACAACATGCCAGCTTCACAGTTAGAAGGTATTAAGACATTATTCCTCCACATGGCTATATCTTTGAAGCTTTCGTGTCTATAAAATTAGATTGCAATGCAAATTAATGTGATTTTTTTCCTCTCAAGATCACATGATAAACAAAATAGAGACATTAAGAAAGTGCTATCTCTAATCACAAAGCTGCTGTCTCATCTATATCTACCTTTAATGGCCAGACAGAGTCTATTTATGAAATCAATTTAGCTGTGAATGCAAGATGCTTTAGACAAATAAGTAATGGCTCTGCTGTTCTGTTTCTGTATGGCATCCAATAATACATATAATTGTACAGAATATGTGTATTCATGTTCATTAAAAGTCATAGCAATACAGTATCACCATTTCCAAAAACTCATATGGTCTGATACTGGTTTATCTCCTTTATCTTTCACCAAAGTATGTTCCACAAATGGTCTCCATATTTCCCAGAACTTATTTTCTTTAATTATACCTGTCTTTTTATTCAACTCTCATGTTAGTTTGTCGTTTAACGCAATCTCACTCATTTCTTTGTACCATTCCTCCAATTTTATCACAGAATCATTTTTGCCACAGAAAGTTGGAAGGTTGAGTTAATCTTGATTTCCATCAGGATCAAACTCACAACATCAGCAGTTTTGGCTGCAGTATAGCAGTGTAACCACTGTGCCACCAGGGCTCTTATGAAACATAAAGTTGATGAATTCCTTCAAGCTACCCGTACACATACTTGTATAACTAACTGTCTGAATGAAATAGATGGATGAAGGGATGGCCGGACAGGCAGGCAGGCAGGCATAGATAGATAGATAGATTAGATAGATAGCTACAGTAGATAGATAGATAGTGGACTTGTGTTGAAAATATAATCTGTGTTCAGTTGCAGAGGCATCTACTTCCATAGTATCTCTGGCAGCAGCACCAATGCTGGGGAAAGCTATTTGCTTGCTGAGTTTGACAAAGAGATCTGTACCTACCAATGCTTGTTCCTGGTAATTGTTTCTTCATATATTTAACTACTCAACACCATGCATTTTTCCTCATAAATTACTTTGTCCTCTGTTATGTGAGTTTGACATCAGATGTACAAAACCCAATATGTTCTTCTCACAGACTCTTCATGATTAAAGTCATACAGGGAAATACTGACCACAGATTTTTAAAAGGCAGCAAGGTACTTTCTTCTCATGTTCTGAGCACATGGACATTCATCACAAATGTGGATAGAGACACCGCAAAGAGTCTCATCCCTTGGATTGCCCAGGAAGCCATGGCTCCAGCTGTTGGCTTCCCAGGGATGTCTCTCTTACTTGTCTCTAAAATTGGTGCTCTCCTAGCATTGTTTGAGGAATGTAGGGAACAAGACTTTTCACAATTTTCTATCATCACCTATGTGCAGTGCTCTATGCCAAGACTCAATTCCATATTTGATTATCTTTTATGCATCTAAAGCTGTTCTTATCAGCATTGCTCAATGCATGTGTTCTAAGAGCTACAGTATGAGTGGATGGTGGCATTGGATTGTAGGTGGGGAGAGTTAGGGTGTGTGATGGGAAAGAGAACCAGAATAACTTGTGGATAAAGAAGAAAGGAGTAACTAGATATCAACAATAATGCAGGAAAAATAAAGTTGATGAGGAAAAATATTTAGAACTTATGTGTACGTTTGAAGACACATAGATGCAGTCCAGCGTTTCCAAAAGGAATTAGACCTGCAACTGTATTTTGAACTAGTATATGTACAGCCTTTCTTCTCTCTCTCTATCTCCCCATCTGAGTCTGTATCACTTTCCTGTTCCATCATATTACCATTTTAACAAAGCATATTGGCATTCTCAAAATTCTGCTTTCATGCTGCTCTTTAATGCAAATGGAGCAAATTAGCAATGGGGATTAAGTGTGAGATGTGTGCTTATGGGCAGTTTCCCTATGCACAGAAGTCTTTGAGTGCTGACAAAAAAATAATATTCCAGTATATCTTTGCTTGTTCATCCAGAATACATTAAGAATGGTAAAATATACATGTAGTTAAAGCCATTTCCTCTTTAAAGATATTTTTAAAGGGGGAATCATAAACTAGGATAAATTACCATGCTTCCAGACCATTTACATTTTGAAATTCATGAGAATGTAAAATTAAAAGCATATCATTTTACATTCTTCTGAACTACAAACAGTCATGAAAATACTGAGGATATACATCCTTTTCCTCTCAAAACCTACAACATTCTATTTATGATTAAATCAAGCTTCAGGAGTCCAAAGACTGGTGACATGAATGGGAGGAAATCATTCTACCATTAGGTTTTCTTTGGTCAGCAGAAGCAGCAGGAGGGTTATTGCACACACCCCAAATTTGCTCCATATAACAGGAAGGTTTTTGACAGCCACTATTTGAGCAGCATGGAGAACTGAGAATAGAATTGCCATATGTCACGGAAAACCGTGAATTTCACGTTTTGTAACTGTTTCGCCCGTTCCATAAAAAACATTGAAAATTCAGTTTTCAAACCACTTGATTTTTTTTTTTGGGGGGGGGGGGAAGGGAATCACACATTTTTCTTGTAGTTCTATTGGAACCACCAGCAGATGGCAGCAGTAGCAGCTTGCTGAACAAGGAAGAAAGAGGGGGGAATGTGTCTTTTTCTTGTGGCATCTGTAGCAGCAGCCGTTACACAAATACTGCAGGACAGAATGAGCTCCCGTCTCTGTCCCAGCTGCTGCAAACCTAGCAAATCGAAAGCAAGAAATGACAAGTAGATAAATAGGGACCACTTCGGGGGGGGGGGGAAGGTAAACAGCATTCCTTGCACACCGGTGTCTAGTCATGCCTGCCACATGACCACGGAAACATCTGCAGAAGCAGACAGCGCTGGCTCTTCGGCGTTGAAACAGAGATGAGCACAACCCTAGAGTCAGATACGACTGGCTTTCGAGCAAGGGAAACCTTTACTTCTGTCCCGTTTTTGTGGGAGGGAATTATGGTAACCCTAACTGAGAAAGGAAGTGGGAAGTCATTTTTTTTAAGCTGATGTCAAAGGTGCCCCATAAAACAATCTCTGGATTGGTCAAAATGATGTCATACAATGGAAAAGGAGGACTGTGAACATGAGCCTTGCCAAAAGCTATATCTTCCCATTGGAGGACACTGTAAGGCCTAACATGTCAAGCATAAACCCCTGGAAATATGTGATTAGCACATTAATTGCAATGTTCTTAGAAGCCTCCATGCACCAGGGATTACTGCTTGACACCTTTGTCCTGGACATCATTATGGGGTCTTCATTGGCATCATATAGGCATTTGACTGTTTTAAGGGCTAAACTGGCATTGGGGATACACATGTATTTAAAGGTCTCCCTTGCTTGAAAGTCAGTCATATCTGACTCTTGGGGCAGTGCTCATCTTTGTTTACAGCCAAAGAGCCAACACTGTCTGTGTCTGCAAACATTTCCATGGTCATGTGTCAGGCATTACTAGACATTGAAGCACACAGAACACTTACATTTCTTGCTGAAGTGGTACTTATTTATCTACTTGCAATTTCTTGCTTTTGAACTGCTAGGTTGGCAGGAGCTGTGACAGATGATAGGAGCTCGCCCCGTCACACAGCACTCAGGTCTTGAAGTGCTAACCTGCTAACCTTCCAATCATCAAGCTCAGCATCTTAACCACTAAGCCACTAAAGCTCAGAAATCCACCCCTAAATGTCACCACGCCCCCAGTACTGACCCAGAGCAAGTCTTTTTGAGGCTCTGCAGCCATTCACGCTTCATATGATTTGGTTTCTGATCACAGGATCTTGGTAGCCACATTATTGTGAACACAGCTGCAGAGTCCTCTGTGCACTCTCACATTCAACACATGAAGGACTGGGATGCTACCTGCCATATGATTACATTCCACTTCCCTAACCCCTGTTTAAGCCTAGACCTAAATCTATGTTTCTTGGCATTTTTTACTTTCTGCCACCTAGGCTTTCGTTGGGCTGACCAGAAACTAAACATCAAACCCCTCTAGATGCAAAGTCAGGATGAATCGTAATGCCTTCCCATTTCCATGGGGTGCTCCTTGGGGAAACAAGTGAAGGAGTTAAAAGGCAAATGAGACCCAGGCACTTTTCAGATGAAACAGTGACTCTGTGAGCAAACAGGCAGATTTGCTTCGTCAACCAGTGAAAGCAGATTATAATTAACTATTATCTATGATTCACAGGGTGACATTTATCAAGCAGGATGAACCAAGCAACCAGAAAATGTAGCAGAGAATGATTCCAAACTCTGTGATTTCAACCCTTTTTAAAAGGTGGAATGTCTAATTTACATTTGCAAACAATAAAATGCAAAACTGGGAAAGGTGGGAAGTTTTCGATTTCATGTGTTAATTTATTTCAGTATAAGCTACAGGGATACAGATGCTTGTCCCAGATGGTCCAAGCTTTTTTACACTTTACTGAAATGTTTTGCCTGTTTGTGATTGATTACTGAGTCAGGCCAGGATTAGTTGCTTTCCCTATCAGTAAATTAAGAAAGAAAGAAAGACCAAGTTCCTTCAATTAATGGATCATAGGATGAAAGATGTACTAAGGGCTCAAGCACATTTGCTTTATTGCCAACTCCAAAAATTAGTCTGGACAGTGCATTTTGGATAAATTGTCAAATGCAACCTCATGTAGAGTACATTACAAAGCCTGCACAGATCCATTACTAATATGAATTCCTGCAGGGCTTATCTGTTTTCTGAAAGAAGTCTTGACAGCTGCTTCATAATAAATTATCTGCATCATTTATATACTATTTCAGAGAGCTTTGGGAATATTGCTAAAGCAGAATTTGTAAAAGTTATTTTTAGGCTAGTATTGCTATGTGTTTGGGAGATCCTGCAGTATAAAAAGTAACTTTTACCAGTTCTGAATTTCATACTTCCAGATACAGTGATACCTCATACAATGTCCAAACTTGGTTCCACAAGTTTGGGCTTTATACGGATTTGGACTTTGTATGAGGCATGCAAAATCCTAGCCACAATGCCTCATACAACGTCCAAACCCTTGCCGTGATGTCTCATACAACGCTGTTTCCATAGAGATACATTGTACTGTAACAGCACAGACTTCAGGGCAAAGTCAAGGAAACAGACAGGAAACTGACAGAACTTTAAGAAATCATTGTCTAAAGGCTGCAAACATTACAAAAACTTGTCAAACAACCCTGATTGTCCAAGAACCTAAAGAATGCTGCAAAAATCCCAGGAATGCTTCTAAAAATTCTGACGAAAAAATTCAAAAAAATCCAAAGTCATGCTCAAAACCACTCCTAAACACTCTTTGCCTCATGCAAAACCCACAAGAGCAATGCATGCATGTGTCCTGCCTTTTATACTGCCCAGGCACAATGCAACCTGGGAAAACCCCAATGCCTCAGAAAACGTCACACGACTTTGTATGAGGCAACTTTTTTCAGGGAATTAGGCGATGTTGTATGCATCTGATGTTGTATGAAGCAGACTTTGTATGAGGTATTACTGTAATTTACATTTTGATGTGTTAACAGCTGTGGCTACATTCATGTATTCATTAGTCAGAATCACTGGTCCAACTAGGATCCATCAATTCTTATCTGTATTTTTACTGAGTACCAGTTTATTTGTTAAGTTTACATCACACCTTTAAGCCCAATAGATTTTAGAGCTATTTAAAATAGAATATATATTTATGGACGATTTATTTATTTGTCATATTTATTTTCCACCCTAGGCCACTCAGAGTGACAAACATAATTAAAAACAGACTTAATAGAATAACAAATAAAATCAAGTTAAATTACATAATAGAAACAACAGGAAGTTGAAAAGTAAGAAAGTGAAACACAGTTGGGGAGAAAAAGATAGACAGCACTCCAGCCCTTCCTTGATAAACAAACCAGCTTAATTGTCAAAAGCCTGCTTGCATAAATGTGTATTGCCTGAAGACAGATGGATATGAAAGAAGACACAAATCTGGGTGTTCCAGAACCTAAGAGCCATCAGGAAAATGTCCCCCGTTATGTCGGCCACACTTCTTAGGTTTCAGTTGTTGCCATTTCACCTCAGGATCACTTTAGAAAATGGAAGGGAAAGCATGTCATCACAGGAAACATCCACCACTTTACAGGTTATTAGAAGAAAGAGAAGGGTCTTCTTAGGAGATCTTGTAATTCAAAGATGTTAGAAAGTTGTCTTATATCAATATTGCCACGAGCACTTATTTTTTCTTTTCCAGATTGAAAGTCATTCTGTTCCTTTAGAAACATAATATATAACTATGGAACCTAGGACTTGCTCCTCACAGAAATTAGAATAATCTGATACCATACATATTATTTTAGAAATGATTTATAAAATATTTGAACCTGGCATTATATTAAAATATTTTATTCATCATGTTAAAATAAAACATTCCATAATATATTTTTTATCTTTTCAATTTTTTCCAATTTTTTTCCAATTTCCAATTTACTCATTTTATCTTACGTTTCCAACAGAATGAAAATAAACATAAAGTACAGACAAAAGAAAACTATTTGGGGTGTGTGTGTGTTGTATACACACATATCAACATTTGAAATACTTACAACAAAGAAGGTTTGTCAAGCAGGGAATAAATGTATACTTCTCATGTTGGCATGCGTTATGATTGTATCCAAAGGGGTTTGGTGATATCCCCATGGCGGCATTCTATTCTTCATTGATTTTCATGACTGCCTAGTAATTCAGTCCTCCTGTTGCCCTCACTTTGTGTAACGTTACAGTATCATTATTTCTTTTGACAGCAAACCTCAAGATCAGATTCTTAAAGATAATTATGATATTTCTTAGCTCTAAAAGTCAAAGCTGAGCCAGTGAAAGATGTCCTGCATATCCTTTGTATTTTCTACAAAGGCTTTCAAAATACTTCACCTAATTGGGTGTTGATTTTTCAGTCATGTTTTTATTTATTCACATAATACAAACAGATTTTTAAAAAATCACTAGGAAAGAATCTTGACCAACAGAGGGAAATTCTCATAATAAACAAGCACTATGAGAAAAGCCAATTACAGTGGTACCTCGGATAAAGTCTGATTCGGATAAAGTCTGATTCGGATAATGTCATGGTTTTCATGCACACGTGATGCATCGCATAAAGTCCAAAACCACTTAACAAATGGATGTTATCCAAGGTATTTGGTATGGAAACCTCAGATAAAGTCAATTTTTTTAGACGTTATTGGATGCATCGCTCATTTGATTCAGATAAAGTCCAAAATCAAATAAAGTCCAAACTTGTAGAATGGAGTTTGGACTTTATCCGAAGTTCTACTATACATTGTACAGCTGTACCTTGGTTTGGGAAGAGAAGCTTGACAGCCTTTGCTCAGTGTGGTTCCTTTGGCAGGGAGACAGTAGAACTAAGAATCAGAAGGTTGCAGCACCAGAATATTTCGATTAGTAGAGATCAAGGTGCCATTCCCAACAGCAATATATTGTTCTGAGCCTGGTGGTAGTGTGACCTATCCTAGTACACAGCTCAGTCTTGAATGGGCAATTGAGACTTATTTCCACTGGAAGACCTACTTCCAGTGCAGCTGATAATGACAGAATGGGCTGCTAACTTGGACTCACAGTTATCATTCCTTGGGTACACAGGTATGGGAGCTTTCAAAATGAGAGCACTAGCAGAATGTGAGTATCCAGTGGTGGGATTTAAATGTTTTTTACTATCTACTCTGTGGGTGTGTTATGGTGGGTGTGGCCAGGGGAAAGCCCTTCGTTGCACCAAATTAGGACTACTTTATTTTAAAACTTGAATGGGCGGGGCCAGCCAGAATTTCTGCTACCGGGTCTGGTGAACTGAGGCAAACATGCTATATACCACCACTATGAGTGTCCCTTTGAGTGCTGCAGCCATAATCTTAATTTTTTTCTGCCAGTGATGGGCTGTCATGTAGAAGTGATCCAGGTGGGCAAAACACCATTTCCACCTCCTCCCCCTTCCTGGCACCCACAGCACTTACTGATCTCTCCTGTGCCTCTCTTGTTAGAAATGGATAATCCTGGACCAAAACATAATTTTATTTTCATTTATTTTGATTATTGAAACTCACTAGTAGCTGCTGCATTTCATACCCTAGGCTTATACTCAAATCAATCAGTTTTCCTGGTTTTTCAGGCAAAATTAGGTACTTCAATTTATATTCAGATTGGCTTATACTCGAGTATATATAGTAATTATTTCCTGAAGGCAGTAATTGGTATTATTGGTAATTGGTATTATTGGTATTATTTCTTGAAGGCGGTATATGGTAATTATTTCCAGAAGACGGTGGCGCACCAGCTGCAGAGTGTCCTGGAGGAAGCGGATTATCTAGACCCCTTTCAATCAGGATTCAGGCCTGGGTAAGGTATGGAGATGGCATTGGTCGCACTGATGGATGATCTCTGGCGGGAGCGGGATGGGGGTTATCCATCCGTCCTTGCTCTTCTTGACCTCTCAGCGGCTTTCGATACCGTTGACCACGGTATCCTTCTGGAACAGCTCAAAGGACTGGGGATCCAGGGCACTGTGTTGTCCTGGTTTTCCTCTTTTCTGGAGGGCTGTACCCAGTCAGTGTGGTTGGAGAGAGGTCCAGCCCTAGGCTTCTCAAGTATGTGGTGCCTCAAAGTTCGGTGCTCTCTCCTCTCCTATTTAACATCTGCATGAAGCTACTGGGTGAGATCATTCGTTCCCACGGGGTGCGGTACCATCAGTATGCAGATGACACTCAGTTGTACATCTCGGCCCGTGGGGACCCCAGTGATGCCATTGAAATCCTATCCGGATGCCTGGAGGCCATTGGGGTCTGGATTGGCGCCAATGGGCTTTGGCTGAATCCCAGCAAGACAGAGTGGCTATGGATAAGGGGCCCCGTGTTATCCCAGGAGCTACCATCTTTGGTTCTGGATAGGACTGTTTTGCCCCAGGCAGACCCAGTGTTCAACCTGGGGGTCCTTCTGGACTTACGGCTGCTGCTAGAAGAACAGGTAGCGGCTGTGGCCAGGAGGGCTTTTGCCCAACTTCGGGTGATTCGCCAGTTGCGCACGCTCCTGGACTGGGTCTCCTTGCTTATGGTCACTCATGCTCTGGTCACTTCCCGACTAGATTACTGTAATGTGCTCTACATGGGGCTGCCCTTGACGACCATTTGGAGGCTGCGGCTGGTCCAGAATGCGGCACCCCGGGTGGTGATGGGGTGTGGACATTATGCCTGCACCTCACCACTACTTCGGGAGCTGCATTGGTTACCAGTTTGCCTCCGGGTGCTGGTTTTGATCTTTAAAGCCCTATATGGTAGTGGGCCAGGATACCTTAGAGACCGCATCGTCCCAAGAGTGTCTGCCCGTCCAACCAGAGCGGACCGGAGGGGCTCTCTAATAGTGCCATCAACTAGGGGAGCACATCTATCCAGCACCCGAAGGAGGGCCTTCTCTGTGCCCGCACCAACCCTCTGGAACCTCCTGCCAACAGATCTAAGCCTTAAAAGAGATTTGCTGCCCTTCAGGAGAGGATTGAAGACCTGGCTGGCAGGACAGGTGTGGGCCCCTAATGGGAACATGGTCCTCACCTGCTGGCTTATGTAAACAATTAAGAACTCTCTCTTCTTTTTTATAGTGGGTGGGATGGGTGGGTGGGATATGCGTCTTTTAAAGTGGGTGGGATATGGGCCTTTTAAGGTGTTTTTATGTGTTTTTAGAACTTGTTGTAATGCCGCCCTGAGTCGGGTTCTACCTGAGTGGGTGGCATATATAAATATGACTATTAAATTAAATTAAATTATAGAGGTCCATATTTTTATATAAGAGAAAAATAATGCCCAAATATCTATAAAGGTCTCCCTTGCTTGAAAGCCAGTCGTGTCCGACTCTAAGGGGTGGTGCCCATCTCTGTTTTCAGCCAAAGAGCCAGCTCTGTCTCCATCTGCAGACATTTCCATGGTCATGTGGCAGGCATGACAAGATGCTGGAATGTTTTTACCTTTCCCTCAGAAGCAGTACGAATTTATCTACTTGTAAGTTTTTGCTTTTGAACTTCTAGGTTGGCAGGAGCTGTGACAGATGATGGGAGCTCACTCCGTCGCACGTTACTTGGGTCTCAAACTGCAGACCTGCTGAACTTCCAGTCATCTAGCTCAGTGTCTTAACAACTAAGCCACTGCAGTCCCCCTCTAATATCTATAGTTTATTCTTATTTGTTTGTTTGTTTGTTTGTTTAATTGCACTTATATCTGCCCATCTGGGATGGACTCCCACTTTGGGAACACATTTCTATCACATCTCCTTTTCTAGCTGGCTTGGTAGCTCAGTGTGAGTTAAATGTTGCATTCCTCACTGCCTTTAAAGAGTAGAGCCAACCTGTGCACATTTGGCCAAACTACCCATTCCCAGGACACACCAAGAAGAAGGGAGTAGAAAATTACTTCTGTGTATTCTCTACCTAGAAAACTCTGCAAAGAGTCACCAAAAGTAGGCATTGCAAGCGTGGCGCCAAAATGGCCGCCGCGCTCTTTGCGGCCCCCCCCACCAGACGAAGGCATCCGGGTAGTTAGGGGCGTGGCCAGCACCCTAATAAAAGGGCTGGCCATGAGGCAGCCGAGCTGCCATTTTGCGAAGCGACGGAGCGGAGAAGTTTTTCCCTCTTACCTCCGTCGCTTGTGTCCTTTCAGGGGAAGCCTTTTCGGTGTAGTTTTTCCTTTCTTCGGCTTCCCAGCTAGACCAGCTATGCCCTCTAAGAAGAAGGCAGCTGCGAACGTGGCTCGATCTGCGCGGAGGCGGCAACCGGGTCGGATGACCGTGACTGCGCCCGCCCAGCAGCCACCTTTGGCGGAGCCCACCGGGACCGGTGGGATGGGATCGGTGGCCCCTTGGCCCGATGCGCGGTGCGCGCAGGCTGCCCCGGCTGGGGCCTCGGCCCTTGGCCCGCAAACGATGGCCACTGTCCCTGGCATGGTCCGTGCGGCTGGGCCTTCTTCACTGGATGCATAGCTCCCCATGGGGGGATCGAGCCATGGGGGGTGGTTGGGTTCCCTGCCTTGGCAGGGCTTGCCCACGGCCCCTCAAGGGCCGAGCATGGGCTCTTGGCTGTATCCGGCCCCTGGGGCACAGGGACCTGGACAGGTGCCCGTTACTTGTGGGCCGGCTGGCCCTTTGCCCCCTGTAGGGGCTGGGGGATATGTCAACGTGGAGGCCCTTCTGGCCCACGTAGCGGCCCTCGAGGCATCACTGGCAAGCGCCAACCAAACTGGGGCGTCTTTCGGGTTCCAGGTTGATCCTTTGGCTGCCGGGCACCCGCAGGCGACGGGTCGGGTCGAGCTGCCTGAGGCGCGCGGGCCGGTGGCGGCCACTGCCTCGCAGCTCCCCACTCAGCAGGCGCAGCAGACTTGTGCTGATCTGGCCCCGTCAACGAGCTCAGCTTCGGTCGTGAGCTCCGACGCCCCCAGCGGGCCGGAACCCCCGGTGGGGGCGGCCCGTGGGGGTGCATCGGGTGAGTATACAGTTCAAGCCAGTGCACCCACACAACTGAATTCCCTGGGGGGGCTTTTCAGTGGCCATGGCCTCGCACGGGTGGTGCGACGGTCCAGCCACCTCCGGCCCACCCGGCGACTTCATCTTTGACCCAGGGCACGGGTTGGGGTGGTGGCACTTATGCACTAGGGAATGTGTTGGGGGTGTCCGGGTTGGTACAGGCCCCCTTTGCTTCGCCCGCACTTCCCTCTGTGCCGGTGTCGGCATTGCCGACGGCGGGGTATTCCTTGCCCCTAGGGGACCATCTGGCCCAGTCCACCAAAGAAAAGATCTGGAGGGGCGAGTATGTGGACATCTTCTCCCTTCTTAACAGGGAGCCCACCAAGGAAGAGAGGGAAGGGCAGGATGAGAAGGATAAGGAGCAGGCACGTCGTCGCAAGCCGCCACGTACATGGGCAAATTGGTTGCCAGCGTACCTAATTTACATGGCTGTTTACCTCAGGGCCAGGCCGGATCTGGCCATCCCTATGGTCCAGTATTTGGACAACATTTACCGGGCTATGGTCGATTTCCCGGGTCCGTCGTGGCTGGCTTACGACGAGGAATTCCGCATGAGGATTCCACTGCACCCAGAGATGAGGTGGGACGAGCCCTCCCAGGAGCTGTGGCTTCTGTATATGACCCCCACGCGCCCGGCGCCCGGGGAGAGATATCATTGTGGACATGCGGTCCAACGAGCGGCCCCTGCACAGGTTCCCCGCCAAGTGGTGGGGCAGGGGGTTCCAGCCCGCCTGCTGTGCTGGACCTTCTCGTCCAATGGTTCTTGCAACAGAAAGAATTGCAAGTACAGGCATGAGTGTCCCTCTTGTTCTGGCCCCCATGCTGCCTCCGCCTGTCCCAGGCCGGGAGGATTCAGGGGCAGGGGTAGGGGTGGACAAGGGGCAGGTAGGACTGCCGCTGAGGGAGCGGGTCCACCGAAAGGCTCCCTCCCCAATTAATGTGGACATGCTGGAGCGTTGGCTCGCAGTGTACCCGAGGAGGGCAGACGCAGTGTACCTGCTTCATGGTTTTCAACTGGGTTTTCGTATTCCTTTCACGGGGGATAGGTCACCTCAAGACACACCCAACCTTTTGTCACTTAGAGGAAGGGAGGAGGTGGCTGCTGCCAGCATTAATAAGGAGGTTGATGCGGGCAGGGTTGCTGGCCCTTTTCCCGTGCCCCCGTTCCCCAACCTTAAAGTATCCCCACTGGGACTAGTGCCCAAGAAGTCCCCGGGCGAGTTCCGCCTGATTCATCACTTATCCTACCCGGCTGGTCGCTCGGTCAATGATGCTATCCCTGATGACCTTTGCTCGGTCAGGTATACATCCTTTGACCAGGCATTGCGCACGGTGCGCTCATGTGGCCCGGGTGCACTGTTAGCTAAGTGCGACATTAAGTCGGCTTTTCGTCTCCTGCCGGTGCACCCGGGTGACTTTGAGTTGCTGGGTTTCAAATTCAGGGGCGAATATTTCGGCTGTTCCATTTCCTGCTCAGCCTTCGAGCGTTTTAGTACATTCCTGGAGTGGGCGTTTGTCCGTAGGTCAGGGTCTCGGTCTGTAGCCCATTACCTGGATGATTTTCTGTTCGGGGGTGAACGGGGCTGGGACACGTGTACACGTCTCCTCAACACATTTCAGACGCTAATGGAGGAACTCGGTGTCCCTTTGGCGCCCGAAAAGACCGAAGGCCCATCCACTAAGCTAGTATTCCTTGGGGTGGAGATTGACACAGTAGTCCAGGCGTCTAGGTTGCCAGGGGAAAAGGTGGCCAGGATACTGGCCCTCATTTCGGGATTGCTGGCTAAGCGCAAGGCATCCCTTCGGGAATTGCAGGTGCTACATGGTCACCTTAACTTCGCTTGCAGGGTGGTCGCACCTGGCAGGGCATTTGCTCGGCGCTTGTGCGACGCCATGTCAGGCTTATCCAGGCCACTCCCAGAGGAGATATGGACCTTTGGCAAGGAGAGGTGAACCGGGCGATCAGCATGTCGTTGGCGCCACGCACGTGTAAGGCGTATCACCATGCGTTGGTTTCCTTTCGGACATTCTGTACCCAAGCTCATCTGCCAGATACCTGGCCGATCCCAGTGGCCCACGTCCTCCGTTTCATGGTTTACCTGCATGCCCAGGGCCTTGCACCCCGCACCATAGCATCCAGGTTGTCAGCGCTGGCTTTTATGGCCAAGGTGGGAGGTCATGCGGATAGTACCGCTGATTTCCGTGTGAGACACGTTTTGGAGGGGTGGGTGCGGGAACGTGGGCGTAGCCTGGACGACCGCCACCCAATTTCCCCTGGGGTCCTTACCCAACTGGCACGGGGCTGGCATGACCTATGTTTCGATAGGTATGAGGCAGCCCTGTTTCATGCGGCTACAACGGTGGCCTTTTTTTTGGAGCGCTCCGCATCAGCGAGCCTCTCCGGGTGGCGGGTAGCACTGGTAAGGTAAACATTTATGACCCACAGGCATCCGGCAGGTTCGCAATTGACTGGACAACACTAGATAGGCATAAGTTGTTTAAACGTTGTCCCGTCAACGATGAACCAGGCTATGGGGTGATGGCTACAGCTAGACAGCACGCATCACCCCTGATTTTACGGATACACGTCAGAGGGTGGGGTCATTAGTTAGATATTGACTACGGTCAACAATTTGTTTGTTGTCAACAAACAAATTGATACAAATAGATACAATGTAACAATTGCCGTTGGCAATTTTGGGTGGTACCTTACCAGTGTTACTTCGGCCTGCTTGCCTTAAGAATTATGATTGGTCAATTACCAATAGAAATTTATAATTCAGACTAGGGCATGAATCAATAAATGTGGCCCAATGCCGTTATCCACTTTTATTTGTGTCTGAGTCCTTTATTGGGGGGTGCGCCTGCAATGCAAGCGTGGCGCCAAAATGGCCACCGCGCTCTTTGCGGGGGCCCCCCCGGACGAAGGCATCCGGGTAGTTAGGGGCGTGGCCAGCACCCTAATAAAAGGGCTGGCCATGAGGCAGCCGAGCTGCCATTTTGCGAAGCGACGGAGCGGAAAAGTTTTTCCCCTCCACCTCCTCCCTAGTTAACAGTGTGATTTCTTGGTCGCTTCGGGGCCGGGTGGGAATTTTTGGCTGGGACTCGCAATTGGCCCTTGAGTCCTGGCTTTTTTGCCCATCCCACACTGTTGCTATGGTTTGATATAGGGGTTTGTTCTTTGCTGCTGTTGACTTTGGTCACATGGGCGGGTAGCACTGGTAAGGTAAACATTTATGACCCACAGGTATCCGGCAGGTTCGCAATTGACTGGACAACACTAGATAGGCATAAGTTGTTTAAACATTGTCCGGTCAATGACGAACCAGGCTATGGGGTGATGGCTACAGCTAGACAGCACGCATCACCCCTGATTTTACGGATACACGTCAGAGGGTGGGGTCATTAGTTAGATATTGACTACGGTCAACAATTTGTTTGTTGTCAACAAACAAATTGATACAAATAGATACATTGTAACAATTGCCGTTGGCAATTTTGGGTGGTACCTTACCAGTGTTACTTCGGCCTGCTTGCCTTAAGAATTATGATTGGTCAATTACCAATAGAAATTTATAATTCGGACTAGGGCATGAATCAATAAATGTGGCCCAATGCCGTTATCCATTTTTATTTGTGTCTGAGTCCTTTATTGGGGGGTGCGCCTGCAATGACTAGGCTGCACACCATTATTTTTAATTATTATTGCTCCTTTTCCTCAAAAAATAAAAGAAAAAGAAAAAACTCACAGCAACAAACAAAGCAGGTTAAGCCATATGTATTCAATGAAAAACATCACCTATAACCAGAATGAGGTATAATATTTGGCAGACTAAGGCAACTCTATCAGAGACAATATCTAATAGAGTCATTAAATCAGCAGTAATTCATTCCCTGAAATTCAGGGCCCAAACTTGAAGCTGGATGGTGTGTGTGTGTGTGTGTGTGTGTGTGTGTGTGTGTGTGTGTGTGTGTGTGTGTGTGTGTGTGTGTGTGTGTGTGTGTGTGTGTGTGTGTGTGTGTGTGTTATGGATCCTTTTGATGGTAAATTATCTGCATCATTTATATACAGTAAAAATTCTTATTCTTTAAAAGGTAACAGTTTTCATGAAGGATGTAAAAATTTACTGACTGAGATATCAACCCGACTCTAAATTGACCTTCTTTAGCAAGAGTGTTGTTTCATTTAACTCTAGATCACAGCCAAGAGAAGTGTCTTTTCTAAACTGTATCTCCCAGAATCTGTGGTCATGTTGGCTGGAGTTTGTAGATCAGGTGAAGAAATTTTCCACATTTTCTAGCTTGTAAAAATGACCATTCAGCCCGAACGAAAGAGGTACTAATTTTCTTCTTTAGTACAACAGTTGTAGTTGGCCTTATAATTAGTCAATGGCATAAATTAAGTGGTGTAAGTAGATTGCACCAAAAGGCATAATTATGTATTTAAATGTGATGGTAATTATTTAGCACAAAAGCAGAATCTTCATAATATTTTAGCTGACAGTTCAAGGTCAGCAACTTGCAAAGAAAACATAAAATACTTTGCAATCTTGTTCTAGATCCATGTTGCTTGTAGCTACCCACCCCACCCCTGCCTAAATTAGATGTGAGGGTGTGTAGGCTTTTTAAAAATAAATAAATAAATCTGTGATTATAAGTGCTGATTTTCTTGACAAATACAGTGATAATTTGTTACTGAGAACTATCAGCAAGAAGTGATAATTAAAATTTATTGGATTTGGTGACACTGCAGCCTCCAGACTTTGACTAATAATATTTTTAAATAACAAAGCATGATTTATGAGAGTACTAGAAATTGAATTCTCACTTGCACAGTAGCAATGTGGAGTCAGGGTACAAACTGATTCCTGTGTATTGAAAAACAAATAGCTGGTGATGAGAAGTGATGGGCAACTTGTGAATTTCCAGATGAGGATGGCCTTCAGCAGAGCTGTGACTAGAGGAAGAGGGAAGGAAGGTGGGAAGGGAAATATTATGAAGAATCTGCCTTTGTGCTAAATAAAAGCAAGCATCACATTTACAAATCCTAATTAAAACAGGATTTAGTTTTTTCATGCTGCGTCATTAGATTCACCTCTAGATTCTGGTAAACCAGTTGCTTCACCCTGGTTACAGCCATGGATTGCACCTCCCATCATTCATTACCTTTGGCTATGGTATTTAAACTTACTCCAAAGCATCTAAACAGCCAGATGTTATCTACCTTTCATGTAGAGCAAACCATCAGATGTTTACAGATTCTTCCTTCCTTTTTCTCTTTTTACAATTTGTCTGAAGGCATTTTTTAAAAAAATCAAACAAAAATGATCCAACATACCTTATCAAACTCATGAAGGAATAGAGGATTTCCATTGATATGCAATTTGCAATACAGAATACCCTTGGAAACTTTCTTATTCGGGAGCTTAGGAGTGTCTGTTTTGTATGTGTGTATGTGTATAAAATTAAGGCTCTAGTCTACCTTGCAGTTGTATTCAAATCCCCCTGCCCCCTGTCCAGTATTGGACAGCATAGGACAAGAGGAGCCTTTTTAGTTAAAATCCACTTTTACATTGTTGTTGTTGTTGTAGTATAAAAATCAATCATTTGATTCACAGCTCAGGACTGGGGAAAAATTAACAGTTCAAGCCCTAACCAAGGACCTAAGAATTGTTAAGGTAACGTATGCAGTTTCCTAATTGAGTTGTTTTTTGGAGAGTTAGGATGTTCAAGTCCAATAAGTCCAAAATTTCCAAAATCTAGGGAGCCCTTTGGGTATTGCTCCAAGGGCTCTGATCACTATGGGTACAACAGCAGATTTATTCCTCCATAGATACTTGACTTCAATTTGCAAATCATGATATTTTGTGATTTTCTCCAGTTGTTTGTCTTCATTTCGTGTGTCTCCTGGTATAGCAATATCAATAAGCCAGACTTTCTTCTTTTCCACAACAGGTGTTGTTGTTGTTGTTGTTGTTGTTGTTGTTGTTGTTGTTGTTGTTGTTGTTGTTGTTGTTGTTGTTGTTGTTGTTGTTGTTGTTGTTGTTGTTGTTAATCAAATTCGTTAACCAGACTCCATCCTTCAAACCTGCTCTTTTGGAGGAATAGCCCTTGGTTTGCTAGAAAATATGAGAACAGGCCCTTGATCCCACTATCATCCCAGCCTTGGCAGTACAAGTCATTAATTTCTTAATACTAGTCAGCCATTTATTCACTATTAAGCTCATCAGCTAGATGGGCCCATCAACTCCAGCTTTTTTGCAGTAGGTAAAGGCTTTTAAACTGCTAGATTTACTGTCCTATTATGTGAGTCACTGTATTGTAATAGTTAAGCTGCAGTACTGTAGCCAAAACTCTGCTCACAATCTGAGTTCAATAGGCTCAGGGTTGACTCAGCCTTCCATCATTCCAAGGTCACTAAAATGAGTACCCAACTTAATTGAGAGCAAAAATGTTAATTACCTTCTGAACCACCCAGAGAGTGTTGTAAGCACTGTGTAATTCTTAGTTCTACAAGTACTATACACAGAAATCTAAAATGCTTCATGTGCTGAGAAATCATGTAGAATTGGTATGTCTCTGTGTGAGATCATAGTGTATTCTTGCTGAATTGTTCAGTGTCTGTTCATGTTAGCCCATTTATTATGATTAACCTTTTGATATTTTAGTAGAGAAGCTGTTGTCTTCTGTAACTTTCGTTTACCTGCCCTTTTGTCCATTTAATGAAAATCATACTTTAACGCATTGCTTAAGCAGTGGAGTGAACTGTACTTTATAATCTTGTTAGCATTCATGTTTTGTTAATGAAATTTGATTGGTCTATTACAAGGGCCCATCTTTTTCTAGGTAAATCACCTCTCGGTGTCAAAAGTAATTAGATCAGGTGGCAACTGATGCTGCCTGTTCTGACAGGAATTTTACCATGTTGAGAAACCATGCCCTAAATGTCACTTTGCATGAAGCTAAGCTTTTTTTAGTTGTACTTTACTTGAAATTTCAGAATGTAACTTTAGCCATAATCTGACATATTCCTAGACTAGGGCCCAAGTGACTTTGACTTTCATTTTCAGAACAAATCCAAATACTGTTCGGAGTGAATTTTAATCAACTTCTTCCTGGTGATACACTTGCTAATTATATCGTGTCAAGTCAACATGGGTCTCATTTTGAGACACCCTCCCATAATTCTGTTAGCGAAAGATATTACACAGGCAAATTTGAATTAACATATTACTCTTTACAGTAATTATCCTATTAGTCAAGGTAACAAGCCAACACACTAGGAAAGAGATTGTTTTACAACAGGGTTTTCTGCATTAAAAAAGTATTGAAAGGCCACAGCATCCTATGACTTTTCTGATAAGAACAGCACCTCTAAAATGTTCCTGCAACATCACTGACAAATCTATTCTTCTATTCAGGCAACAAATACATGCTGGCTGACTTGTATACATAACTGATGAGCACTGAAATTTATTGTGAAAGTGAGGGGAAATCTGCATGAAGATGAGTTTAATTCACTGTCCAACTATTTGGGCACTAGGAAAATATTTGTGACATGGGTCTGTCTTTGCTCCTTTTCAAAGCAATGTGATAGAGGAAGGGAGGAAGGGTTGACCCACATACACCCCATGAGGTTTCCAAGAGGGAAAGGCTGGCCTACGATAAAGAAATGAAAAACCTGAGTGAAGCTGGGTAATCAGCTAGTTCACCATAAAAGCTTTGATTAGGTTCCAGGTTCATATAATTGACATGCAATCTTGGGGCCTATCCCAACTACAATGTCACAGCCTTCTCTACAGAGCCAGACATTATAAATAGCTGTCTGAGAAGGTACTGAGCTGGTGAGGTACTCCAGCTGATTTTGGGTGGTGGTAGTATCTCTACTTTTACTTTCAGCACTCCCTTGTTTGAAGAGACTAGTTTCCTAGATCTCATAGTTGGAATGGACATTCCCAAAGCTTCTTCCAGATCTAGGGTTTTATGGCAATATAACCTAACTTTACACTAGGACTGTAAATGGCAGTAGTAGATTATTAGATTCTCTAGTTGCATCTCTCCAGGAATATTTTCTCTCAGAGCTCTTGCAAGCAAAGCTTGTGGTCTACCAATGAGCCATGGGCCTTTGTTAAACTGGGTCATGCTTCATAGAAAATGTGGAAAGTGTCAGTTTAAGTATATCACACTATAATTTGGCTTTAATTGCATATCTGTGTTGTGTTTAACTCCTTACCCATACAATGACAAAATATCCCATAGCTATGATGATATCTGGCATGAGATTTGTAATGCCAGTTGTAGGTTTTTTTTAAAAAATATGTATGAAAGGTATTTCCATGCGAGGTACAAATGAATCACAATATAAATAGAAACAGTGCCTGGATTATTTTTCTCTCCTAGAAATATGAGAAACATTTCATTCAAAAGACACAGTCTCCCAGGAGCTGACAGGAAATTTGTCGCTTTTTAAAAAAAAAATATATCAAGCAATGCATGGCAAATGAGAGAATAGCAACTTCCACTAGAAATGTGGAAATCCTGAGACATTCCACCCACTAAACATATGGCAAAACAAGGCTGGCTTCAGAAACTTCTGCAGGAAAAATTTTATCAGCTCATGAAAGCTGTATTTGGCCTTTCTCCCAAAGCTGATATTCTAAACAGGCTACTACAAATGTGCAATTAACTAGGGAGCCAGATATTTGTGAGGGGAAAAGGAGGAAGATATCTTCAACTTCTATAATAAAAAATCTGGCAAGTTTTGGTAAAGTCACAGCCATCTCACTGAAACAGATGTTTTGGCATATCAAAGCATTTTCATTTTAGACATTTCAAATACTTTGCACAGATTTAAAAATGAGCTGCAAATTTTGAAAATTACCAAAATTAATTTCCAAATGAAGGATAAAGAGGAAGAAGTGGTGGGGTGGGGTCCAGAAATTGTCATACATTTTTTAAAAATTAAATTAAACAGATAACTCTTAAAAATATCAGTACTGGAACTCAAGGCTTTAGGAGAAAACTGTGCTTATTTTTTTAATATTAAAGTATGTATTGGCAAGCTTTTGTATTAATTTTTAAATTTTAAATGGCAGATCATCATCATTATTTTTAGAAGGGGCTGAATGATGCTAAAGAAGAGGTGAGGACATGTAACAGATTCTTAAAAATAAAAAATGAGCATTATACCAAAAATAGCTAAAATAGGTAAATGTTCTTCTCTCCTAAATCTGTCACACAGGAGAGTTGCAAGGAAAAAGTGGTTTTGTCTGTTGATTTGCTTCTTTTTATCAGCAAAATTATTAAAGATTGTGTGGGCAAAATGGGGGAGAACATATGGGGTCATCATGAACCACTGTGTGTAGAGCCTGGGGGAGAAGTAATCTCATCATCATTTGATGGCAAAATTAAGATTCAGGATGATATCAGATTGCAGGGAAGCAGATATCTGCTACACTTTAAAAGGAAAGAGTAAGAGTAAGTTAACAATGGAGCAGATTACTTCAGGGAACAAAGGCATTTAAAATATGGGGAATGGCTAATTGTTACAGGTGCTGTGGTGGCATATCTTTTTCAAACTGTTATGTGATGTTTTCACACATTGTTCCATTCAGGGAAACATTTTATGCTTTCTTTTTGTGCATATTTGGAATGTACACGTCCATTTCTCAGGTGACTGGATGATTGCAGAATTCAAAGTTGCATTCAGTATACAGTACATCTACTGTGGCTCAGGTAGACTAGGGGAATCTAAATACACCACAAAGAGCAAGCCCAGTTTAACTTCCCAATAATTCTTCTTTTAGTAGACTGGCCCAGGTCTAACTGTGATGCATCACAGAATAGCAGTCCCATGTCCTAATGAATAAATACTGTCTAGAAACAGAAGTAGGAAGCACATTTTTAAAAAAAAGGAACCCAAGATCACAAAAGTCCTCTGGGTGTTTGTGTGCCCTGGTTTGTTCCTAGAGCATTGCATTCTCATCTAACCTGAATATAATTTTTCGGTCATGACAATGGACATTTACTGCAGGTCAACTGTGTTCTGTATGAAAGTCTATCTTTTTTGACAAGAGCTTCCTGATATAAAACAGGACTCAGTTGAAGCTGTCCCATGGCATTGTGTTTTGTCACATTGGGTTACATTGCATCTTGTCATGTTACAGCATGCTGCAACGTAATGCTTCTGAGTGGCACAATGCCTTAGTGTTTTGGAACAAATGATAAATGTGAAATGATGTGTGAGAGGGGGAGAATTTGCATCATCTCTGGAACAATTTTTTAAAACAAAGTTGGAGATAGTTTTGCAGAAAGAGAGACAGGAAGGAAGATGAACTTTAGTGTCTGTAAGCAAGTAGTAAATCACAACTAGAGTAGACCTATTGAATTCAGAGGAGTAGATTCACCAAATACAAATGATTCAATGAGTGTAATTTACTTGTGACTTACTATGAGATTTCAATCAGCATCTTACTGGTTTATACATTTAGAACAATGTGCCAAACACAGAAATATTCTAACAATTATCTGTCAGATCTTTTTGAGGCCAGTACACCAAAATAGATAGTGCCACATTGGTGAAACAGAGCAACTCTCTCAGCTGCTGAAGTTGCTGCTTCGTAACCTGCCAGTTTGTTACAATGTTAACAATCCAAAAGAAATAGAAATAGAAAACTTATATATTCTGGTATTCAAATCAATAATCCAATGCCTTTTCCCTCAGAAGTATCCTTTCAAATTCAACGAGACTTTATTGCAAATAAAACTGTATAAGATTGCAGCCTGAAGCAAATACAAGTACTGTATTCCACTTCTTCCCTCCGCTTACCATCCCCTTGAATCTTTGTACTATATCACAGGATGATCCTTTAAAAAATATATTACAGGAGTTGCTTTTCTGGTGATATGAGTTGGCTGAGAGAGGCCTCCCACCCCATTTTAACCATCTGTACAAAAATGCTCCAGGCTGCCTTGTGGAACCAAACTGTACAGTCTACGATTAATTTTCATATAGAGAGCTCATTCCAGTGTCTGTCACTGGAACCAAAATTAATTTCAGTTTTACAGAGTCAACATTGACCCTTGGTCCATAAGCAGTTGTAATTTTTCTCTTTAGAATTAGCACAGCTGTGTAGATTTATGTGGTCAAAATGTGCTTTATATTATTTCTCCTGGAAAAGTAGACTTTTCCGTCTCCCTTTATGATATCATTATTGTTTATGATAAATACTTGATTATTTCAACTTCTGCACTTTTACTGATGCAGTAGACATCTCACATACCCCTACACAGTGACTTCCACAGTAGTATAATTTATTGCTATGCTGAATATTTTTTTCCCAGAGTGAAATGTCATGACCCAGTGGTTCACATAAAGTGGACAACAGCATATTAAAATATGTTACACTAGCATACTTTGCCCAGCGGTGCCGGGCTCTTTAAAATGGTTTTGGAAGGTTTTTGTTTTATGTTTATGCAAATGAGGTTAGTTTTTAATTGTGGTTTTTAAATTTTTATTTTTACGCATGGGCTGTTATAAACTGTGATTTTTTGTTTTTGGTTTTCAAAAAGAGGAAAGGATGATATATATTTTTATAATTATTGTATTTAACCAAATAATGTGTTACTATGTGAATTTTTTTAAATAGTTGTACCTTGGATAATTATTTTTTAAAATGTGTAAGAATATGTTTTTTTTTAAAAAATCAGTGTTTCTATACTGTGTTTAGATGTTTGTTTGTTTGTGTGAAAACTTATTTCATTAATTTGGGAATTATTTGTGATTATTTTGAATATATTTGAATGTTTTTTCTCTTGTGGCCTCTGGGTGGGGCTGGTGAGCTTTTCTTGTATTTTACTATTTTTCTCTACTGTCCACTGGGTGTTGCTTCTTCTTCCGGTAAGTAGTTTCTTTCTTTCCTCAGTTTAGTTCCGGTCATCATGGAGTGAGGATGTCTCCTGGTAAGGTCTCGGGTTTAAAAAAAAAAATTTTGGGGGGGGGGTTGTTTTTTTTGGGGGGGTCTGTGTGTTTTTTCTTGTTAGTTTTTGGATGTTTTTGTGTTTCCTTTTTTTGTTTTTTATTTTTGGTTTTATTTTTTTTGACTGTTTTTGGATTGTGTTTTTGGATTGTATTTTTGGATTGTGTTTTTGGATGTTTTTGTGTTTACTTTTCTGTTTTTATTTTGGTTTTGATTACTTTTGACTGTTTTTGGATTGTGTTGTTTTGTGTTGGGGGTGGGGGTATTTCCATGGGCCAGTCTCGGGGGCTGGACCACGGAAATACCAATGCCACTTGATGCGGCGTTGGGGTGGGGTTTTTTCCGTGGGCCGGCCTTGGTGGCTGGACTATGGGAATCCCAACGCCGCTTGATGCGGCATGGGGGGAGGCATTTCCATGGGCCAGCCTGGGTGGCCGGACCATGGAAATTGTATCGCTGCTTACATGCGGCGTTGGGGTGGGGGTATTTCCATGGGCCGGCCTGGGTGGCCAGACCACAGGAATTCCCATCGCTGCTTGATGCAGCGTTGGTCTGGGGGTATTTCCATGGGCCAACCTGGGCGGCAGGACCATGGGAATCCCATCGCCGCTGTATGCGGCGGTGGGGGGGTGAGGGTTTCGCAGCCTGCCTTTTTTATTTTTATTTTTTGCATGCTGGCTGCCTCAGCATTCTGTGCGCTCATGGCGCAGGACACTGGGGCTTGTAGTTTCCCGTGTGCGATTTCAGTTTGTGTAGCGTTTTTTTCCTGCGACTTCTTTTTGATTGGCTGTGGCGCATTTCCGAACGTTCCTTTTGGCTCTGGTGTGGCACGGCACAAGGAACGTTGGGAATTGAAGTTCCCTTTTTTTGTTTGCATCTGGGAGGCTCCTGCCCCACTGGTGCAAAATTCAACCCGACAGTTACCTGCGAACCCCGGTCAGGCAAGTGCACGGAGGCTCGGATGGGGCTAGTGGGGCCTGCCTAAACATCCTTTGTCACATTCCAACGGTTAACGCACAGATTTATAGGTATAGATTATATTTTCTGATGCAAGTTCAGATCTTCACTTTTTACTCACTAGAATGATCTGGGACCACTCATCATCTCTCAGGGTTGGAGTTACTTCAGGCAAGAGCAACACAGTGCTTTCAAACTTAATTTTGCATGTAAAATCATCAAGGAAGGCAAAATGTATTTATTTTGAAGCCCATGGGTTAGGGAAGACATAGTAATACAGAAACAATAGACTGGCCAAAATCTTCTTACCTAACCTATCACAGCAAATAGGAAAAAACATCATTGGCAATGACAGATTGCTGCTAATTAAACTGTCCCGTTTTGATTGGTCATTGCTGCCACTTTTGTCTCATCATGTTTAAGATGTTCATAGACTGGGATGAACTCAGGAACTCGTTAATTAGCAGCAATCTGCCACAGACAGAATTAATTTCCCTAACACTGCAGTTGCTCAAGTGGCTAAGATGCTGACTGGAAGGCGGAAGGTCAGCAGTTCGATTCCCGAGTACTGCAGGACAGAATGAGCTCCCATCTTTGTCCCAGCTCCTGCCAACCTAGCAGTTCAAAAGGAAGAAACTGTAAGAAGATAAATAGGGACCACTTGGCAGAAGCTTGGCAGAAGCTTTGAAACAGAGATGAGCACTGAACCCTAGAGTCAGATATAACTGGCTTTCGAGCAAGGGAAACCTTTACCTTTTATTGCACTGGCATAAGTAATGGAAGAGGATGTTGATTACCAAATTCCACATTACAGGAAGGACCAACAACTACAACAGCAGCAGCAGCAGCAGCCGCAACAACAACAACCCTTCACTTTTAAGCTATAAAATACTCATGTCTACATATTCGAAAGCAAGAAATTGCAAGTAGATAAATAGGGACCACTTCGGTGGGAAGGTAACAGTGTTCCGTGCACTCCGGTGTCTAGTCATGCTTGCCACATGACCACAGAATCGCAGAAGCAGACAGCACTGGCTCTTCGTCTTAGAAACAGAGATGAGCACTGCACCCTAGAGTCGGATATGACTGGCTTTCGAGCAAGGGAAACCTTTACCTTTACCTTACATGCTCTCAATGGCTAGCTAGCCATTGTTTCCAAATATAAAGCTTTATGATATAACTGTCATAGACATGTAAATGTACTTACTCAAAACATAAACTTTAATAAGAAATCAAGCAGGTGAAGAAGACAAAATTAAGGGCTCAGGTCTTTTCAGTAATGATTTCTGACCCCTGTGGAATATAATAAGCAAACCATACCTGTACATGTCAGTATAAGTTGCTGAGCCTGAAGACAATTAAGAAGTGAAAAAGAGGGCAATTTACTCTCTAACTAGTGCTGCTTTTCAAAATGCCAAAGAATGACTGAGTTTACATTTCAAGGTACCGAAATTTTTGCCAGCTGCTAAGGTAATCTTTCTGGCTCAAGCTTATTAATATCACTATTCAGTGAAAAATTTTGGTAGTTGGTCCTTAAGGTGGTGCTTTCAGGATTCATACAGCATTTATTATTGTTTTTCCTAAACTATTATGGGCATCAGTGGAAACTTAGTAGTTTTGGAATATGTAATATATTTGACATGTTGCTTATGATACTCAGCCTAACTTTGATGATGATGATGATGATGACGATGACGACTGTCTGCAGCACAAGAGGATTAGTTATCAGATCAATTTACAACTGTGTATGCTAACTGTAATTAGTGAATATTTATTGACACAATGAAATTAATTCAGACTTATAAACTGTTCAGGTTTTTGTGATGATTGATAAAGGTTGCCCTTGCTCAAAAGTCAGTTGTATCCGACTCTAGGGTTCAATCCTCATCTCTGTTTACAGCCAAAGAGCCAGCGCTACCTGCATCTGCAGACATTTCCATGGAAATGTGGCAGGCATCAATAGAAATGGAACACTGTTTACCTACCCACCCAAGTGGTATCTGTTTATCTACTTGCAATTTCTTGCTTTCAGACTGCCAGATTGGCAGGAGCTGGGATAGTAAATGTGTTCAAAGATCCACTCTGAGTGCTATAGGTAAGCTAAAAAATTAGAAGAAATAGGAGAAGGAAAATAATTTTTTATGTATTTTATGTACAGTATTTGACCTTGAGTCAAATATTAAAAACTGTCTAGCTTCCTAGCTAAAACTCTTGATGCTATTGGAAAATAAAATACATGGAAAGGGTGAATTGTTAATTCTGTATATGTGGAAATTAGAATGCATATCTGAAATAAGCCTAAGGAAGTTGTACTACAGTACAGTATTTGAATTACAGGTATAAACCAGGGCTAAGAAAGAAAACCACTGATTCTACATTGTGGTTAATAAGGACTATTTTCTGTCTTTTTTATTTGTAATATTTAGCATTGACAAATGAAAAAATGGGATAACACAACCTCAATACCTTTATATTGCAATCATTTACAATTTTAGCTATTTTAATGCATAATTGGGTTACTGTGACTTTCCTTCAGATTGTAACTTCAGATATTAATAAGGAGAAAGGTGGCATGCATGGAAAACAAAAGGAAATTTCTTTTAAGAATGTGTAACAAAGAGCTTTCAACTTTCTCCATATTGAAGGTTACATTAATGTTTCAAGTTCCCCTTTCCCCCCTTGGCTTTGTGTGAAAATATTTTCAAAGAAGACACCTTCACACATTGGTTGGAGAATGTTTTTTTTTTAGAAGTTGAGCATTTAATTATCAACATGAGGCCTTATCTAAAATGCAACAAAGTCAGTGCCACTGGTGGTTATTGGCTCCCTATTGACTATGAACCTGAAAGAATCACAGAAGACAGTAACTTTAATTTAACTAATGGCTAGAAAGTAATGACATGCTGTCAAATCAATTCTGAATCATGGTGACCCTTTCCAGGATTTTCTACACATACAATACTCGGAAGTGGTTCTTTTGGAAGCAGTCTGGTACTTACCTTGCCCAAAGTTACATAGGCTGGCTTTTCTCCTGGGAATCATGGTGGGAAATCACATTCCTGAATTCTGGCAGATCCCCAACTCATTAAGTCACAGAGTCAATGCTACTATTTTATTTGTATGGAGATGGAGATGACACTGAAGAAATCAATACCTAACTGGTAGATTTCATTTCCATATTTCCTTTGTTCCTATTGGCAACCTAATGCTGCTTTTGCAGGGTGGGGAATTATGTTTCGTAGATATCATAGGTAAAATGGAATAAATCGCAGTGTCTATTTTCACCTGATATAAACTAAAAAGAGAGGTGTTTTTTTTTTTACTCCTTTTGAAATTAATCTGGGAAAGCTTCCCCGCCCATCATTATACATTTCCAGTGGAAAAAATTGGGGAAGAATGTAGGAATACATTTAAACTAGGCTTTTTAGAGTACTCTGTCTATGCTACACAGATGTATAGAACATGCTTGGCATCTCATAGAGACAGCATGGGCTTTAAGACTTACTTGCCAAGTTTTAGAATAAGCAAAGTACAGGATTATCAAATTCACCTGAGCTGTCCTCTAGTTTTGTGAGTAACTTAAGGTATTTTGCTGCCTGAGGCAAAGATACGTCACCCTCTTCATTCATGTGGAAACCTGTTTCTGGGAATTGAATAGGTTATTCCACTACAGTGGAGTATAGATTGAGTAGCATAAACCCCACTAATCTTCAAGAAAGGAGAAAAGAGAAAAGGGCTGGGGAGAAGCACCCCTCACTTCTGCCCCTCCCAACTTCTGCTGCCTGAGAGTTTTATTCACTTTGTTTAATGGTAGGGCTGGCCACATTTAGTTCTCAATGCTAATTTTCCTATTTTATAATGAAAATTATGAGAATAGTTGGCAGGAAAGAGAAGAGCATTCATCTTTAAGGATTGAACATTCCTGCACTTGTTAGGGGCATGCCTTTTCCCTGGGATGCCCAGGTAGGTACATTGTTACCCAGTTCTTCATGATCCAATTGACTGAAACAGGAACCACTGAAGACTCCAAATTCCACAGAACCCAGCAAAATTAGATGAGCCTATCTATACTTCACAAGACTGAGGCCTAGAAATTGAAGTGTCTATAAACTGGCCTTTGCCACCACCAGTTCCCTTCAGTTCAGTTGGATAGATTTGCTTTTGAAGACAGTAAAAAAAACTATGAATTCTGGTGAGCTTATCTTTCAGAGAAAATGGGCTGCAGATTGTAGTGAAGCAAGGAAACTCAAATGTGGCATGCGGTGGGTGGGGGGAGGGGATTTCCAAAGCTCAAATGTCCTGAAATTCAGAAGGTATAATGATAGAGCAGATGACAGCAGAATGTCTTCCCTTCCACACCTTACCAAGATAATGACTCCAAAAGGTGAAATGAAAATCACTGATGGCCACAGCAAAGATATAGATGGGCCATGGATCTTCCCATGAAGGTTGTAATGAATAAAAATGTTTTAATATGCAGAATTTGGAGCTTTGATTCTCATCTGTACTTTCTGTGATAGTAGCCAGCTTGTGTGACCTTGGGCAAGCTGCACAATCCCAGAGCACTCCCAGAAGATGGGAATAGTAAACTACTTCTGAATATTCTCTACCTAGAAAACCATGGAAAGAGCACCATAAGTTAGAATTGAATTGATGGCACACAATTGTAGTAGTGGTAGTGGTAGTGATAGTGGTAGTGGTAGTTAGGGGCATACCTTTTCCCTGGGATGCCCAGGTAGGTACATTGTTATCCAGTTCTTCATGATCCAACTGACTGAAACAGGAACCACTGTAGACAGCAAATTGTAGTAGTAGTAGTAGTAGTAGTAGTAGTACATGTGCACCAGCATTTTACAGAGAAAAACGTGTGTATTGCATTAAAGCCTCATACAGTATTTTGTACACAAAAATACCTTCGCAGATTTTTGTAATGCAGAACATACAACCTCCCCCCAATCTGTGGTAATTTAACTCACCAGAGAAAATCTGTTTGAGAATTTTATTTCTCACCAGTGATAATGAAATAAGCAAATATTTACACACCTATTCCTACCATTACATTTCAGCACTTGAGGTGGTTGAAGAGATGGGGGAAAATGCTGCAGAAATGATCACATACCTGAATCTTGGCCCAGGACTTGTTACCTCTGCTAATGTCAGTGGCCTGGGCCAAAATTGTACCTTCCTTGCACAAGGTTCTGCGTAAAAGGCATTGATCTACATGGCATTTGACAGTTTCTTGTGCAAATGAAGTAGCAAAAATGAGGGGGGAAAGAAGGGAACGTGACTTCAAATCTCATTGGTGGAGGGAGAGGTCTTGACAAGATGTTTTGGCATGGTGAGATTTGGAAATTGCCAAGAACAAGACTTTTTAAAAATGTTCTTCATATTTCTAGTCACTTTGCTACATGCTTATCTAAGGTCTCCTACTTTCTGATGCCACTTGGTGCCTTCCAATATATTTTGCTAATGAATTATCTTGCCACCCTTTACTGTTGTCTCTGCAGCCTTGTTCCAGCATTTGAGATGTTCTTCAGAAAAATCAATAGAAATGAGGCTAAATGTAGGGCGGATTGATGGGTGAAGGAGTCCTCCACCATCTCTGTGCTATCTAAATTTGGAATTTTTGCAGTGGAAAGAATATTGCTCAAACTATTGAGCTTTGCTATGATAGAATCACCTGCCACCAGCAGTAGCAATATTAGTTTCTTAACTTAATGATATCCCCTATTTGCTGCAGGATTCAAAATTATATTCATTTTATTTGCATGCTAGTTTTCTCCCAATATGGAGACTCAAGGTTTCTCACAAATAATTTCAGAAAACAGATACAACTAAAAACACAGTAAGGTACAATTTTAAACAAACAAACACTAAACACATAGACCAGTATCCTGCTACTTATAGGATGAGTCAGAAGGCAGTCACTGGTCTCCCAAATCTGCCTGGTCCCCTAGTAAATCATTCACCATCTGTTCATGCAATGGGAACCCTTTCAAAATGGAGGAACACTTAAGTGATTGCTCTTCCACTCCAGTTTTAGGCAATAGGGTACTGGCCAGTGATGGGCAGCGACCGGTTCATACCGGTTCAGGTGGGGGGGGGGGTTAGTAAAATCATCTGGCCCGCAGTGCTTCCTGTGCACCTCACCCGAGCTGAAGGTGCATGGGAAGCACAGAGGGGAAAGCACACCCAGATGGTGAGGTCCTTTCAGCCATGCCGGACTCAGGAAGAGCCTCATTGCCCCCGGGGCAGGAAGTAGGCAGGGAGTAGTAGTAGTCCCAGAGCAGCATGGCCAAAAGGACGAGGCAGCTGTGGCTGCTACTGGCGGGTTGGCTGGTTTTCTTCCACTGGGTGCTACTGGTGAAATGGCCCCTCACCATCCAGGTGAGGCGCTTTGGCCTGGGCAAGGTGCACGGGAAGCACTGTGGGTGCTGCTGGCAGGTCAGCTGGGTGCTGCTGGCAGGTTGGCCCCTCACCATCCGGACATGCTTTCCCCTCTGCACTTCCCGTACAACTCCGGCCTGGACAAGGCAGTGGCAGAGGCTCTTCTTCCTCCTCCTCTTCTTCCTCCTCCATTTCCTCCCTCCTTCCCTGGCCAAGGCAAGGGCACTGAGGCTGGTCCCCACCTGGCAGTGAGGCAGATAATAGAAGGGGACCCCTCTGCGCTCCCCATGTGCCTTCAGCCCGAGTGTGCATCATTGTGCAGTGGTGCCCTCCCCCCCTGAGCCTGGCTGCTCTGCCATGCCACCTGTGGGAGTCACTGTCCTCGGCCCACACTGCCAGCTTCTCGGTTAGTCTCCATGGGCCTGGTGTGTGGGGGTGGGTAGAGGGGGACGCATGGAGCCTCAGGCAGGGTCTACTCTGGAGCATGCTAATGGGGTTTCCCTGGGAGGAAGGAGAGGGGAAAGAGAGCCGTGGTGGACCTCCCTGGGCCACCCGCAACAGTTAGCCTTTAAGGTGCCACAATGTTTTTGTTTTTGTTCTGATATGCTTGAAACACAGACTAACACGGCTACTATTTCAAAAGTCTTATTCTGTGCAAGCATATCAGAGAGTAAACAAAACAAAAAGACAAAAATGTTGTGGCACCTTAAAGACTAACTGCTGTATTTTAATGTGAGCCTTTGTGGATCGAGTCCACTAGCTCTTTGGCTATAAACAGAGATGAGCACTGAAACCCTGGAGTTGGACATGACTGGCTTTTGAGCAAGGGCAACCTTTACCTTTACCTAATAACAGAAGATCCCTGATTGGTATTCAAATTTGGTGTGAAGTTTGGCACTGTTTAGTTGCAAGTGGTTAGTAAAGGTAAAGGTCTCCCTTGCTCAAAAGCCAGTCATAACTGACTCTAGGGTGCAGTGCTCATCTCTATTTACAGCCAAAGAGCCAATGCTGTCTGTATTTACAGATGTTTTCATGGCCATGTGGCAGGCATGACTAGATTGCCCACCCAGTCACATGGCCATCCCCAGCAAGTCACACTCCCACAGATTTGGCTATGCCCACAGAGTTAGCCCCACCCACAGAGTTAACCCCGCCCACAGTGTGGTAGTAAATTTTTTTATGCCCACCACTGGTACTGGCTGTGTTGGTTTCCATACTGGGGACTCAATTTATTCAACAGGCATTGCATTCAAATCCAGACAAACTACCAATAATGTGCCTCTGTGCCCTACTGGCTCCGTCATCAGCCAGGAAGTTCAAAAGGAGCTCACCATGGCCTGGGGAGCTCGAAGACGTTGATGCCATGAGCCACCACGCCCTCTCGACCAGTTATCGGCCAGGAGGAGGACAAGGACAGTAACTTTTGATTCTGTTTTTTGCGGGTGGTTCTGCTGCTGGCGGTCTTTGTAGGGCTTCTGAAATGAGGTTTCCATTTGTTTGAAATGCCTTGATATTATGTATTTTTGTTGTTTTCTATACTCTGTATTTGAATTGTAATTATTGATGCTGTGCCTTTGTGCCATTGTGGATATCTCTGATTATTTGTATTGAGATTGTGTGTATTATTATATTGCTGTAACTGTATGTGTATTGATTGTTGTAGCCGCTCTATGCCAGCCTTGTGCTTGAGTAGAGCGGGGTATCAATTCAATAAATAAATAAATAAAAATAAATTTGAGAAGTACAGATTTATTTCATTTCATGTTCATTTCATGTTTAATTTATATACTGCTTTACTCTACCCAGTGGGTAACTCAAAGCGGTTTACACGGGTAATACAAGTATATATATATAGCAAAAATACAATAATACAATATATCAACCACAAATGCAGCAATATAATACAGTTACTGTTACAATTACGAGAATCAAGTATAATATTACAAATCACAGGGGAAAAAAGCCCAAGACTCACAAACTTAACGGACCTTGACAAGACCCAGTAACAGTGTCCTGAAAAATGTCCTCAATTGGCACCGCCAGCGGTGCAGCTAGCCCTCCTCTTTCCTGGCCAGCCCGGTCAAGGGAAGTCTGGCAAGAGATGCCGCCACAGCTCTCGCCTTTTGAAGGACAAAGCCCACTCTCAAGTGCCACTCGTTCCCTCTGGCCGGCCGCTGGCTGAAGCCCCACTGGTCTCGGCAGTGGCAGGGGGAGCAGCTTTTGTGGGCAATGGAATGGTCCTCAGATGCTGCTCATTCCCACTGGCTGGCCATCGGTCGAAGCCCCGCTGGTCTCGGCAGTGGCGGGGGGAGCGGCTTTTGAGGAGGAATGGAATGTTTTGAACATAGCTCACAGAACACACTGAGTCCAGAAACACAGATCTGTACACCTGTGCCAGCCATAAATTAAACTACCCATTTTAAAAATAGCTTACAAACAACACCTACCACACAATAGCAATAAGACATGTACCATCCTGCATTAAAAGTTTTTTCTCAACTGAGCAGTTTTGTTGCTGAAAACCTGCCTAGAAAGAATATTTTAGCCTATCAGCACCCAAAAACAAGGAATGACAAATTCACACTTGCATGATTAGTGAACGGTAGAGAAGAGATTGCTACTCACAAAAATGTTTGAAAGGTCTTGCACATTTACTGTGCAACTCCGACCTTTTAGTCAGCGAGTTCAGCATCTTAAACACTTGAGCCACCACAGTCCCTGAGAAAATCTTTTAAAAGAGCAATTTTTCATATTTACATTGGCCATCATGATAACGTTTTTTTAAAAAAAAGTTATGTGATGAATCCTAAATTCAATTTTTAACAACTTAACACAATACATAACCCCTAAATAATGAGCTGTCAGGTTGAAAAGTTTGGACCTTCTCAGGCATGATGGATCATCTAATCACTTACAGAAATTAAACAGGCAAGACCTAGATCTTTGGACAGGTACTTTTAATGGAATTCATGGAATTACTAAACTACATCTCAAGTTTTAATGACAAATCCTATCTGTTTAAAACCAGTTAAATAAAAGTCACATGACATTGTGCAACATGCTTTGAGAGACCCTTGCCCTTTAATTCCACAGATATTTTCATATTAGATTCCAGAGACTTTGAAACAATGTGTATTGTGCTAACTGGTTTTGCCCAATTCCACAAGTCCTGTTGAGGGGAGTTATTGTACCCTGCTCTTATTCAATAGCAGGAAATTACAAATGCATGTTCAATTAGTACAACAGGCTATGGAATAATGTTTGCCTCTCTCTTCCCTTGAATAGATGGGAAGATGTTATTTAGCTAATCTCTCTCTGTGCATGTCTCTGTATCTCTTTCTCCACTGTTAGCCTCTATTTCTCATTCTATGTGCTCAATTCTATAAATTGTACTTAATGTTTCTCTTAAATATGGCTTCACGGTGCAGATTGCTTCTATTAAGTGCAACCCTTGAATCGTAATCAAGGGCCAGGTTTAAGAGACTATACTGATGCTGTTGTAGTGGTGTTGAATCAGCCCCTATACATTCACATCTATAGGAGAGCAAACAGGAGTGCTCTTCCAGAATTCATTCATTCATTCATTCTTTCTTTCTTTCTTTCTTTCTTTCTTTCCATGTTTATGGGCCGAGTTTGCTTAAGATACTCCCTGATGCTTTAAGCACTGTCTTCATATAAAAGACATGAAGTTCTGATATAATGTTTGAGCACTTTAAAATTCAAGAAAAACAGTCTTTTATGCTAGCTGATATTTTTTTAAAGTGGCTGATAACAATATAAAAACAATCTAGATTGTAAAGCTTCCAACCCTCATCAAGAGTAGCCATCTCTCCTTCTCCACAAATGCCAAAGACCCCACTGTGACTTTTTGTGGAGAATTCTCCAGAATATTCATCACAGTATAAAGTAGTCTTTTTCCTGTGCCACGAAACAATTACAGGGGCCATGTTCCTATCCTTTATCTGCTAGCATGTCATCCAAGTAAATATATTGGGTCGCATTCTCATTTTTGCCACTTCCACCTTTTCATCTAAAAATGCAGCATCCTCCGGGTTATATTCTCCACTGTGACAGCAAGGCATAGTCAGTCCAAATATAGGCTATGGGTTAAAAACAAAAACCTGAGAGATTATTTTCTAACAAATGCAATCTGGATTTTTCTAAGAGAAGCACATGTGTAAAACTGGTGGTGTGTCTTCCCCCACACCCCAAGGTGGTAGATAGTCAGATCAGTCATGGAAAATCAATGTTTATATCGTGGGGAGGAGTGGATGAGCTGGATAGTAGTTGATTCCTGGCTGGTGTAATGGATCTTTTCCAAAAATCCTGTATCAGTGCTCTTCAGATTTTGTGCCCTGAGCATAGAAAATAACATAAAGAGTAAATCCAAAGACATAAGGCCTGTATCACCCAGTACCCTGCTTCCAATCTTGTTGGCTGAACCTTTATAGGAAGAAACAAGGGCAACATAACATGCAGGGAAGTCCAGTGGTTTAGGCATCTGGCTGCAGAGCCAGAGATTGGGAGTTCAATTAACCACTGTGCTTCCTTGACCAGGGCTGGACTGGATGATCCACAGGGTTCCTTCCAGCTCTGCAGTTCGATGTTGATGGCGATATTACCTAAATAGTTAATTTAGTTTAGTTTCATATATATGCTCATCTTCCCAATGAACTGTGCCCAATGCAGCATACAATGAAAATCACAGTGGTATATAGTGTATTTCAGGATTTTTTATTGAATATTTTTAGACCTGCAGATAACTGAAACCATGGTTAATGAAACTATTGCAAATGATGTGGAGACTTCAATTGTTAGTAAAGTTATCACTCTGCCTTCCAGCTTTGTAAGGTAAAGACCACAACACATAATGAAAAGTAAAGGTGTTATTAAAAAGAAATGAAATGCTATTTTCTAAATGCAAAGTGATATACAATTACCTTTGGATGTACTGGTACATCTTTGGGTCACCTGCAGTATGTCAGGATAAACCCCAAAGTAAGACTATGGTGCCATACTAGGAGCATCTACTCCCTGAGATTTCAGGTCCAAAATCTAAGAGATAGAATATGAAACTCAAAACCTGAGTCTCAAGGTGAAATCCTAAAACACTACAACCCTCACCTCTATTATGATGATGATCTTAGAACTCCAGAAGTGGAAGGGACCATATGGATTATCAAGTCCAGCCCCGATCAAGGAAACAGAGTGGGGAATTGAACTCCCAATCTCTGGCTCTGCAGCCAGATATCTAACCCACAGAGCCATCCAGCAGTTCATGAATCAATAAATGTCATAACATATAGGTCCAAATGAGTGATTCAAATAAAATTGCCTTTCCATTCATTATACTCACAGAAGCAGACGAAGACCAAATGGGGAAGCAGAAAACAAAGAGCGCAACCTTTTCCGGTATTAATCAAAATCATTCAATTCATGGACTCTGTTATGCATGTTAACTGTGTTTTCTGACAGGAGCGGAATGTATCTTTTCTCATGTATCAATTCTTATGCAAATAAGTGGATCGAAAATGTGCACACTCTGTTAGCCAATGGGCTTGTTGTATTATTGTTACTGTTTATAGGAGCGGAATGTATCTTTTCTCATGTATCTATTCTTATGCAAATAAGTGGATCGAAAATGTGCACACTCAGTTAGCCAATGGGCTTGTTGTATTATTGTTACTGTTACTGTTTATAGTGTATATAAGTCCGAGTTTTGCCCCATCCAAACTGTGTTCAAACCCCACTAATAAAGAACTGAATTTCACTACTTCACTCGTCTGCTTCTTCATTCCCTGAATACAAAAGACTTCCATGAGCATAGACCAGTCTTCTGCCATTGACACTCTCATGCTGTGGTGGATTACAGTTTTCATCACAGACCGTTGGTAAGGTATTTGGACTAGATGGAGGTTGGGAGTTGTGGTCCAACACACCTAGAGAATGTTGAATTGGAAAAGGTCAGTGATCTATGCAAAGCACCCTAGGTTTTCTGTAAGTACTGACTCTAGTAGAGCAACTACAAAAAATAAAATGAAACACAGAGTGAGGCTACCTTCAAACTTCACAGAATATTCAATTTGATACTCCATTAGAGCAGGCTTTCTCTAGGGCCTAACTTTCACCTACTGTTAGAGAAAGAAGCAAAACAACCCACAGTTAGTCTTGGATTTACCTTAGAGAGACTTAAGGGATCAGAGTTAGCTAATGAATGATTTCAACTGAATTAAGATTAATGTGTTCATTTACCTTCCTAGTGATACTGCTTATACAGTAAGATCTGGCCTTGAATTTGTCAAGGGTCCCAAGTCAATGGGATGATAGATTTTGTTACTGTACTGTCCTCCATACTGCCAATCCTGACTCAAGAAGTAAAGGAACTGTTCATTCCTTCATTTATAAATCATCCTTATAGGCAGTGATGCAATGCAAAAAAAATTTACTACCTACTCTGTGGGCTGGCCAAATATGTGGGTTGGGCCAAATCTGTGGGCGTGGCCAAACATCCTGTATTATGGGCTATGGAGGTGGACATGGCCAACCAAGTGGGCGTGGCCTGGGGGAATTTCCACTACCGGTTCTGCAGAACCTGACATAACCTGCTGCAGTACATTACTGCTTATAGGAAAGGCAGTTCCCCATGCTGAATCACCTTGCTTCACACCAAGGAAACCTGATATAGATAGCCATGGAAAGTTTTTAACTTTCATAGTAGCTTCATCTATACCTATAAGGAAGAGGAGTGGACGTACGTATGTGGCAGGCGTTCCCAAACCCTGCAGTCGATCCTGTGATTTTTTCATATACACCTACCTTTCGTCACTGAGCTCAGTCCCACGAGGGTCTGGTGGCTGAGGGTGGGGCCTGCACCTCACAAATCCAGAAAAAGAACTGTGCACACACAGAGCAGAGGGGGGAAGAGAGAAGTAAGTAAGAGGGAAGGGACAGATGAGGGGGAAATGGAGGGAGGAATGGAAAGATGGCTCTCCCGACCATACGCCTTAGTCCCCTCCCCAGGCTCCTGACTGACAGGAATGGCCTGGGACCCGCCTCTCCAAAGGGTGCCCCTGATGGACACCAAAGAGGATGAGGAAGGCCACCCTAGCCCACACACCCAACTTGCATGCCCCCACAAACCCTGTTTGGGGAACCACTACCACCACCACCCAAACATCCCCGGGCGAAGCCGGGTCCTAAGCTAGTCTTTAAAAATCCTAAAATCAGAAGTATAGTGAGCTACAAATTTAAAGCACACACATGGAAGAAGACTCATCAATGGAGACTAGCAGCTTCCTCGGAGAAAACAAATTTGAAAATCTGAACATGAAGAATACAATTTCCATGAATAATGTACAGTGCTTGCATTATGCATTAGAATGGCAAGTTCAGCCATCCATAATTTCATTATTTCGGAATCTGATATTGTACTACATATCAATATAATATTTGGATAACAACTGTTTACTTGCAATTGGAATACTTATTAGATGTGTGAGATGAGCCAAGAACCAACCATAAACATGCAGAGTTGGGGTGCCATCCTACAAACAACAGAGACTGTTGTCTTGCATTAAATGAGACTTTTGAGCTTTCATGTAGAAGGCTATTCTATATGAAGCATTGTTTTAATTTCTAATGTAAGTATTTTCTCTAGTGCTATAAAATCAGATTTTATTATGCTAACCAGATGAAAAAAAATATAGTGTCCGTGTAACCTTCAATAACTGCTTAGAATTAGTATGGTCAGATGACTAATCTTTACCTATAAGAAGGTGGTTGCGTTGTGCGTGTCCGGCATACACAGCCACACCTGACCCAACCATCCTGAACTGAGCCGCCTACACTGCGAGCATCACCGCAAGGGTCCAGTTGTCGAGAGTGGGGCAACTGCCCCACAAATGTGACCAGAAAAAAGAACTACTGTTCCCAGCATCCTCTGCGCCGCGCCACCCCTCAGCCAATCAGCTGAAAAAAATGCCTCACTGACGGGAGTGCAAGGCTGCCAAAGGTGGATGCAGCGCTTCACCACCCTCACTTCCCCAGTCCCGCCAAAGCCATGGTGAGGCCGCCACCAGCCTTCTTCCCTGGAGCAACGGGGAGAAGAGGGACTCCCCCTCCTCCCCACTACACCACTGAAGCCAAGTGACCCGACCAGTGAAGCTGGGTAGCAATGCTAGTCTATATCTATAAATCCTAGCGTTAACCATTGGATTGTGACAAAGGCTCCTGCACCTGGCCATACTATCCCATACTGAGCCTCCTGCATGTGCCCAAACCTGGTCCGGAGGTTACTGCAGGGTTGGAAAATGCACCAGTGGGGCAGGAGCCCCACGAATGCAAACAAAGAAAAAGGACTTCAATTCCCAACATTCTTTGTGCTATGCCACGCCAGACCCAATCAGGCTGAGAGGTGCAAGCAAAAAAAAACATTGGGAAACGCGTCGTGGCCAATTGAAATCAAGCCGCATTAAAAAAAACCACCACATGAACACAAACCTCAAACTCAAAACTACAAGTCCCAGCGTCCTGTGTGCCGTGAGCATGCAGAACACTGAGAAAACCGGCGCACGAAAAATATAAACTCAAAAAAAGCAACGGGAGCACAATGGGAACCATGCCACCCACCCGACCCACCCCTGTGTCCCCCCAGTCCCTGTACCCCACCCCACTTACCTTCACCCCCTGCCCCCCGCTGAAAGCAAACCAATTCCCAGGGAAGCAAAGGCAGCGAACGAAGCTCCGGTCGCTGCCTTTACTTCCCGAGGAAGTGTTTTGCTTTCAAGGGGGGGGAAGGTACTGGTGGATTCCCCCCCTTGAAAGCAAACCAATTCCCCGGGAAGCAAAGGCAGCGAACGAGGCTCCGGTCGCTGCCTTTACTTCCCGAGGAAATGTTTCGCTTTCAACAGGGGGTGAATACACCAGTACCTCCCCCCCCTTGAAAGCAAACCAATTCCCAGGGAAGCAAAGGCAGCGAACGAGGCTCCGGTCACTCCCTTTGTTTCCCTGGGAATTGGTTGACTTTCAAGGGAGGGAAAGGTACTGGTGCATTTCCCCCCCCCCCCCTTGAAAGCGAACCAATTCCCCAGGAAGCAAAGGCAGCGAACAAGGCACCGTTCACTGCCTTTACTTCCCGAGGAAGTGTTTTGCTTTCAACAGGGGGCGAATACACCAGTACCTCCCCCCCCCCCCCCCCCGTTGAAAGCAAACCAATTCCCAGGGAAGCAAAGGCAGCGAACAGGGCTCCGGTCGCTGCCTTCACCTCCCGGAGGTACTCAACCGGGTGCAGCCTCCGACCTCAACTGCAGCCTCCTCTCTCACTCACACACACACACACATAGACACACACCTACTGGGCTGCACATTTCCAACCTGCCCAGTGTGTGAGTGCACACACACCAGAACTACCCCTAACCACCAACATACACAATAAACATGATAAACAAGGCAAAGTAACCAACAAAAACAAACACCAAAACTATTAAAACAAAAATAAATCAATAATTAAAAAATTAATAAACAAAAAGAAATAAACCACAAAATACAAAAACAAAAAGATCCACAATTACACAAAACATACAAAACACCTAACTACAACACGAACCCCCCACAAATTACACAAAGAAACAACTAATTACAAAAAATAAACAATGAAGTAAAACAAATTAAACACAACCAGAAATAATGAAACCAATTAAAACAACCTAAACCTAAACCAAAACAAAAAAGAACAAACAGAAACACCTCCCAGCCCACCACCACAAAAGCAAATTTTGTGTAACTAAAAATAACATATATGTTAAAACAAATATTCAAAAATACATTAGAAAAATACAAACTACAAGTTATTATTACTTTATAGTATCAAAACAATACAATTTATTTAACAAATGACAACATAAAAAATGTACATAAATAAAAAAATTATAGAAAAACAATTACAGACTAACCTCTTTTTTACATACATTACCAAAAAAAACCCCAAACAAACAAAAACCTTACAACACAATTTAAATCAGCCCGGCAATGCCGGGCAAACTATGCTAGTACAGTGATACCTCATACAACATCCAAACTTGATTCCACAAGTTTGGACTTTATACGGATTTGGACTTTGTATGAGGCATGCAAAATCCTAGCCACGATGCCTCATACAATGTTCAAATCCTTGCCACGATGCCTCATACAACATCATTTCCATAGAGATACATTGTACTGTAACAGCACAGGCTTCAGGGCAAAGTCAAGGAAACAGACAGGAAACTCACAGAACTTTAAGAAATCATTGTCTACAGGCTAAATACATTACAAAAAACATGTCAAACAACCCTGATTGTCCAAGAACCTGAAGAATGCTGCAAAAAACTCAGGAATTTCTAAAAATTCTGACGAAAAAATTCAAAAAAATCCAAACACTCTTTGCCTCGTGCAAAACCCACAAGAGCAATGCACGCATGTGTCCTGCCTTTTATACTGCCCAGGCACAATGCAACCTGGGAAATACCCCTATGCCTCATACAAAGTCGCAGTGACTTTGTATGAGGCAACTTTTTTCAAGGAATTAGGCGATGTATGAATTCGATGTTGTATGAAGCGGACTTTGTATGAGGTATTACTGTATATAATATATCTTGGTTGGGCCAGGTTTCCTGCTATGGTAATGAAGTAGAGCATACTGCCAGGACAGGTTAATGCCTGTCCTAATAAGGCTAAAACATTGTGGGTAGGATTAAGCTAAAATGCCAAAAGTATATCTGTGATTGCAGGCGCACCCCCCCAATAACGGACACAGACAACATTGAAAGTGGATAACAGCATAGGGCCACATTTATTGATTCAATGCCCTAGTCCGAATTATAAATTTGTATTGGTAAAACGACCAATCATAATTCCTAAGGCAAGCAGGCCGAAGTAACACTGGTAAGGTACCACCCCAAAATTGCCAACGGCAATTGGTTACAATGTATCAATTTGTATCAATTTGTTTGTTGACAACAAACAAATTGTTGACCGTAGTCAATAACTAACTTATGACCCCACCCTCTGACGCGTATCCGTGAAATCACAGGGGTGATGCATGCTGGTTAGCAATCGTCATCACCCCATCGCCTGGTTCGTCGTTGACCGGACAACGTTTAACTAATTTATTCCTGTCTAGTGTTGTCCAGTCAATTGCGAACCTGCCGGATACTTGTGGGTCATACTGTTTACCTTACCAGTGCTACCCGCCACACGGAGGGGCTTCAAAGAAGACCTGACGCCCCCCCCAGACCGTCAGCTCGGTCAACAGGCCTGCTCGCCAATCACCCAACAGGAGGTCCATACCTCCTCGCGACAGATGGACCCCATCCCCTGCGTACAAGTCATAATTTTGTAGACTAATATCGGGGTGATGACTAACCCGTCCCCAAGCCCTGGTGGCAAGAAACCGCGCCACTGCCTTGTTGACCGCGCGCCTAGCGCGGTCAAGGGCCAGGAGGTTAACGCCCCCTCTGTAAGAATGGCGCGGGACAATGTCCGACCAAACCAGGGTTGTGGCAGGCCAGACATAATGCAAGTAGGCGAGTTCCTCGCAAATCGCATGCTTGAGCAATAAGCCGGTGACCTGGCCCAAATCTTTGCCCCCCAGGTGGATGATTAGAATGTCAGGCGGGTCAGCACCCAGGCCAGAAAAAAGGAAAGGCCGCAGCTCCTGCCATAACATCCCAGGCTTACCATGCCATGCGAGACTGGCGTGGTCACCCAGTCCCAGTCGGGGTCCCCACTCTGTCGCCGCAGCGTAACGCGCTGCCCTGTGCACATAGCTGTGGCCCACCAGCCATACTGTCACCGGTGTAATACGACACCCAGGGTCTGTAAGAAAATTGAGAAAAAAGGCGGTAAGGTGACTGGATTGGTACTCATGGCGGGAGTGGGCGCACATAAAACTGAAAACATTGCGAGCCCCACCTCCCCATGCTGTGTATGTCAGCCCCAGAGTACCCAAAAGCAGCTGCTGTAGAGGCTGCGCCAATACGGAACGAATGTGTGCCATAACGGGCACCTGGTAGGCCCACCCTGGTGAGGGCTCTGGCTGTCACCTTCCAAAACTGAAATTTAGTAAGGGGAGACCCATCTTAGTGACAGAAAAACGGGCCGTGGTGCATGCCACGCAGTGCCAGGAATTCCTGTAGGGCACCAACCGGACAGATGTCTGCCAAAGAACACCGTAGCAGTCTTATACCACTGCCTACGCCATGCTGATCTGTTTTAGAGGAGCGTATCCTCAACTGGGCCCAGTCTTTGGCTACATAGACATCTTCGAGTTCCAGTGCCCTACCACTTGCATCCGCCTTAGACAGCATCACGAGTTCGCTGACGCGGAGCGCTCCAAAAAATGCCACCGTTGTGGCTGCATGAAAAAGGGCTGCCTCATAGTGATCAAAACAGAGGCCTGGCCAGCCCCGGGCCAACTGGGTAAGAACCCCTGGGGAAATAGGGTGCCGGTCGTCCGGGCAACGCCCGCGCTCGCGCACCCACCCCTCCAAAACATGTCTCACACGGAAGTCAGAGGTGGTATCCACATGACCCCCCACTTTGGCCATAAAAGCCAACGCCGAGAGCTTGGATGCTATGGTGCGAGGTGCGAGGCCCTGTGCATGGAGGTGAACCATGAACCGCAGAACATGGTCCACCGGGATAGGCCAGGTCTCTGGCAAGAGAAATTGAGTAGCAAATGCCCTGTACGAATTGAATGCTTGTTGATACGCCTTACGCGTGCGTGGCGCTAGTGACAGGCCAATCGCCCGGTTCACCTCTCCTTGCCAATAGTCCACATCTCGTCCGGGAGTGGCGAGGGAAATTCCTCCGCATCCGGGGCCAAGGCGCGGAACCGGGAGATCTGCAGGCGGGACAAAGCGTCAGCAATATCATTATTAACCCCTGGGACATGCCTGGCCCTGAACAAGACGTTGAGGCGCAGGCAGCGCAGCACAAAATGGCGCACTAGATCCATGACCCTGGGCGATTTGGAAGTTTGTGCATTGACAATGTGTACAACAGCCGCATTGTCGCACCAGAAATGAACCACCGAATTAGCCCACTGTTCGCCCCATAGCATTAAAGCCCCCAGAATGGGAAAAAATTCCAGGTATGTGAGATCCCGCAGGCGACCTGTGCCTGCCCATGCCGGTGGCCACCCACCATAGGCCCACTTCCCATTGAAGTACATCCCATAACCCAGGGATCCTGAGGCATCAGACTGGATCTGGAAATTGGGGGATGCCAGGAGGTCAGACCTCCAAAATGAGACCCCATTAAACTCCCTCAGGAATTGCAACCAGACGAACATGTCTGCCCTGATACCCCGGGTGAGCCTGACTCTGTGGTGGGGCCTGGATAACCCTGCCATGGCGTCGCATAAGCGCCGGGCAAAAGCCCTGCCCGGTGCGACCACCCTGCAAGCAAAATTAAGGTGCCCATGTAGCACCTGCAGTTCCCTCAGGGATGCCTTACGCTTGGCCAGCAATTCCGAGATAAGGGCCACTATCCTGGACACCTTATCACCCGGCAACCTAGAAGCCTGTACTACTGTGTCAATCTCAACCCCCAGGAATACTAGCTTGGTCGATGGGCCCTCGGTCTTTTCAGGCGCTAAAGGGACACCAAGTTCCTCCATTAGCGTCTGAAATGTGTTGAGGAGACGTGCGCACGTGTCCCAGCCCCGTTTACCCCCGAATAAAAAGTCATCCAGGTAATGGGCTACAGACCGGGACCCTGACCTGCGGACGAAAGCCCACTCTAGGAAGGTACTAAAACGCTCGAAAGCCGAGCATGATATGGAGCAGCCAAAAGGCATGGCCTTATCGAAATAATATTCCCCTTTAAATTTAAAACCCAGCAACTCAAAGTCGCCCGGGTGCACTGGCAAGAGGCGAAAAGCTGACTTAATGTCACACTTGGCCAGCAGGGCACCCGGGCCACACGAGCGCACCATGCGCAGCGCATGGTCAAACGATGTATACCTGACTGAACAAAGGTCATCAGGGATAGCATCATTGACCGATCGGCCGGCTGGGTAGGACAAATGATGAATAAGGCGAAACACACCTAGGGACTTTTTGGGGACCAAACCCAGTGGCGAGACCTTAAGATTGGGAAATGGGGGTGCGGGGAAAGGTCCAGCGACCCTGCCCGCGTCTAACTCCTTTTTAATGCTGGCCGCAGCTACCTCCTCCCTACCTCTGAGGGATAAAAGGTTGGGAGCATCCTGAGGGGACCTATCGCCCATAAAAGGGATACGAAATCCCTGCTTAAAACCTTGAAGGAGATACTCCCCGTCCTCCCCCTTCGGGTACGATGCGAGCCAGCGCTCCAGCATGTCCACCTTAATTGGGGAGGGGGCCTTTTGGAGAACTAGCTCCATCCGTGGCAGCCTTGCCAGCCCACTGTCCACCCCTCCCTCTGCCTCGCGCCCCCCCCAGGTCTGGGACAAGCAGAGGCTGCATGGGGGCCAGAACATGTGGGACACTCATGCTTATACCTGCAGTTCTTTCGATTGCAGGAACCATTTGACGAGAAAGTCCAGCACAGCAGGCGGGCTGGAACCCCCTGCCCCGCCGCCTGGCGGGTAACCTGCACTGGAGCCGCTCGCTGGACCGCATGTCCGCAATGGTATCTATCCCCCGGGGCAGGGCGTGTGGGTGTCATATACAAAAGCCAGAGCCTCTGGCACGGCTCATCCCATCTCATCTCGGGGTGGAGGGGAATCCTCATACGGAATTCCTCATCATATGCTAGCCATGAGGGGCCCGGGAAATCGACCATCGGCCTATATATGTTGTCCAAATATTGGACCATGGGAATAGCTAAATCCGGCCGCGCCCTCAAATATACCGCCATGTATATTAAATAAGCGGGGAGCCAGTTGGCCCAGGTACGCGGCGGCTTACGGCGGCGTGCCTGCTCCTGTCCTTCTCATCCTGACCCTCCCTTTCCTCCTTGGTGGGCTCTCTGTTCAGGAGTGAGAAGATATCCACGTACTCCCCTCGCCATATCTTTTCCCTAGTAGCCTGTGCCAGGTGATCACCCAATGGCAAGGAATACCCTGCCGTCGGCAAAGCCGAAAAGGGGACAGCCGGCCTGGTAAAAGGGGCCTGAGCTAACCCAGCCACCCCCAGAACATTCCCTGCAGTGTAAGGACCAATGCCCACCCCAGTGCCCAAGGTGGCAGTCGTCGTCGCCGGGTGGGTAGCCGACAGCGTGGCCCCCGCACCACCCGCGCGAGGCCAAGGCCATTGAAAGGCCCCCCCCAGATTGGGCATGTGTGTGGATGTACTCGCTTGCACCGTATACTCACATGCTGCACCCCCGCGGGCCGCCCCCACCGGGGGTTCCGGCCCACTGGGGGCGTCGGAGCTCACGACCGACGTAGAGCTCATCACCGGGGCTTGACCCGCACCTGGTTGCTGGCTGGGGAGCTGCGAGGCAGTGGCCGAAACCGCGCCACGCGCCTGCAGCAGCTCGACCCTCTCCGCCAGCTGTTGTCCTCCTGCCGACAGCGCCTCAAAAGGAACCCCGAAGGGGGCGCCCGCCTGACTGGCCCGAGCCAACGACGCCTCTAGGGCCGCAATGCGGGCCAGCAAGGTGTCCACATTGACCATGGGCAAAGGGCCGGCCGGCCCGCTTGGTCCAGGCGTGGGTACAGGTGCCTGTACCCCGGGACCCACATATGACCATTGGCCAGCACCGAGGCCCGGCAGGGTCGGTGGAGAAACCTGCCAAGGCAGGGGGCCGCACCACCCCCCAAGGCTAGAAGGCCCAGGGAGAGGCTGCGGCCCAAGAGGAGTAGGCCCAACAGAGTGGGCAGGAGCAGGAGCGGTGACCACCGCTCGTGGGCCGCGGGCCGGAACCCCTTCCGCGCCCGCACTCTGATCGCCCGCTCCGGGCCAAGGGGCAATAGACCCCATTCCGCCGGCCCCGGCCGGGGCTGGCAAAGGTGGCTACTGAGGAGGCGGCACCGCGGTCCTCCGACCTGGGTTGCGCCTCCTAACAGCGCGAGCTGAACTCGAAGCTGCCTTCTTCTTCGAAGGCATCTCCACTGAAGCAAAAAGGGAAGCCGGCAAGGCAGAATCGCTACCAAAAGGCTTCCCGGTAAGCTAACGAGCGACGGAGCCACAGGGAAAAAACTTCTCCGCTCCGTCGCTGAGGTAAAATGGCAGCTCGGCTGCCTCGTGGCCACCCCTTTTATAAGGGAGCTGGCCACGCCCCTAACTACCCGGATTCTCTGTCCTGTGGGGGGGGGCCGCAAAGGGCGCGGCGGCCATTTTGGCGCCGCGCTTGCACTATCTGAGGAGTGTGTGATCCATGAACATGAGTATTACTGCAAAGGGATGCTTTCACAGGGAAGAACATCACACATGACATTCTCTTCCAGAAACAGATGATTTATTTATTTATTTATTATACCACCCAACTTACCAATTAGTTACTATAGAATAATTGAAACAAGATCCATAAGCACATAAACAACACAGAATAAAACACACTTTAGATGGAAACTGGAGAAAAGTTTTGATGAGAAAAAGTTGGAGTGTTGGGGGCCTAATGAATATTGATGGACACTATTCAAAGCATCAGGACCACAACAGAGAAGGACTGAGCTCTTGTGGAAGACTCCCAAGCATCCTTGGCAAATGCAACACAGCACATATGTTTAGATGTCAGTCAATATCTGGTAATTGAATTGAATCTGAATGTGCTTCCCAACATCACTAGCAAGGTTTCTGAGATGGTAGAACCAATTATAAAATACCTACAGGTATGTGTAAGCAACTTGTGCTGTCAATCATTACTAGATCAACCCTAAGTCTAGAAAATCATGTATTATGAATCTGTGCATACAATCATCCTGGTATTTTTTTTAATACAGCATGCTGAGACTGTCCAGACCAAGATATTTATTAACATAAGTAAGAAAACCAGTACTAGGATAATTTGAATGTGTGCAATTAAGTTAATAAAGAAACGAAAACAAACAACGAGTAAACTCCTTAAAAATGCTATGGACAGGCTTCTTGTTCTTTTATTTTGTTGCTGTTGTTGTTGTCGAGCATGCTCTGAAATAGAAAGTACAAAAGCACTGGAACATTCAATATGTGAAATACCTCTTATTAAGTTGCCTACAGACTATGCAGAATGCAAAGTAAGTGCAATGTTTGACAAGGCAATATGCATGTTAAATAACATTGTATGTCTGATGTTGAACACAAAATGAAAATGCTATTCCTGCATTGTGCAGGAAGCTGAAAAGAAAAGATTCCTGCAAATACTTTTAAAAATTATTATTTTATGTCCTCGCTTTTATAGGTACACCACCGACTCAGTTGCAGAGGAAAAAAGTACTGCATAACTGGCATAAAGTTATTGTAAGAAATGTAGAAAGAGTGGCAAAATAATGAACATGCCAGGATGAAAGATTGCTACAAATATTGATAACAATACAGTTTGTAACATTGCCATATGATGAAAACAAGAAGGAGCTCTCGTAAATTTTAAAAGTAGAGAAGGGCAAACTGAACCTGTGTTTTAAAATGGGATGTGAGAAGGAAGAACAACCTTAGACATTTTTTTAGTCGAGTGTTGTACATTTTTCACTGCCAACTTGCAATTTTTAATCCTTGGTGGGTGAATCTCACATACAGTAAATATGCAGTCACTGGAAATATGCAATAGCTGTAAGCACATAATCCATCTGAGTTCTCTAATACTTAAGAATGGGAGTTCAAGTTTCTATAGACCTTGAAAAAGTTACTTTTACAAGTTTGCAGCTCTCTAGATATCGCAGCTAATTGTGGCCGTGCTTGTTGGAGTATCAGGAGCTTTTCCAAAATCTGTGGGTCCCTCCACTCAACCCTTTTAATTAATTCTTAATTCCTCCTTTGCCAAAAGCCTAAAACCAGTAACCAAGACATATAACTATTTATCTACAAATTATTTATTCTGCCATCTTTGCACAAGAAGGGAACAAATTATACTGCCAGGAAAGTATCTAGAGGAGAAATTAAGCCTTGCATTAGGGAACAAATCTGAAATTATAGCACATCTTGTCTACATCAATTTTACCATATAAAAGTTTAATGTGGCTGCTCAATGTGAGCATTAGTTTTAATTCAAGTGTTTTGTATGAAAATTAGAAGCAGAATTGTTTAAGATGCCTTGTTGCACTGCTGGTAAGAAGCTCTTATTCAAAGGAGCAGCTCAAAATATGGCATTGGGAATATTCTCAAATGCTTGCAGTTATCTAATTTCAGCAATTTGATCCTTTAAGCAACAACCATTACTTAACTACAGGTCAACACTATAATCTAAGTTACATATGAGCTGCATGACTGACATCACTCTAATTGCAACAGAATCTAAATTTTTGTGTTCACAACCCCGGCCCATGGGCCCGATCAGGCCCATGCATATTATTAATCTGGCCCACGGTGAGAACCCAGGCACATATAGACACTCCCTCCACCCACCACCCACCACCAGAAATCGCAATATGTCACTAACAGCGACAGTGGTCGTGCCTGTTTTGGCGCTCTTTCCACAGACTCCATCGCTTCTCCCTGCAGCAGCAGGCTGTGGGGAACATGATTGCTTTGTTTTGGGGCTTTTCCAATGTCTCTCGGTGGCGCTGTGGCAAGGAAAGCACACCATTCTGGAACTTCCTGGTGTCACGCTGGTGACACAGGCACTGGTGACTGCCTGCCTCACCAGCATGTCACCAGTGTGACTAGCATGACACCAGGAAGTTCCAGAATGGCACAATTTCCTTGCCGCAGTGCCACCAAGGGGCATCAGAAAAGCCCCAAAACAAAGTGATCATGCCCCCCACAGCCTGCTGCTGCAGGGAGAAGTGACAGAGGCTGTGGAAAAAGTGCCAAAACAGGCACGATCACTGCTGCTGCCATCAAAATGGTAAGCACTGGGAGCAACATGCCTCCGGGCTCTGCAGCTGCATGTCAGGGGCAGGACCGGCCCAATCTGAAAAAAAGGTTGAGAACCACTGATCTAAATGACCTTAGTTACTTCAGTTACAGTTACCAACTACACAACCTCACAAGTTAGGTATAATTGTGTCATGAAGCAGTTTGTAGTTTTGTGATGTTTAAAAATAACTGACAGAAAATCAAATTTTTCTTAGTTTTGAGTGACAAAATAAGGCCACTTCGAATAATTGTCAATATAGTGGTACCTACTTATGGTGCCCTGAGATGTCAATTGTAACCAGTTACTACTTAAAAATAGCTTTTCAGACTCTGCTTGAAAGCTGCAGGACCTTAAAAAATGGAAACGTGTTTCATAAATAACATCAAAAGCAGAGTTGGGAGATTCTTTTGCTGAGCTACTAAAACAGATTTTAGCTTCTTCAGAATTCAAATCAGGCCTTGCAAAATGTGAAGTGGAGAGAAATGCAGGAAAGTGCCAATGTAATCCTACCTAGATGTTACAGTCACTTCATTTGTAGTTATTCCAATCCCAAAATAGGCATGGCGGGCTCCAAGAAGCAGTCTGAGGTGTGAAGATATCAGGTAGTATCCAAAAGAATGTGTAGTCATCTGCCTCTCTTCATTGCTATAGATCAGGGGTCAGCTAAGTTGGCTCTCCAGATGTGTTTGGACTTCATTTCCCAGAAACCCTGATTAGCAGGCATACTGACGGGCTTCTGGTAATTGATGTCCAAAAATACATGGAGATTAGAACCAAGTTTGATGACCCCTGCAATAGATGAAAGGAAATACCCAATGATCTCTCCATGGCCTTTAGCACACGGTTTCTGAATTAGCTGGGTAGCAAAGAAGGATGACTCCATCTTCTTCCATCCACTAGCTAACACTCATAATTTGGTTTAAATTAATTGTTCCTGTCTTGCATATCTCTCAGGTTTATCACAATGTTTTGCTGATATGTGGATCACTATGGAACTCTGAGCATTCACTTGGAAGGAAACCCCATTAACCACAATGCAGCTGTGTTTGAAGAAGTGGAGTGGAATCTTCAACAGTATGAACTAAATGGCAATGCTTTTTCTTAACTCCAACACAATGCTTAATGACAGCATGATAATTCTGTTTTAGTCTTGGTCATTGTTTAATCCTGAGTAGATATACATAAGACTAGGCATTTAGGCCTAGATTTTAAAAATAACGGTAAAGGTCTTCCTTGCTCAAAAATCAGTCGTGTCCGAACCTAGGAATCTGTGCTCATTTTTGTTTACATCCAAAGAGCCAGCGCTGTCTGCTTCTGCAGACATTTCCATGATCATGTGGCAGGCAAAATGCTGGAGCACACGGAACACTGTTACTTTTTCTACTGAAATGGTACCTATTTATCTATTTGCCATTTCTTGCTTTTGAACTGCTAGGTTAGCAGGAGCTGGGACTGACAATGGGTATTCATTCTGCCATGCAGCACTCGGATCTCTAACTGCTGACCTGCCCATCTTTCCAGCCATCAAGTTCAGCATTTTAACCACTAAACCATCTTAAAAAAATTGCCACTATGCTTATAATACAAATTAGTTGTAGCTAACTTTTCTTATTGGTCTAAAGGCACATCCAGCATTTCACTCTTAACTTAGACCTGGGATATTATCCCGTTTACTATTTTCAATTACTATTTTTTAACTTGGATCCCACTGTTCCAGATTTATATAACATTTTAAAAGAATTAATCCGTGATGTTCATTTATAACTTAGAATTTTTTTAAAAAAATTAAACATTTACTGGCAGTGCTGCTATCATAACCAGCTTCAGTAATATCAATAACCCATACAGGGATATGCCAGTTTATATAAACTGCTCTGGTGTGTCAATGTGGTTTGACCACATGTCCAACAGAAGTTTATTGAGACTTTTCATGGGGTAATTAGATGTCAACAAATATGATCTGTGGCATGAAACATTAAAAAAGCTCCAAATAAGATGGTTTTCCCCTTTGTGTTTCTTAGAATAATCAGAAAGTGGATGTAGGAGTTGCTGCCACAAAGAGAGATTTTCTCAATCCATTTTGCTCAGACTGGACAAAGTGACTAACACGATTTGTGCCTGGAAATTTGTTCACATCCAATCTTGTTATGCATTCATCATAAGAACAATTTGATGGCATACAGTTATTTGAACAAATGTGCCGGAAACACTGCATACATCTCTGAAATGTACACAAAAACACATTAGCCAGGAAGGGCAAGCTTCTCTTCATACATCCATTCAGTAGAGAAAAGTGATGGGATGTAGACAAAATATGCATCAGCTGGTACGGGAATGATTTCACGAGCAGAAAAAGAAGCGATTCTACAAACCAGACTTGAATATCTGCCCATCTCTATCTAGCATTATTTTTTCTTTATGATTGCACAAGCTGCCAGAAGCTGTGATCCATGTGGAAGAATAAACTCATTTTCATGACTTCCCTGATGAAGGCAAAGTATGTTCATAAAAAAGGTGTGTAATGTAATTTTTTTCATATTTATTTCATTTTAGGTTTTTTAGGTGAAGTGCTTGCTTTGCTTTTGTGTTTCTCTTGCACTGATCCTTTTGTGTAAAAGAATGGACCAGCACTGTGCTGGCTTTGCCTGCTTCCCTAGGGAAGAGACATGCTCTTGCAGGCCTTGCCTGCATGGTGTGATAAGGAGGAGACAAGAAGCTCCTCCCTATCACACCATGCAGACAAGGTGGTGGCTACTTCCTGCCTCGTCCTCTTTAGCTGCTCAGCAATGGAGAAACAAATTCCACTCTCCCTCCCTCAGTAGCAGTGTGATATTCAGTAGCTTTGGGGGTGGATGGGAATTTTTGCATGACCCCTGTTTGGCTTTTGGAGTTGTGTTTTTTTTGCCCATCCCATACTGTTGATGCAGGTTGAGCTTTCAATGGAGGTTATTCTGGTCACTTTGGCGGGTAGTGCGGGTGATTTTAATCAGAATAGCCTGTTTAGTTATTCAGTTGGGGTCTCAGGTAATTTGGGACCTCGGACAGCACTATCATTTGGGGTGACTCACGGCTGTAGAACAGCCACAGACCTGGGACAGCTGATCAGGAAGCTTTGCCAGCTTCCTGGTCGTATAGCTTGGTCCCACTATTGGGCACAGTGCTGGCCTGCCTGCAGAGTTTTTCTGCTGTCCCTATTATTTGGGATCCAAATTCTTTCGTATTGACCTGAGTTATTATCATGCACCCGCACTACTTAGTCCCCAGTGCAATAGTGTGCAACAACTTATTTTGGCTTAATAAAGTGGCCAATGTTTGAACCGATGACATGTATCTGTCTCTTCATTCGGGGGTGGCGGGCAAAGGGAGCATCCTTTTTGGGTTGTTCTGTTTCATGCTTCCCCTTTGTGTTTTCTGTCACTTGTCCAAAAAAAGCCATAAGTAACCTGCAAAAACACAAAAATTAGTCTCTTTCATTTTCCCCCTTATATCTAAAATACAAAATGTCCATCTCTCTTCACAAATGCATTCCCAAGCACTTAATCTGAAGCTGAGCTCAGAGGCCAAGTAAGCCATCTTCAAAAATTGGAGAAGTTAACTTTTTCACTACTTTTCCAGAATCTAGCAACTAACATACTCATGGGACATGCTGGATTAGAAATTCTGGGAATTATACCCCCAAAGGGTAAAATTTCCAAGATTTTTCTCTAACATTTTTTCTATAACAGAGCAGTACAAGGATCTCTATTCACTGCCTTTTACTCAAGATAATACACAAGTAATGTCTGTTGATCATTTGCAAAATGATTTGTTTGCTGATTTGACTTTGATCCTGCCAAGTCTGTGCAACCAAACAAAGACACATTGATTCAGCATTCTACTTCAGAGAACCATCAATAAATGCTATCATTATTTTTTTGGCATACGTTTGACTACACATTTCATAGTAAAAGACTGATATTTACATGTACCTTTCCTTCATGCCAAAATTATGCTTTGTGACACATTAATTACAAAGAAAGATTTTATAATTATCATTCAAGATCATTATCGCAGCAGAATGCTTGTGAAGGACCACTCTCCATCAACATATAAGCTTCTTCTTCAGGTGACATATTAGCTTTCAACCTGGTGATAGTCTTCCTCTTTTTAACTCCTTAGAACAGTTCTTCTGAGGACATTCCACACCAGTCTCTCAGGTTCTTCAGCCATGAAATCCATCTATATCCATGGCCTTTCTTCCCAGGGATCTTTCCTTGCAGAGTGAGTTGGAGTATTTTAAATTTCATGTCATTATATAAGCAGTGGCAAAAATTATGAAGCAAACATGTAGTCATTTCTCCTGTTCCATAGTCAAAGCAATGGCATTCCTGGTGGTAATGTATGGTAATGTACGGTTGTGAGAGCTGGACCAGCAGAAAGGCTGAGCGCAGAAGAATAGACGCCTTTGAGATGTGGTGTTGGAGGAGAGTTTTGAGAGTCCCCTGGACAGCGAGGAGAACAAGTAGGTCAATATTAGAAGAGATTAGCCCTGACTGCTCCTTAGAAGGACAAATAACAAAGATGAAGATGAAGTACTTTGGACATCAAATGAGAAGGGAGGATTCACTTGAGAAGGCCTTGATGCTGGGAAAGGTGGAGAGCAAAAGAAGGGGATGGCCATGGATGAGATGGCTAGATGGTGTCGTGGACGCAGTAGACACAGGGCTGGGCGGGATGAGGAGGATGGTAGAGGATTTATTATTTATTTATTTCAAACATTTATATCCCACCCTCCTGGTGGGTGCCTGGAGGGCAATGGTCCATAGGGTTGCAAAGAGTCGGAATCGACTGTGTGACTGAACAACAACAATGAGATCGGATGAAAGCACAATCTGATAAAGTCTGAAACAACTTGCATGGTTGCACACATTTCAGAATCCTAGCTTTCTTTAAAAATTTAGAGTAGTTAACATCAACTCTGCATTCCTCATGCCCATTTACTTCCCCTATAGAGTACTTGCATGAGCAGTTAAGAACAAGGATTGATTTTTTTATACTTGAAAAGAGGAAGATCATACTTCCCAAATATGGATAATTAGAAGATTAATTTAAAGATATGATCAAGCTGATAACCCAATGAATAATGAAACCCAAGGATGAGCTTGACTTCTTTATAATAATCAGTCCTGGTAAATACTATCAAGCTGAACCTGAGAAGAAGGGTGTTATAGAGTGGAAATAAATGAAATAATTTAGAAAACATATCATAATATGAATGAAGATAAGAGAGAGATCATATTGTTAGAAGGATTTTCAGACTAGTTAGAGGGAAATTTGCCTGGCATTGATGGAGTTACACTCCCCCTGAAGGACTGCGTCTGCAGATTGGGGGTACTCTTGAACCTTTTACTCTTTATGGAAGCTAGGATATCTGCTGTAGCCAAGCGTGTCTTCTATTAGCTTCCGTTGATTGCTCATTTGTACTTCTATATGGATAAGAAATTCCTAGCAATGGCAATACACTAATAGGTAATCTCAAAAACAGACTACTATAATCCTCTTCGCTTAGGGCTGCCCTTTAAAACATTGCCGAAACTTCAGCAGGTTTGAAATAGGGTGGCCAGGTTGGTTACTGGAACTATTAAATTTGATCACATGTCCCCAGTCTTGGTGCACCTTCGGTGACTCCCTGTTAGTTTCCATGCTTAATTCAAGGTGCAGGTTATGATTTACAAAGCCTTGAATAGTTTAAAAGTTTGATACTTTGTTGTAACATCTCTCCCAGAAATCAGATATCAATCCCACCACCTCCACTTAATCCATGCAGTTAAAAGTTGATGCACCAAGGGGCCAAATAGGTGAATAGAAGGAATTGTGCCTTTTCAATTGTGGTCCCTAGTTTCTGGAATAAAATGCCAAAAGAGATATGCCAGGCTTCTTCCTGACTTTAGAAAGATGGAAAAGACCAGACTGTTCAAAACTGCCTTTGCCGGACCCACTCCCCAATAACGAGACGGACACTTGTGAAGGATTTAAAATTGGGCCACTTTATTAAATTGTAACTTTTCTTAACTTTGTTAAGGCAAACGGGCCGAAATAGCACTGATAAGGACTAGCTTCTACTACAGCTCTTAATTAGCCACATTGTATCAATTTGTTTACTTGATTAAACAAATTGTTGACCCCAGTCAGAATGCCACTTGTTGACTCCAGCTTCTGACAAGCATCCGGTGAACTCTCAAGGTTTTGCAGGCTGTCTTGAGCATAGCATCACCTTGTTCATGGTCCACCTTTGATTGGCCAGCCCAACATTCCCTCTACCTTGTCTTTCAGGTGGCCAACCAACTGCGTACCTGCTGGATCCTAGGGGTCATCCACTTTCTCCTTACCAGTGCTAGCTGCCAAAGTGACCAATAAATAACAACAAAATTATTACCCCATAACTCAACGATCAGTAACAGTGTGGGATGGACAAAAACGACAAGAACCAAGGGGCCAATGCAGGTTCAAGCAAAAATTCCCATCTGGCCCCAAAGCAACCAAAAGTAGTCATACTGTCACTTAGGGAGGGGGTGGAGGGCAAATGCGCCCTTGGCCCAGCCGATAGAATTTTAAAGCCGGCGAGGGTGTGCGGAGGCTCCCCTTTTAAAGGGGAGCTCCGCTCCACCCCCTACGCGGCCAAGATGCCCGGCTCTAGGGGATGGGGCTGGCAAAGTGCGTGTGGCCATCTTGCTATCTTGAGCATAGCATCACCTTGTTCATGGTCCACCTTTTATTGGCCAGCCCAACATTCCCTCTACCTTGTCCTTCAGGTGGCCAGCCAACTGCGTACCTGCTGGATCCTAGGGGTCATCCACTTTCTCCTTACCAGTGCTAGCCGCCACACGGGGAGGAGTCTTATGCGACTCACCGCCCTCCTGACCACCAGCTCGGTCACCAGGCCCACTTGCAAGGAAGCCAAAAATTGGTCGATGCCCCGTGCAGAGAGGTGCACTCCGTCTCTGCGGTACAAACTGGCATCTTGTATACGGATCATGGGGTACTGGACCACGGTCCCCAAACCATGCTCCTCAAAATGTCGAGCCATTGCCCAATTAACAGACCACCGGGCCCGGTCAATACGACGAGGATCACCACCTCCCCGGAAATATGACCTTGGAATTATATACAACCATATAATATGGACCTGCGGCCAATGTTGTCGAATCTGGATGGCTATAATCAAATCCAAGCAAGTAATTTGGCCCAAATCATTGCCACCCAGATGTATTACCAGAATTGTGGAATAGAGTACCCAGAGGACAGAATGAAGGGTAGTAGCCCCTGTCACCTCATTCCACAGAATCCATGCCAGACCAGGCATGCCACTGCATGGAGACCCAGGTGCATGCCCCACATGGATGAAGCAGCATGACGGGCGGCTCAAAAAATGTAACTGTGGCTGACAAGCCACACCCGCATAAGTACATCCAGGTGCCCCGGAGCTGGGGGAAAAAGAAAATGAACAAGTGCCAGCGAGGTGCTCAATGCAACGTGGGGCAAACATAGGAATGAAAGCGAGCAGATCCCCACCAGCCCATCCTACGGATGTCATCATCCGAGTACCCAAAAGCCGCAGCCGTGGATGCCGCACCTATGCGGAATGAATGGGTACCATACGTTACCCCTGGAATGCCCAAATTGGCAAGCATAGCCCCCGTGACCCTCCAAAACTGGAACTTAGTCAATGGAGACCCATCTTGGTGGCAAAAGAGGGGCCCCTGAGCTGTACCCCGAATTGCCAAAAAGGACGTCAGCGCAAGAACTGGGCAAATAGCCCATGTGCTGCAAATAAGTAGAGTGACCACACTGCCCCTGCCTAGCTGGTCTACCTTAGATGAATGGACAGTCAATTGGACCGACTCATTAGCGAGTGAGACATCAGCCCGCTCTAAGGCCCTGCATGACTAGACGTTCTGTGAAAGGACACCAGTTCGCTCACTCTGAAAGCCCCCAAAAAAGGCCACCGTGGAGGCCGCATGAAAAAGGGTTGCTTCATAATGGTTGAAGCAAAGATCTGGCCATGACTTGGCCAGGCTCAAAAGAAGTGCAGGTGATACCAGTTGCCGCAGGTCAGGGCAAGGGCCGCATTCCCGAGCCCAGTCTTCCAATACCCTGCGGATCCAAAAGTCACCTGTGGTGTCCTGAAAACCCCGGGCCTTGGCAGTGAAGGCCAAAGTGGAAAGGCATCCGCGAATGGTACGCATCACCAGTCCCCTACTGTGCAAGTGTACCATGTATTGAAGTACATGGTCCACCGGCAGGAGCCACAAGTCGGGTAGGGGAACCATCTGGTGAAACGTAAGGAAGGCATGGTAAGTCTGGTGGTATGCCTTACGAGTGCGGCTGGCCAAGGAAAGGCCAATGGCCCTGTTCACTTCTCATTGCCAAATGTCCACATCTCATTCGGGAGTGGAGAGGGAAGCTCCTTGGCCTCTGGCACTAGTGCCTGAAACCGGGCAATCTGCAGGCGGGATAAAGCGTCAGCAATATCGTTATTAATGCCCGGTACATGCCTGGCTTTGAAGAGAACATTATGGTGCAAATTAAGCAATACAAACTGATGCACAAGGGACATAACTCTGGGCGAACGAGATGTCTGGGCATTAACAATGTGCACCACAGCAGCATTGTCACACCAGAAATGTACCACAGAGTTTTCCCAGATGTGACCCCATAACATCAGTGCACCCAGGATGGGAAAGAATCCCAAAAACGTTAAGTCCCTAAGCAATTCCATACCGTGCCATGCCTCGGGCCACTGTCCACAGCACCATTGGCCCTCAAAATAGATGCCATATCCCAATGACCCCGAAGCATCGGACTGCACTTGAAATTTGGGCGTAAGGGAAAGATCATTCCGCCAAAAGGAGACCCTGTTAAAATCAGCCAGAAATTCCAGCCATACCCGAAGATCCGCCCGCATGCTCCTCATGAGACGAACCTTATGGTGCTTCCGGGATAAACCAGCCATGGCATTGCACAGGCGTCTAGCAAAAACACGGCCCGGTGTAATAACCCTGCATGAAAAGTTGAGATATCCATGAAGCACCTGCAGGTAATGAGGGAAACCTTACGCCTGGCCAGCATGGCTAAGATCGCATCTGTGATGCGAACCACCTTGTCTTCAGGGAGCCTAGACGTCTGTGCTATAGTGTCAATTTCAATGCCCAAAAATGTTAATGTAGTGGCCGGGCCCTCGGTCTTTTCAGGAGCTAATGGCACTCCCAACTCAGCCATGAGCCCCTGAAAAGTGACCAGCAGTCGTTCACAGGTCCCAGAGCCATGCTCCCCTCCAAACAAAAAATCGTCCAAATAATGAGCAACATTTTGGACCCCGGACCTTTGAACGAAAGCCCAATGAAGGAAAGAACTAAAGCGCTCAAAGGCTGAACAGGATACCAAACAGCCAAAAGGCATGGCCATATCGATGAAATATTTTCTGCAAAAGCCTAACAGTTCGAAATCACCTGGGTGGACCGGGAGAAGCCGGAATGCTGATTTGATGTCGCACTTGGCCATCAGTGCACCTTGACCACAGGACCGGACCATCTGTAATGCCTGATCAAAGGAAGTATACCGGACAGAACACAGTTCATCCGGTATAGCATCATTGACAGATGAGCCAGCCGTGTAAGACAGGTGATGTATCAGGCGAAATTCACCTGAGGACTTCTTGGGCACTTCAGATTCCGGTATGGGGGCTCGCTGAAAGGGCCAGCAACCTGCCCTTGCTGTACTTCCTTGAAAATTTTCTCCCTTGCCACATCCTCCCTGCCTCTCAACGATTGTAAATTGGGCATATCCTACGGTGCATGTGCACCTACAAAAGGAATGCGAAAGCCAAAAGAAAAATCTGCTAACAAATAAGCCGCGTCAGCCCATTTGGGGTACACGCGAAGCCAACACTGAAGTACCTCAAATCAAATTGGGGAGGGGCCCTTTCACAGTTGATGCTGTATCTGGGGGGGGGGCACGACATGAACCCTGTTGTCTGCGACCTCTACCTCGTGACTTGCCTGTCTGAAGTAAGTGGTGGCCGAATGAGGTCCAGCGCAGATAGCACACTCGTGCTTGAATTTGCACTGCTTCCGTGTACAGACCCCTGGGGATGAGAAATTCCAGCATAGCATGCGGGCTGGAACCACCTTCCCTGCCAACTGGCGGGGAGACTGTGCGGGGCCGGGTCATTGTATGACATGGCCACAATGATAACGATCACCAGAGGCAGGGCGGGATGGTGTCATATAGAGTAGCCAGAGCAACTGGTTTGGCTCGTCCCAATGCATCTCTGGGTGGAGGGCGGCCCACATACAAAATTCCTCATTGTAAGCGAGCCATGATTGGCCTGGGAAATCAAAGTACGCCCTATATATAATGTCCAGATACTGGATTAGTGGAATTGCCAGATCCGGGCGGGCCCTAATGGACACAGCAGTGTAAATTAAATAAGCCGGTAACCAGTTTGCCCAAGTCCGTGGAGGTTTGCTACGACGGGCCAATTCCTTGTCCCTGTCATCCTCCTTCTCTTTCTTCTCCCTGGTCATTTCCCTATTGAGTAGACTAAATAACTCCACATATTCCATGTGCCAAATCTTGTCTCTAGTTTCCGGTAAGAGGTGATAAAATTTGAGGCTCTTTCCCTCATCACACCTGATGAGGAACACACAGAGGAACAACTGGTTCCACCTGATGATCTCTCCTTCATCACACTTGATGAGATCCAGGAAGATAAACAACAGGAACAAACTGAGATTCTCTCCCTTAATATGGTTGATGAGGTGCATGTAGATGAACAGATTGCAGGAGAGAGGCTCCTTGTACTAGGTGATTCAATAATTAGAAATACAGAGAAATGGATTTGTGATGCATATGATAACCGTATGGTGACTTGCTTGCCAGGTGCAAAAGTTGAAGACATCACAAGAAATCTAGATAGATTGTTAGAGAGAACTGGGAACAAGCCAGTTGTCATGGTACACCTTGGTACCAATGATGTTGGGAAGGCCAAGCGTTCTGTCCTGGAAGCCAAATTGTTAGGAAGAAGATTGAAGTCCCGGACTTCCAAGGTAGCATTTTCAGAAGTACTGCCTGTCCCTCACACAGGACCTACCAGGCAGGCAGAGCTCAGAAGCCTCAATGCGTGGATGAGGCGGTGGTGTCGAGAGGAGGGCTTCAGATTTGTCAGGAACTGCAGAACATTTTGGGACAAGCCAAATCTGTTCCGGAGGGATGGGTTGCATTTGAACCATGATGGGACCAGATTGCTGGCACTCAACATCAAAAAGGCTGCAGAGCATCTTTTAAACTGATAACTGAGGGAAAGCCGACAGGAGCTGGGCAGCATCCGGTTCGGGAAAGTGTGTACTTGAGTAGTGAGGAGGATGCAAAAATTACTGAGCAGAGCAAGGAGCTAGTCACCAGCGCTCTAGCAGAAAGATGCAAGAGGCAGTCTAACAATGCAACTGGACTCAAAAGACTGTATCAGGAAAGCATATATAAATGCTTGTATACAAATGCCAGAAGCCTCCGGAACAAAATAGGGGAGCTGGAATACTTAGCAATAGATAAGAATATTGATATTATTGGTATCACTGAAACCTGGTGGACGGATGATAACCAATGGGATACAGTTATCCCAGGCTACAAACTGTACAGGAAGGATAGGAAGGGGCAAACGGGAGGTGGTGTAGCCTTGTATGTCAAAGAAGTGATAAAATTGTATGAATTGGAATATCTAGGTGATTTGGAGTCACCATTAGAAGCTCTGTGGGTAAGAGTACCAGGCCACAAGGATGGTCTAACAGTAGGCATATACTATCGGCCTCCAACCCAAACTCTTGAGGGAGACTGGCAGTTGGAGAATGTTGTAAAGGAGGCATCCAAGAAGGGAAGCCTGGTTATAATGGGGGACTTCAATTACCCTCACATAGACTGGGTGAACTGTTGTTCAGCACATGATAAAGAGATAAAGTTCCTAGATATGCTAAATGATTGTTCCCTGGGACAGATGGTTGAAGACCCAACTAGAGGTACAAGAATCCTTGACTTGATCCTGAGTAATACTCAGGATCTGGTGCAAGATGTTAATGTGACTGATCCAACAGGGAACAGTGACCACAACTCAATTATGTTTAACTTGATCATAGACCGCAAGTCACTGATAAAATCTAACACAGAGACCTTAAATTTTCAAAAAGGAAATTTCCCAAAGATGAGGAAACTCGTAAAAAAGAAGCTGAAAGGAAAAATTGAGAGAGTCCAAACACTCCAAGAGGCATGGAGGCTGTTTACAAAAACAATAACTGAGGCCCAATTGGAATGCATATCCAAAAGGAAAAAGGGCACTGCCAGGTCCAAGAGGACTCCAATGTGGCTTACAGGAGCTGTTCGGGAAGTGATCAAGGGCAAGAAAAGCTCATTTCGAAGATGGAAGGCTTGTCCGAATGAGGAGAGCAGGCAGAAACATAAATTCTGGCAGAACAAATGCAAGGCAACAATCAGGAAACCAAAGCAAGACTTTGAGGAGCGTATAGCTAAAAATACTCAGAAAAATAACAAAGACTTCTTTAAGTACATTAGAAGTAAGAACCCAACTAGGAAGGCCATTGGTCCATTAGATGACAATGGAAGGCAAGGGGTTATTAAAGAGTAAACAGAGATTGCAGAGAGACTCAATGAATTCTTTGCTTCAGTATTCACTGAAGAAGACAGAGACCACATGCCCAAAACAGAGCCTATCTTCGTAAGGAGGGAAACCGAAGAATTAAGCAAGATAGAAATAACCAGGGAGGAGGTCCTTGCATATCTTGTTAAACTAAACACTAACAAATCACCAGGACCAGATGGCATCCATCCACAAGTTCTCAGGGAACTTAAAGATGAAATTGCTGATCTCCTAGCCAAAATATATAATCTTTCCCTCAAATCAGGCTTTGTGCCTGATGACTGGAAGGTAGCGAATGTAACACCAATTTTCAAAAAAGGATCCAGGGGTGATCCAGGAAATTACCGACTTGTCAGTTTGACATGTGTCCCAGGTAAAGTGATGGAAACCATCCTAAAAGATAGAATTAATAGGCACATAGAAGAGAAGGCGCTGCTAAAGGAGAACCAACATGGCTTTTGCAAGGGCAAATCATGCCTCACTAATCTGTTGGAATTTTTTGAGAGTGTCAACAAGCATGTGGATAAGGGGGATCTAGTTGACATTGTTTATCTGGACTTTCAGAAGGCTTTTGACAAGGTCCCACACCAAAGGCTCTTGAATAAACTTACCAGTCATGGAATAAAGGGAGAGGTCTTGTCCTGGATGAGCAACTGGCTAAGGGACAGGAAACAGAGGGTAGTACTAAATGGACACGTCTCCAAGTGGAGGGAAGTAAAGAGTGGGGTCCCCCAAGGTTCAGTACTGGGACCCCTGCTTTTCAACCTCTTCATAAATGATCTAGAGGTAGGAGTAAAAAGCAAGGTAGCCAAATTTGCTGATGACACTAAATTATACAGGGTAGTGAAAACTGTGAGAGATTGTGAGGAGCTCCAGAGGGATCTCTTGGCACTGGGGGAGTGGGCAAAACAGTGGCAAATGAGCTTCAACATTAGTAAGTGCAGAGTGATGCATGTTGGGGCAAAGAACCCCAATTACATTTATAAACTGATGGGGTCTGAACTCTCTGCGACAAACCAGGAAAGGGACCTTGGTGTCCTGGTGGACAACTCAATGAAGGTGTCAACCCAGTGTGCCTCAGCAGTGAAAAAAGCAAACTCAATGCTACGGATTATTAGGAAGGGTATAGAAAATAAGTCAGCAAGTGTCATTTTGCCTCTTTTTAAATTTATGGTGAGGCCCCATCTGGAATACTGTGTATAGTTCTGGTCGCCATACCTCCAGAAGGATATTATGGAGCTGGAAAAAGTGCAGAGGAGGGCAACCAGAATGATTAGGGGACTAGAACACCCTCCTTACCATCTGAGGCTGCAACGGTTGGGCCTCTTCACTCTTGAACGACGACGTCTAAGAGGTGACCTGATTGAAGTTTATAAAATCATGCACGGTGTGGACAAAGTAGATAAGGAAAAACTGTTTTCTCTATCGCATAACACTAGAACTAGGGGACACTCCATGAAACTTTTGGGTACTAGTTCTCAAACAAATAAGAGAAAGTACTTTTTCACCCAGAGGATTACTGGTCTATGGAACTCCCTGCCAGAAGAAGTGGTGACAGCTGTCAGTCTTGACAGCTTTAAGAAAGGATTAGACAAGTTCATGGAGGACAAGGGTATCAATGGCTATAATTATGGATACTTAAGGACAACCTCCGGGTTGGAGAGATAGGCAGGATATCTCTCAGTGCCATTTCCAGGGAATCCTAAGCAGGTGAAGGCATCTCCTTGGGAATACCCTGAAGGAAATGGTGAGCCACTGTGTGAGACAGAATGCTGGACTGGATGGGCTGTGGCCTGTTCCAGCAAGGCTGTTCTTATGTTCTTATGTTCTTATGTGATCCCCCAATAGCAATGATATACCAGCAGTCGGAATTGCCGAGCTAGGGACTGTATGATAGGCCACGTTGACAGGAGGACCATAAGGCCAGATTGGGTACGGCACATTGGGACCTGCAGGCAGAACCACAGGTGGTACAAGTGGATAAGGTGCCCTCCAAATGTTCATCTGCAGGGCCGTGGATATGAGCCCCTGCCCTGTAGGCGCCGGGGCCGTCTGCGGTGGCCAAGGCCATTGAAAAGCAGAGGTTGAAGGCTAGGGACCCATGTATGGTGATCTTACTTGACCTGCATACTCACCAGGTGCACTCTTCCCAGCCGCCCCCACCGGGGTTTCCGGCTGTTGCGGAGCGTCGGAGCTCATGGCCAAATTAGAGCCTGCTGAATCAGATGTAGATGGGCCCTCAAGGTCAGCACCGGCTGGTCGTGAAGTAGGCAGGCTGGTTGAAGCAGCTCCAGCTGGTTGGAATACCACCGGAGGCCATGCGGCCTCAAGCTGTTCCACCCTCCTATTAAGAAATGCAGACAACTGAGGCCAGCTCGTATTAGCCTGATCATGCTCCAGAGGCACCGCCCTTCCTGCCAGCCAGTGCATGGTGTTAACTGGCTCCAGGCCTGCAGCTCGCTCCAAGGCAGCAATACAGACCATAAGGGCCCCAGCATTGGCGGGCAAGGCCTCCTGCGAGGCCTACTGCCCAGCCACTCTTGAAGGTCCAGGGATGATCCCTGGTGCAGCGGCGGTCCGAGCCAGGTCCCAGCCACCATGAGCGCTGGATGGCACTGCTACCTGGCCAGGCCCTGCATGGGCCCTGCTTGGCCTAGAAGCCCAATTGTGAGCTGATGGTCCCGATCTCGCCCGATCTCGCCTCCGACTCGGGGGAGAATCAGTGTCATCTGTCGGCGGCCTGGGGCTTCCCTGGGCCCTGCCCCTCGATGGAGGCACCAAGGGGGCCGGCGCTGGCCTGGAAGGCCTAGCGCACGCACGTCGGAGGGCCTGCTCAAACAGGCCTTCTTCTTCAGCGCCATGGTGCTGTTGGTAATTGGCAGGTAGCCAATCAAGCCAGGGAGCGACCCACACAAGGCCCTTCTCCCAAGCCCTAATAGGGCAGGTAGTTAATGCCACATTGAGACAGGGGCCCACCAGAGTAAGGCCCAAAAGAATCGTGGCAAAGCTCCAGCAGTGCTAGGTTTCGAGGCCAACCTTTTCAGTCTAACTTAGCCACTGTCTTTGTTGAAAATGACTTCCACAAGCTGTGGGCTGAACATCACAATCACACAGCCATTCATTCATGAGGTTGCTGATCAGTATGTATTTTAAGCCACCAGCTTCAACTTCCAGCAAAAAACAAAAACCTTCATTTCTGAATTTTTGCTCTTACAGTAACAACTTCATATAACAACTGCACATCAGAAGTCTTTTGGCCTCCCCACCCTACATTTTTGGCAGCACCATTGTCTTTTGCCTCTTTATGCCCGGGAGGTATGATTATAGGATAGTGCCCACACGCCTCCTGCTGCCCTGAATTGCTTTGACATACTAATTACAACTCACGTCAAATGATACGTTTTCATCCCAAACTTTGTACATCAAAATAATCTCATCAAATGGCTATTTAACGGGCTACAATATAAATTGGAGCAGTTAGGGCTGTGGAGGAAACAATACAAAGAAAAGGAGAAAGGAGAAAATGTTTTCAAGGCTTGTCATCTGTCACTGAAAGATTACCATTGAAAGAAGTAAAATAACTGACATTGACTTTGCAAAATCTTCAGCAAAAATAATATTTCCTGATAATTGAGCATCTTTGTGATTACATAAAAGCTCAGGCTTGAAAAGGATTGAGTTTTGCTGGAATTTACATATTCATTGGATAAGTCTCTGAGGTTGCTTTGAATTGAGTAAAAAAATGTTGATAAAACTACTGCTTGAAGGGAGTCTCTGTATAACAGTAGCTGAATCCAGCAAAATAATATAATATCAGAAGGGGACAGATTAGAATATTCAGAGACAGATCTGTCATTGTGCAGCGTAAGGTGGCTGCCTCAAGTGGCAGAAGGGTCATGATTCCTATTGGAATTTTACTTTGTGGTTTCCTTAAAGTCTTCTCATTATGAACTATTAAGGAGGGAAAATGATACTCTTTAATAAGTCTTGAATATAAATGATAGCAGCAGCTTAATGTCCCCTTTTTGTGTGTTTTAACTGCAGATGCAGCCTAGGACTCACTTATACACATCCTTTCTCAAAGGCTGTAGAAAATCCTGGCCATATGGTTGTATGCCATGTCATGTAGGAATCTGGTCATTGCATTTTTATAACCAGAAATGAAGCAGCCTCTGTAGGATTTGTTAGTAGGATGTGCCTGGTTTGGGGTACACCACATCTCAATTTGGGTTGGAAAGAATCACCATTTGATTCTCTGGCAGAGAATCACCATTTGATACTCTGTCTCTGGCATCAAGATGGATTCAGGTGGGATTTAATCCACTTGAGGACCATCACCGTTCCCTGTGGACTTCGCCACCCAAGCCATTAGTCCTCAGGGTTGTCAGGATAGTTAACTGCCACATGACACTTGGCATTGAGTCACTGGCAGTATGGTCTACTCTATTAACATAGCAGGATAACCTGGCCAGGATAACCAGGCCAGACAGTGTAGTATCCTTCAAATATTTTGGACTACAATGTCCCATATCAGCTCTGACTATATATGTTTCTGCCTTCTGCTAGGATCAAAGCATGGGCCCTGGAACATCCTCTAAAACTTCTGTACAGAAGTTTGGCTGTGCAACCCATTATGAGAAAGTGTGCATGCACACACACACCATCTGTTGCAGAAAAATAAATGTTTGGTTTGCTTGGTTGCTTGAAAACCAGGCACTAGTCATATTGGCTCAGGATAATGGGATTTGCTTTTTTTAAAAAAAAAAAAATCTCACCTCTGCTCTGTCAGCTGGCCCTTAACTTTGATTCAAAAGAGCTGCAGAGATGGATAACCTTTTTTGAACCTAAGGTTAATGCCAATCATTTGACCAGTTTTGGCCACAGACGGATGATCTCTCTCTTTCTTTCTCTTTTGGCTAAAAGGCAGAACTGGCTCCAGAATAGGTGTAAGGTGTGTGTGTGTGTATTTATGTATCGATCTACTATGTACATCAATATGTACACATATATTCAATTTCCCAGTTTTTTTCTAATTTGAAGCATGCAGAAAAATGACTTACAAGTGTAAAACAAGCAAACTCACAAGAAAGTACAAAATTATAATCTGATTAAACATGAATCAATATTTTTTTTAAAACATACACACACACCACAACAGTCAAGTGTACTGCACCTCTCTCTGAACTCTTTTTTCCAGTCTATCTGGTTTCCAAAACCCTGCTTGTGAAGAAAAGTGTTTGCCTGTCAGCTAAAGGATAAGAACTCCGCCATTGCCAGTCCCAAGCCCAGATGATAAAGGAGGAGGTTGGGCATCAGGTTAGCACTCTGGCCCTGTAAAACTTTATTGCTACAGAAGCAATGAGGAGTCTCTTTGCCCAATATGCTATAGTTGCAGAGAGATGAGTGGTGCACAGCATGACAAGGGACCTGTTATGAAGTCACCAGAATGTGTTCTTTTTTAAAATTTTACAATGCAAAATCCACTTCCTTGGAATTATTGAATAAAGTAGCCCCACAACTTCTTAATATTGACAATATTCTCAACACGGAATATTTGTGACTATCACCCTCTGTACTATGGTGACATTTGCGAGCTGGGTGAATGTTAAGAGACCATAGAAGGATAGGGATAAACTTCTTATTATGGGCTTAACAGTGACTAGTCTCTTTGAAAATAATATTCCCATTGCTTTATTTCATAAATAGCCAAGAAACAATAGAATATTTAATAGGGCTGATCCACTAAGTACCCTGGAAGACAAACAAATTACCTATATACTCGAGTATAAGCGAGGTATTTTTAGGCCCCAAAATTAGGCCCAAAAATGGGACTTGACTTATTCTCGGTTCAATGTAAACACTCAAAAATATACAAATGTCTAAATTAATTAATTTTACCATATTTTAACGTATTTTAAATATTGAAACTCACTAGCAGCTGCTGTATTTTCCACTCCGACTTATACTCAGGTCAATCTATTTCCCTAGTTTTAGAGATCCAAATTAAGTACCGTGACTTATATTCAGAATGACTTATAGTCGAGTATATGTGGTAATAATTACAAGAGGCCTACTCAGAGTCCAAAGAAACAATGCCAAAAAACTATTAATGAGCTAAGAGATTATTTCGGCCTAGAAGAATTGAAGATTTAAACTTCTACATAGCTCTACATCCACAGTCACAAGAAGAAAGCATTGCTAGACTTTCACAAGATGTTCTTATCTTTACCTATAAGAAGGGGGTAGGGTGGTGAGTGTCCAGCATTAGCGGCCACACTCAGCCCAACCATCCTGTACTGAGCCAGCCACGCTTACCTTTCAACATAACTCACAATGCCGCAAGGATCCGGAAACAGAGAATGAGGCATTGGCCCCACAAATGCAAACCAAAAAACCCCTAAAAGGCCCAGTGTCCTCTACGCTGCACCACCCCTCAGCCAATGAGGCTGAAGGACGCGAGCTCAGAGGAGGCGGGACAGCCAGCAAGAAAAACAAAAACAAATGGCCATTGTACACACCTTTCCCCCGCTACCCAGACAAAGCTGTGGCAAGGCCAGTGCCAGTCTTTGTCTGTGGGGCCATGAAAAGAAGAGGGGCACCCCCTCCTCTTTGCAACCCCACCGAAGCCATGGCAAGGCCAGTGTCAGCCTTTTCTTCCGGGGCCACGAGGAAAAGAGGGGGTCCCCCTCCTTCCCGCAACATCGCCGAAGCCGCGGCAAGGCCAGCACCAGGGGAGACGACAGTCAGGCCACACTTCGTCCAGGAACACGCGTTCCCAGATGAAGTGCAGCCTGACTGTCACCTCCCCCTTTCCCCATCACTGTTTCAAGAGCTGCTTTCGAAACAGCGATGGGGAAAAAGGGAGCTGACAGTCAGGCTGCACTTCGTCTGAGAACGCACGTTCCCGGACGAAGTGTTGCCTGACTGTCATCTCCCTTTTTTCCCATCGTTGTTTCAAGAGCTGCTTTCAAAACAGCAATGGGAAAAAAGGGAGATGACAGATTTGTTCTACTTATTCCCCCCAGGCAGGGAAAGGGGAAAAAAAGCTTCTGCCTCCCCCCTTCCCTCCCTACTCTCCCGGACACAGCCTCTTCTTTCTTTCTTTCTCTCTCTCTCTCTCTCTCTCTCTCTGTCTCTCTCTCTCTCACACACACACACACCTACTGGGCTGCACATTTCATGTACTAACTGCTGCCTAAAAAAGATCTGTCTGAACTTTTCTTGATAAGATGGGGGAGCTGAATCCTATCATCAAGATTAACTGACAAACATTGTACCAAGATGTCATCCTAGTTAGAGTTTTGTCCTTGCTGTCTGAAAGATGCCCCTAGAACAAATAGAAAATGTTGGCTGAGGAACATGACAAGCTTAAACTTGGATTTTTAGTAAACAATATGCCTGCTTAGCCCACTTGCTTGGCAATATTAATATCGACACAATCTACTCAGTTTTGATCACTGTTTTAGTACCAAAGCTATCTCCTCAGGAAGTATATAACCAGTGTCAAAAGGAAAATCTAAATGCTTTACCACAAGAAGATTACGAAATAAAGAAGAAATATAAACAACTGACAGCCTCCAAAAACAGGAAGTCCAGAAGAGATTGAATGTATTGATAGAATCCTCACTAAATAAAAATTCTAAAAACATTTGGGCTTTTGTTACTCTTTCTCAAACCTGCTCTGCTGTAATATCCCCAACAGATACTGTTTTTGGGAACAGTATTTTCTGCTCTGTTAAGGCTCTCACACTATAGATCTAAGTGACAATCCTCTATGGGACACAGTTATGTAGATTGAATAAATATCCTAATCTGCTTTATTAAAAGGGATAAGGCCCTGGAAATAAATATCATGCTCCTGGAAATGCTGAAGGTTAACAGTGAATGTTGGGTTCCCTTGCTAGTAAATTTGTTTACACACATTGATAATTCAGATAAATTCCCCCTTGCTTGGTCTGAGGCCAAAGTAATTCCTATTTTTAAGAAAGGGAATATATGGGGTCCTATCAAATTACAGTCTTATCTGCTTATCATGGACTTGGATGTAGTATTTTAAAAGTGGACAATCAATGTCAATGTATTGATCATGTCATAGAATGTCATAGAATATAGAATCAAAATAATTAGCTTGGAAGGGGCCTATGAGGACCTCAAATCCAACCCACTCTCAAGTCAGGAATCCAAATCAAAGCAGATCTGACAGATTCTTGTCCAATTTTCTCTTCAATGCCTCCAGAGTTGGAGTGCTCAGCACCTCCTGAGGTATTAGGTTCCATTTTCATATTGCTCTAACAGTCCCCTACCCCAATAGTCAGCCTATATCTGGCTTCCTTTAATTTACATGTCCTACACTCTGGGATGATTGAGAACATTTCCTGCTCCTCCTCGTTAAGGCTATCTTTCAAGCATTTGAAAAGTGCTATCATATCCCCTCAGTCCCTTTCTCAAGGCTGAACATGGCCAGTTCCTTCAGTCTTTCCTCATAGGACTTAGCATATTTTTCAGACCATAAGGCGCACCTGACCATAAGATGCATCCAGTTTTAGAGCAGGAAAACAAGAAAAAATATTCTGAACCAAATAGGGATCCTGAGCAGTAGCTGTAGCTCATTTCGCCTGGGGCTGAAGGCGCACGGGAAGCATGGAAGGGAAAGTGTGCCCAGATGGTGAGGGGCTGACCTGGCAGCAGCTCCTGTAGCACTTCCTGTGTGCCTCACCCGGATGGTGAGAGCCTGACCCACAAGTAGCTCCCAGAGGCAGAAGATCAGCCGACCTGTCAGCAGTGGCCACAGCTGCCTTGTCCTTTCGACCATGCTTCTCTGGGACTACTACTACTAGTACTACTTGCCTCTGGGACAACGAGGCTCTTCCTGAGCCCGGTGTTCCAGAGTTGCATGGCTGAAAGGACCTCACCGGATGGACGGTGAGGTCTTTTCAACCATGCCGCTCTGGGACGTTGGGTTCAGGAAGAGCCTCGTTGTCCCGGAGGCAAGGAGGAGGAGTCCCAGAGCAGCTGAAAGGACGAGGTAGCTGCAGCCACTGCTGGCAGGTGGGCTGGTTTTCTGTCTCTGGGAGCTGCTTGTGGGTCAGACTCTCACCATCCAGGTGAGGTGCTCGGGAAGCGCTGCAGGAGCTGCTGGCAGGTCAGCTGGTATTCTGCAGCAAGGTGCTGTTGGTGGGTCAGCCCCTCACCATCCGGATACGCTTTCACCTCCACGTTTCCCGTGCGCCTTCGGCCTCAGGCAAAGTGCATGGGAATCATTGCCAGTGCTGCTGGGAGGTGGGCGGGGTGGCAGCATTCGGACTATGATGCACCCTCATTTCCCCCCACTTTTTTGGGGGGGAAAGGTGCATCTTATGGTCCGAAAAATATGGTAGTTTCTAGTTTCCTGATCATCCTTGTTGCCCTCGCTGACCTTTTTCCAGTTTGTTGGAATCCTTCTTTAAAGTGAGGATCCGGAACTGGACATAGTTCCCCAGATGATGCTTAACTAGTGTTGAATAGAGGAGGACTAATGCCTCATGGGTTTTTAGATACTATACTTCTGTTAGTGCAGCCTAATATAGCATTTGCCTTTTGTGCATCCACATTGCACTATTAGCTCATATTCAGCTTGTGATTTACAACAATTCCAACATTCTTCTTTCTTGTAGAATTACCGCGCAAAGTATTCTCCATCTTGTAACTGTGCATTTGTTCTCCCCCCTCTCCCCCGGTATAAAAAAACGTACTTTCCCCTATTAAATAGTTTAAATATTTAGGCATTAGGTTTCACAATAATTTTTCCTTTGCTGCCCATAGGCAATCTATAATAAAGGCAGCTCAGAATGCCATCATCATTTCACTTCTTCTTTACCAAGGGGAAAAAAATTTATACCTGCTGCCCTTCAGAGTTAAGATTCTGCCTCAACGGAAGTATGGCATACCAATTTGGATTCCAGGATTTTACCCAAAGATTGAAAATGTTCTCCCAATATTTTTAAGATCTATCCTTGAATGCCAAGATGTGTTCTTGCAGCAGGCTTATCACTTTAGACAGGTGTTTCATCACTAGAATGCACAGCCTGGCTACACACTTTCAAATATTGGATTAAAGTGTTATATGCTGACACTTCTGTAGGATATTTACACCTTCTACAGAAAGAGGTCTATAGTAGTTCCTGTTTTAAAACCTTTCCTACTACATTGCATTTATTAGGTTTATGTATTGATTTTCTTGGTGCTCATGAGCTCAAGGCAGTTAAGTCTATTTTAGAAAAGCAGGTTAGAATATTGACTTTCAATATGGCATATCAAACACCAGTCAAACCTGTTTATTTCTATGTTTTGGTCTCAACTTTGAATTCCTCCAAAGTGCTAAGTATTTGGAAAATCTGTCCATCATAAAATACCAGCAGGTTCCCCCCCCCCCCCAAGAGTCAGTTTCAACTGCTTTCCATTTGCAATCTTAGATGGATGTGCCTTATGAAGATTGATATGCTCCTGTAATGACAAAAACAAAACAAAACCCTGAAACTGGAGAATGCCATTTTTGTATGCAATTTTTACAGAGATGAGCATACCAAATTTCTTAGCTATGTAATGAGTAATTTCACAGGTAGGACCTTGAATGGTTGTTTGTTTGTTTATCCATGTCTGCTTCCTGAGTGATTACTCCTAATTCATAGCCTGAAGCCTTGCTTATTATCTACTGCACACTGCTAACATTTAATTTATTTATCTAAGTCTGAAGCACTAAAATTTGAAACCAACATAACTTTTAAAAATACTAATAATCTAAAAATGGATGTGTGCATAAACTACATGTTCACACATTTATACTCAAATTTTCCAATATTCAGCAGTTTGACTAGCCCAGTCATTTGCTTAAAACAAATCCTTGATATCATGTGGCTTAGGTAAATTGCTTCAAATTAACAGATGTTCAGAGCCTCGTTGAAGACTGAGGTATTTTTAAACCATGATCAGGCGTACCCTGGGCAATGGCAACTTTGTGCCAGCTGATCTTTCCAATGCTATGTCAGGCGAATTGGACTACAGAATGGATTCACCAAAAGGTGGCTTCATTTTGGCAATTTCACATCTGGCCTAGTAGTAGTAGTAGTAGTAGTAGTAGTAGTAGTAGTAGTAGTAGAAGAAGAAGAAGAAGAAGAAGAAGAAAGTTTAAAGTCTTGTCTTTCACTACATTCACACTAGTCACCATTGTCAATATGTCACCACCTCTTTAGGTTTGTTTTGCATTGGGTCACCCAGTCTATACAGCATCTTCCATATTGGAGATGGAAACCTGCTGCTGGCTTTTCCCTCATCATCCATAACACTCTAGGTAATATTCTTTTCTATAGTTCAGTTTGATGAGCCTCAGCTGTAAATGGAATTATTGCTTTTGTTCTTAGTAACTTCCTTGACCTAAACCTTGATGTCTTCATGTCTAGGCCAGAGGTGAAACTGCCAAAATGAATCCACCTTTTGCTGAGTTCATTCTGCAGTTCCTTTCCCTTGACCTAGTATGAGAAAGAATAGCTGACAATACAAGGTTGCTGTTACCAGAATATGCCCAATTGTGGTTCAAAAATACCACAGTCTTTGAGGAAGCTCTTTCTGTGTACCCCATGTAGTGTATTTAACTGTTTTTATTCATTTTTAATGTTTTTAATGAATTTTGTTCAGTCTGTGACTGTACAATAAAGATCAATTGACTCCAATTCAGAGAAAAACTTCATAGAAATCAATCAAAGTTGAATAACTAGTTTAACTCTTATTGATTGCAATAGATCTATTCTAAACATAGAATTTGACACACCAGATCCAGACTGATTTAGTGGGCTTACTTTAGATGTGGTTTACTATACTATGACTTTTTACAGAAAACTTTTTACAGAAAACTTTTGCCTTCCACAGTGGTTTTCTTAAGTAGTAGACTAGGTAAATATTTTGTCATAAATTCATTTTTATCACAGAAGCACATTTCTTTGTCATCCTTACTAGTAATTTGCCATGCCTCCTTATTAAATATTTCTTATAATATATTTGTGTACTGTGAATGTTCTAGTGATTCCGCTACAACTTTAAAGATCTTATGTGCCACATTGTTTACATTATAAATACCATAGACCCTATATATAATTCAAAGTGATATACTATTATGGAACTACCTTCTCCAAGAGGTGCATTCAGCCCCTTGTCTCCTTTCCTTCTGCATACAAAAAAACACATATCTCTTTACAAAATTTTAAAGAAGCCGGGGCAATTGAGATTGGGGTGTGTGTCTTTTAAATGTATGGTTTTAAAATAATGTTTAAATGTATTTATGTTATGTTTTAACTAATTGTTGATTTTAATTTGTGTGTGCTGCCTTGGGTCCCCACTAGAGTAGAAAGGTGGGATTAACAAAATCAAATAAACAAATAAATAAAATCTATTACTTACATGTAAACTAAATCCTGTATGACCTTCAGCAACAACACAGGCAGCAAAACGGTGCTGTTCAATATCAAATGTGGACATTTTGTGGGTCTTGGAACCTGAAACTGAAATACTTAGTCCACCTCATAATATGTTCTCTCAAGAATAGCCAGTGTACATTTTGTTTTCTAGTTCTCCCTGTCCTATGGCTTAGTCTTGAAAAAGATTTGTGCAGGTGGACTAGAGAAAAAATGATGAGAAGATTTTATACAAACACTAGCATAGGTGCCTGTCTTCAACGGATTTTTTTGGGGGGCCCTCAACCCGTGGTGTGGGGGTGGCTTGGGGAGGGTTTTTACCTTTTTGCCTCCACCCCAACACACACACACCATTTGTGATGCCCCTGGCTCTCAGTAAAGGAACCTGTGCAGACTCACCCCGGCGTGATGATGAGGGAGGGATGATAGGTATTGAGGGAAAATTTAGAAAGAAAGGAAGACAGGTATGTTGATGTACATTGAAAGTGTCTCGTTCCAGGGCTGTAGAGGCTTAAATGGAATGGGTTTGTTCCATCCGCATCAGGACCTTTCTCCATCAGTCATTCATTCTCAACCAATCACAGTCCAACATGCAAATCAGCTCTCTCCAACATTCCATTTCCAGGCCTGGCTGTTAAACCTCCGTTTTTCCCCATGGCACAATGGGAGTTGTAGTTTCCATTTTTTCCATTTTGTGGGGCTTAGCCCCACCATCAGCCCCTGGACCCTTGTGGCGATGATCTCAGGGACAAAAGGTAGGTGTGTGGAGTGCATTACAGGATAGGCTCGACAGGTGTGGAAATGCATTCTGCACATGCATGGCCACACCCCTCCCTTATAGGTATAGATACTGCAAACCAGAATCTAAAGAGCCCCTCATCTTTTCACTTAGAGCGGGGGAAAAATTCTCGTCAGATGACCAGGATTTCACTGCATTTCTTCAAATGCCATTTTGACAGACAGACATTTCTGTTCCTCGTTTCATACAAGGTTGCAAGGTTTTGTTCTTTCCTCTTCCTCTGAAATGTGTATGAATTTTATGCAACTGATTTGTACATTTAAATATACATTTTAGCTAACATTTGTGTTCTCCTTCTGACTCAAGCATGCTTGTGTGCATTTTCTCAATTGTGTACATTTTTTGCCAATCACCTTCATAACCGGCATAGAGTTTTGTGCGTATTTTAATTTTTTAAAAAAACGCTGTTAGCCTTGCAAAGGTGTGAATTCTTGAGATAAGATGCATCTTCTTCCTAACAATGAGGCTACAGTCCCAGATGGAAACAAATATCAGTTCTGCTTTGCCAGTGCCCATTTGCTACAAAAACTGGCCTATTCTTTTCTAACACTCCAGTGGATATAACCTTGTTTCCCGAGTCCTGTGAAATAACTATTAAACCAGAGAATGCCCTGGCATGAAACATGCAGTAGCCCCTTGCCATCATTTGGATAGTGATGCTTTCCCCTGCAGACTTAATAACTAGGTGCTTTAAAAAGTGATGAAACCATTATTTTTCTATCATTTAATGAAATTGCACAGGAGGGAAAGGCCATATAAATGACTTACAATGCTAAGGTATGTTTTTTCCCCTTTTGAAAAATCTTAGGCTGCCGCCGCCCTTGGAATTTGCCTGTGGCCAGGGTGGAGAGTCTGTTATAGGATTGTGTTGTTGTACATTATTATATTATTATTAAATGTTGTTTTGATAGGTTGGATTTGTATATTGTATTACTGTGTATTTACTGGGTATATTGTGTATTGTACAGTATATTGTGTATTTTGTTTGTTTGCTATGTGAGCCGCCCTGAGTAGGGTTCCCTGATTAGGCAGCATACAAGTGTGAAAATTAAATTACATTAAATTAAGATAGGTAAACCCTTTATAAGGAATTTAAAGTGACTGAAATTCATATAAATGTTGAATAAACAATAATTTTACTTTTAATTTTTTTAAAAAATCAAAAAATGTTCTCAAAAACCCACTTTTTCACAGGCGTATACATCCATATCTTATGGACAAAACTGTCAAAACTGGGAAAAAAACTGTAAGAAGAGTCCCAAAATGCATAGCTGATATCTGTGCTTGTTCAAATAGTTGGCTGTAAACCACCATTGGGGACATGGTCTCTAGCCCCATCTCTGGCGGAAGGGTTCAAATTTTCCATCCTTTCCCCAGACCATGTTTTGCCAAGTGCTCTGTAATCACCCCTTCCCCAGATATGCATCCACACGTTACCCATTTTTTTGAAACATAATGTTCTTTTTTGGCTGTGTGGCTACTGGAAAGTCAACAGAGAAACAAAGTGGTCTCCATCAGAGGGTTCTGGTTAGAAATTAGTATCATCACCAGGTAAAAGCCAATCAAAGCCAGGTAAAAGCCAAATTAATGGTATTACTTGATGAGTGTGTAGGCAGATGTTATTTTCAGTTTGCGGGCCAGCCTGATTGATGAAAAAAGTCCATGTAGCCTTCTCATTCATGCTAGATATCATGATATTTTTCTGCTCTTTTTTATTTTTTATTAAATTTTATACATATAAAATACAAAACACAATACAAAAGTATACAACATAATACTTAAGAAAAAGAAAAAAATAATTATTGAAATACGCAGTAAAAAGAAGAAGAAAAAAACAACTAAAAGAAAAAAAGATGTATACACCTACCGAGTTCCTAAAAGCCATCATTGTAAATAAAAACTCTTGACTTGTTACTTAAAATTTATTCTCTAACCTTAACTACCCTCTCTAAATCTCATTTTGCAATAAGTCAAATAGTACCATTATGGGTAGGAATACAATAATATAAATGTAAATAATAAATCACCCTGTGTTTATTTACATTGCCCTGGAGAGCTCAGAGTGTCTCAGTATTATTAATTCCAAAATCCACTTGATCAGGTACAGGTCTATTTCTTTCATCCCCCATAAGGGAGTGATCCACAAAAGGTTTCCAAATATTCCAAAATCTGTTTTCTTTCAAATTATCCCTTTTTTTCTTTATCTCCCAAGTCAATTTATCGTTCAAGGCTAAATTCCACATTTCTTTATACCACTCTTCAGTTTGTATATTTACAACATTTTTCCAATGTCTAGCAATACATTGTCTAGCCGTTGTAATTATTTCTAATAACTCTTTCTTATCCTTATTTAAATTAATGCCTTACACATTTGTTAACAGAGTGATACCTGATCCGAGTTTTACCATCTTGGCCAAAAATTTTCCAATATCTTTTTCAATTCTATTCCAAAAAATCTTTAACCACTTTACAACTCCACCACGTGTTCATATGTTCCAATAGTATCCTTGCATCTCCAACACATTTTATCGTTTTTATTGTCCATTTGGTGTAACCTCACTGGGGTCAGATACCCTCTCCACAACATTTTAAAATTATGTTCCTTTATTCTAACCAACATAGTTCTCATAATCCTCTTTTTCCATTTATTTCTCCATATATCCTTTCCCATCTTTATATTCAATTCTTGTTCCCACCTTAATTTCAAATCCTCTTGTGGATCACCATCCCTATTTAGTATTGTGTACAATTTACTAACTAATCCCTTAATATTTTTATCCCCCTTTCTGACTTTTAGAATCAGCTCTTCAAATTCCCTCTTTTCTCTTTCCAAATCATATTCACTCATATATTTACTGTTCCATTTAATGATCCTCAATCGCTGAAACCAATTAATTTTTAATTGCTCGAACAATTTTTTCCTACTAGCCTCATCTCTACATATCCGAAACCAGTCCTTCAACAGAATGACCTCATTCTTCATCAGTACCTCCTTTGTCTCCTCATTTATATTAAGTGGAAAACTCGCCATATCTATTTCCAATATGGGTGAAGCATTCGGAACCAAATCCCTCTTTACCCTCTTCCATACATTCATTAATCCTTTCATCATAGTATTTTTATTCACTACCTTTCCCAATTTGCAACCTAAAAAGACCATTTTACCCATATGTTTGTAGTCCCTCATCTCTATTTCCTCCCATATTACCTTTTCCCTTGCCAAGATCTTCATAACATTCTTGATTTGAAATGCCCGATAGTATGCCATCAAATTCGGCATTCCCAACCCTCCTTCTTTCTGTGGTAAATACCATAACTTTTTTGGTAACCTGGATTTCTTTCCACCATTACAAAAGTTATTAAACAGTTTTTGGAACTCCTTAATTTCCTTATCCTTCAAATGAATTGCTGACGCATCAAATAAAACATTTATTCTGGGTAATAACATCATTTTAACAAGTGCAATTCTCCCGAACCATGACAGTTTCAACTTTTGAAAGCTTTGTATCCTATTCTTAATTTAAGTTTTCAAACTGTCATAGTTCAGTCATTTAAGCTCTTCCAATTTATTTGATATAATTATTCCCAAATATTTCAGCTTATTCTTGATCTGAATATTAACTATATCCTTTATCTTCTTCTGATCTTTTTCATCCATATTGCAAAGCATAATTTCTGATTTATCCCAATTTATTTTCAACCCAGTAATATCCTCAAAATCCTTTAGTTTTTGCCGAATTCTATACATTACCTTCTCTGATTGTTTTACAATTATCAGAGTGTCATCGGCATATATACTTATCTTATTTCCCATAATCCCCTCTATTTTTCCTTCCTCTCATATAGCTTTTACTAATAACTCCATTGCCATGATAAAAAGTATTGGAGATAAGGGACAGCCCTGTCTCATTTCTGCCTCCAACTTTACCTCATCTGTAACCTTATCGTTTACTCTGACAGTGGCTATTCCTTGCTGATATAATTGACCAATTACCCTTCTGAATTTGACACCAAATCCATAACTTTTTATTATTTCCTTAATTGAAATCCATTGTAGAGAGTCAAATGCCTTAAATATATCCAAAGATATTAATCCCACTTTTTCTTTTGTCTGACTCACCATATCAACTAAATCTACTACTCTACTGGTCAAGTTTGCCATATGTCTTCCTTTCAAAAACCCCACTTCATCAGCATTTATGTATTCCCCTATAAAATTATTCAACCGATTAGCAAGTATTGCTGTGAAGATCTTAGCATCTTGATTTATCAATGAGATGGGTCTATAGGATTCTACTTTCTCTACATTCTTTCCAGGTTTTGGCAAAAGTACAATTATGGTCCTATACCATGAAGTCGGAATTTGCCCCCCATCTAATATCTAGTTATATAGTTTTATCAACTTTGGTACCACAATATCTCCAAATTCCTTATAAAAATCCGCTGGCAACCCATCTTCTCCAGGGCCTTTTCCCAGCTTCAATCTAGAAATTATCTCTTTTACCTCTTTCTCTGTCACTAATTCTTCCATTTTATCCCTATGCTCCTGTTTTATTCCATTAGTTATTTGCATTTCTAATTGCTTTTTAAGTTTCTCCTCATCTGTATCTTTTCTTGCATAAAGAGCTTGATAAAAATCCTTCACAATTTTACATTTATCCTTTATTTTATTACATCTTATCCCTTGTTCATTAATCAAAACTCCAATTTCTCTCTTTTCCCTTTTATCCTTTGCTGCTTTTGCTAATAATTGTGAATTTTTATTACTAAATTCAAAGTATTCCCTTTTTAAATAAACCAAATCTCTTTTCTTTTTTTCCTTTTTAAAAATGATTTTTATTGAATTTTTTGACAGACATACAAAAAAAAGAGAACAGTAACGATACAATACAATAATACCTCAGAAATAACATCAACGCAATATTAACTCACATTCATAGAGGCTAGCACCTAACAATACTTGAGCTAATTATTTACCATATAACCATCATTATTAGATACCACAATATAGAATATTACACAATCAAACAATAAGAGCTTTCTGTGCTACCTCTATTATAGTTTTTTAATACTTACAAATCACCCTGTGAATATGTACAATGCCCGGAGAGTTTAGTTTCTATTTTAACTCCAAAAACCTTTTTGAGATGGTACAGGTCCTGAGCCATCATTTACCATGAGAGAGTGCTCCACAAACGGTTTCCATATATTCCAAAACCTATTCTCTTTTAAATTATCTCATTTCACTTTAATCTCCCATGTCAATTTGTCGTTCAATGCTAGTCTCCACATTTCCTTATACCATTCTCCAATCTGTATATCTACATCATTTTTCCAATTTCTAGCTATGCATTGTCTACCTGTAGTTAATATAATTTCCAATAATTCTTTTTCCTCCTTATTCAAACCCAAACCTTCCACATTTGTTAAAAGAATGGTACCTGACTCCAACTTAACGTTTTTACCCAATATTTCACCAAACTCCCCTTCTATTCTTCCCCAAAAATCCCTTATTTTTTTACAACTCCACCACATATGTTCATATGTTCCATCAGTTTCTTTACATCTCCAACATAACTTATCTCTTTTATTATCCATCTGGTGAAGCCTTAGTGGTGTCAAGTACCATTGCCACAACATTTTAAAATTATGTTCTTTAATTCTTACAGACATTGTTCTCATGATCCTCTTTTTCCATTTATTTCTCCATTCAACCTCCCCAATTCTTATATTCAAATTTTGTTCCCACTTACGTTTCAGGTCTTCCTGTGAATCTTTATCCTTATTCAATATATTATAAAGTTTACTTACAAGACCCTTAATACCTCTTTCCCCTTTTCTAATCCTTATTACCAATTCCTCAAATTCCGTCTTAATTCTGTCTATCCCTACTTCTCTTTTATATTTTTTATTCCAATTATCCACCCTTAATTTCTGAAACCAGTCCAAATTTAACTTCTCAAATATTTTTTTTCTCTTAGTATCATCATCACAAGCTTTCAACCAGTCCTTCAGTAAAAACACCCCATCTTTAACCAATATTTCCTTTTTTTCCTTATCTAATTTTATTGGGAAACACACCATATCAGTCAATTCCAAAATTGGAGAAAGATTTGGGACCATATCTATCTTTACCTTTTTCCACACTTCCATGAGACCTCTCATCATAGTATTGTTTGGCCTTTTCAGCTTATCCTTTATTCCCAAAAAAATCATCTTTTCTTTCATCTCCATTTGCTCCCAAATTGTCTTTTCTCTTGCCAAAATTTTCACAACATTCTTAATTTAAAATGCACGATAATATGCTAACAAATTTGGCATGCCCAAACCCCCTTCTTTCTGAGAAAGATATCTTTTCACCTTTTCTATTTCTTTACCTACCAGTTCAGTCTTTAATCTTAATAAATTAGCGAAAACTTTTTTATTCTTTGTTTTTGAATGCTCCTCCTGTAACAACTTTATCTCCTTTCAAGCTTGTCCTGTGTTAACATGCAATTTTTATATCTATTACTTGCCATCTTTATACATTCCCCTCTAAAAATCGACTTCATGGTATCCCAAACCATATTGTATTCTACCTCACCGTTGTCATTCCATTGCCAATTTTCACTCCAACTCTTCATAATTTGTTCTTTACACTTCTGGTCACTAAAAAGGTTAGCATCGTATTTCCAAATCCTCCTTGTTCTAATCTCTTTCCGTAATTTTAAATCCAATATTACCTTGGCATGATCCGACTCCTTAAATATTCCAACTTCCATTTCCTCCAAGTTTTTAACCAAATTTTCAGATACAAATATATAATCTATTCTAGAGTAGGAATTATGAACCTGCAAAAAATAGGAGTATACCCTTTCTAAACCCTTAATTTCTCTCCAAGAATTTTTCAAGCCTAGAGCAGCCATCCAATTATTCAACAATCGCCCTTTAATCCCTTTTCCACTTCTTAATATATTTGTACAGTCCAGATTTGATCTTACTAAATTGAAATCGCCCGCCACAATCATTCTCGTTGATTTTTCTTTTACCATAATCATGCACATTTTTTCTAAAAATTCCGCTTGATGATTGTTTGGGGCATATATATTCACCAACATTATTTCCTCATCATTTATTTTCCCTTTCACTATCAAAAATCTCCCTTCCGGATCTGCAGTACTATCTGTTATCTCAAACCCCAATCTTATATTTTATCCCTTTTTTAATCAGAATTTTTGTTACAAGTTTCATTTTGTATCTCCAACCACGTTCCTTAATTGGAATATCGTTATATACCTCCACATCCACTCCATCAAGTTTCAGAACTCCAGAACCAGCTTGTTTTAGAAAAGCCATCACCTTCAATTTATCCCCCCAATTTGCAAATTTAACCAAAACATTCCTGTGATCAGTTTTCCCCCTTCTCGATCCCACTCTGTAATCACTTACAATGTCCTCATTAACAAAAACTTTCCCCATATTCAAATTGTTTAACCAATTTACAATTCTACCTCTTAGCTGGTCTGGAGTTCCTTGAATCACATGACGTATCACAATATTCTGCTTTCTCATCATCTCTTCCATCGCATCAATCCTTTTCTCTTGCTCCTCCATTTTAATCTTATTTTCTCTCACCTCCCCTTGTATCCCTTTCATTTCCCCTTTCATCACTTTCATGTCATTTTGCATCAATTTAACATTTCCCTCTAATTTATGAATATTTAAATCAATTTTTTTGAAAGATCAGTGATCGATCCAGTCAATTTATCCAACATTTCGTTTTTATCCTTCACCCTTGCTTCATCCATCCTATCAAATTTTTGAAATAATTTGCCAAGTTCCACCATAATTTGCGTCTGGTCAAATGCAGGTTCAGGTGATGATGAAGCTGACAGTGGGGGTGGCTCCACATCCCTTGCTTTACCCTTCCTTTTTGGCTTCACAACTTCTTCATCCTCTTCCTTGCTCCTTGCAGCCTTATCCATTGTGATATCAAATAAAAGCTTCAATGCAGCAATCAATTTTGATGACCCTCACTGCTTTCCTTGAAAATATTTCAGAATTCTTGTCCAATATAGGCAGAAGAGAAATTTATAAAGATCAATCCAGTACCAAACCAATAATGTTAATATTTTATATCCATATTTTACTCTTATCCAAATCTTCTTATTTTTGTAATCCAATTGTGTAAAAAAAAAACAATTTCCAAATTATAGATATATTCCAAAGAGATAAAGGTCCGGAAAAAAGGAAAAAAAGAACAGCATGGCCAAACAGAAAAAGTCTTCTTGGTTTATAATCTAATTGTGTAAAATAATAATAATAATAATAATAATAAAAACAATTCCCAAATTGTAGATATATTCTAAGGAGATGAAGATCAAAAAAACAACAACAACAGCACAACCAAACAAAAAATCTTCTTATGTTTATAATCCAATTGTGTAAAAAAAATAAAAAAAATAAAAAAACAATTCCCAAATTGCAAGTAGATAAATAGGGACCACTTTGGTGGGAAGGTAATAGCGTTCCGTAGATGTATTCCAAGGAGATGAAGATCCCCCCCACAAAAGAACAGCACAGCCAAACAGAAAAATTTTCCACAGGAGCTGAAGAAACTGCAAGCACTTATATTCCACCAGTTCCATAGATATATTCCAAGAAGATGAAGATCCCCCCAAAAAAGAACAGCACAGCCAAGCAGAAAATTTTTCCACGGGAGCTGAAGAAACTGCAAGCACATATTCCACCAGTGTAAGGAGATAATCTCAGTCCAAAAATAAAGAAGAGCCCACCTTGGCTATCCCAGAGTTAAAAAGGGGGAAATACATGTAAAAGTAAAAATCTCTGTAAGAAACAATTCCCAAATTGCAAGTAGATAATTAGGGACCACTTTGGTGGGAAGGTAATATCGTTCCGTAGATATATTCCAAGGAGATGAAGATCCCCCCCCCCAAAAAAAAAAAAGAATAGCACAGCCAAACAGAACTTTTTTTCCACAGGAGCTGAAGAAACTGCAAGCACTTATATTCCACCAGTGTAAGGAAACAATCTCAGTCTAAAAATAAAGAAAAGCCCACCTTGGCTATCACAGAGTTAAAAAGGGGAAAGTAAATGTAAAAATAAAAATCTCTGTAAGATCCAAACCGTGGCAACGGCTTCCAAACGAGAGCCCTCTTTGCTTCTCCTCCACCCTAACCAGCCAGAAACAAGCTTCAATTTTCAATCTTATTCTTTAGACTTTTCCTCCCAGGCTCCTAGTCTCTTTTCCTCCCTTTATCCCTTTGTTTCACATTTCTCACCTTCAGCTATCCACTCATTGTCCCGCCATAGCCTTCCCTTCTTTCCAACTTTAAGTTTCGATTCCTTCTCCTCTTGCCGCCATTACTCCTTCCCGTCCTTCTCTTTCACACTGCCTCCGCCTCCCTTAAACACTTTCTTTACCTTCCTCTGGCTCCCGGACTCAATCCTCAGGTCTCGTCCTCCACCGGAATCGGTTATCTAACCCACTTTCAACTCCAGAGCCCCTTTTGAAAGCGATAGACACCGGGTCTCATCCAGTCCCAAACGGCTTGTTTAGCTGTTTTTTAACAGCAGCATGGTAGTACTCTGAGCAGGAAAGGGGAGGTCTATAATTCATAAGATAGCCAGTGAGTGCACTGGGAACAGAAATTGTGCCGCGCCGCACTCACCCTCCGTCCGCCGAACTCCGACGGCACTTTCACTTTTAATAATTGTAACAATTGTTTCCGAGGCTCCGTGCTCTTATCTTCAGGGATTAGAATCCCATTTTTAAACAATAAATCACATTTATTTCCACATTCAAAGTGCGAGCTGATCGAACTGCGTGCTACTCTGGCATCGTCCTAGCCACGCCCCATTTTCTGCTCTAAATATCCTTTTTTTCCTTTTGTGTGGAAAATGTTCTGGAAAGTGCTACCACTCTCATGACCTGGCTGCAGTTTTCTTGTTGGCCATTGTGGGGACAAAATGTATGTCTACGTAGTTCTGAATCAGTAGCTGGCATCTTGTTGTGCAGTTATGCCACTGGCTTCACATTTAGAAGCAAATTGTAGTGAGTTTGGAAAGCTCCATAGCCATTAAGTGCTTTGCACTGAGGCACATTAATATGTAATAGAGATATCCATATGAATTTTGTAACTTATATCAATTTACTTTCCAAAGTTACACTGTTTGCATAACGATGCAGCAGGATTTCAGCAAGTGTGTCTCTTCTTAAGTAATTTTGTTTTTAACCAAAATATAGCCTGACAGGGAGAGTAGTATTTCCATTTCTTAGATCCCTGAACATCTAGTTTCCTCTTGGGCATGCAAATATAGATTTTTTTGTCCAGTTTTTAATTCTGAAGCATTTTCACCAATATGCTGAGCTCAAGTGGCTGAGCAAATTTTATTTTATTAATTCATTTATTTATTTACTAGCAGGGGTACCCGGGTTTGCCCAGGTGAGGGGACCAAACCCAGGCCGAGGAGAGACCCAGGCCCATCCCCCCCTGGCCTGCACCCCTGATGCCTTACCTTTTTGTTCGCTGTCATCACCCTTGTGATGGTGCCGGTGCCAGTGGCCTAGGCCTCACCAGGTGCCGCGTTGCCGAAGCCGGCCCCAACGCCAGACAGGCCTAGTGGTGGTTCTGGGGGCTGCTCCCCATGGTGCTGGGCTGCATAGACAGCACAGCCTGGTGCCCGGGCATGCCAGGCTGAGGGCCAGTGGCCAGCAGCAGCCTTCCCAGTGACTACAGTTGGCAGGCAGCCATCACAGCCCGGCTTCCCCATCGTCCCGAGGGTTGCCTCAGGTGGAAGGGAGGATCCATTTTGGGGGACTGGGCAGATGATGGGGCTGGGCCATTGCCTTCCACAGTCATGAGGCCTGTGGAAGGTGGTGGCCTGGTCCCATCCTCCACCTGCCCTAAAGCTGTGGGTTCTCCCTTCCCGAGGCACACCTTAGGAGTGTGGAGGAGTCAGGCCGCATTGGCTGCCTACCGACAGTAGTTGCTGGGGCAGTGACAACCATAATGGCCGTCTGGAATGCCAGGTGGCTTTAGTGCATGCACAGAATTTCGTTCATGTGCCACAGCCAGAAACATCAGGGAGGGTTAGGCACGTGCGTGGATTTTCGCACATGTGCAGTCACCTCCCCTGGTTGTTTCTGGTAGCTGGTGAAGGCCTTTGTGGCCTGTTTTTGGGGAGAAAAAGCAAGGGGAAAAAGCCAACCAGGGCTAATTGTGATGTCATCACCAGAGCTCAACCAGGTCTGGGGCTCCATGACATCATCATCATCATCATCATCATCACCATCATCATCATTATTCTCCATCCAGTTGCCATGGCAACCTAGTCAACAACAGTGTCAACGCCCCCGCCCCAGCCGTCAAAGCTAATGACGCCACCGCTGACACTGCAGACGCCAGCATCGTCATCATGGAGCCCCAGCCCAGGTCAGCCGGGGATTGTTTGAGCTCTGGCTATGACATCGCAATCACTTCTGGTTGGTTTTCCCCCCTTGCTTTTTCTCCTGTCAGTGGTGGCGTCCCATTTGGCCAAGGGGATGAAGCCATGTGATGTCATGGAGCCCCAGACCTGGTCAGCTGGGGATTTGTTGAGCTCTGGCGATGACATCACAATCTGCCCCCCGGTTGCCTTTTTCCCCTTGCATTTTCTCCTGTTGGTGGGGGTGTCCCCTTTGCAGGGGAGTGCAGCTCCCAGAGCAGTGGTGAGGCATGAGCATAACGCCTCCGCCCTGTCAACCACCAGGGCAGCTGCGTTCTGGATCAGCTGAAGCCTCCAAGTGGGAGTGGAATGGATAATTTACATATATTGAACCCTGAGGTTTGCATATGTATAAAACTGAGTGAATTAAAAGAAAATTATAATTTTAAGAAAACTACACAAAAAGTCTCTCTGATCTCCCAAGGAATGTGACAAATTTTCACTAAAATTTACTCATTCTTGACAGGAATCTTTGTAGTGGCATGTCAAGGCACCTTGTTGAGAAATTGCTAACACCTGAAAGATTTCCACCTGATGTTTATAATTGTTCTTGATACTGAAATAATGGGATTTCATGATGGGACAAAATCTCTCACAGACAAGGAGGAAAAAATAGTGTCTCGTCATTCATTCGCATGTAAACAGGACAAAGATGTGTGTTAAATGCGACTATATGATGAAAAGATAGAAGCCCTATGTGGGCATTCAGCTGTATGTAAACAACACACACATTGAGCGGAATTGAACAGGGAGGTCTAGTTGCATGTATGAACCCTGTCTTCAGCTATCTGTGTTTAGTGTTCAAGGAATGAAGAAGCAGATGAATGAAGAAGTGAAATTCAACTCTTTATTAGTGGGTTTTGAACATAGTTTGGATGGGGCAAAAATCAGACTTATATACACTATAAACAGTAACAGTAACAATAATACAACAAGCCCATTGGCTAACAGAGTGTGCACATTTTTCGATTCACTTATTTGCATGAGAATAGATACATGAGAAAAGATACATTCCACTCCTATAAATAGTAACAGTAACAATAATACAACAAGCCCATTGGCTAACAGAGTGTGCAATTTTTCGATCCACTTATTTGCATAAGAATAGATAAATGAGAAAAGATACATTCCGCTCCTATCAGAAAACATAGTTAACATACATAACATTCTTCCCCCCCTAGGTAAAACAAATCCTTTAACCAGGATGGCGGTCTAGGTTCCCTTCTGGGTCGGACACTTGGCTGAGCCGGCTCAGGGGCTTGTAGGATGGGTGACCCGACTGGAGTGAGGGATTGACTAGAGGGGGAGGAGTGTAAACCCAAATTAAAGCCTCATTTGTCAGATGGAGGAGCAGGGGATCACTCAAAACCAAAATCTAATTCTGTGGATGAATAAGACAACTCAGGGTCCCTCCTGTGTGTTCTAAGAGTGGAGGGCGACTCCAAACAAAATTGGTCATCATCAATAAAGGAATCCAGAGTGCTAGGCTGGGACAGTGTAGGGGTACACATGGCCGGAGTAGGGGAGCATTCCACAATTTCCCCTTGAAATCAGTCCCTAGAACACACCTCTGGGTCTAAGTTAGCTTGCTGCTGACTATTACCTCTGCCCCCTGGGTTTAAATGGGTGGGGGCCAACCCTAATGTTGAGTGTCTGTATTCGTCTTGTGGGTCCAGTATTCTGGGTCTCAATTGATCTGTGTGTCTCCTCCAGATCAGACCAGTGGCTGTTTTGATTCTGTAAGATACAGGACCAGTCTGATTGATCACAAACCCAGGCACCCACGTAGGACCACCAGCTGCATAATTGCGGCAATGTACAGGGTGTCCTGGAGAAAAACCCTTCTTGTGTTGGATCGCTATATTTGTGTCTTTGTCCTCCACCTTAGAGGGATCCAATCTGCCCAGCAAGGATGACAGTTTCCTTCGCTAGAGCAATTCAGCAGAGGACAGCCCTGAGGCAAGGGGGTCCAGTTGAGGCTACCAAAAGTAGCTACAGGCAAGGGCTTCAGAATGTACAATTCCCGGATGACTTGTGTGAAGTAAATGTAAAACCTTTTTCCTGAGAGTGACAGGAATGACCACCCGCTGGCCCCATAGAAGGCAACCTCGTTCTACTGATAATTCTAAACGCTTGCAGTGGAATGTTCTGAATTCCTCAGCTAGAGGAGAGACAGGCCAGTCTTTTTGTACCCAAGACATTACTTTAGTCAATGTTACTTCCTTGGCTGTAGCTTTGGCTATATCTGAGGGGACGGCCGGGGGCGAGTCGAATGCCTCAATCATGAGGACCTGGTGGTCACTTTCGATCTCACAATTGGCTTTCCTGACCCCTGGCAGGGGAGAACAGAATTTTTAGAATTTTTATTTAATTCAACACATTACATAATAACAGAAACAAACACAACAACTTAATACAAAACGTTCACCATGTGCTATTTACATTGCCATAGGGGACAGAGATACTTAATTCTTACTTGATTCCTTTCCAAAAGGAATGCTGATCCGGCATTGGCTTCTGACCTTGATCCTTGTACAGTATATAGTCTATAAAACATCTCCACATGTCCTGAAATTTATTTTCTTTTATTAATCCTTTTCTTAAATTTAATTCCCAGGTAAGCTTATCATTTAAAGCAATAGTCCATAACTCATTGTACCATTCCTCAATTTTTGGTGTAAAATCATTCTTCCATTGCCGCGCTATACAGTGTCTGGCACCTGGTAACATAACTGCCATTAATTCCTTTTTACTACAATCCACCTTATCAACATCCGTTAGTAATACTGTAACTGCGTCCAATTTAACCTTTACATTCAGAATTTTCCCAATTTCGTGCTCTACACTCATCCAGAATGGCTTCAACTTCTTACACCCCCACCACATGTGCTCATACGTTCCTATATCCTCCTCACACCTCCAACATATACTTAATTTTGTCTTATTAATTAAATGTAACCACACAGGGGTCATATACCATTTCCATAATAACTTGTGAATATGCTCCTTAATTCTTACGGATAAGGTTTTCATGATTCTTCTTTTCCACTTTCTATTCCAACATTCATCTGTAATTTTAATATTTAGATCTTGTTCCAATATTCCTCTTAATGCTATTTGGGATTCATTTGAATCATCTAATATTTTATATAATTTACTAACTAATCCTTCAATTTCTGTTTGGCCATTTCTTAACTTATATACCAACTCCTCAAACCTTGTCATATCCCTATCTAAGCTTATTTCTTCCCTATATTTTTTATTCCAAGTATTCAATGTAGCAACTTGAAGCCAATTTAGCTTCAATTGTTTACAAATTTCTAACATTTTTTCCTTATCCTCACAAGCGGCTAACCATTCCTTTAACAAAGTTACTTTATGCCTATTCATTATTTATTCAGTCCTATGATCTAAAACTAGTGGGAATGATTTTAAATCCCTTAGCTCCAAAATTGGTGATAACCCTGGGGATAATTTGTTTTTCCAATAGTGTCCATGTTCTAAAGAGTGTCTTTAACATTTTATTCGAGGGAAATTAATTTTGACTATTTCTTTACCCAGAAACATTAGTGATTTGTCTCCCAATTTTTCACGTAATTCAATCTCCCCCCATATCAGTTTTTGCCTTATTAAAATTTTACATATGTTTTTCAGTTGAAATGCCCAATAATAATTTGTGATGTTCGGGATTCCTAAACCACCCTTTTTTGTGAAAGATACCACAAGGTTTTCAATATTCTGGCTTTTTTCCATTATTACACTAATTATTTATTAAATTTTGAAATGCATTTAGTTCCTTCCTTTTAATATTAATTTGGAGAGTATCGAATAAAAATTTATTTTAGGTAACAATTTCATTTTACACAACGATACTTGACCAAACCAGGATAAATTTAATTTTTTGTATCTTATAATCTTTTCCTTTAACTCCTTTTCCAATTTGTCATAATTCAATCTCTTTAAATCATCATACTTGTTTGAAATATTTATTCCTAAATACTTAATACTAGACCTGATCTGTAAATTAAATCTGAATTTTATAACTTCTTGTACTTCAACATTCCCATTAAAAAAATTTGCCTCTGATTTATCCCAATTAACTTTAAACCCCGTCACCCTATGAAATTCTTCTAAGTGTACATATACTTTTTCCAATGACTTTTCAGGATTTTTTAACGTCAATAATGTGTCATCTACATACTGGCTAATTTTTATCCCATTTAGTCCTATCAACTCTGTATCTTCTCTTACAACATTAGCAATTAATTCCATGACCATTATAAACAGTGATGATGACAGTGGATCCCCTTGTCTTGTGCCAGCTTCCTACTTAATTTCCTCCATTAATTCATCATTTATTTTTACTCTTGCCGATCCCCTTTGATATAATTGCCCAATTACGCCACAAAATTTCGAACCGAATCCATACTTTTCTATAATTTGTTTTATGGTAATCCACTGGATGCAATTGAAAGCTTTAAATATATCTAATGAGATAAAACCCATGTGATCTCTTTGTTGCTGTGCAATAATTGACATGTCAAGTATCCTTCTTGTCAGGTGCGACATGAACTGACCTCGCAAAAACCCTGCTTGATCTTTTTGAATAGTTACCTAAAAATTTATTTAACCTATTGGCCAAAACCGCAGTAAAAATCTTTGCATCCTGATTCATCAGGGAGATCGGTCTTTATGATTCAATTTTTCCCACATTTTCCCCTGCTTTTGGTATTAAAATAATAACTGAATTATACCACGATGCCAATACTATACCTCCTTCCATTACATAATTAAATATCCTTTCAATTCTTGGTACCAAAATTTCCTTGAAATCCTTTTTTTTACCATCAATTCTAATTTCTAAGCACATTTCAGCATGGTCCGATTCCTTAAATAATCCAATTTTAATATCTTCAACTTTACTTATCAAGTTTTCTGAAGTCAAAAAATAATCAATCCTTGAATAGGAGTTGTGGACCTGTGAGAAAAATGTAAACCCCCTTTCTGAAAAGTAGTGAAATTCAAGGTCAAGTTTTGTGAAGTAATTTCCTCCATGCAAGGATGCAAGAAGGTGGCTTCCATGGGCACAGGATATGCGTTTGGACGAATAGCTTACATGTTACACTTGTAGTCCATATCCTGACCTACCCGTTACTTTTCAAAGCAGTCACAATTGGTGTTTCCCTCTCTGCGTAGTCCATTGGCACTAGGATGCCCTGCCCCACCAGTTTGTCCAGCTTGGCTTCTATCTTCTCCTTTAAAGCAAAGGGTACCCGGCATGGCTTCATCCGGATGGGACGGATGGTAGGGTCAAGCTCAAAGTCAACAGGGGGTCCTTTGTGACCTAAACCCTTTTCGAATACCTCAGGATGTGCAGCACAAACATCCCAGATTGGATCAGAGTCTATTGCGTGGATGCCAGAAAGCCGGATTCCCAGAGGCCTAAACCATTGGGTCCCAATAAGATAGTTAGTGCCCTGCTTAACTACAACCAATGGCAAGGAGGTGTGAATGTTTTTGAATTTTACCAAACTTACCCATCCCCAGGACCCACCCCAGTATCTGGCAACATTGCACATCCCAGAGGGAAGTTTTAAAGGATTTAAGCTTGGGCCGAGAGGCAGGGGGAATTCTCAAAAACTCCCGCTGTGGGATTATGGAAAAGGTAGTACCTGAATCCACCTCCATCTTGAAGGGGACGTCCTGCAGGCTCAGGTCTGCGAAGAAACGCTCACTGACGATGCCCACTTGGCACGGCTCAGGCTTGGGTGTCACTTCGGCAATGGACATGTTGTGGTGATGACTCTTTTTGGGCACAGGCACTGGAGGTCTTTGCTTTTGCTATCGGCATAACTTAGCAATGTGCCCTCTTTACCCGCAGTTGTGGCATTCTGCGGTGTGGAAGGGGCACTTTTTGCAGTCATGCCGGGCTCCACACCCATCACACTTGTGAAGGAATTTCTACTCCCGATCATCACAGTGCTCTCGGTGCTTTCGTCGGACCACTCAGACTTTTCCCTCTGCGTCGCTGGACTCTGATGAAGAGGTGGAACCAGGGGATGCTGAGGAGGATGAAGGTGAACTTTGCTGAACTTGCACAGCTGAGTCGGTGGCACTGGTGGTGGAGTGGTGATGCCGGAAAAGCTTGATGGCGGACCGTGCGGCCTCAGATGCTACTGCCTCTTCTAGGACATCTGTGAAGGTTAGCGTCTTTCTGATCATGAGGTGACATTGAGCACCTTCATCCTTCATGCCAGCCAGCATACAGTCCCGGAGTGCTTCTTCAATGTTGTCCCACTTGCACGGGGCAGCAGCAATGCGCAGCACAGTGGCGTAGTCTGCAATGGATTCACCGGATCGCTGCTCTCTTCTGTGGAATGCCACCCTGGCCGGGTAGATTGAGACCTCTGGCTGCAGGTGCCTCCTCAGTGTGGACATGATTTCTGTGAGCGGCACCACATCCATGTCCCTTGGTAGAACGAGGTGGGTTGCCAGCTCAAGCATCTCAGAACCGCACTGAGCGAGGAATCAGGAGCACTTCTGGTTTCCGTCGGTGATCTGCGAGGCCATTGCATGGTGAAACCAGCATTCGTATGTTGCCCATTTCTCTGGATGTGCGGGGTCGAATGGGCCGATGTTGCTGCAGTGTGGGGATGCCATCCCATCCTTATCACCAGTTTCGTGTTCAAGGGATGAAGAAGCAGATGAATGAAGTAGTGAAATTCAGCTCTTTATTAGTGGGTTTGGACAGATTGAATGGGGCAAAACTCGGACTTATATACACTATAAACAGTAACAGCAACAATAATACAACAAGCCCATTGGCTAACAGAGTGTGCACATTTTTTGATCCACTTATTTGCATAAGAATAGATACATGAGAAAAGATACATTCCGCTCCTGTCAGAAAACACAGTTAACATACATAACACTGTGTGAATGTGGAGATGTTCTAGATCTTCAGATGTTCATTGGAGACATATGGAATAAGCTTTGTAAGTACTTACAGAGCTCCCATTCTTGGTAACCTTCTCTGACTACTTAAAGTATTCAAAAAAAGATATCCATTTCAAAGTAGCTAGCCTTCCTCCTTCACCTGACTGCACAGCAATTGTGATGCTGCTAGTATGCCAGTCATGTTTAGCATACAGATTCAGTGGTGGGCTTCAGCAGGTTTTCACCAGTTCGCCAGAACCAATAGCAGAAATTCTGGCTGGCCCCGCCTATCCATGTTTTGAAATAAAGTAGTCCTTATTCAGGTGCTACACAGGGCTCCCCTCCGGCCACGCCCACCATACCACAGTGTGGTAGTAAAAAAAAATTGGAGCCCACGACTGTACAGATTTTTCTCTAAAAACGGATTAAACAATATCTATTTCAGTTACTTTTGAGGCACATTAATTACTTTTTAAAAGTTAATGAAAATTTCCAAACAAGCCTTGCTGAATGGATTGAAATGGTTGGAAGAAGGGGGGGTGGTCCCTGAGAAACAGACTAAGACATCTTCATGAAAGCAAAGCTTCTCCATCCAGGGAAGATGGTTCCTGCATCCAACCTATATAATTTAAACTTTCAAAGTTGGAGAATTAATTCAGATGAAGAGATATTGGGAAACAGCTGTGGTTTGATTTCCCCCTTCAGTCTGCTTAAACATGGCATCACTTGGCTTATCAAACTGACTCTATGTTAATTGGCATTCTTTCATTAAGTATATATTACAGTTTTTGTGAACTCCTGGCATTATTCACCACCTGACCTTGTTGATTGGGTTTTATATCTAGAGTTAGAAGGCTGGGGAGGAGAACTTTGATTCCCCTCTGTGTCTACTACACTTGCTGAATAAATCTGAAGCTTTCTGCTCAGAGCTACACCTAATCAATTCTGAGGAAAGTAGAAATTCTCAGGATAATCCTATTTATCTCTCAATTGCACAACTCAAGAGAAGAGATGATAGGATGGCCATAAGCAACTCACGAAGGCTGGTCTCATATTCATCACAATATATTTTGACCTTCTCTGCAGCAACATCATTCACTTTTATTGCCATTTAATTACAGCCTTGTCATTATTATCAGTGAGAAATTAGTCTAGGAAGAATGATTGCAGCTCTGGACCCATAGACAGTAATTTTAAAAGTACTGATTGGAGTAATTATACTTTTAATGGTTACATTAACTCTAAAATAAGAATTTGGCCATGTTCCTATAACATATATGCAATTTGGAAAATATTGCAGAATTCAGAGTTAAACCTTCCTATTCCACTACCATAATATCTAACAACCAAATTGTGCCTTTGTATGAAGAAAATGCAGTAACTAAAATGATGCTCATATCTTTAAAAAGATCAAGGCCAACTACAGTGTAGAAATTACAGTAAATGCTTTGTTGATGTGGCGATTTAAGATACCATGAAAAGAACAGAGAAGATGGGGAGGATTAAAGAAATATAACTTTTTTATGAACCACACAAATTGAAATCACACGAATAATGTATTTATACCCATAAAAGAAGTTATGTGTAGGATGTCTTTCTTCTAAGATCACATAAATCTTGCTAGCTATTCAACCGTTAAGCTATTAAACATATTTTGTATTAAAACCTTTGCATTTTCAGGCTGGATTAAAATAAAAGACTGTGATTAGAAATGTCAAAAATATCCTTTAGCATTGGAATTGAATCCCTGCAGCATTGGGTAAAATTCCAGATTTGGAAGCCTCCGTTTCCATCCTTGGAGCTTCTGTAAACATGGAAAGGTAAAGGTAAAAGCTTCCCTTGCTCGAAAGCCAGTTGTATCCGACTCTAGGGTTCAGTGCTCATCTCTGTTTCAAAGCCGAAGAACCAGCGCTGTCTGCTTCTGCAGACGTTTCCGTGGTCATGTGGCAGACATGACTAGACACCAGAGCGCACAGATTGCTGTTACCTTCCCACCGAAGTGCTCCCTATTTATCTACTTACAATTGCTTGCTTTCGAAATGCTAGGTTGGCAGGAGTTGGGACAAAGATGGGAGCTCATTCCATCTTGGTTATGTCTTTCAAGGATTTCTCCCTCACTGTAATAGCAGGGACTCTCTACCCCAGCAGCCCTAAACCTATGTCCTTAGAGAACACAATTGCAGCCTCCCCAGAGCCAGGCAGGCTCTGTGCCGTGGCTTCCCTGAAAAATACATGAGGGAGCCTTTAGTGTATGGGACCAAAGACAATGAAACAGCCGAAAGGTTGGCTTAACACAGGTTTATTGCATGATGATCCGGAGGAACATGTGGTAATGGCAGATGGGTAGCTCAATATATACAGCTGGCTATACATTTGAATGTGGCTCGTTGGCAGTCTATTGGTTGCTGCCTGCGTGACGTCATAGAAGGTCACGCCCTTCTTGTCCAGGTGTTGAGGTGGCGGGAATCTTCCCGCGCTGCTGATCCAGGGTGAATCTGAGCCATGAGAGCTGGACGCTCGCTATTGCCATCTAGTGGTCACTAGCTCGCGTCCTCTTATAGGGGTTACAGTGATACAGCTGAAGGTTATAATGTTGCACACAGAAAGGTTACATTGTTACCACATGGCTAGGTACATTGTTAAAGGCACAGCTTTACAGAACACAACATCCCTCCCCCCTAGGATGAGACGAAGTCTCTCAGCCAAGATGGCTTATTGCAAGTGCGTTTGGGCCGTGATTTGGGCTGACCTGCCCCGGGGGCGCTACCGCTTCTTTGTTCCCTGGTCCCTTGTCCTGAAACGGGAGAGGGAGACTTGTTAGCTGCTTGCCGTGGTTTGGCGGCTTTAGGGGAAGGGAAAAACTCCATTGTGAGCAGACCGGGGGCGCTCGGGGCTAACGAAAAACCCCTCTTCTCACTTGGACGGGTGGGGGACCACTCCAAAAAACTCCCCCGGCTCTGAAAATCAAATCCTAACTCAGTTGGGGTATCCGTATTTGTGGGGGAATCCCGCGAGATATGTATGGGGTCGGGTTCCTCCTCCTCCGAAAGATCCCGCAGGATATCTATGAGAACAGACTCCCCTTCCTCCCCCCTTGGTGGGGACCCGTGGCCCCCTCTCCTCCCCCTTGGGCTGAACGGGTGGGGGAGAACCCTAACGTTGAGTTTTGTTCCTTTTGGTCTGCGCCCTGCTCATCGGGGACCCTGCGCCGGAGCTGGTCCGCGTGCCGCCTCCACAGTAAGCCTGTGCAGGTCTCCACACGGTACGACACGGGGCCGGTTTGCTCCACGACAACGCCTGGTACCCAGGCTGGGCCCGCGCTGGCGTAGTTCCTGCAATGCACAGGGGCGCCTACGCTGAAACTCTTTGTGGCCTCTAGCCCGATGTTCCTTCCCTTGTCTTCTACTCTCGTGGGGTCTAGCCTAGTGAGGATGGTGGTCAGTTTCCTGCGCATTAAGAGCTCTGCGGGGCAGTATCCTGACGCCAACGGGGTCACCCTGTAACCTAGCAGAAACTGACACACTTGTAGGTTGAGATCCCCGGGGCCCATGCGCCGCAGCGCGTCCTTCGTGGTGCGGACGAGGCGCTCTACTTGGCCATTGGTGGCCGGATGGAAAGGGGCGGAGGTGATGTGCCGGATGGCGTTAATCTCCGTGAATGCCCTGAATTCAGCGGACGTGAAGCAACTAGCGTTATCGCTAATTAGGGTGTCGGGTATGCCGAACGTGGAAAAAATTCTCCGCAACTGCTTAATTGTCGCGGCCGAGGAGGTGCTCATGACTGGGATGACCTCCAACCACTTGGAGAAAGCATCCACAACAAGGAGAAACAGAGTTCCTCGGAACGGGCCCGCGAAATCTACGTGTATCCGGGACCACAGCCCCTTAGCTGCGTCCCACTCCCTGTGGGGAAGACGGGCCTCCTCTGGTCTGGAGCATTGGCAACTCTCACAAGTGCCGACCATGTGCTCGATGTCAGCGTCTAACTGGGGCCACCAAAAATAACTACGGGCCAGCGCTTTGGAGCGCACAATTCTGGGGTGGCTGACGTGCAGCAGTTTGAGCACCCGCAGTCGTAGGGACGTGGGGATCACTACCCGCTGGCCCCACAGAAGGCACCCCCTCTCTAGGGACAACTCTAGTTTTTTCCGGAAGAATGGGTCGAATTCCGCTGCCGGGGAAGACGCAGGCCACCCTTTCTGCACCCATGAGCAAACCTTCACCAAGGTATTGTCTTTGCCGGTCGCTTTGGCGATGTCGGCGGGCAATATTGGGGGTGAGTCTAGGACCTCTATCATCAGTACCTGGTGGTCTGGCTCCTCCCCGCCCACGTGGCTGCTATCCTGGGGGAGGGGGGATCTCGACAGGGCGTCCGCATGGCTAATTTCCCTCCCGGGTCTGTACACCAACGCGTGCTGATACGCATTGAGGAAAATGGCCCACCTAAGCATCCTCGGGGACAGGATCTGTGGCGTGGGCTTATCTGCGGTAAAAATCCCTAGCAGGGGTTTGTGGTCAGTCACGATGGTGAAAGGGCGGCCATACAGAAAATCGTGAAATTTTTTCGTCCCCGCAATTATCGCTAGCGCTTCCCTATCTGTCTGTGCGTAATTTCTCTCCGCTTGGGACAGGGACCTGGAGTAGAATGCTATCGGGGCCTCCCTTCCGTTTTCTAGCACGTGGCACAGCACCGCCCCCACCCCCACCGGGGATGCATCACAGATCAGGACCACCGGGCGTTTGGGGTTGAAATAGGTCAGTATGGCATCAGACGCCAGGAGATGTTTCAGTTCATTAAATGCCCTCTCTTGGTCGTCGCCCCACTTCCATGCCTCGTCCTTTTTAAGCAGCTTGTGTAGCGGTTCAGCCACTGCTGCCTTCCGGGGGAGGAAGGAGTGGTAAAAGTTAAGCAGCCCTAGGAACGACTGCAGCTCGGCCTTGGAGGTGGGGCGAGGGGCCTTCTTAATGGCGGCCACCTTAGATTTGGATGGTTTTATCCCCTCAGGAGTCACACGAAACCCTAGGAACTCAACCTCGGTCGCGAAGAAGACGCATTTGTCTTTTCGCAGTCTCAACCCCGCCTTTTCGAATATTGCCAGAACCTTTCCCAGTCTCTTGGCCAATTCAGCCCGACTCCCCCCGTTATCAACACGTCATCAAAATAAGGCAACACCCCCTCTAGCCCATTCAGGAGGCGTTCCACAAGTGACTGGAAAATTCCAGGCGCCGAATTTAAGCCGAATTGAAGGCGGGTCACCTGGAACGCCCCCTTATGAGTGACTATGGTCTGTGCAGCAGCTGTGGCAGGGGACACCGAAAGCTGCTGGTAGGCCTGTGCCAAGTCGAGCTTAGCGAAACACTTTCCCCCGTGCAATCTGGCACCAGATGGCTGACTACCGGCACCGGATACGCATTAGGGCGGATCGCCTTATTGATGGTGCACTTGTAATCAGCGCATATGCGGACCTCCCCATTGGCCTTTAGTGCTGTTACAATTGGAGTTTCCCACTCCGCAGAATCAACAGGAACAAGGATCCCCTGGCCCACCAATTTGTCCAGTTCCGCCTCTATTTTGTCCTTGAGTGCAAACGGCACCCGGCGCGGTTTGAGTCGTATTGGACGGACCTCCGGGTCTAGGTCGAATGTCACTGGGGGCCCCTTGAATTTCCCCAGTCCTTTTTTGAAAACTTCGGGGTGCGCGTCGCACACCTCCTGCACCGGGTCAGTCCCAACGGCGTGCACCCCCCCAATAAACAAACCCAGGGGCTGAAACCATTGAGTTCCGAGGAGACTGCAATCCCCCCTTTAAGCACGACTAGGGAGAGGGCCGCGGCGTGCTTCTTAAATTTGACCTGAAATTCTCCAACCCCCAACACTGGAATACTGTTCCCTTGCACGTCCCGTAGCGTGGACCTCAACGCTTTGAGCTTGGGTCGCATGTGGGGGGCAATTCTCAAAAACTCCCTCTGGGAAATAATTGAATATGAGGAACCCGAGTCAATTTCCATCCTAATGGGAACCCCTTGCACTAGTACCTCAACAAAGTAACGGGGGTGTCCCGCGGACATGCTGAATACTGGGGCGTCGTCCACGCTGCCGTCGGAGATGCGGCCCACGCCGTCCCGCTTTCTCGTGGCCTGGGCGCCGTCTTTGGGTCTCGTCGGGCGGTCTTGTCCCGTCGAACGGTCTGCCGAGCTCCTCCGGGCCTCGCGCCTCTTTCTGCATACTTTGGCGATGTGCCCGCGGCGGCCGCAGTTGTGACACTCGGCCTTTCTGAACGGGCATTTGGCGCGGTCGTGGGCCGCTCCACAGCCGTCGCACTGCCGGCCCTCTTTCCGGACCCTCCAGACGTCCTCGTCGTCGCTGCTCTCTGCGGACGATTTCGAAGTTCGCCGGGCTGCATGCACCGATGTCTCTGCCTTGCTCATCTTCGGCCGCCAGTCCTGGAGCTCTTGCACCCCAGCCTTTGTGGCTTCCGCGGCCTGTGCCGCTTTCAGGACCTCCTGCAACGTGGGGGGTGGCTCTTGGTTCATCAACGTGCACTGAGTCTCGGCGTCGTTCAGGCCGCATAGCACGCAGTCCCTGAGGGTGATTTCAGCGTTCTCCCATTTACACGGGCCGGCAGCCAGCCGCAGGGCCGCCACGAAGGCGGCGACCGTCTCCCCGGGCGCCTGGACTCGCCTCCAGAATGCGCTCCGAGCGGGAAACATCGCCGTCGAGGGCCGGAAATACTCGCGCAGCATCTGTAGGAGCTCTTTGGCCTTGAAATCGCTCACCCTCTTCGGTGCGATCAGGTCCACCAAGGTCCTTTTGGTTTCTTGTCCAAGCATCCTGGTGAAGATGGCCCTTTTCTTTGCCTCATCCGTGACTTCGGCTTCGACCAGTGCTCCCTGGAAGTCCATTTCGAAGATCTCCCAGTCTCCCGGTTTCCTGATTTCGAAACCTGCGCATGTCTTGGTCCCGTGGGCAGCCATATCCCACCTTCGTCGCCAATTTAGTGTATGGGACCAAAGACAATGAAACAGCCGAAAGGTTGGCTTAACACAGGTTTATTGCATGATGATCCGGAGGAACATGTGGTAATGGCGGATGGGTAGCTCAATATATACAGCTGGCTATACATTTGAATGTGGCTCGTTGGCAGTCTATTGGTTGCTGCCTGCGTGACGTCATAGAAGGTCACGCCCTTCTTGTCCAGGTGTTGAGGTGGCGGGAATCTTCTCGCGCTGCTGATCCAGGGTGAATCTGAGCCATGAGAGCTGGACGCTCGCTATTGCCATCTAGTGGTCACTAGCTCGCGTCCTCTTATAGGGGTTACAGTGATACAGCTGAAGGTTATAATGTTGCACACAGAAAGGTTACATTGTTACCACATGGCTAGGTACATTGTTAAAGGCACAGCTTTACAGAACACAACAGAGCCTAACTTCAATCCCCAAATTCTTACAGATTCAAAACTACCTGGAAGTGAATGCCATTAAACTCAGTGGTATGTACTGTTGAATATAGAAGCAGAGCATGGTGCCATCATATAACCTTGACCAATGTTCCAAAAAGTTAAGAGTTCTGCAGTCTGTGGCTGAGTGTCTGAAAAACCATATCCACTAATGAATGATATGCAGGGTGAAGTTCAGAGGCAGAAAAAAATTCCTCAGCTGAAGTACAAAGATGCCTGTATCATCAGTCCCCAAGGATAACCTGGGACTCAGCTTTCATATACAACTTCAATATATAAAAAGTGAGGCATAGTATTCACCTTTCACAGAAAGAGAGGGGAAAAAATAAGAATTGACTCTATGGAACTTCGATATGATATGTTACATACTGTCAAGTTGGAACTGACTTATAACCACACAGATAGGAATTTCAAGTTAACTGAAACATTTAAGTGGTGGAACCTCTATTATCTCAAAGCACTACCAGATGGGTTAGGTAGGAAGCAAGCATCTGCTAGCCCTGGTGTCTCAGCCACACCGGTTTAAGGAGGCACAATATGTTTTTTGGGGGAGGAGGAGATAGAATGTTCTACTCTCAATTTATTTATTTATTTAATCACATTTTCACTGCCACCCTCTTCCCGAGGTGACTCATGGCAGCTTACACATATGAAAACACCACAGTTAAAAACTCTACAGAATGATAGAATAAAAGACATTAAAATTATTAAATTGTTAAAATTTAAAAATTTAAAATACCCTCCCCTGTGCCACATCCTCAAATTTCTAAAACTAACACTAAAACACTCAAAGCTGGGAGCCCAGGTGGCACTCATATGAGCCAGCCTGGAATTGCCATCTCCCCAGCAAACCCCCCCCCCCCCCCCCCCACACACACACACACTTGCTGCACCAGCCAGGTATTAACGTGTTTTATAAAGGGTAAAAGCTCCCCCGGGAGATGTAGCTCAGTTGGCAGGAGGTTCCATAGGGCAGGAGCAGACACAGAAAAGGCCCTCCTTTTTGTGCTAGAGAGGCTTACCTCTCAGGGAGCCCCTCTGGTCTGCTCTAGTGGGACAGGCAGATATCCTTGGGGTGATGTGATCTCTTAAGTACCCTGGCCCACTACCATGTAGGGTTTCAAAGGTCATCACCAACACCTTGAATTGCACCTGTAGGCCCACCGGTAGCCAATGCAGCTCCTGCAGCAGAGGTGAGGCATGGGCATAATGCCCACACCCCATCACCACTCGGGCAGCTGCATTTTGAATCAGTTGAAGCCTCTGAAAGGTCATCTAGAACAGGCCCATGTAGAGCGCATCACAACAATCCAGTCTGGGGGTAACCAGTGTGTGAGTGACCATAAGTAAGGAGTCCCGGTCCAGGAGTCCCGGTCCAGGGGTAACTCATGAATGATGCGAAGTTGTGCGAAAGCCTTCCTGGCCACGACTGGCACCTGCTCACCGAGCAGGAGTTGTGAGTCCAGGAGGACCCCCAGATTATGCACCGGGTCTGTCTGGGGCAAAAAAGCCCCATTCAGTACCAAAGATGGTAGCTCCTGTGATAATCCAGGGCCCCTAATCCACAGCCACTCAGTCTTGCCGGGATTCAGTTGTAGCCCGTTGTCCCCCATCCAGACCCCTATAGCTCCAGGCACCTGGATAGGACTTCCAGTGCATCGCTTGGATCACCATGGGCTGAGATGTACATACATGTTATATGAAATACAAGTTTGTCTGGTGTCCCTGTTGCAGAGTTTTGAATGTCTGGTATAATTCCCTTTAGCTGCACAGTAGAAGTGTAGAGACCCACAGATGAGAATAGCTAGATATCTTTCTGAATCCACTCCTTTCTCATTAACTGGTACTCAAAGTCTCAATAACTCACTCTGAGGTATTTGTAAGAGAAAGAATTAAAAAAAGTTTCTTTACAGTTGCTCAGAATTACAGACTTGTACATCCAAACAGATCAACAGCTACAAATAACAGGCACAACCAAAAACGAGAAGGAAAGAACACAGAGCAAAGAAAAATGTGGGGTCATCTTTGAATCCAGAGGCAGGAAGGAACAATTGATTAGTGCTGGATAGATAGACATCATAGTCCAGAAAAGTCCCCCCGCCCCCGGTCAGTCCAACTATAGGCAGCATGTGATGTTGTTATAAAACTCCAACTGTCTCAAAGCTAGGGATGTAAAGATCACACACCGAAGCCTTCATTTTCAAATGTTTATAATGTGTTATTTCAATGTAGTACCTCAATGAGGAATGCTGAGGCTCTTCAAGATTTCTTCCTCCAGGCTAGAGTGAAACAACGAGTAGTAGGGCTTGGTTTTTTTGTCAAGGCCTTTACAATTTGACCCAACTATCTCTGTGCAAATCTATTGTCCTTCCTCTCCCACACAAACATACACTCAGAAGAACAAGTTGTTTAATTTAAAAAGACAAATAATCATTCCAAGGTTTCTAATCCTTAAATGTCTACACAACAAATCAACAGAACTTTTATGCAATTTCATTAATTTGTACAGTTCTGCTTAATTTGCAGAGGGAAAAATCTTTGATTTGCAGAAAGCACCATTCTTGCTGAGCGAGAAATAATTTTCAATTCTTTGATCTCAAATGTAAGGATGAAAAAAGCAATAGTTAATATCCTCACCAGTGGTTTAGTGGTTAAGACACTGAACTTGATGACTGGAAGGTCAACAGATCATCATTTTGAGACCCGAGTGAGTTCCCATCTCTGTCCCAGCTCCTGCCAACCTAGCAGTTCGAAAGCAAGAAATTACAAGTAGATAAATAGGGAAATAGCATTCCATGTGGATTCATGCCTCGTGTCCACCCCCTCCCAGGCAGTAGGAAGGTAAATAGCATTCTGTGCACTCTGGTGTCTAGTCATGCCTGCCACATGTCCATGGAAGCATCTGCGAATGCAGACAGCAGTGGCTCTTTGGCTATAAACAGAGATGAGTACTGAACCCTAGAGTTAGATATGACTGGCTTTCAAGCAAGGGCAACCTTTACTTTTACCTAATAACAGAAGATCCCTGATTGGTATTCAAATTTGCTGTGAAATTTGGCCCTGTTTAGTTGCAAGTGGTTAGTAAAGGTAAAGGTCACTGTTGCTCAAAAGCCAGTCATATCTGATTCTAGAGTGCAGTGTACATCTCCATTTACAGCTAAAGAGTCAGTGCTGTCTGTGTTTGCAGACATTTTCATGACAATGTGGCAGGCATGACTAGATCAGCCACAAATTCACATGGCCAGATTTGGCCATCCCCACAGATTTGGGCCCTCCCACATATTTGGCCATGGCCACAGATTTGGCCCTGCCCACAGAGGTGGTAGTAATTTTTAGAGTGCATCACTGATGTGTAGTAAGAATTCTGAGCCATTACAAGGCCTTGTCTCGGCTTCTTGAATGGACAACTTCAAATTGTCTTGGGGGTTGGTGCATCACACATTAACCTTGCTTCCTTGGCACTTCCAATTTAAAAACAAAACAAAATGGCTTCAGCATTGGTCTAGCAGAGTTTTTTTTAAATTGCTTCCCCTGGTCCTCCACAGAGGAGCAGGGTACGTGTTCAATTTCCTGATATCCTAAAGTGGTTCATTTATTAAGTCACTTCAAGATATTGGAAACTGACATCAAAAGGAGCCAGACATAAAAATGGTTTCTTGAGATCTGTATGGCATTTGGATATGAGGATTGCAACAAAAGGCATTTTGCTTCTGCCCGACATCTCAAGCAAGCCTAGTTAGACTATACCAGTCTATAAAGGGATCTAGGTGCTAAAAGGTATTACTTGCAAATTTCCCTTCCATGAACCATTACAGTGATACCAAACAACAGCTAAGACTATCCTTCCTGTACCATTTAATATGGTCTCCCTCCTGATGTGCCTGAGGCTAAACTTCATGTATCTGAAGAAGTGGGTATCAATCCACAAATGTCTATGAAGAACAAAATGTTTCAGTCTTTAAGGTTCTGCTGGATTCTTTGTTGATTTCACATGAACAGTCTACTGATTAACAAGATAAACAAAATAAAAGTGTATACACATGGAACTGGACCATGCTATGGGGCCAACCCCAAACATTGTGTGGCTCACCTGGTCCTTCTCCCATTTCCTGGTTTGAACAATCTATGTTCATTCCAAGAAAATGTATAAATCTTTTTGTCATGTGACTCACTGAATAGGGATGTGCCATATAGGAGGTTATTTTGCTCTTCGTGAAGATCTCTCCATAAGAATAAAAGGTATCATGGGATATGGAGGAGCAATATTCCTCTGTAATATATTGGCCCTGCATAGATATACATCCTGCATGAAACAGCCCTGGTTTTCTATAAATGAATGTTGAAATTTAGTCCCCCACCCTGTGAAAATATTGTTAGACAAGCATTGCTTTCCACACTTGCTTTATATATGAGAACAATACAGTGCCATTAAATTTCATACATCCTGCCTCCCGTCTCTTGTTTATTCTGGTTCCAGCTTTGTTATGATACCAGCTTTTTAAAAAAGGCCTTTTTATTTCAGCTTCAGAACAAGTTTTTTCATAGCATACTGTGTTTCCTAATCAGAGGAGAGCCCCTTTTGAAAAATAGATCTTTATCTAGTTGTACCTTTATTATATCAACCTGAAAACTGACAGAGCCATTCTATAAAAGCTGTAGCTGCCACCACAACAGTTGGTGGACTGAACAAAGAAGGGGGGTGTTGTGTATTAAGGCACATTTGCAAGTTTCGCGGGCAGCACCTTGCAAGATGAAAATGGCGGTTTCCCACCATCCAAATTAGGAGCTAAAGTTGGTGCCAACACCACCACCACCCCGGTCCAGGGTGCGCTCATTATGCTAATCCAAGCCCTATGATAGGTTACAGTTTTGGATCCTGTAACATATATACCCTGTGATGATTGGTTAGTTATGGTTGTCCGGCGGGTCGCTACTTTGTTTCAAGGAGCCACCACCAGGGAGACACTATATAAGCCCCACTAGTAAACAAGGGTAAAGCCGGACCGGATCTATACTTCCCATTCAACACAGATAGCCAGCAATGTGCTAAGCCTGGGTCTCCTCCACTATGCTACCACTCCTGGTGTAGCTAGCCATTGCCTCCTACATGGCAGACTCCGGAGGACTGATTTCATGGGATTGTATAGCCATCTCTGTGTCCGGTGCGCCTTGTAAGCATAACCTAAAAGACTGTTGAATAAAACTTGTTGCTGATTTGTTAATCATTGTCTGGACTATTGCTTATAAGGGCCAGATATAACATTGGCAATGACAGTGGGATTGATGAATGACGAGATGGCTGACCAAATCCCCTATGGTTGCAACCGTTTGACACCAACAAGCCTCGCCTGTGGCCGTACTATGAAGTCCAGCTGGAGAGCTACTTCACAGTAAGATCCGGCGTTGTGGAAGGCTACGTTCTTGGCCCACCCACTGTGGACTAGAGGCTTTTGAAACTTCTGCTGCCTGACATACTCCAACAAGTTTCTCTGCTGGCATTGCTGCACACACTGCATAAGCACTTCCAGCGCAAGTTGGCCCTCGAAGGTAAAGAATTGCCAGGTCCAGCCACGACCGCGGCTGCTCTTTCGGAAACCTCTGGCCACATCCACCAAGGCCTTGCTAGCTCACTGCAGGTAACATGGGCACCAACAGCAATATCTGGGTTGGTTGCACTATGCAAAGTTTGCGGAAAATGACACCTCCACACCGAATGTTCCTATAGGAATGTGCAGTGCCACCAGTGTTGGAAGAAGGGCCACATCTCCAAAGTGTGTAAACAGCGCATCAAAGGTTCACCGACACTACAGTTCTGCATAGCCAAGCTCTTCATGAGCTATGGGGTCGATGATGAGAGATGAGACCTGAAAGATGGGTTCTTTGTGGACATCCGCATCGAAGGAGTCCCATTTCATCTTGAGGTAGACTCGGGTTCCTTTCTCTCCATTGTAACCGAAGATGAGTATCACTGCATTCTGCCTGACCTGCAGCCCAAGCTCAAGGGTCTACCGGGCAAGTTAGTGGACTTGCGGGGTTGCAATGTTACAGTGTGGGGAATAGGGAACTTTGAAGTCCATTATAACTATGCCTATGTGAGCCTTCCCCTTGTTGTGAAAAAGGGTAAGACAAACATTATGGGGTCCCAATGGTTCGGGGTCCTAGGCATTCACTTTACAGGAATTCACTTGGGGAAGGGAGAACCAACCCTTCATATCGAGGATGAGCCCCGGGGAGGGTTTGTTCTGTGGGCCCCCTGGAAGCGATTCCTCCACTGAAGAGTTAAGTGCCATGTTTTGCCAACATGCGCATGTTGCACACAGAGACAGTGACTTTGCCCCAAAGACTGACTCTCCAGAACTGTTCGAGTTGCAAGAACTTTTGGATGTTTTGAACTTTGAAAATCCTGACTCTTGGGATGATTTGGCTATCGCTTCACTCAAACTGTCTCTGAACTTTTCCACAGCTTCTAAAACTGACCCCTTGTTATCTGATGTCATTGTGTGGGTGGACATTGGGTGGCCGCCACCTCCATACAATGCGGAGGTTAACACACTCTCTACCACTGTACCATAGAGAGTGTGTTAACCTATGGTCTGTGTGTATGGTTTTGGAGTTGTACAGCTAGGGAAAGAACAATGCTGTCCAGGGTCATAAAGACTGCGGAGCGGATAATCGGGCGTTATAAGAAAGCTGTAGAGATTGCGCAAGATAGTACGCACCCCAGAAATGATCTCTTTCAGCTTCTGCCTTCTAGAAGAAAGTATAGGGTCATAAAGACCAGGACCAGCCGCTTGAGAAATAGTTTCTACCCAAAAGCGGTTCTGGCTTTGAATGCAGTGCAATGCAGTCTATGAGGGAGCTTCTGTATATAGTTTTTAGAGTTTTTAGAGTTTTAGAGTTTTTAGAGTTTTAGAGCTTTTTAGGGGTTAAATGTTTATATGTGGGGTGAGAGTATGTTGATAATTTTGTATAGTTGTATTTTGTTTAGGTTTTGTTAGGTTGATAAGTGTTTTTCCCCCCAATCTCGTTGTTTTGTGCAGGACAATGACCATAAAGATTTATCTTATCTTCATCTTATCAAGTTCATGGAGGACAAGGGTATCAATGGCTATAATTATGGATACTTAAGGACAACCTCGGGGTTGAAGAGATAGGCAGGATATCTCTCAATGCCATTTCCAGGGAATCCTAAGCAGGTGAAGGCATCTCCTTGAGAATACCCTGAAGGAAATGGTGAGCCACTGTGTGAGACAGTATGCTGGACTGGATGGGCTGTAGCCTGTTCCAGCAAGGCTGTTCTTATGTTCTTAAGTGTGTATTACCGGCACCACGAAAAACTCTCAGTTTTGGGAGGGTGCTTGTACAGGCTTTGCAAAACAGTTGTTCCATGTGGGTTGTGGCCAAACTGCTGCAGCACTTGTTAAGCTGGTCCCAGGATTTCTTCCATTCACAAGTAGTTCTACGTAGCTATTTCTGGTGGCCGGGAATCGAACACGCCATTGAGATTTGGGGGCTACAACATAGTACTGAAGGCGCACAAACTTCTGAAAGGTTCTCAGTTTCCTCGACAGTGGGTAAGGGCTCACCATTCCCTGGGGTTGAAGGGGGGCAGTGGGAGTCACCATTACCCCTGAACATAGACTGGTATGCAAAAGAGTGCCTGGGTGCAGGCTTGTTTACCCGGGAAGGAAAGGAGGGGTTGCAGGAGCACTCTCATCCCCCAGGGTTGGAGGGAAAAGGGCAGGGAATGCAGGATCTCCGTATGCCGAAGCAAAGAGAGCTTTCCTCGGGCTATACTGGAGAGCGTGCATCAAGCCCTTCTTTGCAGGCGGCTCTAGAAGCAAAGTCAGGAGCAGTTCTCCCCAAAGAAGCCTCAGCTGTAGTGGATAATCAGATCAGGTCCAAAGCTAAAGGTCCAGGGTTGCTGGTGGAGAAATGGGCCAGGGACTTGGAGCAAGAGGGTTCAATGCACACACCACACTTGGGGTCATCAACAGCTAACTTAGCTTGCAATGGCCAGGAATTGCGCCACTCATCAGATTGGTTTGCCTTAGGTTACACACATGCAAGACCCCCATGGATGCAAGTTTCTTTGTTCATGCCGCAGAATGCCAATAAAGTGTGCGGGTCATAGAACACAAGCTTGGAGGTTGCAGAGCGGCTTCGTGACCAAAAGTTAGTTAGCTCATCAGACAAGGTTCCAATCTCTTAGTTAAACTCGGGGATCTGTACAGAAAACTTAGGGGGGAGGAATGGTGTGTATTAAGGCACATTTGCAAGTTACACGGGCAGCGCCTTGCAAGAGGAAAATGGCGGTTTCCCACCATCCAAATTAAGAGCTAAAGTTAGCACCAAAACCCCCCATTCAGTGCGCGCTCATTATGCTAATCCAAGCCCTATGATTGGTTACAGTTTTGGATCCTGTTCCTCATTGGTTAATTACATATATACCCTGTAATGATTGGTTAGTTATGGTTGTGTGGTGGGTCACTACTTTGTATCAAGGAGCCACCACTGGGGAGACACTATATAAGCCCCATGAGTAAACAAGGGTGGGGCCAGACCGGATGTATACTACCCATTCAACACAGATAGCCAGCAACGTGCTAAGCATGGGTCTCTTCCACTATGCTACCACTTCTGGTGTAGCTAGCCATTGCCTCCTACATGGCAGACTCCGGAAGGACGGATTTCATGGGATTGTATAGCCATCTCTGTGTCCAGTGCGCCTTGTAAGCATAACCTAAAAGACTGTTGAATAAAACTTGTTGCTGTTCTGTTCATCGTTGTCTGGACTATTGCTTATAAGGGCTGGACATAACAGGGGGAATTCTAGCATTGAACACAGGATGATCCAGTTCTCTTAGACCAGGCCTCATTGCATTTGAGAGCTTCTAGTGAGGCAGTGAGGCTCAGTGGCAGCGTTAACAGAGAAAGGCTCAGGATTTCTCACACACTTAGTCACTGATTTTGGCCTGCCAACTGATACTTTCTTTTCCTTCTTTTTCCTTGAGAGGGTCATTCTGGCTTCATGAGGTGCTTTCTATTGACAGTTGCCCATTAATTTAATACAGTAGTGCAGTTCCCCCTGAAAACATGCTGATTGCATTTCTTGGAAGGCATAGCCAGCAGGAGAGTCATTGCAGGCGCACCCCCCCAATAACGGACACAGACAACATTGAAAGTGGATAACAGCAAAGGGCCACATTTATTGATTCAATGCCCTAGTCCGAATTATAAATTTGTATTGGTAAAACGACCAATCATAATTCCTAAGGCAAGCAGGCCGAAGTAACACTGGTAAGGTACCACCCCAAAATTGCCAACGGCAATTGGTTACAATGTATCAATTTGTATCAATTTGTTTGTTAACAACAAACAAATTGTTGACCGTAGTCAATAACTAACTCATGACCCCACCCTCTGACGCGTATCCGTGAAATCACAGGGGTGATGCATGCTGGTTAGCAATCGTCATCACCCCATCGCCTGGTTCGTCGTTGACCGGACAACGTTTAACTAATTTATTCCTGTCTAGTGTTGTCCAGTCAATTGCGAACCTGCCGGATACTTGTGGGTCATACTGTTTACCTTACCAGTGCTACCCGCCACACGGAGGGGCTTCACAGAAGACCTGACGCCCCCCCCCAGACCGTCAGCTCGGTCAACAGGCCTGCTCGCCAGTCACCCAACAGGAGGTCCATACCTCCTCGCGACAGATGGACCCCATCCCCTGCATACAGGTCATAATTTTGTAGACTAATATCGGGGTGATGACTAACCCGCCCCCAAGCCCTGGTGGCAAGAAACCGCGCCACTGCCTTATTGACCGCGCGCCTAGCGCGGTCAAGAGCCAGGAGGTTAACGCCCCCTCTGTAAGAATGGCGCGGAACAATGTCCGACCAAACCAGGGTTGTGGCAGGCCAGACATAATGCAAGTAGGCGAGTTCCTCGCAAATCGCATGCTTGAGCGATAAGCCGGTGACCTGGCCCAAATCATTGCCCCCCAGATGTATGATTAGAATGTCAGGCGGGTCAGCCCCCAGGCCAGAAAAAAGGAAAGGCCGCAGCTCCTGCCATAAAATCCCAGGCTTACCATGCCATGCGAGACTGGCGTGGTCACCCAGTCCCAGTCGGGGTCCCCACTCTGTCGCCGCAGCGTAACGCGCTGCCCTGTGCACATAGCTGTGGCCCACCAGCCATACTGTCACCGGTGTAATACGACACCCAGGGTCTGTAAGAAAATTGAGAAAAAGGGGAGGTAAGGTGACTGGATTGGTACTCATGGCGGGAGTGGGCGCACATAAAACTGAAAACATTGTGAGCCCCACCTCCCCATGCTGCGTATGTCAGCCCCAGAGTACCCAAAAGCAGCTGCTGTAGAGGCTGCACCAATACGGAACGAATGTGTGCCATAACGGGCACCTGGTAGGCCCACCCTGGTGAGGGCTCTGCCTGTCACCTTCCAAAACTGAAATTTAGTAAGGGGAGACCCATCTTGGTGACAGAAAAACGGGCCGTGGTGCATGCCACGCAGTGACAGGAATTCCTGTAGGGCACCAACCGGACAGATGTCTGCCAAAGAACACCGTAGCAGTCTTACTCCACTGCCTACGCCATGCTGATCTGTTTTAGAGGAGCGGATCCTCAACTGGGCCCAGTCTTTGGCAACATAGACATCTTCGAGTTCCAGTGCCCTACCACTTGCATCCGCCTTAGACAGCATCACGAGTTCGCTGACGCGGAGCGCTCCAAAAAATGCCACCGTTGTGGCTGCATGAAAGAGGGCTGCCTCATAATGATCAAAACAGAGGCCTGGCCAGCCCCGGGCCAACTGGGTAAGAACCCATGGGGAAATAGGGTGCCGGTCGTCCGGGCAACGCCCGCGCTCGCGCACCCACCCCTCCAAAACGTGTCTCACACGGAAGTCAGAGGTGGTATCCACATGACCCCCTACTTTGGCCATAAAAGCCAACGCCGAGAGCTTGGATGCTATGGTGCGAGGTGCGAGGCCCTGTGCATGCAGGTGAACCATGAACCGCAGAACATGGTCCACCGGGATAGGCCAGGTCTCTGGCAAGTGAAATTGAGTAGCAAAAACCCTGTACGAATTGAATGCTTGTTGATACGCCTTACGCGTGCGTGGCGCTAGTGACAGGCCAATCGCCTGGTTCACCTCTCCTTGCCAATAGTCCACATCTCGTCCGGGAGTGGCGAGGGAAATTCCTCCGCATCCGGGGCCAAGGCGCGGAACCGGGAGATCTGCAGGCGGGACAAAGCGTCAGCAATATCGTTATTAACCCCTGGGACATGCCTGGCCCTGAACAAGACGTTGAGGCGCAGGCAGCGCAGTACAAAATGGCGCACTAGATCCATAACCCTGGGCGATTTAGAAGTCTATGCATTGACAATGTGTACAACGGCAGCATTGTCGCACCAGAAATGCACCACTGAATTAGCCCACTGTTCGCCCCATAGCATCAAAGCCCCCAGAATGGGAAAAAATTCCAGGTATGTGAGATCCCGCAGGCGACCTGTGCCTGCCCATGCCGGTGGCCACCCACCATAGGCCCACTTCCCATTGAAGTACATCCCATAACCCAGGGATCCTGAGGCATCAGACTGGACCTGGAAATTGGGGGATGCCAGGAGGTCAGACCTCCAAAATGAGACCCCGTTAAACTCCCTCAGGAATTGCAACCAGACGAACATGTCTGCCCTGATACCCCAGGTAAGCCTGACTCTGTGGTGGGGCCTGGATAACCCTGCCATGGCGTCGCATAAGCGCCGGGCAAAAGCCCTGCCCGGTGCGACCACCCTGCAAGCAAAATTAAGGTGCCCATGTAGCACCTGCAGTTCCCTCAGGGATGCCTTACGCTTGGCCAGCAATTCAGAGATAAGGGTCACTATCCTGGACACCTTATCACCCGGCAACCTAGAAGCCTGCACTACTGTGTCAATCTCAACCCCCAGGAATACTAACTTGGTCGATGGGCCCTCGGTCTTTTCGGGCGCTAAAGGGACACCAAGTTCCTGCATTAGCGTCTGAAATGTATTGAGGAGACGTGCGCACGTGTCCCAGCCCCGTTCACCCCCGAATAGAAAATCATCCAGGTAATGGGCTACAGACCGGGACCCTGACCTGCGGACGAAAGCCCACTCTAGGAAGGTACTAAAACGCTCGAAAGCCGAGCATGATATGGAGCAGCCAAAAGGCATGGCCTTATCAAAATAATATTCCCCTTTAAATTTAAAACCCAGCAATTCAAAGTCGCCCGGGTGCACCGGCAAGAGGCGAAAAGCCGACTTAATGTCGCACTTGGCCAGCAGGGCACCCGGGCCACATGAGCGCACCATGCGCAGCGCATGGTCAAACGATGTATACCTGACCGAACAAAGGTCATCAGGTATAGCATCGTTGACCGATCGGCCTGCTGGGTAGGACAAATGATGAATAAGGCGAAACTCCCCTAGGGACTTTTTGGGAACCAAACCCAATGGCGAGACCTTAAGATTGGGAAACGGGGGTGCGGGGAAAGGTCCAGCGACCCTGCCCGCGTCTAACTCCTTTTTAATGCTGGCCGCAGCCACCTCCTCCCTTCCTCTGAGGGATAAAAGGTTGGGAGCATCCTGAGGGGACCTATCACCCATAAAAGGGATACGAAATCCCTGCTTAAAACCTTGAAGGAGATACTCCCCGTCCTCCCCCTTCGGGTACGATGCGAGCCAGCGCTCCAGCATGTCCACCTTAATTGGGGAGGGGGCCTTTTGGAGAACTAGCTCCATCCGTGGCAGCCTTGCCAGCCCACTGTCCACCCCTCCCTCTGCCTCGCGCCCCCCCAGGCTTGGGACAAGCAGAGGCTGCGTGGGGACCAGAACATGTGGGACACTCATGCTTATACCTGCAGTTCTTTCGATTGCAGGAACCATTTGACGAGAAAGTCCAGCACAGCAGGCGGGCTGGAACCCCCTGCCCCGCCGGTTGGCGGGTAACCTGCGCTGGAGCCGCTCGCTGGACCGCATGTCCACAATGGTATCTATCCCCCGGGGCAGGGCGTGTGGGTGTCATATACAAGAGCCACAGTCTCTGGCACGGCTCGTCCCATCTCATCTCGGGGTGGAGGGGAATCCTCATACGGAATTCCTCATCATATGCTAGCCATGAGGGGCCCGGAAAATCTACCATCGCCCTATATATGTTGTCCAAATATTGGACCATGGGAATAGCTAAATCCGGCCGCGCCCTCAGATACACCGCCATATATATTAAATAAGCGGGGAGCCAGTTGGCCCAGGTACGCGGCGGCTTACGGCGGCGTGCCTGCTCCTTATCCTTCTCATCCTGACCCTCCCTTTCCTCCTTGGTGGGCTCTCTGTTCAGGAGTGAGAAGATATCTACGTACTCCCCTCGCCATATCTTTTCTCTGGTAGCCTGTGCCAAGTGATCACCCAATGGCAAGGAATACCCTGCCGTTGGCAAAGCCGAAAAGGGGACAGCCGGCCTATTGAAAGGGGCCTGAGCTAACCCTGCAACCCCCAGGACATTCCCAGCAGTATAAGGACCGAGGCCCACCCCAGTGGGCATGGTGGCAGTCGTTGTCGCCGGGTGGGTCGCCAGCAGCGTGGCCCCCGCACCACCCGCGCGAGGCCAAGGCCACTGAAAGGCCCCCCCTATGTTGGGAATGTGTGTAGATGTACTTGCTTGCACCGTATACTCACATGCTGCACCCCCGCGGGCCGCCCCCACCGGGGGTTCCGGCCCACTGGGGGCGTCGGAGCTCACGACCGATGTAGAGCTCATCACCGGGGCTTGACCCGCACCAGGTTGCTGGCTGGGGAGCTGCGAGGCAGTGGCCGGAGCCGCGCCACCCGCCTGCAGCAGCTCAACCCTCCCCGCCGGCTGTTGTCCTGCTGCCGACAGCGCCTCAAAAGGTACCCCGAAGGGGGCGCCTGCCTGACTGGCCCGGGCCAAAGACGCCTCCAGGGCCGCAATGCGGGCCAGTAAGGTGTCCACGTTGACCATGGGCAAAGGGCCGGCCGGCCCGCCTGATCCTGGCATGGGGACAGGTCCCTGCGCCCCAGGGCCCATATATGGCCATTGGCCAGCGCCAAAGCCCGGTAGGGCTGGTGAAGAAACCTGCCAAGGCAGGGAGCCGGGCCACCCCCCAAGGCTAGAGGGCCCCGGGAGAGGCTGCGGCCCAAAAGAAATAGGCCCGACGGAGTGGGCAGGAGGAGGAGCGGTGTCCACCGCTCGCGGGCCGCGGGCCGGAGCGCCCTCCGCGCCCGCACTCTGATCGGGCCAAGGGGCAATAGACCCCATTCCACCAGCCCCGGCCGGGGGTGGCAAAGGTGGCTGCTGAGGAGGCGGCACCACGGTCCTCCGACCTGGGTTGCGCCTCCTAACAGCCCGAGCTGAACTCGAAGCTGCCTTCTTTTTTGAAGGCATCTCTCCTGAAGCAAAAAAGGGAAGCCAGCCAGGCAGAATCGCCACCAAAAGGCTTCCCGGTAAGCTAACGAGCGACGGAGACGCAGGGGAAAAAACTTCTCCGCTCCGTCGCTGAGGCAAAATGGCAGCTCGGCTGCCTCGTGGCCACCCCTTTTATAAGGGAGCTGGCCACGCCCCTAACTACCCGGATTCTCTGTCCTGTGGGGGGGGGCCGCAAAGGGCGCGGCGGCCATTTTGGCGCCGCGCTTGCAATAGTTGCAAAACAAGACCCCGGCATCCCATCAAGCCCAGATCTATATTTCCAACACTGGCCATTCAGCAGCAGCACACCTGACTTAACAGAGGGAACAGTTCCAAGAAGGATGCTACAATGATATAAGGAAATTTGGTCCAATATGCCTGCTTTGCTACTCTGTTCCCTAACAGCAAGTTCATGTTGAAGGCCAGAAAAGTAAAAGGAGGAGCTCAATCTGTTGAGAGAAAGGTGGAATTGTTAGGAGTTTTCTCTCAAAATAAAATAATTGATAATTACATGCTTTCAAGTCTTCTCACAGAAGGCACAGCAGGGAATCTATCTCATACCTGTCAAGTTTCAGGAAATTTCTGTCAAATAAGGGAAATTTCCCGGCCAAAACAGGGAACTGGACAGCTATGCTTATCCTGTGTTGGCCTCCAGTCTTAACTCAGTCTAATTGCAGTCTAACTAATACGGGATGATGGTTTGGCAGAAATTTCCCGAAACTTGACAGGTAGGTATGGTCTATCTCCTAGTCTCTGGCTCCATAGCCAGATACCTAAACTAATGAATAAACTAGAATGAGAGTTGTTCCCCTTAACAACCTGGGCATTTAGATTCCTCCTTCCCATTTCCAGGGAAACAGAGTAAACTAGGAGAACAGCATTTAAGACAGGTAAAGGGAAAAGTCACCCTTGCTCGAAAACCAGCCATATCTGACTCTGGGGCATACCCGTCAAGCGGCGCTCTGGAAAATACGGGAACTGCTCCGGCCAGGGTGCGCACACACAGCAAAAACTCATTTGTGCATGCGCAGAACCCTTTGTGCATGCGCAGAGCCCATTTGCGATGGGTGTGCATGTGCAGTAACCCCTTCCCCCACTGTTGAAATACGGGGCGGCGGTGGGAAAGGGGAAGAACAGGCACAGAAATACGGGATTTCCCGGCCAATCCTGGATACTTGACAAGTATGCTCTATGGTTCAGTACTCATCTCTGTTTACAGCCAAAGAGCCAGCACTGTCTGCATCTGCAGACATTTCCATCGACATGTGGCAAGCATGCCTCAACACCAGAGTGCACAGAACACTGTTTACCTTCCCACCGAAGTGGTACCTATTTATCTATTTCTTGCTTTCGAACTGCTAGGTTGGCAGAAGCTGGGACACAGAGATGGAAGCTCACTCCGTTGTGCAGTGCTCGGGTCACAAACTGCTGACCTGTCAGTTGTGAAGTTCAGAGTCTTAACCACTTGAGCCATTGCAGTCCCCATTTAAGATGAGCAGTTGTCAAAGCAAAGAGGCTACTATTTGGGGTTCTGGAAATTTTAATCTCAAAATGCTAATTTTTAAAACCATTGTTCTTCCAAGATACCTCATTTGACAAAGAAGCCAGAGACTGCCTTTGTGCAGAAAAATGAGAGCAGAGCCATGCAAAGTAAATCTTTGCTATTTATCCACAGTGTTTCTCCATCCATTTCCCTTCCATGTAAGAGGAAACTGAATGTTAAAGACTGATGCTCACCATATAGATAGGCAAAGTAGGATATAAGCATCCAAAGACAAGGGAAGGAAAAATGACAATGTGGAGGTTTAAAAATTACAAGATAGGGTGTAGAAATTAGGAATGGGTGAGAATTCTCATTTTTAAAATACTGCATTGAGGGTTACATCCTCACTAGCCATGAGGCAATATTCAAAATTAACCTCAAATAACTTTTGGTTGTCTTATCTAATGTACCATCTAAAATTTAATTGTCAACTTTCCTTAGAAAAAGGCTGGTTTATTGTTGCTGTTGTTGTCATTTCAGTACTTCTTTTCTGTATGGCTTCCTCAACCTCTAAATAGGTCTCTTTTTAAATATGGATGTGTTTACTGTTCAGTGACAATAATTTTGGATGCCTTGAAAAAATGCATTTTGTTTTTTGATTCTGACTGTTATAAATACAATAAACACATTGAGATGTTTGCATGGGATTTTTTTTTTAAAAAAGGCAGTCAAATTGACCAACAATAAGTGGGTAAAAAGTGAAGCAATTTTTTCTCTCTCCTTTATGATATTGGATGGTGTGAAGCTGACAATGGCCTCATTTTCTACAATGACACATTTATGGATAAAAGTAAAGAAGCTCTAGATTTAGTAAAACAACTGGGCTTTTTCTTCTTCACTGCCTGACATAATAGCTCTCCAGCACTTTGCGAGGGTTGTAGCCACCTTGTTCATTTAATTTGCCTGTAGCTAGTTTTTGTGTTTCATGAAGCTGTACTTGACACTGAAGGTTAAAATCTCCCCTCTCCCTTACAAGGATTTTTTATACCTAAATAACCATAAACAATACCTGAAAAACACTCAAACATCTATTCAGTGGACTAATTCTTTAGAAATGAAGGTTTTGGAGTAGTGTTTTTTTAATTATACCATTTAGTGAATTACATAAGCAGGCATGGAATATTCATACTATGTAGTAGATAGTGTCCGTGCTTGGTAATAAATATATAAAGAACTGAGTTCCAGGCTTAATATTTGGATTGCAATTTTTTCCTTTTTATATATACAAGTGCTAGAAAGAAGATCCAAAGCCTTTTCCGGATAGTAACATAGCTTTTCTGGGTGTTAACCCTTTCCTCAGGGATCATAGAGCCATGCAGTAAAATAGTATAATTATTACAATGGACGTCCATTGGCACAAAGCAGATTACGCAAGGAGGCAAGGACGCTGAGGGTTACATGCTTGTAATAATTATACTATTTTACTGCTTGGCTCTATGATCCCCGAGGAAAGGGCTAACACCCAGAAAAGCTATGTTACTATCCGGAAAAGGCTTTGGATCTTCTTTCTAGCACTTGTATATATGAAAAGGAAAAAATTGCAATCCAAATATTAAGCCTGGAACTCAGTTCTTTATATATTTTATTACCAAGCACGGACACTGTCTACTACATAGTTGTAATCTTGCCTACGCAAGCAGAATTCTCTTCTTCTTCCCAGCACCTTTTCTGCTTTGCCCCGTTTTTTCTTGCCAGTATTGCATTATGGAATATTCATATACAGTGGTACCTCGGTTAAAGAGCATAATGCGTTCCACAGGATTGCTCTTTAAGCGAGTTTGCTAACAATGTTATTTTTATCTCACTTTATCCTGCTTTTTTTCATGAGTTCTCACACCTTTTGGGCCCTAAAACAAATGATTATTTTAAGGTCACCTTTGCACTGTAATACAAAATACAAGTAATTTGTATGTCAACATTCTTCTTGTTGTTGTACTCAGATTTGATTGAATGCATGTGACAAGCATTAAATTTAGCAATGCTGAAGCAAGGTGGAATGTTTCAGGGCCACGAGAACAAACATGTTGTTTATCAGTAATGTCTCTTTTTTTACCATGTCATCTGTGATTTGAAATAAGGGGAGGCAGACTTCGTGAACTTTTGCAAGATGCTGGAGAGGCAAGTAGTGCTGTGAGTAAATTAGAATTTTTCTCCAAGTAAAGAATAATGGAAACAAGTCACAGACCAAAGTTGTCACCCAGTTAAGAGATATATGGAGAGAGAGAGAAATAAGAAAATGGAACATTTCTGCACAAGAGCATGATTTAATCAGTGTCAATCCAACCAACCATCTACTGTGCCAACTGGTATAAATAAAAGAAAATATTGTCAGGATGGCAATTTTGTTGTTCTTTGTTTCTTCTTACTTAGGCAGCACCTGCTGAGCTGCTTACATTTTATACATCAGAATGACAGCTAGAAGTCGAAGCAGACACCTTGGGTTTTATCCTTAAATCTTAATGAAATAAAGTCTGAGCTAATTACTTCAGAGTCCCTGCATATTGTTTTAAATAAACAACAACAACAATGATAATGGCAGCCTACATTTGCAGCCTGGATTCCACAAAATCACAAATAATGGAAATCTTATCCACCTAGATTATGTTTGTTGCCCAGAGTAACTAGTTAGATGGGCAGGTATAAATTTGATTGATTGATTGGTTGGTTGAATGGATGAATGAATGAGGGTCCAGTGAAGCCCATTGGAAAAGCTACAATATTATGAATAACAGCCTCACTAATTACTTTTTAAACTTGACCCTTCAAATGACAGAAACCAGAGAATGTTCACCCTGTTCCTAAGTCAGTGTTTCCCAAACTTTGGATTTTGGACTTCAATTCCCAGCAGCCTAAGTCAGTACATTGGCTGCTCAGTGCTTTGGGGAATTGACTTAGGCTTCTGAGAATTGAAGTTCAAAAAACAAAGGTTGGGAAACACTGTACTAGATGAATGTTCATAGTCCTGTACCCAGTGAAATAACACCTCCAGACTTGGCTATTGCACATTTCTAAATGCACTAAATTTTAGAAGATGAAGCCAGAGGGCATTTTTAAGAAATCGTGAGGTTTGTGATCAAACAATGATTCAGACATGCCGAAGATTCCCCAAAACTAATGTGACCCACTTCTGGTGACCCTAAAGTTCTCGGTAGCAAATTGAAATTGATAGTTAATGTCTAGACAAGAGAATCTTTAATATAGGGGAAGCTGATGTATTGCCATCCAGATAATGCAGGACTGCAAGGCACATCATCCCTCACCACTAGCTATTCTGGCTAAGATTAGCAAGAATCTGCAGTGCAGTGACTCCTGCTGAGCCAGTTAGTCCTTACTGCCAGATTCAGTGGCCTCCAGCATCCAAGACCCATTTCCTTTTACTTTATATCTCTTTTGTATTGGTTTCTTTAGGGGGGAAAAGCCAAGAAGCACCACTGGCTGCAGGTAGAGTTGCCATATGTAACGGAAAACTGTGAATTTCATGTTTTGTAACTGTCCCGCACGGTTCCATAAAAAACATTAAAAATTCACAGTTTTCAAACCACTTGATTTGGAAGAAAAAAACACACATTTTTTCTTGCACTTCTATTGAAACGACCAGCAGGTGGCAGCAGCAGCAGGTAGGTAAACAAGGAGGGGGAGGACGCATCTTTTTCTGACTTGTGGCATCTGTAGCAGCAGTTTGATACCCGGATACTGCAGGACAGAATGAGCTCCCGTCTTTGTCCCAGCTCCTGTAAACCTAGCAGTTTGAAAGCAAGAAATGCCAAGTAGATAAATAGGGACCACTGGGGGGGGGGGCAGTGTTCCCTGTGCTCCAGTGTCTAGTCATGCCTGCCACATGACCACAGAAATGTCTGCTCCCGTCTCTGTCCCAACTCCTGCAAACCTAGCAGTTTGAAAGCAAGAAATGGCAAGTAGATAAATAGGGGCCATTTTGGTGGGAAGGTAAACAGCGTTCATGCGCTCTGGTGTCTAGTCATGCCTGACACACAACCACGGAAATGTATGCAGCAGCAGACAGAGCTGGCTCTTCGGCTTTGAAACAGAGATGAGCACTGAACCCTAGAGTCGGATACGACTGGCTTTTGAGCAACAGCAACTTTTACTTTTGTCCCATTTTTGTGAGAGGGAACTATGACTCTGGTTGGTAGTTCTTTTCTCATTTCATCCTCATATAGAGCGCCTGCCTGTAGAGTGTGGAAGAGGACTGTGCTGCTTCCTCCATATCTGGATGTTTTTCATTCTGTTGCCTCTTTTCAAAACCCACATCTCTACCTGGAGGTGTAAAAAATGGTGGCTACATGTGATTCCCTGAATGCTCAGGGATTTCCCCCATGCAGAAATGTAGGGGAAACTCAAAGCTGTCCTTCTTCTGCTGCTGCTGTATCCAAATCCAAATAATGGCTATCCTCATGATGATCAGCCATGAAGTTTGTCCTAGGAACAGTATAATGCAGTGGGCTTTCATCTGCCTTCCACATCACAGCATGACCCCCATACCACTGATCCATTCCACAAGTCACTTTCTCATCCTGAGCTCTTTTGGCACACAGAGTCCTCATCAGCCCCAGGCCAGTATTGATTGATGCTGCTGCACTGCCCTCCATCAAGATGGATTCAAGTGGGATTTAATCCACTTGGGGACCATCACCCTTCCCTGTGCACTTTGGTACCCAAGCCGTTAGGTTGTCAGGTTGTTAACTGCTGCCTGACACTCAGCAGTAGTGTCTACTTTATTACCATAGCAGGATAACCTGGTCAGGCAGTTATAGTTGTCCTAGGTGAAGATATTAATGCATGAGAAGCCCTTGGAAAAATAATGGCGCAGACCTTCTCACAGATGCATTCTACACAGGGATGGCTCAGTCTGAGGCAAAAGATCAGACTGAGTCCCTTCTGCTATCCACATATAGAAACCAACTGGACTAGTAGTTAAACCTTGCTTCATCACCAATGATAAGCTAGCATCCTTCAACATTTTTCAGGTAGTTTAGTGAGGTCAGGACAGACTGTTGAACATACATGACTATTCACTTGAAGAGAGGGAGAAAGCTGAGAAAACTTCCAGCAGCTATCATCCAGCAGCTATCACTTCGCTTTGCCCAATGTTGTTGCCAGACTCAATTCCAAGCATGAATAATATATGATGAAAGTTCTAATACTACAGCAATACACTTCTGATACTAATCCTGATACTTAGTAGACTAACTGTGAAATTTATACCTTCTTGGCGATTCTGATCAAGAAACTATTCACAATATTAATAACTCAAGTTGTATAATTCCTCTTTTGAGAACTGCAGATATAAATCACCTGAGCTGTTATGTGGTACATGTGAAGCATTTCATGGAAAAATCCCTAGAAAATCCCTAGAAAACTCTTTTAAGACTTATCTAGAGTTAGAACTATATTCAGTGTGAACCAATTTTCTATGATTTTGGTGATTTTTTGACTTGATTCTTTGGAAAGATATTACAAGAAATAAACTAATTTCTGGAAGAATTATGCATGTTGACAACCCATCCCTTGCATACATTTCCTGTTTTCTATTTATCATGAACAGAGTCTGATAGCATATATAAATATGGCTCTTTGAAAGAAAAATAATAAAAGCAAATCCCAAAACTATTCAAGCTGCCATAGCACTTAGTACAAGTGAAGCTTAACTCTGAGTCACTATTGACAATAGAGTTTAACACCACTGTAAGCAGAGTTGGCCATGGTTAATCCTTTCAGAATACTATACTCCACACCTGCTACATAGGTAATAAATGCTCCATTTGCAGGGGATTATCTCCTCCCTCTTCTTTTTTTCTCTGGATGAACAAAGAAGGAGAGAAAAAGATAATCTCTAGAACGCAGTGGCCAGGTAGGTAATAAATGCTACTTTTCAAGGGATTAGCATCATTGAGCCAGCACTGCAGAGAATAGAATATAACATTTAACATACTTGAAGCCCACAATAGACAATGAAAATCATGTTTATGCAAAGGTAATGTAAGGTTTACCCATTACCTTCATTTGTTTACTATTTGTTTGCTATATCTCAGTGTTTGGTAGGGACATAAAGAAATATTTCATGAGATATTATTGCTTACAATTTCAAGGATAAGTATACTAATGCAAAAACAATACTTAAGGGTCAAAATGGACAAAAGACTAAAAAATGACCTGAGAACAAAAATCAAATTATCCCAGTACAATAAAAGTATTTCTATACTCTTATTTGAAATGCAGGCCAGAATCCTATTGAGGATTCATGCCAGTTTAAGTGTAAATGTGTAAATCATGGCAGCATTGCTACTAATTAACTAGTTGCTGCTTGCATTCTGTGTTTTATGCCAAGTTGCATGACTGGCACATGACAAGGAAGCTGACATGTTCATTAGTGGCAATTGGGTGCTTTGAGTTGTGCAATTGCACAAGTCAAAATATTACATAATTGATAAAGTAAAATTTCTACCTTGTTGATTTCCTGAGTCTGGAAGATAATTAAACTTTTTAGAACCTCCCAAGCCAACATATCTATTGTCAATGGTAGCCTGAATGAAGTCCAGATACCAAAGATATGGAGGAAGGCTCAGGTGATAGCTATACTTAAACCAGGCAAGCCACCAGAAGGCCCAAAAAGATATAGGCCCATATCTCTTCTTAGTTACCTATATAAGATATATGAGCATTTAATCCTGAACCAACTGTCTGCAATAGTAGGACCCCAGTTTATACCACAGAAAGATGGTTTCAGACCTGGCAAAGATTGTGCAGCACAAATTCTTAACACAGTACAGTACATAGAAGATGTTTTTGAACTGAAGGAAATCACAGGCTTAGTGTTTATAGTTCTCACTGCAGCTTCTGACACAATCAACCACACAGCCTTGCTGAAGAAAGTCTCCCACATCACAAAGGATTTTAAATTCACAAAAATAATAGGATGTTTATTGGAAACCCATAGATTTTTTGTCGATTTTCAAGGACAACACAGCTAATGGAGAAAACAAAGAACTGGCCTCCCACACTGTTTAACATATATTTCAATTTTAATTTGTACCCCGCCCTTCTCAGTGCAGGCCGACTCAGGGCGGCTTCACAACAAATTATAAAGTTACAAAATACAGTTTACAAAATGCAGTTTACAAAATGCCATATTTCAATATAACAGAAATACAATTTGCGCATATGACATATCAAAAATATAGCATAAAAGTACAGATACATAGCAATACATAACAGGCCACTTTGCCCCAAATCAAGTTCAAGTCAATGGGCGACGGCAACAAAAAGTCCTCCTCTCATGGCCTACCCAGCCAAGAGGAGGGTCCGGTCTCCAGCGATGAGGTGGTGGTGGCAGTTCTTGAAGGCACCCGGGGGCCACACCACTATCACCCTTCTCCTCCGCCCTCCCCCTCAGCAGCGGTCTTCTGCCAACCCGGTCAGCCCTTTACCTCTCCCAGAAAGGGGAGGAAGGGTGGGGCTCCCCTCAGCTGGTTGGCAGCAGCGGCGGTCTTCTGCCGGCCCGGGTGGCCCTTTACCTCTCCTGGCAAGGGAGGGAAGGGTGGGGCTCCCCTCAGCTGGTTGTTGTTGGCGGAACATATATACTAATGATTAACCACTGCCGGAAGCCACTAGGAACTTTCTTTACGCTGATGACCTGGCAATTGCCACACAGTGTGCAACCTTTGAGGCTGTTGAGAAAAAACTGACTGAGGCTTTGAATTTAATGGCCACCTCAACTCTTTGCTTTTCATTTGAAAAACCATGAGGCATCAAGAAGCCTGCAGGTGACTTGGAATGGAACCAGGCTTGAACATTGCATCACCCCCAAATACCTGGGAGTTACTGTTGTGGCCTGTGATCCAAGGGGTGAGAGGAGGGGGACAATTGGCCTGCCCCTCAGCCTGCTGCCAACTCAGATCCAGACCAGGGGTGCAAAGAAGCAGACCTGTCACCAGCTCCCCAGCCTGCTGCCAGTTTGGAGCCAACACCTTGTCGCCATCAGCCAAACAGATCAGGGGTTGACAGGAGAACTGTCAGAGGCACCAGGTGTCAGCAATGTGAAGGACAGGGTGGAGCCCAGCATTTCCAAAAGATGCAGGGCTCAACTAAGGAATGCTCTGCAGCTGAGAAGGAGGGCTAGGGCCAGCCTCCAAAGGCCAGCACCAGCTGTGAGCTCTGAGCTTCCTTAAAGAAGGGGCCATGCTGGCAAGCTCTTGTTGGAGCAATCATTTTGGACCCCCGACACTGCATTACTAGAATCTCTGTCTGCCTCCTGAAGCCTGAACCTTTGCCTGGACTACTGATGACATCTCTGGATTACCCCTGTGTCTACAGTTCTGCTTTGATCAGGTCTGAAACTCAGCTATCCTTGGCTACTGCTTTGTTTACCCCTTTTCAACTCATGTGAGAATTTCTCCTATCTTGTGTGCAGTGGCTGCAGGCCCACTCACTCTCCTGTGTGTATCTGGGCCATAACAGTTACCCTGGATCGAACTCTCACTTTCAAGGCCCACTGCCTTAATACCAAACAGAAGGTTTTTGCCAGGAACAATATTCTGAGAAAAATAACAGACACAAGTTGGGGTGCCCAACCACACACATTAAGAACTTCTGTGCTCGCTTTATCTTACTCTGCAGGAGAGTATGCTAGTCCAGTGTGGTGCAGAACAAAACATAGAGGGCAGGTGGATATGGCCCTAAATGAAACAGTGAGATTGGTCACAGGATGCCTAAAACCAACCCCAATACAAAAAGTGCATTACTTAGTTGGCATTCCTCCATCAAAATTCCATCGAGAAAGTGCTGCTCAGAAAGAGTGGGTCAAAGCAAGTTCTTTGGGAACACACCTGCTTTTGGATCACCAACCACCAGAGATGGAAATCGAGGCATAGCTTCCTCAGAACATCTGCCCCTCTGAACAACCAGTTCCCACAGACTGCCTTAGGACTATGGGAGGCAAGCAAGGAGCTACCAGATAACTGGGCAAAACCACATGACCCTCTACTGTCTGGCCAAAAACAACCATGGCCTGTGTGGAAAGCTTTAAATAGACTGTGTACAGGGGCAGTAAGACCAAGGGCTAATCTGAAAAAGTGGGGTTTCCCTGTAGATGAAAGCCTGTGTGAATGCGGAGAAATACAAACTATTTCCCATGTGACACAATGCACATGATGCCCCTCAACACGCACTGAGGAGGACCTTATGTTGGCAAGAGGCAATGTTGTTGATATGGCCCAATATTGGGCAGATGTCATCTAGCCCTTTTTAATTCTATTTTGTTTTTAGATGTGTTAATTTTAGCTTTGTATGTTATTATATGCTGGTGGTGCATCTGACACGAATAAAGAAAGAAAGGTAGCTTATAGTTTCTGGGAGCTGTATGAAGATAAATCAAAACCCAGACAATGATATTTCATGCAAATAGCAAAATATTGATATGGTAAAGGGATAATGTCATCCAGCCAGTGCTGATGTAGATGCTTATGGAATACAAATCAGGGAAACTGCATATTCAGGATCTACTAGTAACACATATTAAATGTTTTGGGCACAACATTTCTTCAGGTAATTCCTAGAAGGTGTGGAAATCCAACAATATTTCCCATTGTATGTAGGCCTTGCCATTTGTGGCAAACCATATGATTTCATAAGTACTATAATTATCAATTCGGTCAAAAATGCAAGCTGCAGTCAATGAGAATATAACAGAATGATAGTCTGCATAGCAGTTTTCAAAGAGACAGCCATGTTAGTTTATGGCAAAAACAGTAAGGAGTCTCATGATCGATTATAGATCACCACATCTATTATTACATCTGTTAGACTCACACTTTTTCTTGTATTAAGTAGTGGGTTTCCCTTCTGATGCCAGGCAAGACATTGGCCAAAATCCATTAGCAAGTCCACTCTGGATTTTAATCTGAACATTAAATGAGATACCCAAACTGCTGCTGTTCTTTTGGGGAAGTGGGGCTCAGTACTTCTGATAGCTTCTGTAAACTATGAACTAAAACCTAGACTGCATTCACCATCTACTGGAATGAGAAGTAGTACCTGAATACTTGATGTTGTTCAGTAGCTATGCAAAATGGCTGAATTAGTGGCTGTAAGTGGATAAATAGTGTGAAGTAACCTCAGCCTGAGCCCTGCTTAGCACCTGAGTGGCTAGAGTGCCAAGAAGGAGCATTTGGCTTTATTGTAGGAGGTGTGTCCAGCTGTCAATCTTTTCCTTTGGGCCAGCTGAATCTTCCCGGATAAGGAGTATTATTTCCAGTTTCCCCTTTCTCTCTTAAAATTGTAACATATCTTCTTCTTTTTAAAATTAAACTTACAGATGCCACACTGAACACAGAAGTTCTGTGGGGCAGTCTGGGGAGCACATTTCCCTTTTTGGAGCCATTATGCACCTGTTAGTCATCGTCAAACTGCGTACATCTCTCTGATTTCATAAATCAGTCCAAAACCAGATCACATCCATAAATGAAACTCAGTAAATGCTGGGCTATTAAGCTTGTTCAATGACAAAGGAGGAACAGAAAATGGAGAAACCACCCTAACAATAACAGGAAAGCTAATGATTTAGCTAACTGAAAAGAAAGGCAAAGCATAAAAATACTGTAAAGAATAGGAGCAATAGGACTGCCAACAACCCTTAGAATGAACAACAGTGCATTGAATAAGAAACATTATTAGAGATTTAAGCTATTATTAGAGACTTACTTATATTGACAACAGAGTGAAGACACTATAGAGAGAACACAAAGGGAAGATAAAATCAAAACACAAAGGGACAGATTAAAGAGAGGGAAGGAGTTGGAAAAACATCTTCAAAAACATCATAGAAGTCTGGGGACTGAGAAGAGAAAATGGTGGTCATTGTTATAGTGGTTGTAAACTGATTGTGGTGAACATGAGTATATCAGACTCCATTATAACTATCATACTTAAAATTGATTGTTATCATTATTTGCAGTGAAACAGCGAAGGATATTCCTGGAAAACAGAACATCCGTATGGTATGATCTAATCTTTTCATGATTTAATTATTAGGAATCATTTTCTTAATATTAAGCTTATAAATAAGACTCATCCACTGCAGAGTGGAAATCGGGACATGGTTTTAACACAAAATCATTATGTAAGTCAAATTTTATGTAACTCGGGGCATATGTAAGTTGGGGTTTTACTGTAAATACTAAAGAGAGGAAGAAATTGTGAAGGAGTCAAAGGAAGCTGGGTAAGTGAAATACAGGAAAGAAAAAGAAATTGAAAGGAACTGTTTGTCAGACAATGTCACTATGGCTGTTGCCCACATATCCAGTCAGGTCTGCCACAAAATACTTTCCTGCTAAAGGTAAAGATGAGAAAGAGTTCTTTAATAACATCTGCTTGTTATTATAGGACATCATGGGACAAGAGGTAAGATATAAACCTCATCTTTCAGTTTTTTAACCATTTTGAATGAATTATTCTCAAATCACAGAGGTGGGACAAGGAACAGTTAGACCAGTGGTGCCCAAACCTTTCAGGCTGCGAGCCAATCACGTGGTTCAGGGAGCTGGTCACTATGGCCCAGGGGGAGGATCCAGCCCCCAACACCAATTCACCCAGCCCAAGAAGCCCTCATTGCTCCTGCAGTCGAAAAGGTGACCAAACATTGTATCAAATCGAAACAGAAGGAAAACCGTTCAAGGCAATATTAATGAAACAAGAAGACGGAAGTCCGTGTTGAGAGTAATTCTTCTTTACTATATTTCCAAATAAAGTTCGATATTCAAAAAGACAAATAAAGTATTTCTCTTCAGAGTTTTTATGTAATTCTTGGTTTCTCATAAAATATATGTAAAGAGACTTAAATTGTTCATCAAAGCAAATCAAAGCGAATCCGGTAGTTTAATGTTTTTCAGAATTCTTTCATCAGGATTTCTGAGATTAAATACAAAATAATTTCATTAATGCATGAAGGGAGTAATAAAAGTATACTACCAATGAGGCAGCACTGAAAAATACAGTAGCGCAAATGAGGGGGAACATTCGGTATCACTCACAATCAAGCATTATTAAACTCCACAAAAATATGTACACATTTACAAAATAGTAGTCCACTTTATAACAAAACAGGTATTGTAATATAATAAAAACAATCTTATGTTAAGTTAGCCAAGCTACATACCAGAATATGCAGTGCGTCATGAGCCTCATAAGCGTATTCTCTTCATGTGCTCCCGGCGTCAAATCTAATCCATTCTTTTTTTTTTAATAAATTTTATTGAATATAAAAATACAAACATTACAAAAGAAAGAAAATACAGAAAAGAAAACACGTAATTAAAAAGAAAGAAAAGAAAAAGAAAATCCAATTACATTAAACATAACATAAACACTAATAATCACCCTGTGTATTTACAAGTTGTAAGAGTCTGCAGGAATGGATTAGAATCTAATCCATTCTAAAAGCAGACTAAATAACAAGGCAAAGCTATGCAAGTGTTCAAAATGATCGTGAAGTACTATAAAAAATTGAACAGTGAGATCATAAGAAACAAGTGAAGTCAACCTTGCAATTTAACCCTTGTGGTTCTAGTGTCCTGAAATATTGGATGTAAAAAGCCTCACATTGGAGTAGAGGTTTGTCAATGTTAATTCTCTTGTAGCGTTGAGGGGAAATGGTCTCCAATACAACAAACTTTAGCTGATTTTCGGTATGTCCTTTAGCTAAATAATTTTCAACAAGTGGTGCACCGGTGGTTTGACATCTAATCTGAGACCTATGTTCGGATATCCGAATTCTGAGTGATCTTTTGGACTGTCTGATATAGCATGTATCACAGGGACAAATTACCATATATACCACATTTTTAGACTGACAATCAGAAAAGCCTTATAATCTGTGTTCAATACCCCTGTTTGGAATAGTAACAGTATCGGTTTCCCATGTAAATCTGCATGCCACACATCTTTGACATTTAAAGTGACCTGAAGTAGCCCTAATAGGTGTGCAGGGTGGTGTGGCAAGATCAGTACTGGTAAGGATATTCTGAAAAGAACTAGTTCTTCTATAGCCAATTCTAGGTTTATTGCATTCAGGTATCTCATCTAAAATGTGCCAATGTTTCATAATGATGCATTTAATGTGATTGGACAGTGGTGTATATTGTAAAGAGAAATTGATTCTTAGGTCCGTGTCAGTCTGTTGTTTCCTTGCAAGCAGTTGCGACCTGGGAGAATGCAGGGTGTAACAGGAAGGGATTATAGAAGGAGCTGGTGAGATAATGCATGTTAGCTTTCTGTGCCATTCAGAGCAAGTTCTGAAAAACAACAAATTATAGGACACAGAATGTACTGTTATATTAAAAATCAAAACTATTTTTCTGTATTCCTCATGGACTATCTGCATAGTGGCAATATTACAATGGCACAAGATGGTCATTGAATTGTGAATCTGGCGTCCTTCAGATGGGAATAGATGCTTTAAACTCTGTTAGTGAGTTATTTGTATGTATTGTCTTGCTATGTAGAATGGTTCATGGTTTATACTGTGTCACTTTTGAAGATCATTTATGGCAGCTTGCAGGAACATTGCTTTTCATAAGGAGACAAGAATCCTACAGGCTTAGGGCACAAACTGCAAGTTAAGAGTGACTGAAGTCTGGATAGGTTTGAATAGGGTGCATCAGCCCCTTGTCGCAAAAGGTGCCCTTAGGCTGGTCTAACTCCTTGTGCTGGATGTTAGCTGCTGATTGGTTGCTGTCAACTCCATTTCTGTGGTTTTTAATTTTCCCCCTTCTATTTTCCTATTAAACCAGCTGAAGTCCCTCCCTTTCTGAGCTGGGAAGGGTTTGGATACAATATAGCCTTAGCCAGCCTAAGTATGCACAACCAAGTAATGTCAATTTAGCTCAGGAGTTCTCAACCTTTTAAAGCCGAGGGCCGGGTCATGCTCCCTCAGAGAGCTTCAGGGGCCAGATGGCATTTCCTGGTGTGGTGGAGGCGGTGGGGGTACCACATGAAATTACACAGCAGGCCGCATCCAGCCCCTGAGCAGCACGTTGAGAATCCCTGCTTTAGCTAGTTAGTATTGTGCCTTAGTTTTAAACACAGAGAAGTAGCTCACTAACAGAGATGCTTTGGAATTTTTCTTCTTTTGTCAATGCCAGCCAAAGGAGTCTGGGACATGCAATCCAAAAAAGTAATTGTTTCAAGTTCTGACTAATAGTTAAAAAAAGGATCCAGGGGTGATCCAGGGAATTACCGACCTGTCAGTTTGACATGTGTCCCAGGTAAAGTGATGGAAACCATCCTAAAAGATAGAATTAATAGGCACATAGAAGAGAAGGCGCTGCTAAAGGAGAGCCAACATGGCTTTTGCAAGGGCAAATCATGCCTCACTAATCTGTTGGAATTTTTTGAGAGTGTCAACAAGCATGTGGATAAGGGGGATCCAGTTGACATTGTTTATCTGGACTTTCAGAAGGCTTTTGACAAGGTTCCACACCAAAGGCTCTTGAATAAACTTACCAGTCATGGAATAAAGGGAGAGGTCTTGTCCTGGATCTGCAACTGGCTAAGGGACAGGAAACAGAGGGTAGCACTAAATGGACACTTCTCCAAGTGGAGGGAAGTAAAGAGTGGGGTCCCCCAAGGTTCAGTACTGGGACCCCTGCTTTTCAACCTCTTCATAAATGATCTAGAGGTAGGAGTAAAAAGCAAAGTAGCCAAATTTGCTGACGACACTAAATTATACAGGGTAGTGAAAACTGTGAGAGATTGTGAGGAGCTCCAGAGGGATCTCTCGACACTGGGGGAGTGGGCAAAACAGTGGCAAATGAGTTTCAACATTAGTAAGTGCAGAGTGATGCATGTTGGGGCAAAGAACCCCAATTACATTTATAAACTGATGGGGTCTGAACTCTCTGCGACAAACCAGGAAAGGGACCTTGGTGTCCTGGTGGACAACTCAATGAAGGTGTCAACCCAGTGTGCCTCAGCAGTGAAAAAAGCAAACTCAATGCTAGGGATCATTAGGAAGGGTATAGAAAATAAGTCAGCAAGTGTCATTTTGCCTCTTTATAAATCTATGGTGAGGCCCCATCTGGAATACTGTGTACAGTTCTGGTCGCCATACCTCCAGAAGGATATTATGGAGCTGGAAAAAGTGCAGAGGAGGGCAACCAGAATGATTAGGGGACTGGAACACCTTCCTTACCATCTGAGGCTGCAACGGTTGGGCCTCTTTACTCTTGAACGACGACGTCTAAGAGGTGACCTGATTGAAGTTTATAAAATCATGCACGGTGTGGACAAAGTAGATAAGGAAAAACTGTTTTCCCTATCGCATAACACTAGAACTAGGGGACACTCCATGAAACTTTTGGGTACTAGTTCTCAAACAAATAAGAGAAAGTACTTTTTCACCCAGAGGATTATTGGTCTATGGAACTCCCTGCCAGAAGAAGTGGTGACAGCTGACAGCTGACAGCTTTAAGAAAGGATTAGACAAGTTCTTGGAGGACAAGGGTATCAATGGCTATAATTATGGATACCTAAGGACAACCTCCAGGTTGGAGAGATAGGCAGGATATCTCTCAATATCATTTCCAGGGAATCCTAAGCAGGCATCTGCTTGGGAATACCCTGAAGGAAATGGTGAGCCACTGTGTGAGACAGAATGCTGGACTGGATGGGCTGTGGCCTGTTCCAGCAAGGCTGTTCTTATGTTCTTATGTTTATGTTCTTAAGTTACAGTTAACAAGGGCCCTATGTATTATAGAAAGCAATATGTGTTGTAGTAAGCAACCATTCTCTACCATGTGACACTTTCTGAATATAGGCCATCTTCACTGCTTCCACATGTGTTATCAACATTCAGGCTGCCCTTTGCTATTGAAAGTTTGGCATGTGGGCATGGTGTTATGTAGCAAAATCAAACCATTTCCTGGTGTGTCATGGGCTCATAATTACAGTATTGCACATTCATAAACTGGAGGGTTTTTTAAAAATAAATTTCCTGACTTTTTAAAACAAAACTTTAATTATTCACATTTTGTTGTTCAGTCGCAGAGTTGATTCCGACCCTTTGCGACCCCATGGACCATTTTCCTCCAGGCACCTCTATCCTCCACCATTCTCCTCAGCCCACCAAGCTCTGTGTCCATTGTGTCCACAATACCATCTATCCAGCTCATCTTTGGATGCCCCCTTCTTCTCTTGCCCTCCACCTTTCCCAGCATCAAGGCCTTCTCAAGTGAGTCCTCACATACTATATTATTCACATATTATATGACTATACTTGTGAATGTTGTCTTACGGACCTCAGAAAACTAGACTTTGGAGATTAGAAATCTAGTTTAACTCACAGGGCGGTCATCAGAAATTTCTGGGCCCCATACTGAGCAATCCTATTGCCCCCCCCCTTTACACACACACACTTTTCTCTCTCCTCGCATTGGGGTGGCTGCTGCTGCTGGAATACACAATTTCCCAAAAGAAATCGATGGGCAGTTGTATCCAACTTTAGAGTTCAGTGCTCATCTCTGATTACAGCCAAGAGCCAGTGGGCTTGATCCACAAAAGCTCACATTAAAATACAGAAGTTAGTCTTTAAGCCTTGCTTGAAAGCCAGTTGTATCCAACTTTAGAAGTCAGTGCTCATCTCTGATTACAGCCAAGAGCCAGTGGGCTTGATCCACAAAAGCTCACATTAAAATACAGAAGTTAGTCTTTAAGTCTTGCTCGAAAGCCAGTCGTATCTGACTCTAGGGTGCACTGCTCATCTCTGTTTCAAAGCCAAAAAGCCAGCGGTCTGCTTCTGCAGACATTTCTGTGGTCATGTGGCAGGCATGACTAGACACCGGAGCACACAGAATGCTGTTACCTTTCCACTGAAGTGGTCCCTATTTATCTACTTGCAATTTCTTGCTTTCAAACTGCTAGATTGGCAGGAGCTGGGACAAAGAAGGGAGCTAATTCCATCCTGCAGTACTCGGGAATTGAACTGCCTACCTTCTGCCTCCCATTCAGTGTCTTAGCCACTTGAGCCACTGTAGTCCTTATGATCACAGTTTTGTGCCACCAGGGCTCCAAAAGAAAGTAAGGAAGGATGGAAGGAAGAAAGGAAGGATGGAAGGATGGAAGAAAGAAAGGAAGGAAGGAAGGAAGGAACGAAGGATGGATGGATGGAAGGAAGGAAGGAAGATAGAAAGGAAGGAAGGAAGAAAGAAAGATAGAAAGAAAGAAAGGAAGGAAGGATGGGTGGAAGGAAGAAAGGAAGGATGGAAGGAAGGAAGGAAGATAGAAAGAAAGAAAGGATGGAAGGATGGAAGAAAGAAAGAAAGAAAAAGAAAGGAAGGGTGGATTAAATCTAAACAATAAATAAATAAATAAATAAATTAGTGAAGATAGATAGACAGACAGACAGACAGACCCACCTGGGAGTGGAGGGGGCAGGCCAAAGAACAGCAGTGGCCCGCCTGAACTGGCAGGAGGGATGAGGGTGGGGGCCTGACCACCCACCCTGGCTCTGTTTCCTGTCCCCCACCCCCGCAGGCAGGCAGACAGGCTTACCTGGCAGTCGTGGGGCACGTGTTTTGCCTGGCAGGTCCATAGCTGGTGGTGGGGTGGGAAGCAGATGTCTGGTGTCGGCGCCGACCTGAGAAGTCGTGCTCCCCACCCCACAGCTTGCTGCTGCTCGGCGGCGGTGGCTGGAGGCCCCGGTGCCTTTGAAGGCGCGTGCCCCGCGGCTTCCTGCTGCTGCGTTCAGCCCTGGGGCCCGCCCTCCTCGTGGGCTGGCAAGCCTTGACCCCAGATATCCGGGTCAAGGCAGGGGCAAGGGGCCCTCTGGCAGGGCATGCACAGTGACGCCATGGCCACGCACCGCGATTTTAAAAAAGTTAGATTTTTTTTAAAAAAATAGTTTTTAAAAATGGGCTGCCCACCCCCGCAGGCCCCTGCAGCTCCGGGCCCATGATGGGAGTCCTGGCTCTACCCCCCTGATGGCGGCCATGGTAAGTCATGAACCCACTGAATGATAAATTACTATTTCTTGGCCTCAGTTCATCTGTCAAAGAGGCATGACGGTCACCTATTTGATAAGATTTTAGAAAGAATGAAGCACTTACTCAAGTGCTCTCAAGTATGAGTAATTTAAAAAGTCATAAGAAAAATAAAACAGAAGATTTCTGAGCATCAAGGGCATGCACTTTTAAATCTATAATCAAGAAAGGAAGAGTTTTTGCAATAACAAGTTCCAAAAATACATCATTTGTTCTAGGGTTGGGCAAGTGTCAGACTCACAGTTCTAGCTTTGTTTTTCAGAAGAATGGTAAAGTCTTTGAACTTGAGTTCAATGAAACTCAAGATGACAAACATTAAATAAGAATTAAGAAAGAAGGTGTCTTGAAGCACATAGTTATCCCACTGAAAGGCACCAAGACAAATCTCATAACAAGGCTAACAAGGCTTTTTTTATATAAAAAAAAGGTGGGGAGGGGGCTTCAATACAGTTCTCAAAATCCTCTGGGAGAATCTTAGAATTGTAGCCTAAGTTTTGTTCTTCCATCCAGAAATTCACTACTGCTTCTGAAATCCACCTTCAGCTTTAATTTTTGGGAGTCAGCTTTAATTTTAGTGGAGGAGGCCAGAATAATACTTTTGTTATTTTTAGATGAATGGGAGTCAGATATTCTTGTCAGCCTACTGCAAATCACTCAAAGAACTATTTATAGACAGTGGGATTTCTCCACACAAAGCCTTCTGTGATATTTCAATCCTTGTGAAGCATAGCAATCATGCTCCTTAAAGGTAGATATGAGTCTGTACATTCCATATTGAAAGTGTGTACACAGACTCTAAATTTTGTGACTAATTGGGCCCTTTTTCCACTTCAGTAAAGAGGGAGGCACCTTGTTGCTTCTGTTTCTAAATGTCAGAGGGGACCATTGACATCAGTCTGGCTACCCCAATTATCTTATCATAGGTAAAGATGATGAAATGTAGTAACATCAACATTGTTGTTCTTATGTGCCATCAAGTCATATCTGACTTGTGGTGACTCTATGAAAAGTGTTCTCCAAATTGTCCTGTCCTCAACACCCCTTCACAGCTATTGCTAATTCAAACATAAGAACATAAGAACATAAGAACAGCCTTGCTGGAACAGGCCACAGCCCATCCAGTCCAGCATTCTGTCTCACACAGTGGCTCACCATTTCCTTCAGGGTATTCCCAAGCAGATGCCTTCACCTGCTTAGGATTCCCTGGAAATGGCATTGAGAGATATCCTGCCTATCTCTCCAACCCGGAGGTTGTCCTTAGGTAGCCATAATTATAGCCATTGATAGCCTTGTCCTCCATGAACTTGTCTAATCCTTTCTTAAAGCTGTCAAGACTGACAGCTGTCACCACTTCTTCTGGCAGGGAGTTCCATAGACCAGTAATCCTCTGGGTGAAAAAGTACTTTCTCTTATTTGTTTGAGAACTAGTACCCAAAAGTTTCATGGAGTGTCCCCTAGTTCTAGTGTTGTGCGGTAGGGAAAACAGTTTTTCCTTATCTACTTTGTCCACACCGTGCATGATTTTATAAACTTCAATCAGGTCACCTCTTAGACGCCGTCGTTCAAGAGTGAAAAGGCCCAACCGTTGCAGCCTCAGATGGTAAGGAAGGTGTTCCAGTCCCCTAATCATTCTGGTTGCCCTCCTCTGTACTTTCTCCAACTCCATAATATCCTTCTGGAGGTATGGCGACCAGAACTGTACACAATATTCCAGATGGGGCCTCACCATAGATTTATAAAGAGGCAAAATGACACTTGCTGACTTATTTTCTATACCCTTCCTAATGATCCCTAACATTGAGTTTGCTTTTTTCACTGCTGAGGCACCCTGGGTTGACACCTTCATTGAGCTGTCCACCAGGACACCAAGGTCCCTTTCCTGGTTTGTCGCAGAGAGTTCAGACCCCATCAGTTTATAAATGTAATTGGGGTTTTTTGCCCCAACATGCATCACTCTGCACTTACTGATGTTGAAGCTCATTTGCCACTGTTTTGCCCACTCCCCCAGTGTCAAGAGATCCCTCTGGAGCTCTTCACAATCTCTCACAGTTTTCACTACCCTGTATAATTTAGTGTCGTCAGCAAATTTGGCTACCTTGCTTTTTACTCCTACCTCTAGATCATTTATGAAGAGGTTGAAAAGCAGGGGTCCCAGTACTGAACCTTGGGGGACCCCACTCTTTACTTCCCTCCACTTGGAGAAGTGTCCATTTAGTGCTACCCTCTGTTTCCTGTCCCTTAGCCAGTTGCTGATCCAGGACAAGACCTGTCCCTTTATTCCATGACTGGTAAGTTTATTCAAGAGCCTTTGGTGTGGGACCTTGTCAAAAGCCTTCTGAAAGTCCAGATAAACAATGTCAACTGGATCCCCCTTATCCACATGCTTGTTGACACTCTCAAAAAATTCCAACAGATTAGTGAGGCATGATTTGCCCTTGCAAAAGCCATGTTGGCTCTCCTTTAGCAGCGCCTTCTCTTCTATGTGCCTATTAATTCTATCTTTTAGGATGGTTTCCATCACTTTACCTGGGACACATGTCAAACTGACAGGCCGGTAATTTCCTGGATCACCCCTGGATCCTTTTTTGAAAATTGGTGTTACATTCGCTACCTTCCAGTCATCAGGCACAAAGCCTGATTTGAGGGAAAGATTATATATTTTGGCTAGGATATCAGCAATTTCATCTTTAAGTTCCCTGAGAACTCATGGATGGATGCCATCTGGTCCTGGAGATTTGTTAGTGTTTAGCTTAACAAGACATGCAAGGACCTCCTCCCTGGTTATTTCTATCTTGCTTAATTCTTCAGTTTCCCTCCCTACGAAGATAGGCTCTGTTTTGGGCATGTGGTCTCTGTCTTCTTCAGTGAATACTGAAGCAAAGAATTCATTGAGTCTCTCTGCAATCTCTGTTTCCTCTTTAATAACCCCTTGCCTTCCATTGTCATCTAACCTGTGGTTCCTTTAGAGAATTCAATCCATCTCATATTTGATCTCCCTGTTTTCCTGCTGCCTTCAACAGTTATCAGCTTTTCAAGAGAATCTTGCCTTCTCATGATACAGTATGCCAAAACTACAGTATGACAACCTCAGTTTCATCATTTTTGCCTCCAGAAATATTTCAGGATTCATCTTCTCTAGGACACACATGTTTGTCATTGATACAGTACAGAGTATTCACAAAACTCTCCTCCAGCATCATATTTCAAACAAATAATTTCCCACTGAAAGCTTTCATTTCTTTTCCCTGTTAGTTATCACACTCATACATGGTGATGAGGAATATAAGAGTAGTGGATGAGCTTAGTCTTGGTATTTAATGACACAGCTTTTTACTTGATGGTCTTTTCAAATTCCTTCATTGCTGCCCTTTGGAGCCTCAGTCTCCTGCCATTGCCTTGGCTGCAGTCTCCAACTGTATTGATGAATATAAAACCTTTTGTTACCATATTTCAATTTTTTCTTTGTCAGTGTTGATGTTGCATAGTTCTGTAGTCATTATTTCTGTTTTCTTAACATTAAATTACAGTACTGCTTTGACACTTTCTTCTTTCACTATGACTAAAAGTTGTTCTTACCATCTGCCAGTAAGATGATATCTTAAATGATCTTCATTCCACCTATTTTCAGTCATCTATCATTAGAACCATATGATATGTTCTGTGTACAGATTGAAAAGATAAGCGTATGCACCCACTATAAAAAGCCATTCTGTCTCTCTACATTCTGTCCTACTGGTAGCTTCTTCTCCATAATATACTGTAGGTTACACATCAGGCCAATCAAGTGCACACCAATTTCTTTCAAAACAACCAATAGTTTCTCAGCAGCCACAGACAGTCTAGGGGCCATGGCCAGGGTTGAAGAGCCGCCGCTCTGGCGGCAGGAGTGCTGCTATGTCCCCGGGCCATGCCCATAGCCGGGGTTGAAGAGCCAGCACTCCGGGTGATAGGAACACCACTGCGACCCTGGGCCATGCCCATGGCTGGAGTTATGCTATTCTAGTGCTGGGACTTGGGGTGGGAGCCGGACATCAACCCCCTGGCCAGCCCGGCCAGGGGGGTGACTATGTCTGCTTTTGAACTTTTGAACTTGTATGATCGGTATTTTATTGCGAGTGTTTTTATTGTGATATTATTGTGTACTAGCTAATTGCCCGGCCTTGCTCGGTTTTTTTAATTGCTTTAGAGGAGGAAAAACCAGGGATGTTTCTTTTTTCCAACCCGGCCTGAGGAGAAACCTGGGCTCGGTTCCCCTGCCTCAGTCCCCGGCCCTCACCCACCTTACCTGACCAGGGAGAGTCTCCCTCCTCTCCCTCCTCTGCCATCCTGGCTCCCGCTGAGGCCTCCTGGCCCCGGCCTGGAGCCTGGTCCACTGCTCCCACCAGCCAGGGGTTTGCCACATCCTCCCTCGGGCGCCGGCTGGCTATCCCGGGCTGAGGTGGCCTTCCACAGCTGAGGAGGAGGAGGTGGAGGTGGAGGCGGGATGGGCCGAGCTGACAAAAAGAGTAACTCTAGTGTTATTCAGGGACTATGATTACCTTGCATTTAGAAATATTCCCCTACTTCCATTCATGCAGTGTTAAAGTTCCTTGTGTGCCCTGAATGTTTATAACTGAAGGGCTTTCTATGCAATGATAGGTGGCGTTACCGCAGACAATGATGGTCCTTCCAGCTGCTCTCTAAGGACTACATATTGATCACAACATGAAGAAAGAAAGAAAATACATGTTTTCTTTAAAGCCATCTCTATGCAAACTGTGTCATCACCTGCATTGCTTGATTGTAGGTGAATGGGTGTGTTCCTGTGCATGCATGCATGTAGTTTTCTTCTTCTGGTGACAGTCTCCAAATTTAGCTCAGCTTCTGGGTGTGTTAAGATCAGAAAATTAGTCCTGAGATACAAAAAAGCACTGGGAAAAGATAGCACAAATCTGCATTCATTTGGAAGTCGGCTTCTCGTTCCCTTTCTCGGATCACACTGCAGGGATAAACTGCAATATCAAATTACTAACCTGACATTTTTACACAGCAGTCTACTTTGCAGGGTAGCTCTTCTGTTATATTCATATTTCAAAAGGTTAAATCATTCACTAGAAAGTCACTATGCTTAGAGCTCACTTTGGCACTTAACATTAATAGGGTCTTTTTAGGTATTCTCTCCCCTTCTCCCCAAGGTGTGAGGACAGATAAGAAAAAGAAGAAGAGAGAGACTCCTATGTGTGCTTATGGCTGTGATTTCTTTAAAATGCAACAGGAAAATGAACTGATAAAGGGAAGGGGCAATGGAAGGCTAGAGCCAGCAACAGACTTTAGAGGTAGCCCATAATTGAGGTTGAAAGCATGCTAATGTTGCAGAGAGGTGAATTGTTAGCCTTTCCATGTTTGTGAAATTGGACATCAAATGAGTCACATTCTTGAAATCCTGAAAACCAATCACTAGACAAAGTAAATTAATCTGCATAATCCTGGGAGTGAGAGAAGCTTGTTCTGCGATGCTCCGATGCCCATATTAATTAAAGATTTTTCCTTTCCCAGTCCTGGGTTTTCGTTAATATCTGTTTCCTGGCTAGGAATGAACAGAGGAAGAATGGCTAGGATTAGACGCTGGCGTACATTCCATTTGGTTTCATGTAACCTTATTCAGATGCTCAAAAGAAAATATGAAGAGTAGGAATGGGCATAATGAAAGATCCAAAACACAAAAGATTTTCTCTTTTACATGTGTTGTGCTCTTTCATCAATAGAGCCTCTTTAACATGAATGTGTTTACAAAAGAGAGGTAAACAAATGTTTAGCATTTCCTTCTTGTTCACTCCTTCTGTTTGACTGTGAAATCTCCAACTTGGATACTAGCATTCCCCCCTTGATTTGGGGGCGAATTTCCTCTAATTTCTTTTGATTAATTCTGCTGCTACCAGGCAGCTACCTGTGCTATGCCTCATTAACCCTATTTCTTGAACCTGATTTCTTTGAAAATCTCTACCCACCGACACCCCCCCCCTTTTTTGGGGGGGGGTGTTATTTCTCTTGGATTATTTTTGCTGCTGCTTGGGCCTGGCCTCAGTGGTGGGATTCAGCAGGTTTGCCCCGGTTCACCAGAACTGGTAGCAGAAATTCTGGCTGGCCCCACCCATCCAAGTTTTGAAATAATGCAGGGCTTTTCCCCTGGCCACACCCACCATACCATGCCCACAGAATAGGTAGTAAAAAAATTTTTAATCCCTCCACTGCCTGGCCTACCTGGTGGGCTCAAAGATGACATGAAAATGCATAAAGTAGAAGGGAAGATAGAAATGTCTCTGTATGCTGGTAATTTTGGTTTGCAGTGGGTTATATTTGTTTTGTTTTTGTTTTTGTTTTTTAGTTTGGGAGTGGGGGTGGGACCTATGATTTATTTATTTTTGCTATTTTCCCATGTTGGGGATTTTTTCACTTTTTTAAAAAAATATATTAGTTTAGTTTATTGTATTTTTATTCTATTGAAGTTGTATTTTTGGTGGGAGTTTTATACAGAAGCATACATTTCTGTATGTGGGCTGTGGAGGGGACTTTGTGACCATGACAGTATAACACTGGATTGTGAGGATGATTTTAGGCTCAGGATTTTTGGATTTACTGAGGTACAAATTCTATAGTTCTCTATTCCAAAAATTCCACCTGATACAAAAACACCAAAATATGAAATAAATATAAATACAAATATAAAAAGGAGCCAAACTGCAAAGGCTTTGAAGCTTTACATAGGCCTAGTTTCCCATGCAGAAAGGAAGTTTCCCCATCAATAACTGGAAGCGTCCCTTCTGATCCAAAAAGGCTTTTCATTTTTCTATAAGTAAAAGAACAGTACATGAAGACCTGCCGCCACCGCCGCTGCAGCTGCTCTAGGAGCCAGCCTCCCTCCCAGTCCAGGAGGGGTTAAAAGACACCGGGACACAGCTGGCCTGAACACCCGCCGCCGTCACCACTGTTGCAGCTGCTCCTGGGGCCAGCCCCCCTCCTGGCCCAGTAAGGGTTAAAAAGATGCCAGGACACGACTGGCCCGAAGACCCGCTGGCACCACCGCAGCTGCTCTTGGGCCCAGCCCCCCTCCCAGCCCAGGAGGGTTTAAAAGACATCAGGACGTGGCTGGCAGGATCAATGCTCCCCATTCTTGGACTTTTGGGTCCTGAGTGAGTGTGTGCTGCATTGTGTGTTGCATTACTGAATTGTTATTGTTACTTTGTATTTTCTGCTTTACGCTTGTATTGTTATATTGTATCCTTATTTTTGCTGTATTGTATCTTATTGTATTGTATCTTATTTGATGTGTTGTGAACCACCCTGAGTTGGTCTTGTAGCTTAGTAGGGCAGGATATAAATTATTATTATTATTATTATTATTATTATTATTATTATTATTATTATTATTATTATTATTATTATTATTATTATTATTATTATTATTATTATTATTATTATTATTATTATTATATACATGAAAAACAGAAGAGGTACTGCACAAGGGAACAAACAAATAAATAAAAATAAATAAAACATTTCCATCATGTACATCCCTATATGACAGACTAAAGAGGGGAAAAGAAAAGCCCTGTGGCCTATGTAATATGAACACCTTTTCAGATCTTTTATTTAGTGCAGAGGTCTTCAAGTTCTTTGTCTTTTCAGTAGGGAAGTTGAGACAACCACTCCTGGTAGTGGATGCTTAGAGGCAATACATATTTCCTAAATGTGTCACTCAGAAAACGGAGAGATGGTGAAACCATGCCTAGACTGAGAGACAGGAGAAATTTAGAATTAACGAGTTGGGGAAACTGCAAAAGGCCAAACATTAAGAAAGTATAATTTTAGAGGTCCATGGTTGCTTAGGAGGTGCAAGATGTAACTTCAGATCACCAGTAAAAGCTCAATGTCAGATCACAAAGTCTGGCTCTTTAGTAGTGGAACTGTGTATCTCGTTCATCATGTCTGTTTCCTGTTTTTCATATGGTATAAAATTTGAGTTTAGGGGAGAGAGTGTCACCAGCTGTCTGTATGATCAACACATTCAATTAAAGCAACCTAAACTTGTGACATCTGATGTGATTTGTTTGTTTCTCGCTGGAGAATGGACCTATGGTCCATCAGATTGGAGTTACAAGTGCCCTGGTCATTTCTTTTCACAAAAGTACAAACTGTATCATCATAAGGCCTTTTTTGTAGCCATGTCTTGTACCTGCCATCTGTGAGTACTGTGAAGGATAATGTCACTGCACCAGCATTGAGATCGAATTCAGCTGTCAGTCCAATTTGTTTCTGTGGAGTGATGGACTGGCTGTGAAGGTGCAACTTGTCCATAGTCTCAAGGCTGTGGCAGTCCATTTCAGGCCTGGTGTTAAATCCTGCATGTCTCATTTCATGTGTGCCACAGGAAATGGCTCCAAGATCATAGTGTGTGTGTCACTTCATGGCAAGCTGGGATCCACCTTAAACAAATTCAGGCCAGTGGCATTTTTCCTGATTGCCTCAGATGAGGGTTGCGTGAAGGCGGACCACAACCAGCTGGCCTCCAAGACCAGGCCTCCCAGTGCACTGGGGCAGGATGAAAAAATGTATACTTGGATCGAGTTGCGGCCAATGACAACGATGACGAGACCCATCCATTTTAAGAGGTAGAATGATGCTGATATGTCTATGTCTAACTGAAATGTCATACCTATTTGAGTGCCTGTATACCTATCCATAAAAAGGCTGTGGTGGCTTAGTGGTTACGAAGCTGAGCTTGATGACTAGAAGGTCAGTAGTTCGAGACCCGAGTGCTGTATCATGTTGTGAGTGCCTTTCGGTGTCCTAGCTCCTGTCAACCTAGCAGTTTGAAAGCAAGAAATTACAATTAAATCAATAGTGACTGCTTTGATAGGAAGAGTAACAGCATTCCATATCTGCCGCATGACCACAGAAATGTCTGCAGATGCAGACAGAGCTGGATTTTTGGCAGTAAATGAAGATGAGCATCACCCACATTCAGAGGCATACCCATCAAGCGCGGCTCCAGAAAATATGGGAACTGCTGCAGCCCAGGTGCGCATGCACAGCAACAACTCCTTTGTGCATGCACAGCAACAACTCCTTTGCTCATGTGCAGAACTCCTTTGCACATGTGCAGAACCTTTTTTGTGCATGCACAGAACCGCTTTGCACATGCGCAGAACTGCCTCTGATGGGCGTGCATGCACAGTAACCCCTTTCCCCACTGTTCAAAATACGGGATGGCGGCAGAAAAGGGGAGGAACAACTGCTGAAATACAGGAAATCCCAGCCAATGAGGGATACTTGACAGGTATGTTCACAGGTCAATTTTAAAAAAATATTTTTAATGCAATCCATTTTGAAACAACATTTTACTGTGGAATCCTTTCATCTAGTACACATGCTACCTAGCCAGTGTGATTTTTGTGTCAGCTTTTTTTTTTTGTGATAGACACCTTTTGTGATAGACACCTTTGAAATCTCTTGTAAGTCTTGACCTACAATTAGATTTCACAATTTTAATCTTGGAAAATATTTGTTCACAGATGTCTGTGGTGCCAAAGGCAGTGAATATATTCTTCAATAAGTTTCTTTAGGTTGATAAACAAATCAGGTAGACCAGAACAGAAATCTAATAGACTGTTCTTTTTGCAAATGTCTGTGAGATGATAATTGACTTGCAAATCAATTAGTTCCATCTGAAAAAAAGTTACTTGCACTTTCTGGTACTACTTCTAATGGAATCTGAAACATTCTTATTTCCTTTTCATGCTTATGGAAATCAGTGAATCTATTCTGGAATTTCACATGCAATACACTGAATAACATTGAATTGTGAATTCCCATCCTTCTCAAGTTTTAGTTTGTTGCAGTATGAGAAGTTTGAAAAGTTACTTTCACTAACTTGCTTCACAAAAATATTTAGTTATTTTTTTTGCTTCAAAAGCTTTCAATTCAGAATACATTCACATGCAAATTTTCTTTCCCCCTGTAACTGTTGATTCAATGTTTTTGGATGCTCTGTGATATCATATAGGTAAAGGTAAAGGCAAAGGCAAAAGTCACCCTTGCTTGAAAGCCAGTCATGTCCAACTCTAGGGTTCAGTGCTCATCTCTGTTTCATAGCCAAAAAGTCAGCGCTGTCTGCTTCTGCAGACATTTCTGTGGTCATGTGGCAGGGATGACTAGACACCGGAGCGCACGGAACACTGTTTCCTTCCCACCAAAGGGGTCCCTAATTATCTACTTGCAATTTCTTGCTTTCGAACTGCTAAGTTGGCAGGAGCTGGGACAAAGACGGGAGCTCATTCCATCCTGCAGTATTCGATTATTGAACTGGTGACCTGCCGCCTTCCAGTCAGTGTCTTAGCCAAATTTAAAAATCCATCCACAATCAGAAAGTAATTCTTGACTTTTTCTTTGAAAAAGACATTAACTTCATGATGAAGACTGAAAAAACATTTGAGGACTTTGCCCCTGTTGAGCCACCTGACCTCTGTGTGATATAATATATTCTGAATCTACATGTATCTTCGAAAGAAAACTTGAAACTGATGGTGAGTAAGGCCATGATGTCGGATGTTCTTAATGCAACAAGACACACCATGCTTTCCCACTGAAGAATCTTACTACACACACTCACTGATGGATGACACATCAAAATTGCCTGGGAAGAGTACCATTTCATTTCAGTATCTCTTCATTGATTCTTCCAGCTACAACAGTTTTGCTTCCCACCATATTTCTTGCACTATCAGTTGTGATGCTTTTCAATTTATCTCAACTCAGATCCAGATTTTCCACCAGTTCACACACCTCCAGGAGTGTTTTCTGCAGTTTCAGTGCCTTTCAAACTGCAGTGCACTTCTGCAATTTTGCAATTGAAATCTATGCCCCTGATAAATATTAGTAAATGAACAGAGTTTATAATGTGATTGCTCCCATCTTGTTGGATCTGGGCAGCGAAGCGGACCTGGCAAACTGGATCGGGACCGAGAAGCGGGCCGGCGGGTCCCGGAGGAGACTGGTCAAGCAAGACACACGAGGCAAGATGGAGCAAAGACCAGTGTTTAATGATGACAAATCAGAAGCTTTTATGCCTGCCTTAATCTGGCTGCGTGCATACGTTGCGCGTAGCAATACAAAGGAATCCCTGAGTCTGCACACCATGTTTACACAAGTTAATTGGGGAAGTCTTCACCGGGGGAAGTTCCTTATCTAACTTAATTAACTACCGGGGACATACATTGTTCCTCATTATCAGAAGCAAACAAGTGGCCAATGTTGGCTCTAGGGCTTTAAGGAATCTGTGGACGCAAGATTACCCATTACATGCCTAGCGAGCTAGTCATTAGCTCTCCATTGTCCTAGCTGCCTGTCAGATCAGCTATTGGTGAATTAAACTCTACTAATATTCTGCTTCCCCAATTTCTGTCCCCTCGGAAACCCGCAGTGACCAAGTTATCTCCATCACCGGGGTTCTGTCAGGGACAGTATGCCAATTGTGCTCATGGAACCCACACTCCCCCTTTATTTGTTTAATTGGACCTGACAGAAGGCTCGACATAGGAGCGGCATCAACTGACGTGGAGTGAGGACATCATGGGGTTTCCTCCATGGGGACACCTTGACATCAGTGAGGGAATACATTGCATGAAACAACATATCACTCTTCCCAGTATTATCACCCCCACAATCACCTTGAGTGTGGTCTGTAGCCAATCCCATGGAAACTACGACCATAATGAATTCCACCACCCCCACGTAGCATCTTCCTTGATATTTTTAACCAAGGTATGGAGATCTGTGAGTTGGCTCTGTACTTTGTGAGACTTGTCCGTGAGGTTAAAACAACACATGCCATTGACCGTCCTGCGACCCAAGTGGTTTATCAGTAGGAGATAATCAATAGCTGCTCGATTATCCTATATGGCATGGCGAAGCTCCATCTGCTCTTGATTAAGCAGCGCTATCGCCGAGGAGGTGTGGTTAATGGCTTTTGCCAAAGCGCAAGCCAATTGACCAATTCTCCGAGCATTGCCTACGGCTAAGCCTGACATGCCAAACAAACTGACTGCCAATGAAACATACTCAGCTTTGCTCAGAACCCTGATGTTGCTATCACATGAACTGTCTAACTGGGTGGCACGAGCAAGCCATATGTCGGGAGGTACATTAATGCTTGGGGCTACCATGTCTTTAGTGGGGAGCAACAGTGTCAAACGACTGATACAACAGAAGGAATCAGATACATTGGCAGGAATGTAGTTCCGAGTATACTGGTTACATGTAAAAAACCATCCTGAGGGCAAAGTAACATGAACAAACATCGAGTTAATAGTCTCTGGATTATTACAAGTCCAAGTGCAGTTGCCGGGGTCGAGGCAGTGGCGCTGTGGCCCTTCAATCGCGGAACAGCCGGTCATTCGAGCACAAGTAGAGTTCGGGCTGACCGCCACTCTGCGGTGTACAGAGTGGCCGCATCAGCCGGTAGGACCTTCGTGACTTGGGTTCCCCACTGAGCGTATGTTGTGTAAGCAGTCTTGTGAAATGGCCCAAATATCCACTTCACCAACCAGTCACCGTTCCTGATGCACGCATCTGGGGAGTGACACACTGGGATGAGACAAGTACTAAGAAGAGAAGCAGAATCGGTGGTTTGCCTCTGGCAAAAATCAGACTGATTGGCGAAGTTCGCCAATCTTTCCCAAATGTTGTAGTGCAGCCAGGCAGAGAGATCTCCACCTGGCATCAGGTTATCTGCTTCCAGTGAAGTGGCTTGAACCCCTCCCCCCGCAAGCAAGGAAAGGATCAAGATGATGGTCATCAAGGAACTAGAAGCGATCTGGGACAAGGCTGCAAGCAAGATGTTCTCCGGCGTCGGTTCCTTGTTCTCCCGCCGAATGGTGTCTGTCGCCTCCTGGCACAGGGACTTGGCCATCCCCCAGGTGATCTTCGGCGCTGGCATCTGCTGTCGTTGCCTCCTCTGCTTGGCTCTCCCCGTCAGGGTTAATCCCTCCATCTCTGGTATCGGATCTGGGAGTGCCTGGCTCCACGCCATTGGACTCGAGATGAGGCTTGACACACCGGGCTGGGATCCAGATGATGCCTGTAGGAGACATAATTGCAGCATACCCTCTTCCACATGTTATGAGTGGTGCCAGGCCCTTCCAAGAAGGATCCGGTGGCACTCGGTAACGCACCATCGGGTGCGAGAGAACCTTCGTGCTACGGAAGTGCTTCTCCTGCGGAGTGTAATCCAAAAAAACATTGAGGTGATTGTACGTAAACAGTACCTTGTTCAGACAATGCTGTGCCTGACCCTGATTTTTGGAAAGGGCTAGTTCCCCCCTTTCTGTTTGTTTCTCAATGTAGGACTTGAGCGTCCGATTAACCCGCTCCACAATCGCTTGCCCTTGCGGATTGTATGGAACGCCAAAAGTGTGCTTAATGTCCCAGGTGGCCATGAAGGTGGCCAGCTGCCTGTAGCTATAAGCCGGACTGTTATCGGTCTTCATGTGCCGTGGTTTGCCCATGGCCGTGAGGCAGGAGAGGAGATGCTGCTCCACATGGGAAGCCGTTTCTCCCTTCTGAGCTGTAGCCCAAATGAATTGTGAAAAAGTGTCAATGCAAACGTGCATGTACTGCCATCTTCCAAACTGCGGAACGTGCGTGACATCCATCTGCCACACCTGGTTGGCCTCTATCCCTCGTGGGTTGACACCCCACGAGGGCCCCCCACTGCCCCTGCACAATGTGGGCAGGAACGGACTATGCGCTGGGCTTGGGAAAGTGGCAGGTTGAACTGCCGTGCAAGTGCTTTGGGATTTTGATGAAAAAATGCATGACTTTGAATCAGAGTCGTGAAGACTCCCAAAACTGACCTTTGCTGAATTTCCTTTGTGGCCGCATCCGCTCTACTATTGCCCGCGGAAATCGGTCCAGGTAAATCCTGGTGGCTTCTAATGTGGGCGATGTAGAGCGCTTCGGTGCGGTTCCGCAAATGAAATTGAGTCGTGAGGAAAAGACCGAACAAATTCTTGTCTATTGCGGGAGTGATGTATGCTCCCGGTAGGCTGTGAAGCAAATTCTGCACATATTAGCTGTCAGTTATGATATTTAAGCATTCTTTGGCAAAGGTGCGCAAGGCGAGGTTCACTGCTGCCAATTCCACCCACTGCACAGATTTCTGCGGAAGAGTCAGAAGCGTGCGCCAAGCCTGTCTCTCTTACCAAGTGAGAACACTATATGTTCAACCCCCATCAGTGAAAACTGTCCTGGTCCCCTGAAGTGGGACCAGGGACATTAATTCACACAAACTGACTGTCTGCGTTTGAAGCGAGATGAGTCTGGGGTCTTTCGGCAAATGGTATGCCAAACATCCAGTGAATCCTTCCAATGCGATTGGAAGTGAGTTACCGAGCTGCATCATCTGCTGAACCTGATCTTTGGTGAATGGCACAACGATTTTTGCTAAATCGTGCCCTGAAATATCCCTTGCTCTCAGCCTTCCTTGGTAAATCACCGTGGAGACCAGTTCCTGTGGAGGAACGATGTTTTGGGAAGAGGTGTGTGGTAAATACACCCATTCCACGATACTCGCCCCTCGCTTGGAGTCTACCCCTAGAGCTCCGGTGAACATGGTTCCCGTCCGGACTATGTACAGGTTAAGAACAGGAGCATATGGCCCCTGACTAATCCTGTCCACCCATCTCTGGCTGAGAACCTGGTTGATCTTTTGGAGAGTCAAGCGAGCCTCTCACGGAATGTGTATCCGGTCTGCTGGCTGCTTACCTAGCATTAGCAGTGAGAAGAGCGGCTTTAGGAGTTCCGTATCTAGCCTGAAATACGGTCTAGCCCAACTGATATTCCCTAGAATCTGTTGCAATTCTACAAGGGTGACTGAATCTTTGAGATTGATCTGTGGCAAAACTGGTGCCGCGAAAGAATGGAGAAGCCGATGGCCCAAGTATGAAAAGGGCTTGGTTCTCTGAACTTTCTCTGGGGCAATGAGTAGCCCTTTCTCCCCCAGAGTGGTCTGGAGGTCTTTAAACATTTCGCTGCCAAGTTGCGGCGCTGCGACCAAGATGCCATCCGTAAAATGACACACTAAGACTGTGGGTTGAAGGTTTCGAAACTTTTCCAGTGCATTGTGAACATAAATTTGTCACAGGGTGGGCGAATTGAGCATCCCCTGAGGCAAAAATTTTGACGCGTAACATTGCATAGGCTCTCTGTGGTTCTCAACTTGCACTGTAAAAGCCTTTCCCGATCCCTTACATCTAAAGGAATGGTATAAAAACAGTCTTTTAAGTCTACGACCAAGATCTCCCAACCCTCGGGGATCATGGTCGGATTCGGGATGCCACATTGAAGTGGACCCATTGGCTGAATACACTTATTGATCTCTCTCAGATCGTGAAGGAGTCGCCACTTCCCTGACTTTTTTTATAATGAATATGGGCAAATTCCAGGGACTGGTGGACTGTTCTATATGTCCTGCATCTAGCTGTGCCTTGACCAGCTGTTTCTGGGTGACTAATTTCTCCCCTACTACCGGCCATTGCTCTACCCACACTGGCGTGTTGGTAAGCCATTTAAGCGGTAAAGCCATTACCCGAAGGTAAGAGTGGTACGGTACTGCTGTAGGATGTCTTGCCCCCAAAGGTTGACGTACACGTCCAAAATGTGAGGCCGAATAACCGCTGTGCAGTCAGGTTCGGGGATCGTGACTTCTACCCAATCCTGGCTTCTAAACGCTTCCTGAACACTGCCTACCCCCCACACATCGGAGACTGGCTCGAGAGTCCACTCACACGGCCACTGACTCTGGCTGACCATGCTGACGTCAGCTCCAGTATCTAACAATCCGTCAAAAGGTTTTTTTATTTAAAAATACCTTTATGACTGGCCGCCGCTTCCACTCTATGTAGGTTTCCACTGCCGCTAAGACCTGATATCCTTGCACTGCCCTCTCTCCGCTCGAGCGGTCTGCCGACCTGGACTCTTAGCCATCCCTGAGCCTTTCCTGGCTACCTGCTGGCGAGTGACAAGGAACCATGATCAGTTGCGCTAACGTGTCTCCCCTGTGAATGGTTTGGGGTAGTTGTGTCCAGAGTTGAACCTGGAGTACACCCGAAAAATTGGAGTCAATGACTCCCGGAATCACTAGGATTCCTCGCGTTCCTGCGATACTACGGGGCAAAACAACACCTATATAGCCTTTAGGCAGGGGTCCCATGTACTGGGAATTGACCACATAGACTGTGCCTGGCAAGTCACATGTGACTTCTGACTGGCAAGTCAAATCTAGTCCCGCACTGCCCTTAGGTGTGGCCTGTGCCTCCAGAATGCAGGGTGGAATGTGACAGGAATCTAGTCCAGCTCTGGCTCTCCCAGAGCGAATGTGGTCTCTGTTTGGACCAGGGCCAGAGACAAGCCCGCACTCCGGTTTCCCAAAGTCAGACAGTTCCTGGCCCAGTGGAAGCACTTATTGCATCGTGGACATGGGGTGGTCGGAGCCTTGGGATGACCCGTGTTTTGGCCGTTACCCTTCTTGGATCAGCATTCTCTAGCGAAATGACCGATCTTGCCACAAGTGTGACATGCTCCTTTGGTCTTGCCTTTGAATTTCCTACCACCTTGCACTGCCGCTGCCAACAGACCCATTTTGTAGGAATCTGTACCAACGTCGGCACAAGCCCTAATCATGTCGGTAAGTGTCAGATCGGGACGATTGCCCAGTGACTGCAAGATTTTACGGCAGTCAAGGTTGGCGTTGTCTTTCGCCAGCTTCATCATAAGCTCCTGTTGGGCTTGCTCGTTGTCTATCTGCCTACTGATCGCTTCCTTCCAATCTGTTGATAAAGTCCATGTAGGACTCCTGGGCACCCTGTTTGACTGCTGTGTAATTTTTGGCTGCTTTGCCAGCTGCCGGGACCTTGAGATAAGCCCTAAAGGCTGTCTCAGCCATCAGATGAAGTGTGGCGAGTGGCAAGGTGATCTGCGCATCGACGGATTCGAACTGACCTGACCCATATAGCTGGTTAGGGATTACTGCTCCTCCCATCCTGGCAGCCCTTGCCTGTGCTTCGAGTCGATACTCGCTGTCCCATAGCAAATACTGGCTGGGGTTGAGCATCATTCTCATGATGGCCTTCTAGTCGTATGGAATAAGCATCATAGTCTCGCACACTTGCTGAAGTGTGCCCCTAGTGAAGCGACTCTGGAGTCCTGTCTCTGTGATTGCCTTCCGTATTGCCACGAGCAATTTGTACGGAACCGGCAAATGGGTCATTTGCTGTTGACCCGTGAGGACATCTACCTCTATGTGGACTGGGCATATCTGCCTAAACTCAGCTAGTTCTTCTGCTGACAACTCCCCCTTGATGGTTTCTTCCTTTACCATGCGCTGGATGGAACTCTTGGCTATCTGGGAACTTTTAGCTATCTGGGAAATGCCAGCGTTTCCCATACCTTGCATTCCTTCAGTGACGTCTGCAGCTGTCACTGAGGGAAAGCTCCCTACGCTGCCCTGCTTGAACTGAAGTGACGGATAGAGACTCATTGGGACTGATGGCTCTGACTGCGCTGGGGGGTTCTCTGTCTCTATCCGGACTGGGTCTACCTCTGCTACACTTGCTCCATGTGCTGATTACCTTAGCTGGGGCTCCAGGTTCTTGCCTAATGCAGGCTCCTATCCTATCCCATGCCCGTTTCTGGATAAAATAGACAATGTTCCCCCAAGTACACCAAAAGATCCACTAACTGGGTGTTGTGAATGCGTGAACGATTTACCCTGGCCAGGGCCTTGAGTTCCATTAAGTGAACTCTCTGGTTAGCGGTCAGATGTTGTTGCTGCGGACAAGTCCCCATATTACCTGCCAGTCCTCTGAAGTTTCCTTCGCGGGATGAGTCAACGCGTCTGAGTCAGGTAACTGGTTTGGCATGATGAACCTCTGGGAAGGACTCGGAATGTGGACTGCGGCCACAGGCCCTCGGTGGCCGCTGCGATGGAGTAAGGGTTTCACAGCCGATCCTGAGCAGAACGCATTTCCGACAAGCAAGATGCCTCAGAGCTTTGGAGCGCGCTCTGCCACCTCTGGAATGCCTTGTAGCATAGCTGTCACTCGGATCGGATGGCTTTCCGACCGGAGCTGCTGCACTGTCCTCCGGGAAGACTCGGACACGTTTCTGGCATAGAACCGGACCAAGGGGATTGCTACTCACGAGTAGAATCATGTCGGGGTCACCATATGTTGAATCTGGGCTGCGAAGCGGGCCTGGCAAGCTGGATTGGGGCCATGAAGTGAGCCGGCGGGTCCCGGAGGAGACTGGTCAAGCAAGACACATGAGGCAAGATGGAGCAAAGACCAGTGTTTAATGATGACAAATCAGAAGCATTTATGCCTGCCTTAATCTGGCTGCGTGCATACATTGCGTGTAGCGATTCAAAGGAATCCCTAAGTCTGCACATCATGTTTACACAAGTTAATTGGGGAAGTCTTCACCAGGGGAAGTTCCTTATCTAACTTAATTAACTACCGGGGACATACATTGTTCCTCGTTATTGGAAGCAAACAAGTGACCAACTTTGGCTCTAGGGCTTTAAGGAATCTGCAGACACGAGATTACCCATTACATGCCTAGCGATCTAGTCATTAGCTCTCCATTGTCCTAGCTGCCTGTCAGATCAGCTATTGGTAAATTAAACTCTATCTAATATTCCACTCCCCCAATTTCTGTCCCCTCGGAAACCTGTGGCGACGAAGTGATCTCCATCACCGGGGTTCTGTCAGGGACAGTATGCCAATTGCACTCGCAGAACCCACACCATCTAATGCCAAAGGGGAGAAAATCAAAACATTTTGCCTTGACAATTAATGATATATGCAGCTGTTCTCCTAGTTCTTCAAGATGTCTGGTGATTGCAGATGCAGATAATCTAATACAACTAACACAAAGTATCTTATCAGGGAACATTTCCTCCATTACTTTAACCATGCACTTTTTATACAAGTTCATGGTAGCTGGAACTCATAGCTACAGATTCTTCTCAATGTGCTTTCTAAAATATTTTACTACAAAAATACGGATTTTTAAAGAGAATTTATTTTGTCCATTTGCACCTTCCCATGATATATTGAGTAGCTCTTGTGACAGCGTTCAAAGTACCTTTCAATATTGTACCCCTTTAATACCGAAACAATTTTATAGCATATCAGACAAAGTGTTTTTTGTAAAACAAAGAAGAATAGAGTAGTCCATTTGTCATTAAAGACATGGTGATAATCAGCAATTTTTCATTTCTTTGAAACAGCACTTTCTTTTGCAGACATCTACTTACAGACTTTTTAGCATAGCAGCAGTTGCAAAGTTTCAATATTATTTTTGAATAAGAAAAATATGAGAAGTATAGTTTTAGGGGTCTAGGTCTTCCCTTTCTCATCATATCAACCCCAGTCTGGCTGCTGTTAGCTGGGGATTTTCACTTTGACCATGACAAAGAAGAGAAGTGATCCATGTTTCCATAGTTCTCAGAAATATTGTGGCATACACACAGGATAGTAAGATGTTTAAAGGATTACAAATTTGAAAAACCTGATGGTAGGATTATTATTATTATTATTATTATTATTATTATTATTATTATTATTATTATTATTATTATTATTATTATTATTAAAGTGGCTAAGACGCAGACTGGGAGGTGGAAGGTTAGCAGTTCGATTCCCGAGTACTGCATGAAGGAATGAGCTCCCGTCTTTGTCCCAGCTCCTGCCAACCTAGCAGCTCAAAAGGAAGAAATTGCAAGTAGATAAATAGGGACCACTTTGGTGGGAAGGTAACAGCATTTTGTGTGCTCCGGTGTCTAGTCATGCCTGCCACATGACCATGGAAACATCTGCAGAAGCAGACAGTGCTGGCTCTTCGGCTTTGAAACAGAGATGATCACTGAACCCTAGAGTTGGATACGACTGGCTTTCGAGCAAGGGAAACCTTTACCTTTTTTATTATTATTATTATTATTATTATTATTATTATTATTATTATTATTATTATTATTATTATTATTATTATTATTATTATTATTATTATTATTTCTTCTTCTTCTCTGTCTAGGCCAGACATGAAACTGTCAAAATGAAGGCATCCTTTGATGAGTTCATTATACAGTTCCTTTCACCTAAGCTAGTATGAGAAAGATTAGCCAGCAACACAAGGCTGCTATTATCAGGGTATGCCTGATTGTGGTTTTAAAATACCACAATCATCCAGGAGACTCTTTCTGTGTATTCCCCCCTCCCCAGTACATTGATTACTATGAAAGTTATTTCTTTAAAACAGGGGTTCTCATCCTATGGCCCGGGGGACGGATGCAGCGTCACCATTTCATATGCCCCTCAACTGCCTCCACCACCAGGAAGTGCCATGTGGTGGAGGAAGGGCAAAATGGCCATCTCCATTTTGTAGGGAAATGTTCATTTTTTAAAACTCTGTGTTTAAGGCAGGACCATTGAAATATCCTCTTTATGTTGTATGCAAATATACTTGAAGCTGATTGGCTCATTATTTCTTCCCTTTTCACCCTCTTTCCCAGGAGAGAGGAGACACAATGAGCCAATCGACTTCAAGTATATTTGCATACAACATAAACAGGATATTTCCGTGGTCCTGCCTTAAACACAGAGTTTTAAAAAATGAAATTGAGGTACACAAGGCTAAAACAGTAGACAATTAAGTGATATAAGTGTAAAAAACAGTTCCATGAAAAATCACCATAATATGAAATGCTGTCACAGCAGCAAATGAGGAAAGAGATTTAAAATATATTTATTACAGCATGGCTGGCATGCTTCCCTGTTGTCTGTGAGGGGAAGCAGTCGTACTAAGGGGAGTGCCTAGGGGAGTGCTTCCTCCTACACCAGTGGGAGCCCAACACTCCTCTCTGGCTCTGGTATGAGGAACATACCTCATAAATAAAGATATAATAATAATACAATAATATACGGGAGATTTACAAGCCCCCTGGATTTTTTTTGAAAAAATATAGGAGATTATAAAAAAAATATGTGACGGCGGGAAGAGGGGCTAAATTACAGGGTTTTCCTGGGCTATACGGGATACTTGATACCTATGCCCAAAGGGGCTCCTGCAAACACAGATATATGAGAAAACTCCTAGCTGGATTGGGTAGATGAGAAGAGGCAAAAGAAACCAAGGCAAAATGTCAGAGCCACCAGCTATTGTTGGGGAAGGAAGGAGGGATGCTTTTGCTTGGAGTAACAGTCTCATAGACACCTTGGAAGCCACTTGTATGAGCTTTGATGGGTTGAGTCTCTAAAATGTTCAGCATGCAAACACATGGTTTCCTTTTTTCAAAAATACATGATCTGTTACTGTCTTTCCCCCACCTTGGTTGCAAAATCAGGACAGACATTTCCTGTACCCATCCACACAGCTGCTTTATCTTCAGCATGGTAACATATATAGTGAAAAAGCTGAGTAGAATGACTACATGAGCTAAGTGCCAGATTAAGCCAGTGTTGGGCCCATAGCAAATCATGTCAAGGGGCCCTTGCTTAGATTTAGGCGGCACATCTCAGGCTGGCGTCTCTTCCCACATCCCCTTTAGTAAGGCTAAAGGGAGGCTCTTCAAGGGACACTGGGTTCCATTTCTACCCTTTCTTTCTCTCCCCCCCAAAAATAATAATAAAGAGGGGGATGAAAACCAACCCCCCTCCACCCCTTCCCCCCCATCAAGCCCCTTCTTTCCCACATGAATCTCTCCCCCCATTCCATTCCTGTTAGCCCGAGTAAGCTGCCGACACTCTCGAGCAGTGGCAGAAGCTTGAGGTATGCTGGGAGCTGGACTTTAATGATGTGGGCTAAGTTGTCCAAGACCATGGCGCAGAGGAAGGGAGGGTGCTGCTGCTGGGCTGGGCTGGGCTACACTACCTGCTGCTCCCACACTTCCTTCTCTTGCCTGCTTCCACTTGCCCCCCCCCCCCAAACATGCCATTGCTTGCAACGGAGCCTGCATGCATGGGGTGCCAGGGTCAGGGGCAACTCTTAATAGCCTCCTCCTTGAAAGCCGCAGGAAGTTTTAGGGTAGGCAAATTGCTAACTCAAGGTGGTCAAAGCCCATCCTGGCCACCCCCTGGATGCAGGGAAGAGCGGGTGGGTGGGTTGACTGCGTGGCACAGCCCCCCCCCCCCGCTGAGACACGGGGCCCATAGCATTTGCTACTCTTGCTATATGACTAATCCAGCATTGCATGAGCTCTGTTGGCTATCAAAGCAACTAGAATGGCCAAAATACTAGAGTGGGCTGACTGAAGTCAGCAAAGAGACCAGAAGAAACAATATGACTGTTGTGTTTTTTGGATAAAAGGGACAAGAAAAATTGCTGTAGATGGTGCTTCTTGAGGTAGGAAAGAAGACCAGTGTGAGTCTGAGGGAAAATGACTTGAGGGTGATAGCAGTAAACAGTTGGTTGGAGGGCTACACAAAAAGAACTTGAGTGGCACATGCAACTTGGTTGGGGATCCCTGGCATAAAGTATAATAACAAGGAGAACTTGAGAGATATGAGAGAGGTCACAAAATGGCTGATTTCAAGGAAGTCCTGAAGGTTTCCAAATCAGGAATCTGGCAGGTACAGAAACAACCAATAAAAAGCAAAAGACAACCAAGTGGACTCTGCTACCACATAAAACAAATATCTATTTAGCTTTATCTACAACCCTTCCACAGGAAATTTGTAGTGACAAGCATAATTTGAAAATGCCAGTGCTGTGTGAAAAAGCATTTGCAACCTGAAAATTAGGAATTAATGAAGGTTAAAATTTTTAATGAAATTTAGATGACATGAATTAAATAGATCATAACACTATCAAAAATGTTTTAGTTATTTGGGTCTGTTTAGACATGATTAATTGATTAAATTAGCTTACTTGTAGCAATGTGGCTTCATGAATGTGGGTCATCAGATTTAAAGAAAAGTGCTTGGAAGTCTTTGTTTCTTTCTAATTGTGGCAAATGGAGATGCATACCAAATTCTAGCATTTTTCTTAAGTGTTATGAAACACATAGCTTTGAATTTTAATGGAATCACACTTGAATATTTATGGCAATGGCTGGGAAATGCACTTCTGCCCTGTAGTAATATATTTATTGATGCAAAAAAAATGACATTTTTTTCCTCCTCTCAGGATAGGATTCCTAAAGTGGTGTATGTTATGAAAATGCAGTTGTTGAATCATAAAATATCATGAAACAAAAAACCCGCTCCATCAAAAGTAATAATAAAACCAAAAGGTGCATTTGAAGACACAGTGTCTAATAATATAACAAATTATTAGCTTGTTTTCATAGAGTTTGACAGAGAGGAAGCTGAAGATTGAGTACCTTCCATGGAAATTGGGGTTATGCCAGAAAGTTCTGGATGTTTTGGAATTGACTTACCATATAAGAACAACGTCAGAATGATTTTGATATGGAAAGATTTGGCACTTTGGAGTGGAAACAGCTTTTCTAATTGATAGTTTCATGTTGCAAAAATCTGAATAGCAATGTTCAGTCACTATGCTTATGGCACCCAGTCTGGCCAGGTTATCCTGCTAGAGTAGACCATACTGCCAGCAACTCAATGCTGATTGTCAGGTTGTGATTAACTAACCTGACATCTCTGAGGACTAACGACCTTGGGTGGTAAAGTCCACAGGGAAGGGTGATGGCCCCCAATTGGATTAAATTCCACTTGAATCCATCTTGACGGAGGGTAGCAGCTTCATAAATACTGGCCTGGGGCCAATGATGACTTTGTGTACCAAAAGGGCTCAGGACCAGAAAGTGACAGGTGTCATGCTGTGATGTGGGAGGCAAATGGAGGGCCACTGCCGTATATTGCTCCCAGGACAATCTTCATGGCTGATCACCATGATGATAGCCAATATTTGGAATCAAATTTGGCACTTAAAGAAGGAGAAGACTGCTTATGAAGAATGACTTGGTGAGATCGGTGAAGTAAGGTTACTAGCTGCCAGCTTCAGTCCCAAGACCCAAGACTCATGTTTTTATGACCCATTATCTAGATCTTATATGATGGACCTTGAATTGTAGAGAATGAGATGTTGCGAACCAGGCAACCCAGCTTTTGAGGTTCCTTCTCCTGGTTCTAACTCAGTATCTTCAGAAGCTTCCTTCTCTGTTTCATGTCATAAGCCTGCTGCTGCAGTTGGCTGCTAGATACCTTAACCTTTAATTATTCATAGAGTCTCTGCATTGCCTGCCCTATCAGTCATGTCATATTTTGCTACACTTGCTGAAGAGGTTACCTCATAGCTTTGCATAGATCTGCTCCCTGTGACATCACGGGTCCTTGCCATTAGGTCTTAGGCATTGTTCCTAAAATTTTATGGAATGGAATGCTGATGACAAGGCATCCCTTATACTGAAGGAACATATAAGTTTGTTACAAACCCGGCTTCCCTATGTTGTCTCCCTTTGTTCATGCCAGAAAAGTTGTAGAACTCTGGATGATTTACAGGCATTTTTCAAGATCACGAACTGATGGAAATATCTACAATTTGCAGTTTTTTACAAGAAGACATTAAATAAATTCCATGTGCCATTCACACAAGGGGAAAGAATAATAAAAGTCATGAATTCTCTGATTCTTCTTAACTGGACTATGAATTTTGAAGCTTTTGAAATGTGGATCTATAGACAGCTGCTAAGGATATCTTGGATTGACCATGTGATTAATGTAGAAGTATTGCACCAAATAGATAAAAAATAAGAACTCTTTAAGACCATCAAGCAAAGAAAGCTCCAATTCCTTGGCCATATCATGAGATACAACATAAAATATAGAATACTCCAACTCACTCAGCAAGAAAAGATCCCTGGGAAGAGAGGCCCTGGATGTAGATGGACTTCATGGCTGAAGAATCTGAGAGAAAGGAGTGGTATGTTCTTGGAAGAAATGTTCTAAGGAGTTAAGAACAGGAAAACTATCGCCATGATGATAGCCAATATCCGGATCGGATGCAGCACCTGAAGAAGAAGAAGAAGGACTATGAATGCATGCACATTAATATCACAGAATTTGCTATTTGGTATAATACAGAAAGGGTTTCCAACAAAACAGAGACATCTTGTGTGTAGACAAAGGGGGGGGAGAGAAGAAGATGGGAGATATGCTGAGAGAACATGAAGCAAAGATCCATAGATTTTGAGAATTAAGGAGTTTTCATGTTGTCCCATCTGCCATCATTGTAGCTTACTGTGACTAAGTTATGAGAAATGCGTATAGATGCTATGAGATGATGTAAACTGTAAATGGTGGAATTAAAGTGAATAAGGGGCTCTCCAGCCTTAGCAGAGTGTCCTTTTCCATGGAGGATCCCCTTCTCAGCAGCTCCATTATCAGAGGGCAGCTCTTAATATGAGGGCAAAAAGAAACTGTATCTGGGTGAATGCACTACAGGTTTTCTCCATTTTTCACATTCTGGAATTTTCAAATGATTTATGAAGTTTTTGCACAAAAAGCACTTTTATCTTAGGCAAAGATTTTTGCCCCTCAACTGAGGGTGGGTGAGTGTGCGCATGCACCTGTGCTGATGTTGCTTTTGACATAAGAAATTATGCTGTTCTTCTTGCTCTTCACCCAAAGTAAAAAATTACTCATCAGCTAATAGGGTTTGGGGGACATTTTTGCTTTATGTTTGGTGAATGTCACAATTTTATTTATTTCATGTTGGTTAGTTGGTTGGTTGTTTGGTTGTTTGGTTGACAGGACACAAGAAAATTTGTAAGTATTGGTCACATTCTTGATTTATACTGTTCACTGCCACCATAGCTGTGACCATGGCCCACTTCTTCTGCTATAAGTATTTTGCTGAGGAGTGAAAACAAAGAGAAATGCCATGGAAATGGCAGAAGTCCTTTATGTTTCAGGAGAGATAGTCTAAATACCTTCCTTTAAAAATAGATATTTTTTTTAAAAAAAGTACTTGAAATTAGTAAGTGTCTGCTAGTCAGAGGAAGAAAATTATATTATACCAAATTGCATCAATTGCATTCATAACTGACTGTATGGGAGACTGTTGGATTGAGATGGGTAGGATGCCGGAGCCCAGATTTTAGTTTGTTTATGAGCTGTCACTGTTTGACTGTTCATTTATTATCCAGAGATGACAAATTCCTTATTGCAGGCGCACCCCCCCAATAACGGACACAGACAACATTGAAAGTGGATAACAGCATCGGGCCACATTTATTGATTCAATGTCCTAGTCCGAATTATAAATTTGTATTGGTAAAATGACCAATCATAATTCTTAAGGCAAGCAGGCCGAAGTAACACTGGTAAGGTACCACCCCAAAATTGCCAACGGCAATTGGTTACAATGTATCAATTTGTATCAATTTGTTTGTTGACGACAAACAAATTGTTGACCGTAGTCAATATCTAACTCATGACCCCACCCTCTGATGCGTATCCGTGAAATCACGGGGTGATGCATGCTGGTTAGCTATCGTCATCACCCCGTCGCCTGGTTCGTCGTTGACCGGACAACGTTTAACTAATTTATTCCTGTCTAGTGTTGTCCAGTCAATTGCGAACCTGCCGGATACCTGTGGGTCATACTGTTTACCTTACCAGTGCTACCCGCCAATGTGACCAAAGTCAACATTAGGAACATAAGAAAGACCCCTATATCAAACCATAGCAACAGTGTGGGATGGGCAAAAAAGCCAGGACCCGGAAGCCAATGTGGGTCCCAGCCAAAAATTCCCACCCGGCCCCGAAGCGACCAAAATATCACACTGTTAACTAGGGAGGGGGTGGAGGGGAAAAGACTTCTCCGCTCCGTCGCTGAGGTAAAATGGCAGCTCGGCTGCCTCGTGGCCATCCCTTTTATAAGGGAGCTGGCCACGCCCCTAACTACCCGGATTCTCTGTCCTGTGGGGGGGCCCCGCAAAGAGCGCGGCGGCCATTTTGGCACCGCGCTTGCATTGCAGGCGCACCCCCCCAATAACGGACACAGACAACATTGAAAGTGGATAACAGCATCGGGCCACATTTATTGATTCAATGCCCTAGTCCGAATTATAAATTTGTATTGGTAAAACGACCAATCATAATTCTTAAGGCAAGCAGGCCGAAGTAACACTGGTAAGGTACCACCCCAAAATTGCCAACGGCAATTGGTTACAATGTATCAATTTGTATCAATTTGTTTGTTGACGACAAACAAATTGTTGACCGTAGTCAATATCTAACTCATGACCCCACCCTCTGACGCGTATCCGTGAAATCACGGGGTGATGCATGCTGGTTAGCTATCGTCATCACCCCGTCGCCTGGTTCGTCGTTGACCGGACAACGTTTAACTAATTTATTCCTGTCTAGTGTTGTCCAGTCAATTGCGAACCTGCCGGATACCTGTGGGTCATACTGTTTACCTTACCAGTGCTACCCGCCACACGGAGGGGCTTCAAAGAAGGCCTGATGCCCCCCCCCAGACCGTCAGCTCGGTCAACAGGCCTGCTCGCCAATCACCCAACAGGAGGTCCATACCTCCTCGCGACAGATGGACCCCATCCCCTGCGTACAAGTCATAATTTTGTAGGCTAATAGCGGGGTGATGACTGACCCGTCCCCAAGCCCTGTCGGCAAGAAACCGCGCCACCGCCCTATTGACCGTGCGCCTAGCGCGGTCAAGGGCCAGGAGGTTAACGCCCCCTCTATAAGAATGGCGCGGGACAATGTCCGACCAAACCAGGGTTGTGGCAGGCCAGACATAATGCAAGTAGGCGAGGTCCTCGCAAATCGCATGCTTGAGCGATAAGCCGGTGACCTGGCCCAAATCATTGCCCCCCAGGTGGATGATGAGAATGTCAGGCGGGTCAGCACCCAGGCCAGAAAAAAGGAAAGGCCGCAGCTCCCGCCATAACATCCCAGGCTTACCATGCCATGTGAGACTGGCGTGTTCACCCAGTCCCAGTCGGGGTCCCCACTCTGTCGCCGCAGCGTAACGCGCTGCCCTGTGCACATAGCTGTGGCCCACCAGCCATACTGTCACCGGTGTAATACGACACCCAGGGTCTGTAAGAAAATTGAGAAAAAAGGCGGTAAGATGACTGGATTGGTACTCATGGCGGGAGTGGGCGCACATAAAACTGAAAACATTGCGAGCTCCACCTCCCCATGCTACGTATGTCAGCCCCAGAGTACCCAAAAGCAGCTGCTGTAGAGGCTGCACCAATACGGAATGAATGTGTGCCATAACGGGCACCCGGTAGGCCCACCCTAGTGAGGGCTCTGCCTGTCACCTTCCAAAACTGAAATTTAGTAAGGGGAGACCCATCTTGGTGACAGAAAAACGGGCCGTGGTGCATGCCACGCAGTGCCAGGAACTCCTGTAGGGCACCAACCGGACAGATGTCTGCCAAAGAACACCGTAGCAGTCTTACACCACTGCCTACGCCATGCTGATCTGTCTTAGAGGAGTGTATCCTCAACTGGGCCCAGTCTTTGGCAACATAGACATCTTCGAGTTCCAGTGCCCTACAACTTGCATCCGCCTTAGACAGCATCACAAGTTCGCTGATGCGGAGCGCTCCAAAAAATGCCACCGTTGTGGCTGCATGGAAAAGGGCTGTCTCATAATGATCAAAAAAGAGGCCTGGCCAGCCCCGGGCCAACTGGGTAAGAACCCCTGGGGAAATAGGGTGCCGGTCGTCTGGGCAACGCCCGCGCTCGCGCACCCACCCCTCCAAAACATGTCTCACACGGAAGTCAGAGGTGGTGTCCACATGACCTCCCACTTTGGCCATAAAAGCCAACGCCGAGAGCTTGGATGCTATGGTGCGAGGTGCGAGGCCCTGTGCATGCAGGTGAACCATGAACCGCAGAACATGGTCCACCGGGATAGGCCAGGTCTCTGGCAGGTGAAATTGAGCAGAAAATGCTCTGTAAGAATTGAATGCTTGTTGATACGCCTTACGCGTGCGTGGCGCTAGTGACAGGCCAATCGCCCGGTTCACCTCTCCTTGCAAATAGTCCACATCTCGTCCGGGAGTGGCGAGGGAAATTCCTCCGCATCCGGGGCCAAGGCGCGGAACCGGGAGATCTGCAGGCGGGACAAAGCGTCAGCGATATCATTATTAATCCCTGGAACATGCCTGGCCCTGAACAAGACGTTGAGGCGCAGGCAGCGCAACACAAAATGGCGCACTAGTTCCATGACCCTGGGCGATTTGGAAGTCTGTGCATTGACAATGTGGACAACAGCAGCATTGTCACACCAGAAATGCACAACCGAGTTAGCCCACTGCTCGCCCCATAGCATCAAAGCCCCCAGAATAGGGAAAAATTCCAGGTATGTGAGATCCCGCAGGCGACCCGTGCCTGCCCAGGCCGATGGCCACCCACCATAGGCCCACTTCCCATTGAAGTACATCCCATAACCCAGGGATCCTGAGGCATCAGACTGGATCTGAAAATTGGGGGATGCCAGGAGGTCAGACCTCCAAAATGAGACCCCATTGAACTCCCTCAGGAATTGCAACCAGACAAGCATGTCTGCCCTGATACCCCGGGTAAGCCTAACTCTATGGTGGGGCCTGGATAACCCTGCCATGGCGTCGCATAAGCGCCGGGCAAAAGCCCTGCCCGGTGCGACCACCCTGCAAGCGAAATTGAGGTGACCATGTAGCACCTGCAGTTCCCTCAGTGATGCCTTGCGCTTGGCCAGCAAATCCGAAATAAGGGCCACTATCCTGGACACCTTATCGCCCGGTAACCTAGAAGCCTGCGCTACTGTGTCAATCTCCACCCCCAGGAATACTAGCTTGGTAGATGGGCCCTCGGTCTTTTCGGGCGCTAAAGGGACACCGAGTTCCTCCATTAGCGTCTGAAATGTGTTGAGGAGACGTGTGCACGTGTCCCAGCCCCGTTCACCCCCGAATAAAAAGTCATCCAGGTAATGGGCTACAGACCGGGACCCTGACCTGCGGACGAAAGCCCACTCTAGGAAGGTACTAAAACGCTCGAAGGCCGAGCATGATATGGAGCAGCCAAAAGGCATGGCCTTATCAAAATAATATTCACCCTTAAATTTGAAACCCAGCAACTCAAAGTCGCCCGGATGCACCGGCAAGAGGCGAAAAGCCGACTTAATGTCGCACTTGGCCAGCAGGGCACCCGGGCCACACGAGCGCACCATGCGCAGCGCATGGTCAAACGATGTATACCTGACTGAACAAAGGTCATCAGGGATAGCATCATTGACCGATCGGCCGGCTGGGTAGGACAAATGATGAATAAGGCAAAACTTGCCTAGAGACTTTTTGGGGACCAAGCCCAGTGGCGACACCTTAAGATTGGGAAACGGGGGTGCAGGGAAGGGTCCAGCGACCCTGCCCGCATCTAACTCCTTTTTAATGCTGGCCGCAGCCACCTCCTCCCTCCCTCTGAGGGATAAAAGGTTGGGGGCATCCTGAGGGGACCTATCACCCATGAAAGGGATACGGAATCCCTGCTTAAAACCCTGAAGGAGATACTCCCCATCCTCCCCCTTCGGGTACGATGCGAGCCAACGCTCCAGCATGTCCACATTAATTGGGGAGGGGGCCTTTTGGAGAACCAGCTCCATCCGTGGCAGTCTTGCCAGCCCACTGTCCGCCCCTCCCTCTGCCCCGTGTCCCTCCAGGCCTGGGACAGGCGGAGGCTGCGTGGGGGCCCGAACATGTGGGACACTCATGCCTATACTTGCAATTCTTCCTATTGCAGGAACCATTGGACGAGAAAGTCCAGCACAGCAGGCGGGCTGGAACCCCCTGCCCCGCCGCCTGGCGGGTAACCTGCGCTGGAGCCGCTCGCTGGACCGCATGTCCACAATGGTATCTGTCTCCCGGGGCAGGGCGCGTGGGCGTCATGTACAAAAGCCAAAGCCTCTGGCACGGCTCATCCCATCTCATCTCAGGGTGGAGGGGAATCCTCATACGGAATTCCTCGTCATAGGCTAACCACGAGGGGCCCGGGAAATCAACCATCGCCCTATATATGTTGTCCAAATATTGGACCATGGGAATAGCCAAATCCGGCCGCGCCCTCAAGTACACCGCCATGTATATTAAATAAGCCGGGAGCCAGTTGGCCCAGGTACGTGGCGGCTTACGGCGACGTGCCTGCTCCTTGTCCTTCTCATCCTGTCCCTCCCTTTCCTCCTTGGTGGGCTCTCTGTTCAGGAGTGAGAAGATATCTACATACTCCCCCCGCCATATCTTCTCTCTGGTAGTCTGTGCCAAGTGATCACCCAGTGGCAAGGAATACCCCGCCGTCGGCAAAGCCGAAAAAGGCACCGCAGCCATAGGAAAAGGGGCCTGAGATAGCCCAGCCACCCCCAGAACATTTCCCGCAGTGTAAGAACAAGTACCCACCCCAGTGCCCAGGGTGGCAGTCGTCGTCGCCGGGTGGGGTGCCGACAGCGTAGCCCCCGCACCACCCGCGCGAGGCCAAGGCCATTGAAAAGCCCCCCCCCCATATTGGGAATGTGTGTGGATGTACTCGCTTGCACCGTATACTCACATGCTGCACCCCCGCGGGCCGCCCCCACCGGGGGTTCCGGCCCACTGGGGGCGTCGGAGCTCACGACCGACGTAGAGCTCATCACCGGGGCCTGACACGCACCTGGCTGCTGGCTGGGGAGCTGCGAGGCAGTGGCCGAAACCGCGCCACGCGCCTGCAGCAGCTCAACCCTCCCTGTCGGCTGTTGTCCTCCTGCCGACAGTGCCTCAAAAGGGACCCCAAAGGGGGCCCCCGCCTGACTGGCCCGAGCCAACGACGCTTCAAGGGCCGCAATGCGGGCCAGTAAGGCTTCCACGTTGACCTGGGGCCAAGGGCCGGCCGGCCCGCCCGGTCCAGGCGTGGGTACAGGTCCCTGTACCCCAGGACCCGAATATGGCCATTGGCCAGCACCGAAGCCCGACAGGGTCGGTGGAGAAACCTGCCAAGGCAGGGGGCCGCACCACCCCCCAAGGCTAGAGGGCCCAGGGGGAGGCTGCGACCCAAGAGCAGCAGGCCCAACAGGGTGGGCAGGTGCAGGAGCGGTGTCCACCGCTCGCGGGCCGCGGGCCGGAGCCCCTTCCGAGCCCGCACTCTGATCGCCCGCTCCGGGCCAAGGGGCAATAGACCCCATTCCGCCGGTCCCGGCAGGGGCCTGCAAAGGCGGCTGCTGAGGAGGCGGCACCGCGGTCCTCCGACCTGGGTTGCGCCTCCTAACAGCTCGAGCCGCACTCGAAACTGCCTTCTTCTTCGAAGGCATCTCCACCGAAGCAAAGGGAAGCCGAAAAGGAAGAATCGCTACCAAAAGGCTTCCCGGTAAGCTAAAGAGCGATGGAGACACAGGGGAAAAGACTTCTCCGCTCCGTCGCTGAGGTAAAATGGCAGCTCGGCTGTCTCGTGGCCACCCCTTTTATAAGGGAGCTGGCCACGCCCCTAACTACCCGGATTCTCTGTCCTGTGGGGGGGGGGCGCAAAGAGCGCGGCAGCCATTTTGGCGCCGTGCTTGCATTGTGCATGTGCGTTTCTTCTAGACATCTACTGAAATGTATACAGCTTCTTTAGGCATTACCAGCCTTGCTGCAGTTAATAAGAATATGACATTAAGCAGATGAATTGACTCTGAGCAGGACAGATGCCGGTGGACAAAGGGTTAAGATGTCTCTCCTCCCACTGACCTCTCCATTCATGCTCTGCTAAACATTGCATTTACAGTGGAACCCCATATAATGAATGACCTATAGAAAATGAAAAAACATGGTGCCCCGTACAATGAAAATTTTCACTATCCGATACAGCATCCCTATGGGAAAAATTGTACAATGAAAATCTCAATGCGAAAAATTGCATAGCGAATTTTTTTGTTGCACGATTTTTCCCATAGGGCCATGATGGTGAACCTTAGTACTCCAGATGTTCTTGGGATTCAATTACCAGAAGCCCAAGCCCCCTGTGAATCCACATGAATGGGTTTACTGTGATTTATCCGGCCCACATCACCCTCGTCGCTCCCAGAAGTGGAAGTAAAACACCCCCGTACGGGCCTGTTTTACTTCTGTTTCCAGGAGCAACGAGGATGGCGTGGGCTGGATGAATTGGAGTAAACCCATTCGTGTGGATTCACAGGGGGCTTGGGCTTCTGGGAATTGAAGTCCAAGAACATCTGGAGTGCCAAGGTTTGCCATCACAGCCATAGGGATTTTCGTTAGTACAGGAAAAACTCATACAACAAAAAAAATCACATGGCAAAAAGCTCCATAGAATGAATTATCTTTTTATTATATGGGGTTCCACTGTAGTTTTCTCTCTCTTTTAAACCAGTCAAAACTTACCTAAAAATACACATCACACAATATTTGGCAACAGTAATAACTAGCAGCCTCTACTAATAACTTTTCGGCAGATTTTCTTTATTGTTCAATATGATATTTCCAGTAGAAAACAGAGTGAGGCAGGGAATAAACCGTTGCTAAATGTACGTGTTTTTTGTACCATTTTCCTTAACATGATTATTTGTTAACTCATTGTATTCAACTATTTTGCCCTTACATTTTTATCTTGTTCATATAGATTTGGCTTTAGAACACACACATGGCTAAGCAATTACTTTTTTAGAATGGTTTATGAACTGCTTCTCATTGATTTACTTTGTGAAGAAAACATTGTACAGCAAACTTGGCAATTTAACATTCTGTCACACTGATATGGACTACTATTTTATTTGTATTTACTTTTTTTGACAGTAGATTATTTCCTGATGGACTTTCTTTAATTCTGTGAAGAGCTCCAAGTTCTGTGAACTTGGGTGAAATTGATTTTACAATTTATATTTCCACATGCTAATACTGTCTCCTACCCTATTTTCAATCCCATCATATTTTTAACAATTATTATTTATTGACTATATTTGTATCACATCTTTTCTCCAGTGAGCAGAAAGTGCCATAAGTGTCTCTCTTCTGCCGCACTTTGTCCAAAAAGGAACCTTGCAAGGTAGATCAGGCTGAGAAAGACATAACTGGTCAAGCTGATGTAAAAACATCCTGAGGCATCTATAAGATGAAGGAAAATCAGCCATCTAGTGTAAAGGGATATAGATTAGGAGTTTTCTTTTAGGCCTGGCTGAAGCACCTCATTTCATGCTGTGCAGCCAGGAAAAACTGAAGCTATCTGGTTTGTTCTCCACAACAGTTTAAGGTAGAAAGATAATGTAAAGGATAAATGGATTGAGGTATGCCTTGAAGCTAATGTGGTGTTGCCTCAGTGAGCTCTTCCTTTAAACTTAGAATATTTGTACTGGATACAGGTACACTTTTATTTGCTTATTCAGTTTACTCAGTGTTTATCAGAGCCTGGGAAAGTTACTTTTCTGGATTACAACAGCTACAGTTCGCCAGCCAACATGAGTACTTGCTTCCTGGGGAAGTCTTAGTCCAATCTGTTCTGAGGTCTAAATTCTGGCTATGATCTATAAAGCCTACTATGTGGCTTCAGTCCTGGCTATCTGAAGGACCATATCACTTCATGTGAGACTTCTTGGCTTCTTAGTTTTTCTGGGGAGATCCTTTTCTCTATCCAACAACCTCAAAAGCTTGTTTGATAAGGACAAGCTGGCCCCATGCTTTGGAATACTCTAGCCCAAAAAGCCTCTCCCTCTGTCTCCCCATTGGGAGGCAATGATATTCTTTTCAAGGCAGATTTTAAGCAATAGCCGGCATCTAGGAATGCACCATCCATTTTTTTTAAAAAAATTTTAAAAAAAAGTAGAGTTACAGGCAGTGGTGGGCATCAGCAGGTTTGCACCAGTTTGCCAGTAGCAGAAATTCTGGATGGCCCCGCCCATTCAAGTTTTGAAATAAAGTAGTCCTAATTCAGGGGCAACGCAGAGCATTCCCCTGGCCACGCCCGCCATACCATGCCCACAGTGTGGTAGTAAAAAAAATTGGAGCCCACCACTGGTTACAGGTTTAGTGTGTTCCAAAAAGTATTTTAATAGTGTGATTTTAGATAACTGTAAAGCACCATGGGGCTCCTTTGGGGAGAAAGGCTGCATATTAAATACCTACCTACCTGCCTACCTACACACACACACACACACACACACACACACACACACACACACACACACACACACACACACACACACACACACACACACACACACATGCAATATACATACATACATACATACATATGTACAAACGTACGTACATACATACATACATACATGCATGCATACATGAATACATACATACATACATACATACATACATTCCACAATCTGTTGCAGATTCTTGTAATTTAATAAATCTACATAATTCTTATGCACATAATTCTTATGAGCAGACTTAAAATGCATGCACTGTTGCATTCTTCAGGAGTTTTAGATAAATAAATACTGGTAGTAGAAGAGCTGTTCTGATTTATACACATCACATCACACCACAACAATTTTGAAATTCAAATACTAATCAATATTTTGAAAAATAGATGGTGTATATTTCTATGCTAATCACACATGAAAATAGATCTTGATGGTAATGGCTTTACATAATGCCTTTAGCACTAGGAAGGTGATAGTGAAGAGACATCGCCAAATCTGACTTCATTTGAGCAGCATGAAAAAAACATGAGGCTGTTTGGGTTTTGAATGCTCGCACTCTGATGTTTCTTCACGAGGATGGCACTTGTATTTCCTTAGAGCTGTCTGAAGATATCCCATCAGAATAGCTAATACATATGACTAACTGAATGATAGATGTGTGAGGTTGAGCTCTGAGAGTTTGGAAGCAGCGGAACAAATATGTGTGTTTTGTCTCAGAGCTTGTAATCAGCATTAGCTCTTATGACAAGAAGTTTACAAACAGGGGAGCAGCCTGAAGTGTCCTTGTGTATTAAACCGAAATATGGAAAACAGCCTTATGACTCTTGAGAGGCTAAAAAAGTATTTTAACAACTGAAATATTTTCTCTTTGAATCTGGCCCACACATCAGATGACACAGACTGAGGATGGAAGATTGCTTAACCAACTCTACTTGATAAAGAAAACAGACATGGGTAGAATGCCATGTGTGATCCCAATTTGTACTTGCTTATATAATACGTGGACCTGAATATAGCTCTTCATTGAATTACACTTCTTTCTAGATTCTGTGATGCAGTCCTTTGACAAAAAATGGAATAAACCTGAGAAAGCTGTATCTAATGAAGGGAAACTCAGTTAAAATGGATATACATTTTTAAAAACAGTGTACACATTACTAGGAGATGTTGTATACAAAATTGCAAAGCATGGAGAGGAGGAAATATTTTCACTGGTAAAGAATCCTTGAGCGGAATTAATAATCGTCTGCTTAGAGTTCCAAAGGTGAGAACTTGTTCATTCTTTCTTTATTCATGTCAGATGCACCACCAGTATATAACATACAAAGCTAAAACTAACACATCTAAAAACAAAATAGAATTAAAAAGGGCTAGATGACATCTGCCCAATATTGGGCCATATCAACAGCATTGCCTCTTGCCAACATAAGGTCCTCCTCATTGAGCGTTGAGGGGCATCATGTGCATTGTATCATATGGGAAATAGTTTGCACTTCTCCGCATTCACACAAGCTGTCATCTACAGGGAAACCCCACTTTCTCAGATTAGCCCTTGATCTTCCTACCCCTGCACACAGTCTATTTAAAGCTTTCCACACTGGCCATGGTTGTTCTTAGCCAGACAGTAGAGAGTCATTTTAGTGTTCAAGGAATGAAGAAGCAGACGAATGAAGTAGTGAAATTCAGCTCTTTATTTGTGGGGTTTGAACACAGTTTGGATGGGGCAAAACTTGGACTTATATACACTATAAACAGATGGAGGAGCAGGGGATCACTCAAAACCAAAATCTAATTCTGTGGATGAATAAGACAACTCAGGGTCCCTCCTGTGTGTACTAAGAGTGGAGGGCAACTCCAAACAAAATTGGTCATCATCAATAAAGGAATCCAGAGTGCTAGGCTGGGACAGTGTAGGGGTACACATGGCAGGAGTAGGGGAGCATTCCACAATTTCCCCTTGAAATCGGTCCCTAGAACACACCTCTGGGTCTAAGTTAGCTTGCTGCTGACTATTACCTCTGCCCCCTGGGTTTAAACGGGTGGGGGCCAACCCTAATATTTAGTGTCTGTATTTGTCCTGTGGGTCCAGTATTCTGGATCTCAATTGGTCCGCGTGCCTCCTCCAGATCAGACCAGTGGCTGTTTCGATTCTGTAAGAAACAGGACCAGTCTGATTGATCACAAACCCAGGCACCCACGTAGGACCACCAGCTGCATAATTGCGGCAATGTACAGGGTATCCTGGAGAAAAACCCTTCTGGTGTTGGATCGCTATATTTGTGCCTTTGTCCTCCACCTTAGAGGGATCCAATCTGTCCAGCAAGGATGACAGTTTCCTTCGCTGGAGCAATTCAGCAGGGGACAGCCCTGAGGCAAGGGGGTGAATCTATACATGAAAAGAAACTGGCATAGCTGGAGCTCCAAATCATCTTCACCCATACACTGAAGAGTGTCTTTAGCTGTGTGCACCTGGCGCTCCACCTGGCCATTGGTAGCTGGGTGGAATGAGGTGGCAGTGATGTGCCTAATTGCATTCCTTTCCATGAAGGATTGGAATTCTGCAGATGTGAACGTGGATGCGTTGTCAGACACCAGCACATCTGGAAGTCCAAATGCTGTGAACAGCCTTCTCAGGTGCATTATCGTGGTGACTGAAGTGGTATTAGGCACTCTAATCACTTCCAGCCACTTAGAGAATGAGTCTACAACCAACAAAAATAGGGCACCCCTAAATGGAGCTGCAAAATCTGTGTGCAACCTGGACCATGGGCCCCTAGCAGAATCCCATTCTTGAGAGGGTAGGTGGGATTGCTCTGGGTGAGAAGATTGACAGCTGGCACAAGTGCCGACCATCTGCTCTATGTCTTGGTCCAGTTGAAGCCACCAAAAGTAGCTACGGGTAAGGGCTTTGGAACGGACAATTCCCGGGTGACTTGTGTGAAGTAGGTATAAAACTTTTTTCCTGAGAGTGACAGGAATGACCATGTGCTGGCCCCATAAAAGGCAACCTTGTTCCACTGACAATTCCAAATGCTTGCGGTGGAATGTTCTGAATTCCTTGGCTAGGAGAGAGACAAGCCAGCCTTTTTGTAACCCAGACATTACTTGGCCATAGCTTTGGCTATATCTGAGGGGACAACCAGGGGCGAGTCGAAGGCCACAATCATGAGGACCTGGTGATCACTTTCGATCTCGCAATTGGCTTCCCCGACCCCTGGCAGTGGAGAACATGACAGGGCATCAGCATGGCTGATGTCCTTGCCAGGCCTGTGAACCAAAGTAAAATCGTATGCATTTATGAAAATTGCCCAACGCAACATCCTTGGGGACAGAATTTGAAGGCATTGGCACAAAGATTCCAAGGAGGGGATTGTGGTCAGTTACGATGGTAAAAGACCTTCTGTAAAGGTAACCATGGAATTGCTTAGTGCCTGCCATGATTGCCAATGCCTCCCTGTCTGTCTGAGCATAATTTTTCTCAGGCTTTGAGAGTGAATGGGAATAGAATGCTATGGGGGCTTCCCTCCCGTCACTTAGTACATGGCATAACATGGTCCCACCCCCACAGGGGATGCATCACACACAAGTACAACTTATTTGTTAGGATCAAAATGAGTTAATACAGCATCCGAAGATAGCAGTCTTCTGAGTTCTAGGAACGCTTTCTCCTGGCAATGGCCTGAGTGCCAAACAGTATCTTTCTTAAGAGCTGATGTAATGGTTCAGAAACTGAGGCTTTGTGATGGAGAAAAGTGTGATAGAAGTTTAACAATCCTAGAAATGATTGCAATTCAGCTTTACATTTCGGCCTCGGTGCATTCCGCACGGCCGTCACCTTGGAGTCAGAGGGCATGATACCTTGGGGTGTAATGTGGTACCCCAGGAACTCCATTTCCCATGCCAAAAACACACATTTGTCTCTTCTGAGACATAGACCGGCCCTCTCGTGACAGGACTCGATCAAGCCTGGCTGCTAGTTTGACGGTGTCCTTAGCGGTGATCAGGACATTGTCAAAATATGGCAGGACACCAGGCAACCCATTCAAAATACATTCTACAAGAGATTGAAATATTCCAGGGGCCGTATTCACCCCCAAATTGGGGTCTAGTTACCTTAAATGCCCCCCTATGCATTACTATGGTCTGGGCTATGGCAGCAGCAGGAGACACAGTTAATTGTTGGTAAGCCTGGGCAAGGTCAAGTTTTGTGAAGCAATTTCCTCCATGCAAGGAGGCAAGATGATGGCTTACCATGGACACAGGATATGCATTCGGGCAAATAGCTTTATTGATGGTACACTTGTAGTCAGTGCATATCCTGACCTCCCCGTTACTTTTCAAAGCAGTCACAATTGGTGTCTCCCACTCTGCAGAGTCCACCGGCACTAGGATGTCCTGCCCCACCAGTTTGTCCAGCTCGGCTTCTATCTTCTCCTTTAAAGCAAAGGGTACCTGGCGTGGCTTCATCCGGATGGGCTGGATGGTTGGGTCAAGCTCAAAGTCAACAGGGGTCCTTTGTATAAACCTAAACCCTTTTTGAATACCTGAGGATGAGCAGCACAAACGTCCCGGATTGGGTCAGAGTCTATTGCGTGGATGCTAGAATGCCGGATTCCCAGGGGCCTAAACCATTGGGTCCCAATAAGACAGTCAGTGCCCTGCTTAACTACAACCAATGGCAAGGAGGTGCGAATGTTTTTGAATTTAACCAAGAAATTACACACACTCCAGGACCGGAATCTGGCAACCTTGCACATCCCAGAGGGATGTTTTAAAGGATTTAAGCTTGGGCTGAGAGGCAGGGGAATTCTCAAAAACTCCTGCTGTGAGATTATGGAAAAGGTAGTACCTGAATCCACCTCCATCTTGAAGGGGATGTCCTGCAGGCTCAGGTCTGTGAAGAAAAGCTCACTGACAATGCCCACTTGGCACGGCTCAGGCTCGGGTGACACTTTGGTGATGGACATGTTGTGGTGATGACTCTTCTTGGGCACAGGCGCTAGAGGTCTTTGCTTTCGCTGTCAGCATACCTTAGCAATGTGCCTTCTTCGCCCGCAGTTGTGGCATTCTGCAGTGTGTAAGGGGCACTTCTTGTGGTCATTCCGGGCTCCGCAGCCATCACACTTGTGAAGGAATTTCTACTCCTGATTGTCATGGTGCTCTTGGTGCTTTCGTCAGACCGCTCGGACTTATCCCTCTGCATCGCTGGACTCCGATGAAGTGGCAATGCTGATGAGAATGAAGGTCAAGTTTGCTGAGCTTGCACAGCTGAGTCAGTGGCACTGGTGGTGTATTGGCGATGCCGGGAAAGCTTTATCCTGGACCGTGCAGCCTCAGACGCTACTGTCTCTTCAAGAACATCCATGAAGTTTAGCGTCTTTCTGATCATGAGGTGACATTGAGCATCTTCGTCCCTCATGCCAGCCAGCATACAGTCCCAGAGTGCTTCTTCAATGTTGTCCAACTTGCACGGGGCAGCAGCAATGCACAGCGCGGCAGCGTAGTCTGCAATGGATTCACCGGGTCACTGCTCTCTTCTGTGGAAGGCCACCCTAGCCGGAAAGATCAAGACCACTGGCTGCAGGTGCCTCCTCAGTGCGGACATGTTTTCTGCGAGTGGTACCCCATCCATGTCCCTTGGGAGAATGAGGTGGGTTGCCAGCTCAATTATCTCAGAACCGCACTGAGCGAGGAATCAGGAGCGCTTCTGGTTTCTGTCAGTGATCTTCTGCGAGACCATTATGTGGCGAAACCGGCGTTCGTATGTTGCCCATTTCTCTGGATGCGCTGGGTCGAATGGGCCGATGTTGCTGCCGTCTGGGGACGCCATCCCATCGTCATCGCCAATTTAGTGTTCAAGGAATGAAGAAGCAGATGAATTAAGTAGTGAAATTCAGCTCTTTATTAGTGGGGTTTGAACACAGTTTGGATGGGGCAAAAGTAGGACTTATATACACTATAAACAGTAACAATAATACAACAATCCCATTGGCTAACAGAGTGTGCACATTTTTCGATCCACTTATTTGCATAAGAATAGATACAAGGGAAAAGATACATTCTGCTCCTATAAACAGTAACAGTAACAATAATACAACAAACCCATTGGCTAACAGAGTGTGCATATTTTTCAATCCACTTATTTGCATAAGAATAGATACATGAGAAAAGATACATTCCGCTCCTGTCAGAAAACACAGTTAACATACATAACAGTCATATAGTTCTGCCCGATTATCTTGTAGCTCCTTGCTTGCTTTCCATCATTCTAAGGTGGTCTGTGGGGGCTGGTTGAACTTGTTCATGTAGATCTGAGAACCAAGTTTTATGACAGAAAATTTCTGGAAGTTGGGTATGTGTTATGCCTGAAAAGAAGAAGTCTGAGCGGAAAGGCTATAGCCATTCTGAAAATTTGGAAGGTTATCATGTGGAAGATGGAGTAAATGTGTTTTCTGTACTTCTAGCAGGTAGGACCTGAAGTAATGGATTCAAACTCTGATAAAGGAGATTTCAACTAAACATTAGGTAGAACTACATAACATCAAGAGCTGTTTAGCATTAGAACGGACTGCCATGGAAGCATTGGATTCTCTTTAATTGGAGGCCTTTAAATGGTGATTAGATTACCACCTTCTAGGGATACATTAGCTGTCGATTTTCTACTTCGGCAGGAGGGGTTGTCTCAATGACACTTGCAGTCCATTTCCAATAGACAATTCTATGATTTTGTGTCTTTTCTACTGAAATCATTTGGATTATTTTCTCTAGACCTGGTGCTACTTCATCCACGTTATGCTGTTTCTTGAAAGCTCTTGTAGGACCCTTGTCCTCTATGTGTTTCCCTATGACAAGGATGGACAACTGCAATTCCTCTGATATTTTATAGCCTCCCATACAATGAAGGAATGCATTGCTTGTTCCACACTGAAACAGAATTGATTGTATGGGGAAAATGGGTTTTAGAAATAAGATTCCCCATTTTTAAAAACTTTTCTTTTATGGTGTCCATCATACTGACCTTTATGGACTGTAAAAGCTGCCTTTACCCAAAGGCAAGAAATATATTGATGTTAGCTCTGAGGATGAATGTTCAACACAGGTTGCATGGCAAATAAGGTAAATAACAGCAAACTCAGCACAAGTGCAGAATGTCTGTTAAATGAACCTAGACAAACTGTGAAAGCAAAGAGTGATGAAGAATAAGGGATGAGCCATCTGTCAGATATGCTTTGACTTGAATTTCTGCATTGAGCAGAGGGTTGGACTCGATGACCTTATATTGATTCTGTGATTCTCAAATCCTCTCTGTATCACAGTGCATTGTTGTCCCTTCAATGGAACATATGAAGCTACTTTAGCCTGCATCAGAGCATTGGCTCTTCTGGGCAGCAAAGCTAAGGTGACAGGCCTGGACATAGTTTCAGCTTCATCCAATTATCCTAAATCACTGGAATCCTCTTCGGAAAGCTTCCATGGCCATTAGGCAGAAACCATTAGGCAGAAAAAGACAACCATTTCAGGGAGCAGATGCCAACATACACAACAAAAGCAGCTCCCATCCACTCTCATGACTCCCCAGGCAATTCTTCTCTGCTGCACATTTGAGTTTATCCATGTGAAAATGTCTCTCTTACACCCCTGAACTGCGCTCACTGTCCTATCACTACTGTTGATGGAAGATTCAATTGACAGGCTAGTTTGCTTCTAAAGATAGAATGGGAGTGAAGAGGGCACCATCTTGTAGGCTGCCTCAAGCAATGTAATACCTTAGGCCAGTTCTGTGCTTTGGTAGAATTTCTACAGTATTTCCTGACACGGATATATAAACATTACAAAAGTCAAGCTGAATTAACTAGGATATAGTATCAATTTATAACAACCTGTCCTCCAAAAACTGGTGTTTCTGAAACAGTTCCTATGTATCAAAAAAAGATTGATAATGAAAATGCTAAAGCCAGAGTATAAAATACTAAAGCAGGAAAAGCTTTTGTGCAGGTTTTGTTTTACAGGGGGGAGAAAAAGTTTTGTATATGTCATTTCCCCAACTTCATTCAATAGAAAGTGGAAGAATGGTAGATTAGCAGATTGATGCCTACACATTAGCCACCAATTGCAATCATCATGTTGACTATTTTTGTGATATAATCCAATCTGTAAACTTGAATCAATAAGAGGAAAAGGTTAAAATCTTGGATAAGAAGTACAGGGTGGCCTGTAAGTCCCTACCCAGCCTCTCTGTGGGCATGAACCTTGCCCCTCTGCCCAGCAGTCCAATGGGAGCACTTCCTCCCTCCTCCCATCACAGAGTTTGCCCTGCCTTTCTGCCCAGCAGCCCAGTGGGGGTGCTTCATCCCTCCACCAGCAGAGCCCTATTCTCTTTGTGGCTGTGTAGGGACTTATGGGCCACCTTATACTGATCAAATGGCATTAGCCAATTGGTAGCATTGAAGAAAGTCTGAGCAGCATATCAGTATGGTAACTGTTGTGTCCAGATAAGAGGCATAAGGAAAATGGTTGCTGTAATCCAGCTGTGTAATTTAAACTACATAAAGTTGATGGTGTGTGTCTTCTCTCCAAGGTCTTTGAAGGTCCCCATTCATCATGGGGAAGCCACTGGGGGCTAGGGGCTGGGGGAGTCTTGCTTTACTGAAATTTAACACCTGTAGTAAAATAATCCCTCCGGATGTTTATTTTATGTTATTTCTTGTAACTATATGGTGCTGGCAATAGAACTATTCTACTGAGAAACTGCCCAGAAAAGGAGCCTTGTGTTTACATTTGCAGTTGTTTTCAAGAGTACAGTAAAACCTTGCATAAAGATCACCTGACTTAGAGACTAACTCACTTAAAGAGCAGAATTTTCTCTGAATGGTTGCCTCGCTTAACAACTAAAACCAACCAAAATCTCACTTAACAACTACATCGGGGTTCACAATCCCCCACCACCACCAGAAGTCACAATCGGTCACTTACAATGGTGTTTCACTTAAAGAGCAAACTCGCTTAAAGAGCAATCCTGTGGAACGCATTATGCTCTTTAAGCGAGTTACCACTGTATATGATAACCTTATACATGATTGATTGTTTAATTCACTTTAAAACAACTGAATTTGGTGCCTTGCCTAAAACATGTTTCTGAATTATATCTAGGAAGAGACAGGTGAGAAAAGCTCTCGAGGAGTTGGGAGGCCATTTTACCTCAGTACCAAAGAACAGAAGGATAAGTTCATAATAGGATTCCTCTTTCCCAGTTGGGTGATGAAAAAGGGCTAAAAAGGACAGACTTCTCTCAGTTGCAAACAACAGTGAGATTCAAAACAGGATGCCTCTCAGTTTTGATCAGATTAGGATTGAAAGCATTGCACTTTGAAATGCATTAATGGATCCATTAGTGGAAACATGTGCTTTTGTGTGCAGTTTCAAAGTGTATGCAGTATTGTAGGGAGAAATCATCACCACAATAGTGAAGCAGCTGCAAAAGAGCTGCAAATGAGACTTCATTATGGGACAATTGTATCATTTATTATGCCTATACCTTTCACATTATAGTCTTCTGTATCATTCAAATTACCTGAGTATCCCTCCTAAAATATTCTTGTAGTTAAGTGAAGAGCAACAAATGGTGTTCCAACTTACAGTATGTGCCAGCATTCCCCCATCTGACCCTTTCAGATGTGATAAACTATAAGTACAACATTGGTCATCTCCAAACAGTATGGTGACTGTAAATGACTAAAATTATCTGGAGGGTAAATATGCAATCCACCAACCACTGTGCTAGATAGTGTCTACTTATATAAACTTTCTCTTCTTTCCTTCTACATAATGTATTATCACAGCACAATATGTTGGTTTGGATTAGAATTAGGGGCCATTCAACAATTACGTGATCCTCAAGGGGGGGAGGGTGTTCTGCCATCTGAATTACAGAAAATTACGTGGGGGTGCGGGGGGTCAGGTCAAAGATTACACAATCCATTTGGAGCAGTTGTGGTTTCAAAACATGGCACTTTTAAAGGTTTAAAAGTGATCTCTGGGAATTTTTATCCGATTTGAGATTATTGAATCCTCACTGATATGTTCTGCATTAGGCACCAATAATGAAAAACTCTAAAAATTAGAGCTTTGATACAAAAACTCTGGATTATGTAATTTTAAAGGGAGAGGGTTTGAAGCAAAAATTACAGTTGGATTACATGGGGGTGTCAATTTTTCAAAAAAAAATGGATCACTTACTTGTTGAATGGCCCCTTATCAGCTATAGATGTTACGTTTGGTTTTTTTAAACTGCTTTAGATAGAGGATTTTGACTTGAATAAGACTATTCTCCTGTTATAAAGTGAATTTGCTGAAACAGATAATTGGTTTTTATATTTGTAAGTTGGTAATTAATTGTCTAAAGAGTACACACAATGAATCAGTTTTGGATCTGAACATACAAACTGATGGGAAATGGCCACAGTAATTTCTGAATATTTTAAATGGGTCAAAGAAAGGTTTATTTAACATGGTTTATATTAGCTTTTCTTTTGCATAGGACTATGGAGTGTTGCACACTTCTAACAAACAAATAACCTGCCATGGGACCTAGTCTGGTGAGCACTGAAAGAAGTTACTATTGAGGCTCAAGACGCAAAAGAAACTCTTCTCTTATGAATTAATAAGTGAAATTTATTCTTCTAACAAGTAATTATCTACATCCATTTTCTCTGATTTTGTATGCAACTCTCTGATCTCATTGTAAATATTGTATATATTACTATATAACAGTATAGTGATACATTGTTTTTGTGTATGCATTTAGATTCCTGATGAAGCTATGAAAAGCCATAGTAAATACCGGAAGGGCTTCAAATCTACTTGCTCAATAAATGACAAAAATATTTTGAATCTTTTTGAACATTTCTACTTTATTGCCTCAAACAGGATTTTCCTTTGTCAGAACTTGTCCAGTCAAATATTTTGAACCTGATATAGTAACTGGCGGTGGTACTCAAATCTTGTTTAATCCATTGTATTTAATTTATTAATTGAATTATATTATATTATTACTTACTAATTTAATTTATTATTATTAGAATTCATACCCAAGAACTCTGGATCTTAGGAGCATGGGAACATAGGAACTTGCATCATATTGAGTCAGATCATTAATCTGTCTAGCCTAGCATTGTTAACTCTGACTGACAGTGGGCCTTCAGAATTTCAACCAGGATCTTTTCTTATTCTGATCTAGAAATCTCTACCATTTACTGATGATCTCCTATCCCAACACTAACCTTGCTTCGGTTTTGAACTCAGATGAAATTCATGTGTTCAGAATGTTATAATTGTGGATTGTTTTCCTTACCTCTTGTGTCAATAAGACGGCACTGCCGTGGAGGTTGGTGCTTGCACATTAAACACAGGTAGGTATTTCTGCTGGTGGTCCATGAACATACAGTAGCTGTATTACATATTAGCAGCAGAGGACCGGCTAACTTATGCATCACTGAGTTGTCCTCCTGTGTTCCTTCAGTGTGTGAGGATGGAAGGGTTCATGTGAAACCTACCTAGGTTAAAATTACCCACTAAACATTTGACTCTAACTCCCAGTGTCCAGGCACATTTTGGACCTATCATCTCAGTACCAGATCTGCTCATGTTGAAAAACTTAGGAAAATAAAGCTTTTTTGTGAAGGTAAGGAAATGCCAGATCCTTGCACCTCATAAGAGGGCAAGGTGTTTTGTGGCAGTAAGGTAAAAGAAAAAGAGCAAGAATGATTTTTCTGCAGAAAATAAGCAACATTGCACAAATAATGCTTTTAAAATGTTCATTTCCTTAATGAAATAATAGAAGGTATGCACGATGCAAATGGCTGCTGGTTTGTTGCATGGAACTTTATGGATGGGAAGCATCAGAGAGGGTGTCTGCATCTTCCTTAATAATCAGCTAGCCATTCTGTGCTTGCTGTCTGTGTGTGCTTTGATTCTCAGGGGGAAATGATGCCAGTTTTGCACAGAGACAGTCTGTGCAAATTACACTGTGTCACAAAAAAATAAATATTGTCTGCTACTTGGTCTAATCCATGTGTCCTATACTAAATCAAGTGCACTGAATCCAAATTCTGCTAGGATGTCAGGATCTTAAGTTAGCAAATCTCACCCTCTTGGTTAAGTTCTTGAGTTGATCACGTGGGGTATATTTGCCAGAAATATAGCAGAAATTGTCTGGCTTATTAACATAGCCACACCTACTCATCTTTAGCTCAAAACAGACTCACTATGGCCTAGCTGAACTATCCAATAAGATGGTTTCACACTAGAGACAAGCCCTTGGTTCATCTCGCCTTATATACCTATTTCTGACATGCCCAGCAGCCACTGCTAGAATATGCATGCCACCAGGGGACATGATTCAGCTGAGGCAGCAGCAGCAGCAGGCAGCAGCAGCAGGCATAGCTGCAACTGTTAAAATGTTCCCATGTAAAACTACATTATAATGTTCCCAGCTATAGCACACCTTAAAATCTATCCGTGATAAGCAAATTCTGAGTTTAGATTTGGAATCAGCACACTCAATATCATGTAAATCACATGTGTTATTCCCAGTAGCAAAATTGTTGTTGTGCAGTGTTATGAAGATCATGAACAAACAGTGCTCTTCAACTTTCCTGGAAAAGAACAACTTCACAGAGTTTGATCATTTCTTATTGACTGACATTGTTGAGTCAAGACAGTTCAAACCATTGAGAATGAAGAATTCAGTAAGTGTTCCTCTAGATTAGGTTGGAATATGACTTCTGCATGTTTTCACTTGAACATGACTGTAAACCTGAACAAGATTGGCTAGTTGAATTCCCAATCAGAGATGGGAGAGATGGAACAAGGACATTTAGGAATATCTCCAAAGAAAGCCCCATGAGTTTCATGCCTTATATAGAGATCTGATCAAATGCACCAGTATGTCCACTATAGCAATATCATTAAATGTAATACATAAGGCCTATTCATTTCATCACCAGCTTTCAGATGATGCTGGATTAATGGGAAGTGGGGAGTATCATGAATAAATGAAGCAGAATTTTTTTAAAAAATTAAGCTGCCTAAACCATTTATAGATATTCTCCTTGTCAAGGGAAATGTCTTCTTATTGTCTTGAAAAACTGCTGGAGGGCAACAAAATAAAATCCTCTGCTTAGGATCCTGCTTAATGAATCTTTAAAAGAATTATCCCAAACAGGTTTTCCCTCTCCCAATTTTTTTTTTTACCAGGGTACGGGAAGAATATTGTTGAAAATAAGAGTGTCTCAAATTACATTTCAGGAACCTAACCACTCACAGAGCTATGTTGTGTTATAGTAGGAGGACAGCTAGAGCAGGGATTATCAATCTGCGGCCGGTGGGCCAAATCCAGCCCACAGCACCATTTCATGTGCCCCTCCACTGCCTCCACCACCCCAGGAAGTGTCATGTGGTGGAGGAAGGGCAAAATGGCCATCTGGCCCCCGAAGCTGTCTGAGGGAGTGTGACCTGGCCCCCAGCTTTAAAAGGTTGAGAACTCCTGAGCTAGAGAATGAAAAGACAAAGAGAAAATCACTACATAGCACAAATTTGATCAGGGAATTACAGCAGAACCCTGGGTTTAGAGGAAAGGAGTCCTTTAAATCATGCTTTTCTATTAGAAAACAGTAGAGTGATGGTATCAGTTCATTCCTCCAGAAGGTGCTGTAATGCATCTTGCCATATTCCTTACCATTGGCTAGAGTGGCTAGGGCTGCTGCAAGTTATGTCCAGCAATGATTGGTGAGTGCTGCTTTGCCCACCCCAGTGGAAGCATTATTTAAATCAGTATCTTGACTTGATATGAAGAAACTCCATTCCAGTCATATCAAACTTCCGTCACATTCTGGACATGAATCCAGAGTTTTATAATCAATTATCCAGTTTAGCCATCAAGAGCCACTAAACAATCATAAGTGTGCTGCTGATATCTTAAAGCAGAACAAATGTGGAAGTATAAAATATCTCTGAAGATTTGTGTCATGTGCACATTTTTTTGTCATTTGATTTAGTGAATATTAAACAAGCAGTGTCAACTGTGGCTGCCAGGAGTTTATTTCATCAATTGAATATTCCATTAATATTTTCATTAAATATTTATATGAACAATCAAACGTTGAAAATGAAGCATGGATCCCTTGACATTCAAGATGGTTTCTGGGCTTATATCAGCAATTTCTAATGTTCGTAAGGCTCATTTACTATAGCTTTGAATGATATTCCCCATTAGCTTGGATGATCTTGATTCTGACCTTACATTCAGTGTGATTCATCATGTGCCTTCCACTTCCTCTGTTTCACTCCCTCTGTGAACATTTACATTTCATACATGGAACACAGAATATCAGATTAATTAACATACCTTTTTATGTTGAAAGTCTGGGAAGTTTAGGGAGAATTCATTATGCTAATTCGCCAAGAGAGTGGCAGTTCCCTCAGTTGTCTCAATGGTTTGTGGGATGTTTGATTACAATGTCTGATCTTAGGCTGCAATACTAAATTATGCCTCCTATGGGATAAGCACAATTTAATTAAATGGGTCTTCCAAGGAAACATGAAAATGAGTGTTATTTTGGTTAAGGTCGCAGGAACGGTCCACTTATGATCCTTGAGATATCGTAGGCTTGAGTACCCATCTTCTCTAGCAAGTATAGCCAATGGTGTGGGCTAACAGGAGCTACAGTCCACCAGTATCTGAAGGGTTACAATTTGTTCATACCTACTGTTTACTCATACCTACTGTTTAGGACTGTGGTGGTGAAACTATGGCACACATGCCAGAGGGGCACTCAGAGCCATCTCTGTGGACATGTATGTCATTGCCCCAGCACAGAGTTCACCCCACTCTTCTGCCTAGCAGCCCAATGGGAGTGCTTCCTCCCTCCCTCCAACACAGAGTTTGCCCCACCCTCTGCCCAGCAGCCCAATAGGAATGCTTGCTTCCTCCCCAAACACAGAGTGGGATTTGGGTTTGGGCACTCGGTCTCTAAAGGTTCGCCATCACTGGTTTAGGATAATAGTACCATCAACACTTTGGGAAGACATACACTCATTTGCTCATTAAATTTTGGGCTGGTCCCTCTCTCTTGACCCAATTAATCTCACAAAACTGATAGTAAAGAATAAAACAGGGAGGATAGGACCTTGCATACCTGACTGACCTTCTTTTTAAAAAAGTGGAATATAGGTGTTTGATTTAATTTACAGCTAATGTAAAATGTAGTTACAACTTATTTTCTAGGTTTCAGACCAAATAAATTTATCCAGTCCTCTTTTGAGGAAAAAGCCCAAATAATATTTCTTTACTTAAGCACAGTGAACAGGCCACCCTGAACTTGGTCTGCACTTGTACTGTATCCAGTATACCTGTTCAAATCACCTGATCATCCATGGGCTGAAACAGGGTTGAATGCTTGCTTCATTCCTTTTTGCCCTTTACATGGCTGTCATGCAATATAAAACAGTTAACAACAATACAGGTGCAGAGATTAAATACTGCTTCGACAGAGGACTCTTTAATTTGGCTAGACTATGCTTCCGAAGACTAATCAGTGCTAACAGATCAAAAGAAATCCAATATGCCGGCGATACTGCATTGCCTGTTCTCACACCTGAGGAGCTGCAACAGTCAGTCAACTGTTTCAAGCATGCATGTGATCATTTTGGCTTCACCATAAATGCTCAGAAAACCAAGGTACTTGCACAATCTGCCACAAAGACAGCCCTTCCAGAGTTCAGTATCACAATCTCACATTTAACACTGGAACAGGTAGACCAGTTTTCTTACCTTGGTAGCATCCTGTCTAAAAATTGCACCTGTGAATATAATGTGGTGAAGAGAATTGGTGCCGCCCACTCTGCCTTTGGTCATCTATCACACCGGGTCTTCATAAACAAAGATTTAACAATCCTGACTAAGCTCATGGTATATCAAGCTGTTGTTATCTCAACAGCTGTGAAATATGGACCCTCTATTGCCAAGACATTAAAAAGCTTGAGTGCTTTCACCAACAGAAGCTAAGGTCCATCTTGAACATCAAGTGGGATGACTATGTCACCAACATTGTAGTCTTTGAGAAGACAAATATAAATAGCATTGAAACTTCCATCATAGGCCATCGTCTTAGATGAACAGGGCATGTCTGCCGTATGGATGGTTCCAGGCTTACTCGTCAAATTCTTTATGGGGAACTTAGCTCTGGAACAAGACCTCATGGAGCTCCTTTGAATCATTATAAGGACCAGCTGAAAAAAACCATGAATGTGTCAGGTATAAACTCACAAACTTGGGAAGCAGCAACCATAGATTGCCCACTTTGGTGCCAAACCATCTCTGCTGCTATCGATCACTTCGAAGAAAAATGCCACAGACATGAAGAGGCTAAGCAACAAACAAGAAAGCTTTGTTAAACTCAACTACATCCTCCAACATCTATTCAGTGTAATGTGTGTGGTCACATGTTTCAAGCCAGGAATGTTTGAGTCACCAGAGACACATCCATCAACTGAGAAAATGACTTCCAGTAAGAATTTATGCTCGGATACAAGTAGCAGCCGATGACCTGTTCAAATGCAATCTTGGGTGTTTAAACCATTACCTAAGGGTGTCCTAAAACTCACCTTTGGAAAAGGAACCAACCATGTTGAAATGACAGGATCTCTGGAGCCTAGGTGTGTGTGTGTGTGTGTGTGTGTGTGTGTGTGTGTGTGTGTGTGTGTGTGTGTGTGTGTGTGTGTGTGTGTGTGTGTGTGTGTGTGTGTGTGTGTGTGTGTGTGTGTAATCAATGGATTTTAAGCAGACAGCAAATTTCATATTTCATATGTAGTAAGGCTAAGGCCTTACTACAAGTCCCACAATTCCTTGGCAAGAAATGGGGAACATAGATATCTGCTGAAGCTATAGATAAGCCCATCGAGGTTTAGAAGCCAAGCAAGCTAGTGTTTAGCCATCCCTAAAATCAAATCTATGAGTCCTGGCAGTTTCTTTGTCTAGAAGCTGATTAAAATATTTGCAATTTGCTTGCTCAGAAGTAAGTCATATTATGGTCATCATCACTGGTACTTGTGAAGGACCTATCTAGAACATGATGGCTATTCACTAGGCCTATGTGTGTGGAGATGTACCTGATTGCGTGCTTGTTCTATAGATTTGAGAATTCTATCATTGCTGATCATCCTGCACCACTTTGGTGTTCATATCAATTTCTTGAATACAGCTTGACCTCACAAGGAATTATTTCCAAACAAGCATGCACTGGATTTCAGCATTAGAACCATGTCCCAGATTTTTCCTTCTCTGCAGCCATGTTGGACTACATTCAGTTGCTTAAATAAGTGTGGCCCACTTCTTAAAGCTGTTTGTTGTTGTCCAGTTGCATAGTCGAGTCCGACCATTTGTGTCCCCAAGGACCATTGCACGCCACTAACCCCTGTCCTCCACCATCCTCCTCAACCCTCCCAGTTTTGTGCTCATTGAATCAACAATACCATCTAGCCATCTCAGCCTCTGCTGCCCCCTGCTTCTTTTGCCCTCGACCTTTCCCAGCATCAAGGCTTTCTCAAGCGAATCCTCTATTTTCATTTGATGTCCAAAGTACTTTATATTCATCTTCATTATCTGATCTTCCAAGGAGCAGTCTGGGTTGATTTCTTTTAATATTGACCTTTTCATTCTCCTTGCTGTCTAGGGTACTCTCAAAATTCTCCTCCAACACCACATTTAAAGGCTTCTATTCTTCTTAAATAATTATACTTAAATTCCAATCTTCAAGAGGTGTTATATCCAGGATACTGTCCCATGATAGCTGCATTAAGTAGAAATGTAGAGTGATGCTCTTTTGTTGCTTTAACAATATGCTGTGTTGGGAGGATTCTTACAGGCTTCTGCTTCAACATTTCCCTTGCCTCAATCTCTCTTAGTCTCTTGCATTTGCTGTGGAAACTGATATTTAAATCCAGATGTTATCAGGAATATATATAATATTTGTTGCCTGCGTAACATCATTTCTTAGAAGTATACGCACGTCTCAATGACTAGTCACTTACAAAAGCTTAGCATTATATATTTTTTCAGTTCAGTGCTATCAAGAGTGCACCCAAAGTAGCTTAAAGTAGTAAGTGCATTTTCTGCTGTGTTGCACTTCTCTGTACTTCTTGAACTAATTACCATAAGTCCTAAGGAACTGTAAGGGGCTTCTTAAATAGTTTATAGCTAATCCTTTTTCTTCTGCAGGCTGTTGGCAGTCCTCAGTTTTCTTATCCTATTTCCCTCAAGCATCCTTGTTTATCAATATTTACAGTATTAAACTTTGCCCCATGATGGCACTGGTTCTTCTCATTCATTCCAAAGACATTGTCACCCAGATAACGGTGATAATAAATTTTCTGTGCCCCAACTCCTTCTAAGACATCTGCAATACCTTGTCATTTTTATGTCAGAGCACTGTCACTCATCCCTTTCTTCTCACTTGCTACTACATTGTTTGTTAGTTTTTGTTAAAACTCTTTGCCCTCCCAAAGTCAGGAATAAACACTCAGAGACAGGTTATTGGAGTTAACTAGAGCCACAGTTTATTAACTTCAAGCTGGGAAAGAGCAGTTCCCTTCCTGCAGTGGGGCCTACCATAGTGCGGATTCCTAAGACTCATCCTCCCCCTGCCTTTCATGGGCAAGTCCCAAAACCCCTAACAGATAATGTGCTCTGTGCACATTGTACTACCAGTATCTCATGACCTTTGAAGGCTATGTTTCATGCTACTGCCATGCTCCAGCATAGGTCCAGATGCTGCTTCTTCCTGTTCGACTTTGGCTCTCACTCACCCTAATTCCAGTGCCCAAAGCCCAGCTTCACACACTCCTGGTGCTCCTTCCAGTGCTCCCTCCTCACTTCTTCCCTCCCCGGCCAGTGTTTAAATTTTTATGTTCTTTTTCCTTGTGTGCTAATCCTTATCTTCTTCCCTTGTTTAATTTTTGCTCCTTACAGGTTTGTTCCTTGCACTCCTTTTGCCTCCAGTTCCTGTTCTCGGTGGTTTATTGGGCAACTCTCTGCTTACCTTCTCCTCCTGGGGGGCAGGGCTTCCTCTTCTCACCCAGCACTGGGGGGCCACAGTCTTATCAGTCAGACTGGGGTGGGTCGGTGGTCATTTTCCTGCCCTCCATGTGGCAGTTAGTGTGGGTGGATTTCATTCTAAATTGCAGCATTGTCATCAGATATTGCTGGAGTTGTTGCAGGAGCTGGAACGGCATTACCTAAGGGTGTGCCCAAAGGTTTCTGTATCAACCTTCCACTGGCTTGGCTTACAGGTAAGCCTTCTCTATCTTGGTCACCTTGTGTGGCTTATTATCGGATACTGGTGTGTTTGGTTCATAGACCATTTCTCCCACTGTTAATTGGATTTTATTATCCCTTTCTTTGCACCCACACTACTGGCCCCAGTGCAATGTTTTGCTGTTACCAATAAAGTAGACCATTGTTTAAACCCATTTCTTGTGTATGTCTCTTTATTGGGGGGGGGGGGGTGAACCAGCAATGGAACAAAAACACCAGGAAGTATTAAAACACAAAAACTTACACCCTGCAGTGATTTATATGACTTGTTCAAAATTTGCACTTTCCAATGTGATTACAGTTACACTTGATGGAGTGTACTTTTCAGCAGGGCCTTCTGTTCCAAGAGCTTCCTTTTAAGAAAATATTATTACACCTAACTTATTTGTACATGTGCTCTGTTAAAACAAGGTTAGATTTGTTTATATTTGTATTTTTTCTTAGTAATATTAGCCAACAAAAACAACAGATTGATTGGCATAAGTCTTCCTGTGTGCTAACATTTCCTTCTTTTGATACTTAGAATGAATGACATGAATTCTTGTCTAGGAAACCACTTCCCTCAAGAGTTTTGCTCATGTAGAAGGTGCTGCAAGGCTCAGCATTGTTTGTGGTGAAATTAATTAATGCACAGCTAGCTGCTCCTCTGTAAATTTACCAATAATCCATCCTCTCAGTTTAATATAGTACAGGTCAACACATAAAGCAGCAAGTGAGTATTCAATTCAGAATGGAGAAGTTCTTTAAAAAAAATCCAGATGGCATTTTAACATTGCTGGAAAAAGCATCTGTTTTTGAAACTCTTAGTAAAATGTTGTTTAAACCTGCAAATAGGAAGCCAGTTATACACTTAGTTTAGGTTGCCAGGTTCTTGGCCAATGGAAAACACTAATAGCCACATGTGAGGGCTTGTGGGATCCGCGAGTACAATTGGCATACTGTCCCTGACAGAGACCATGACTTGTGAGATCACTCTGAGCCTTGGGCTCCGAGGGGACAGAAATTGGGGAGCGGATTAATAGTCATAGATTGATTCACCCATATCTGACCTGACAAACAGTCTGAGCAGGAGGAAATTTAATGTCTAACTAATCAGTTAGGTAATAGGTAATATCGCACCTGCGGATTACCCCAAGCCCTAACGTCAACATCGGCCATGTTTACTCTTGGGTAAGCTTGGAACAATAGAGTTCCCCTGCCAGTGTTTAATTTAGTTAATTAACTTCTCCGGGAGAGGTTCCCAATTAACCCATGTAAACATGCGATGTGATTTTCTGTCAGATGACGATTCTATCACACGCCGCCTTGTATTCCTATATATGATGATGATTTTCCCTGAATAAATCACTGGTCTTCGCTCCATCTTGTCTCGCGTCTTCTTCTTGACCAGTCTCCTCCGGGACCCAACAGCCGCTTCGCGGCCCCAATCAAACATCTGGTGACCCCGACGTGATTCTACTCATGAGTAAGCGATCTACACGGTCTGGTTCTACGCTAGAACCGTGTCCGACTCATCCTGGAGGACAGCATGGCAGCTCTGGTCAGAAAGCCATCCAGCCTGAGTGACAGCTACGCGGTGAGGCACTTCAGAAGAGGCATCCTACGGCTTGCATCGCAGAAACGCGTTCCGCTCAGGCTTGGCTGTGAAACCCTGACTCCAGTGCAGAGGCCGCCGAGGGCCAGTGGCAGCAGTCCATGCTCCAAGCTCCATCCCAGAGGTTCATCATGCTGAGACCTGTTACCTAGAACTCAGATGTGTTGCATCGTCCCGAGGAGGAAAACTTCGAAGGACCGGCAGGTAATATGGGGACTTGTCCTCAGAGGCAATGTCCGACCGCTAACCAGAGAATTCACTTAATGGAATTCAAGGCCCTGGCCAGGGTATACCAAACACGCATTCACAGCGATAAGTTAGCGGAACTCTTAGTGTACTTGGGGAGCAATTGTCCGCTTTATCCAGAAAGGGTGTGCTTAATCTCCAACTTTGGGATAGGATAGGAGCCTGCATTCAGCAAGCACCGAGAGCTCCAGATAGCATAATTGGCACATGGAGCAAATGTAGGAAGCTCTTAGCAGAGGAAGACCCAGTCCCGATAGAGACCCAGAAACCTCCAGCGCAGTCAGAGCCATCAGCCCCAGCGGCTCTCTATCCATCATTCCAGCTCAAGCAGGGTAGTGTAGGGAGCTTTCCCTCGGTGACAGCTGCAGACGTCACCGATGGAATGTGTGGAATGGGAAGCGCTGGTGCTTCCCTGATAGCTACAGGTTCCCAAGCTACCAAGAGTTCGGTTCAGCGCATGGCTGAGGCAGAAATCAGCAAGGTGGAATTGCCAGCAGAAGATCTAACTGAGGTTAGGCAGCTATGCCCAGTTCGCATAGAGGAAGATGCCCTCACAGGCCAGCAGCAAGCAGTCCATTCGCCAGTTACGTACAAGCTGCTCATGGCTATACGGAAGGCCATCACAGAGACAGGACTTCAGAGTTGATTTACTAGGGGCACACTTCAGCAAGTGTGCGAAACTATGATGCTCATTCCGTACGACTGGAAAGCCGTCATGTGAATGATGCTCAACCCCAGCAGTATCTGCTATGGGACAGCGAGTATCGTCTCGAAGCGCAGGTAAGGGCCACCAGGATGGGTGGAGTGGTAATCCCTGACCAGCTATATGGTTCAGGTCCGTTCGAATCCGTTGATGCGCAAGTCACCCTGCCAATCGCCACTCTCCACATCGCAGCTGAGACAGCCTTCAGGGCTTATCTCAAAGTCCCGGCAGCTGGCAAAGCAGCCAAAAATTACACAGCAGTCAAACAGGGCGCCCAGGAGTCCTACATGGACTTTGTCAATAGACTAGAGGAAGCGATCAGTAGACAGATCGATAATGAGCAGGTCCAACAAGAGCTCATGATGAAATTGGCTAAAGACAACGCCAATCTTGACTGCCATAAGATCTTGCAGTCACTGGGCAATCGTCCTGACCTGACTCTCACGGACATGATTAGGGCATGCGCCGATGTGGGCACAGACTCCTACAAAATGGGTCTGTTGGCAGTGGCGGTGCAAGGGGGTAGGAAACCCAAGAACAAGACCAAAGGAGCATGTCACACTTGCGGCAAGGTCGGTTATTTCGCTAGGGAATGCCGATCCAAGGGCAGCGGCCAGCACGCCGGCTGTCCCAACCACCCCGTGTCCGAGGTGCAATAAAGGCTTCCACTGGGCCAGGAACTGTCCGAATTTGGGAAACCAGAACGCGGGCATGTCTCTGGCCCCGGTCCAAACAGAGACCTCCCTTACTCTGGGAGAGCCAGAGCTAGATTAGATTCCGTTCACATTCCAGACATTGCGAAGGCACAGGCCAGCCCCAAAGGCAGTACAGGGCTAGAATTGACTTGACAGGCAGACGTCACATGCGACTTGCCAGGCACAGTCTATCTGGTCGATTCCCAGTACATGGGACCCCTGTCTAAAGGCTTCATAGGCTTAGTTTTGCCTCATAGTGTCGCAGGAGCACAAGGAATTATTGTAATTCCGAGAGTCATTGACTCCAATTTTTCGGGTGTTCTCCAAGTTCAACTCTGGACGCACCTACCCCAAACCATTCACAAGGGAGACACGCTAGCGCAACTGATTATGGTTCCTTGTAACTCGGCAGCAGACAGCCAGGGAAGGCTCAGGGATAGCTCAGAGCCCGGGTCGGAAGACCACTCGAGCGCAAGTGGGGCAGTGCAAGGATACCAGGTCTTAGCGGCAGTGGAAACCAACATAGAGTGGAAACGGCAACCAGTTATAGAGGTATTTTTAAATAAAAAACCGTTCACTGGGTTGCTGGACACCGGAGCTGACATCAGCGTGGTCAGCTGAAGTCAGTGGCTGCAGGAGTGGGCTATTGAGCCGGTCTCCGATGTGTGGTGGGTAGGCGGCATCCAAGAAGCGTTTAGAAGCCAGGAGTGGGTGGAAGTCACGATCCCTGAGGCTGACGGCACAGCGGTCATCCGACCGCACATTGTGGACGTGCACATCAACCTCTGGGGGCGAGACATTCTGCAGCAATACTGTGCCACTCTTACCTTCGGGTAATGGCTCTGCCACTTAAATAGCTCACCAACACGCCTGTCTGGTTGGAACAATGGCCGGTAGTAGGGGAGAAATTAGTCACCCTGAAGCAGCTGGTTAAGGAACAGCTAGACGCAGGACATATAGAGCAGTCCACCAGTCCTTGGAATTCACCCATATTTGTCATCAAGAAAAAGTCGGGGAAGTGGCGACTCCTCCACGATCTCAGAGAGATCAATAAATGTATTCAGCCAATGGGTCCGCTTCAATGCGGCATTCCGAATCCGAACATGATCCCCGAGGGTTGGGAGATCTTGGTCATAGACCTTAAGGATTGCTTTTATACAATCCCCCTAGATCCTAGGGACAGGGAAAGGTTCGCCTTTACAGTGCCAGTCGTGAACCACAGAGAGCCCACGCAGCATTACGCGTGGAAATATTTGCCACAGGGGATGCTCAATTCACCCACCCTGTGCAAAGTTATGTTCACAATGCACTGGCAAAGTTCCGAAACCTTCACCCCACAGCTTTAGTGTGTCATTTCATGGATGACATCTTGGTCGCAGCGCCGCAACTCGGCAGCGAAATGTTAAGGACCTCCAGGCCACCCTGGGGGGGAAAGGGTTACTCATTGCCCCAGAGAAAGTCCAGAGAACTGAGCCATTTTCATATTTGGGCCATCGGCTTCTCCGTTCTTTCGCAGCACCAGTTTTGCCCCAGATCAATCTAAAGGACTCAGTCATCCTGGTAGAGTTACAGCAGGTTTTAGGAAACATTAATTGGGCCAGACCGTACTTCAGATTGGATACGGATCTTTTGAGACCGCTCTTCTCGCTGCTAATGTTAGGTAAGCAGCCGGCAGACCGGATACAAATTCCTCGAGAGGCACGCTTGACTCTCGAGAAGATCAACCAAGTTTTCAGCCAGAGATGGGTAGACAGGATTACTCAGGGGCCATATGCTCCGATCCTGAACTTGTACATTGTTCGGACCGGATCCATGTTCACCAGAGCCCTAGGAGTGGACTCCGAGCGAGGAGCGAGTATCGTGGAATGGGTGTACTTACCAAACACCTCTTCCCGAAACATCGTCCCCCCCCCAGGAACTCGTCTCCGCGGTGATCAACAAAAGAGCAGGTTCAGCAGCTAATGCAGCTCGGTGACACACTTCCAATTGCCTTGGAGGGATTCACTGGATGCTTGGCATACCACTTGCCGAAAGACCCCAGACTCGTCTCGCTTCAACTGCAGACAGTCAATTTTTGTGAATTAATGTCGCTGGTTCCACTTCAGGGGGCCAGAACAGTTTTCACGGATGGGGGTTGTACATATGGAGTTTTAACTTGGCAAGAGGACCTAGCTTGGCGCACACTTCTAACTCTTCCACAGAAGTCCACGCAGTGGGCAGAGTTGGCAGCGGTGAACCTCGCTTTGCGCACCTTTGCCAAAGAACGCCTCAACATCATAACGGACAGTCAGTATGTTAGGAATTTGCTTCACAGTCTACCGGGAGCGTACATCACTCCCGTGATAGACAAAAATTAGCTGAGTTTGTTTCTCACAGCTCAATTTCACTTGCGGAACCGCACCGAAGCGCTCTATATCGCCCACATCAGAAGTCACCAGGACATGCCTGGTCCGATTTCCACGGGCAATAGCAGAGCGGATGCGGCCGCAAAGGAAATTCAGCAATGGTCAGTTTTGGGAGTCTTCACAACTCCGATTCAAAGCCATGCATTCTTTCACCAGAATGCCAAGGCGCTCACAAGACAGTTTAACCTGCCACTTTCTCAAGCCCAAGGCATAGTCCGTTCCTGTCAGGGGCGATGGGGGGCCCTCGTGGGGGGTCAACCCACAAGGGACAGAGGCCAATCAGGAGTGGCAAATGGATGTCACACATGTCCCGCAGTTTGGCAGATGGCAGTACATGCACGTCTGCATTGATACCTTTTCACAATTTGTTTGGGCAACGGTGCAGAAGGGAGAGACGGCTTCCCATGTGGAGCAGCATCTCCTTTCTTGCTTTGCAGCAATGGGCAAACCACAGCACATTAAAACTGATAACAGTCCAGCCTACAGCTCCAGGCAACTGGCCGACTTTATGGCCACCTGGGACATTAAACACACCTTTGGCGTTCCATACAATCCGCAGGGGCAAGCGATTTTGGAACGGGTCAATCGGACACTCAAGTCCTACATTGACAAACAAACAGAAAGGGGGGAGCCACCTGCCCTCCCCAAATCTCAGGGTCAGGCACAGCATTGTCTGAACAAGGTGTTGTTCACGTACAAATCACCTTAATATTTTTTCGGATTGCACGCCGCAAGAGAAGCACTTCTGCCACTCGGAAGCTCTCCCACAGCCGATGGTGCGTTACCGAGTGCCACCGAATCCTTCCTGGAGGGGCCCGGTGCCACTCGTAACCTGGGGAAGAGGGTATGCTGCAATTATGTCTCCTACAGGTGTCATCTGGATTCCAGCCCGGTGTGTCAAACCCCACTTGGAGCTGCATGGCGTGGACTCAGGCCATTCCGAACCTGATTCCAGAGATGGAGAACCTCACCCTGACCGGGGGAACCAGGCAGAGGAAGTGGCGACAGCAGATGACAGCACCGAAGATCACCTGGGGGATGGCCAAAACCCTTTGCCAAGAGGCGGTGGACGCCGTCCGGCACGAGGGCAAGGAGCCGACACCAGAGAACATCTTGGTTGCAGCTTTTCCCCTGATCACAGCTAATTCCGTGGCGGCCACCATCATCCTGATCCTCTCCCTACTTGTGGGGGGAGGCACTCAGGCAGCTTCACTGGAAGCCAACAACCTGATGCCAGGCGGAGATCTCTCTGCCCGGATGCATTACAACATTTGGGAAAGGTTGGCGACCCTCGTCAACCAGTCCGATTTTTGCCTGAGGCAGACCACCGCTTCTACCTCAATCCTGAGCATATGTCTCATCCTGGTGTGTCATTCCCCAGAAACGCACTCTAGGAACGGCGACTGGTTAGTGAAGCGGATATTCGGTCCATTTTACAAGACTGGTTTCTCAACATATGCGCAGTGGGGAACCCAAGTCACCAAAGTTTTGCCGGCTGATGCAGCCACTCCCTTCACTCCTCGAGTGGCGGTCAGCCCAAACTCTACTTGTGCTCAAATGGTTGGCTGCTCCGTGGCCGGCGGGCCACAGTGCCGTTGCCTCGACCCTGGCAACGGCAACTGGACTTGTGATAACCCAGAGGCAATTAGCTCAATGTATGTTCATGTTATCTTGCCTTCAGGATGGTTCTTTACATGCAATCAGTATATTTGGAACTACATTCCCGCAAATGTATCAGATTCCACATGTTGTATGAGTCACTTGAAATTTTTGCTCCCCACTAGAGATATGGTTGCCCCAAGCACGAATGTCCCCTCACGCATACGGCACGCTCGTGCCACCCAGTTAGACAGCTCATGTGATAGCAACATTAGGGTTTTGAGTAAAGCTGAGTACGTCTCATTGGCAGTCAGCATACTTGGCATGCCAGGCTTAGCCGTCGGCAATGCTCGGAGAATTGGTCAATTGGCTTGCGCTCTGGCAAAAGCCATCAACCACACCTCCTCGGCGATAGCGCTGCTCAACCAGGAGCAGACAGAGCTTTGCCATGCCATACTAGATAATCGAGCAGCTATCGATTACCTCCTGTTGTTACATCATTTGGGTTGCGAGTCTGTCCTCGGCATGTGTTGCTTTAATCTTACAGACAACACGCATAAGGTACAGAGTCAGCTCACGGACCTCCACACCTTGGTCAAAAACATCAAGGAGGATGCTACGTGGGGGTGGTGGGATTCGTTATGGTCGTGGTTCCCGTGGGGTTGGCTACAGACGATACTCAAGGTGATTGTGGGGGTGGTAATACTGGGCACAGCAGTATGTTGTTTCGTGCAATGTATTCCCTCACTGATGTCGAGATGTCCCCCATGGAAGGAACCCTGGAATGTCATCACCCCATGCCAGCTGATGCTACTCCTACGCCGGGCCGTCTGTCAGGTCCAATCAAACAAATAAAGGGGGAGTGTGGGATCCGCGAGTACAATTGGCATACTGTCCCTGACAGAGGCCATGACTTGTGAGATCACTCTGAGCCTTGGGCTCCGAGGGGACAGAAATTGGGGAGCGGATTAATAGTCATAGATTGATTCACCCATATCTGACCTGACAAACAGTCCGAGCAGGAGGAAATTTAATGTCTAACTGATCAGTTAGGTAATAGGTAATATCGCACCTACGGATTACCCCAAGCCCTAACGTCAACATCGGCCATGTTTACTCTTGGGTAAGCTTGGAACAATGGAGTTCCCCTGCCAGTGTTTAATTTAGTTAATTAACTTCTCCGGGAGAGGTTCCCAATTAACCCATGTAAACATGCGATGTGATTTTCTGTCAGATGACGATTCTATCACACGCCGCCTTGTATTCCTATATATGATGATGATTTTCCCTGAATAAATCACTGGTCTTTGCTCCATCTTGTCTCGCATCTTCTTCTTGACCAGTCTCCTCTGGGACCCAACAGCCGCTTCGTGGCCCCAATCCAACAAGGGCTGGTTTTAAGGAAACAAGAGGTTTAAGCTAAGGAATACCTCCTGTGTGAGGAAGGCTGCTGGAATAACTAGAAGAGATAAAACCAGGAATGAGATTGTAAGGGAAAGAATTGGAATAAATCAATTGTAAACAATATACCGAGATAACAAATAAGGTGCTTTGCCCATTTGGAGAGAATGTCTTTGAAATCCCTGCTTTACAAGGCATATACAAAGAGAGGAGAAGGACAAAGAACACCAGGTAGACCCAGAGGAAGATGGAGAGATAACATCAAATACATTGCAACAACACCAAATAACACTGGTGATGGCTGGTAGAAGAACAAGAAGCTTGTATCTCCCTCAGCACTAGTAGTAGTAGTAGTAGTAGCAGTAGCAGCAGCAGCAGCAGCAGCAGCAGTAGTAGTAGTAGTTGAAGAAGAAGAAGAAGAAGAGTGTCTGTGTATGTATGAATATAGCAGACTTCACCTTCTAGATGTGTTAGGCTACAACTCTCATTTCCCCAGCCAGCACAATTGATGGTCTTGGGGATAAAGGGAATTACAATACAGCACATCTTCCTCAGAATGGGAAAGAGGAGTCTCTAAATCCTGAATTTCATTTATTTTGTCCTCTACAAATTAGGAAACTGTAATTTTGTTGATATATTTATAAACTACATATGTCTGCAAAATCCTTTAGTGTTGTATATGATTAAAACATTATTTGAAGAACAATAAAAAGTATAAGACATGAAGATGATTCAAGGAAGTATCCAATAATAAATCTAGCTGAAATCATGTCTTCGAGAAGCCATGCATGAATAAAAGAAGACTTTAACATACCTTGAAAAACCAACATTGCTAGTGCATGCCTAAGAGATCCAGGAATAGAAATCAGTGAAGAAAATGCTACTGTACTAAAAGCCTCCTCTGAGCTCAGAACCACAGGAGTTCTATTATGTATCTATAGCATGGTGTCCTGGGCAGCTCACATCTGTCAGAAAGAGATAGCAATGCTACTAATATTGCTGCTGCTAGGAAACCCAGTTTCTTGGAGTGAATCCAGTTGAAATCCTTTTGCATAGCTGGGCAGACCTCTGTCCTCCTGTCCTAAGGAAGTCACACAGAAGGGAGAATGCACCACCGCCGCATGTCTGGGGATGAGGGGTGAGGCAGCATGGGGTGCCCCAGAGCTGAATGAGAGTAAACCATTTCCCCCTTCGCCTCAAAGCAGAGCCTCACCCCCATACATGCGGCGGCGGCGCTTTCCACATTCTCCGTGGCTTCCTTGGGCCAGGAGGGCAGAGGCCTGCCCAGATCCTTCAGCTCCACGGCCAGTGGTGGCGTTGCTGCTACCTGCATGGACATCATCCCGGTAAGGATGGTGGCAGGCCACCCCTGCACTAAGGCATAAGTTTTTATCTATTTGGAAATATCTGCATCCCATTGTATATACCCTGGCCTTCTTACTGTTTTTGCCATTCCTTCCTCTCCCTCTTCTTATGTTGCTTACTCAGTCACACTTGGCTGCTTATTCTAGCTTTTAAAGTGCTACATTCTTATCTAACAAACTCCCTAAAGAATTTCACTTCCTCACATCAATACTAGAATGGCTCTTTGTGTTGATTTTTTGTCACTGAGAATGCATCAGCAAGAAGGTAAAATGTTGAAAGACTAGATGTTGAACAACTCAGGGCAGGGGTGAACATTAGTTTGATTTGTTAGACAGGCTCAGGTTACACAACCACAAGACTCCAGAGAGCCTTACTGTCTGCAGAATGGTTTTTGCTCTTTTGCAAGCATTCATTATCTGAAAATTATTGTAAATTCTTTGCATAATGCCACCTTTGTTTTTAGCTTTGAGGTTGCAGGTGGTGGAGCATCTTACTCACCTCTGTGCTGAAAGATCTGTGTTGGATGTTAGTTGGTAATTTAAGTTTGGAGTGTCACAATTGTCTTTTACTTGGGGTCGTGCAAGCTGCCCAGATTTAGCATTTCCCCCTTCCCTCTGTTGCTTTGTGGCCCAGGCTAGGATGATCCGCTGTCCATGCGTTTTGCCGGCAGCACAGACCTCGAGCCCAGTTAAGCTGATATTGGGAAGATGGCTTATCCGCTTATAGTGGAATGGTGGTAGCAGTTAATGTGGCAAAGCTGCTGTTTTGTTTTTATGTGCCGACTCCAAAACATCCATGCAAACAGACAGAGAGAGTACAGCCCTGGGAAACTGATATGGCATAAAAAAGTAACGTTTACCTTCAAAGGTGGAATGTCCAGCTTATGAAGTTTCCCAGGCTGCTAAAACTGAAAGTAACTTCTCTTGGTAGCAGTCTCTTATCTTGAGTAAAATGTCTCCTTTTTGAGCTGCACCACTCTCAAGGTTATGTGAGTATGCATGTGAAGCCTTATTCCCAGCTTTGCAAACCTGTTATCAGTTCCTTGGCGAAACTCCCCTTCTTCAGCAAAGATGCAACTCAGCAGCGTGCCTTTTGAAGATTTATTGAAGCATAACATTCATCCATAATATGTAAGATAAACATTGTGAAGAACTAATCTATTTCTATTCTATGACTTAGGATCTAAGAATAATAAAAGAGAAATTGGCTAAACTCGTTAGCTTGTAAGGTGCGGGCTTAATAGCCCTCATTCGAGATGTAGAGCTTTCATGGCCTCTATTGAGAGAATGACAAGGGCTTTCACCTATGTGGAGAAAGACCCTCTGCGAAGCTAAAATCTCCTGGCTTTTTATACTTTTATCTTCTCACATCTTCCTTTAGAATGTTAAAGATGCAAGATGTTTTGGCTATTGTCATATTGATCTGAATTCTCAGGTGTTTGTTTATCAAAATGTACTCATACCCGGGATTCCCCTTTGATTGGCATCCCTCTTCTTAATAAAGTGCTAATGTGTGGAGTGTGCATTTGTCATGTTTAATGACATAAATGCTTTCTCTTTCTGAGAGTTAGCCTTTCTCAACCTTAAGAGAATCTTAAACTACAGTGTAACTTAAATGAATATATAAGCAATTTAAAGAAATAGTAATGACCCCTATGGATTTTCACAACATGGGGTGCTATTTTGGTTTCCAAGGCCCTATACAATTTGGGACTAGACTATCTGAGTGACTGTTTTCTCCCTTATCATCTACTCTTGATGTTTCTGCCATCAGTTAAAGTCTTGTCCTTTTACCCAGGGATTTTCCTGACCATTTTGTGTAGAAGAGGGTCTATCACAGCTTTAATATGACTTGCTTGGTTGCAATGAGGAGTACGGGTGTCTATATCATGAAGCATGCTATGTAGAATGGTCTTGCTGCTAACCATTGCTGTAGGCTTCCATTGTTGGGTTCTGCCACCATCAATTGAAGGCTTTATCCAGGCATCTTCTTGATTGATAACATGACCTATCATTTTAAAATGACTTATTTTACATCAGTTCTATTTCTGTTTTGTTGTGTTGCTGCAAACTGGTGTGAAATAAGTGAAAAGTGCTATAACAACGAATGAAGCATATAAATAAGTCATTTTAATTGGGTTACAAGTGGAGGTTTTCGTACCTTCATATTGAGAATCTTAAGGAATAAATGATATCAAGATTTCATTCAGAGTACAGAGCTTCCATTCCACAAACTGAGTGGTGTTATTTACTTTCCAGCATTGGTGGTTATTGCTTCAAGTGGAGTCAGCTTACTACCTTCCTGTTTTCCCATATGAGATAAGCAATAAGAGAAAGAAGCCAAACTCACCTGCTTGCTGCTTTGAAGGCTAATGATTCCTGAAGGTGGGTATCTGCTAAAGTGACAGGTGAGTAACCTGACCTCTATGCATCTTTTCCATGTAAGAAAGGTAACAGAAGGGAAAAGCAGAACAATGAATCCCAGTATTTTCCACATTGGCTCTGAGATTCTGTTATGTATGATAACTGTGTTGAACATTCAAACCACCGAATATCCCACACAAACTACTGTCAAACAGCCATGCTGTTTGACAGTTGCGAGTTCTCAGCAACTAGCATAGGATCACGAGACTTCGAGTGCGCAAATTTCAAATGCTGAGAGGCGGGCTCCAGAACTGCCAAATGTATATACTTTGTATCATGTATTCAAATCAGCCAATTATGTTTGTTCCCACTCAATTGTATCTAGTTTATTGTGTTTATAAGTCCCCGTTGTTCCCCTCCAAGTTGTGTTCAGACCCCAGAAATAAAAGAGCTGTATTTCACTTTGATGGTTGGCGTCTCCAATTTCTGAACACCAAATTGGCGACAAAGGTGGGATGGTGTCCTCACAAGGAAACATCGGTCCCTTCAACGTGGCCCATCCAGACAAGTGGGCACTCTACAAGCGCCGGTTCCACCATGCCATGGCGGCCCAGAAGATCATGGATGGGGCTCAGATGCGCTCCTGCTTCCTATCCCAGTGCAGATCCAAGATTCTGGAGCTGGCAATCCACCTCGTCCTCCCTCGGGATGTGGATGAAGTGCCGCTCACTGAGATCCTGGCAGCGTGAGGAGGCATCTGCAGCCCAAGGTGTTGATCTTCCTGGCCCAGGTGGCATTCCAATGGAGAGAGCTGCATCCAGGAGAGTCTGTGATGGAGTATGCCGCTGCACTACGCCTTGCTGCTGCCCCATGCAAGTGGGACAATCTCGAAGAGGCACTCTGTGACTGTCTGCTGGCCGGCATGAGGGACGAAGATACCCAATATCACCTCATGACCTGTCAGACGCTGACTTTTAAGTCTGTGCTGGATGACGCACTGGCATCTGAGGCTGCACGGTCCAGAGTGAAGTTGTTCCTCCATCGCTACGCAACTGCCGGTGCCACTGAGTCATCCGTCCAGGCCCACCACTGCTCATCCTCATCATTGTCTGTGTCTCCTGGCTCAACGTCATTGTCCAGGTCCAGCGACACTGAGGGCAAGGTCCAGAAGGTCCACCGCAAGCATCGAGACCAACGCGGCGACCGCGACAAAAAGCCTCGCCAGAAATGTGATGGGTGCGGAGGTCAGCATGAGAGGCAGAAGTGCCCATTCTGTAATGCAGAGTGCCACAACTGCAGACAGAAGGGGCACATCACCAAAGTGTGCCAGCAGCACAGGCGGAGGGCCCCAACACCAGAAAACAAGCGTGGCAAGTGGCAAGAGTCATCCATCACCAAGGTGTCCTCTGGGTCTCCAGACCAGAGTCAGGTGTCCCATGTCAGCAACTGGTTTTACGTGGATCTCAAGCTACAGGATGTGCCGTTCCAGATGGAGGTCGATTCAGGTACTTCATTCTCCATCATCCCTCAGAAAGAGTTCCTCCGGATCCTCCCTGCATCTCGCCCCAAGCTGAAGGTGCTCAAAACGTAACTAAGGGATGTCCAGGGATGTCAGATCCTGGTACTGGGGGTAGGAACCTTTACTGTGAATTTCAAGGGTATCTGCACACAACTGCCCCTAGTAATAGTCAAGCAGGGAACCAGCAGCCTGCTAGGAGTTCAGTGGTTTGGGCCCCTGGGCATTTGTTTATCTGGCATAAATGCAGTCACCATGGATCCAGTGTGGGAAGTGTGCGCCGCACATCCTGAGGTTTTTAGGAAGGGGCTTGGAACATATGTGAGTCCCCCTGTTGAATTTGAACTCAACCCCAGTATTCACCCCATTCGCATGAAGCCTCACCGAGTCCCCTTTTCCCTCAAGGAAAAAATTGAGGCAGAACTGGACAAAATGGTTGGGCAGGGGATTTTGCTTCCGGTTGACTCCGCCGAATGGGAGACACCGATTGTCACAGCACTGAAAAGCAATGGGGAGGCCAGGATATGTGTGGACTACAAATGCACTATGAATAAAGCCATTCAGCCAAACGCATATCCTGTACCAGTTGTAAGCCATTTACTTGCCTCCTTGCAAGCCCACGCCACAGATCCTGTCTCCGTGGATGTTGTGCTGGGCAATTTTTAAAAATACATACAATTTCACTCTGGTGCACCGACCTGGCAAGGACATCAGCCACACTGATGCTCTGTCACGCTCACCTCTGCCCAGTGTCAGGGAGCCGGATTGCGAGATCAAACAGGACCACCAGGTCCTAATGATTGAAGCCCACGACTCGCCTCTGGTTGTCCCGTCAGACATTACCAAAACCACAGCCAAAGACAAGGTTTTAGCAAAAGTGCTTTCTTTGGTACAAAAGGGCTGGCCCGTTTCTCCTCCAGCTGAGGAGTTTAAAACGTTTCACCGAAAATGGCTAGAGCTGTCCATTGAACCGGGCTGTCTTTTGTGGGGTTAGCGAGTGGTCATTCCTGTCACTCTCCACCACAAGGTATTGCAGCAATAAACACTATTCTTTTGAGTCGCCCTCCACTCATAGAAAGCAAAGGAGGGACGCTCAGTTATCGTTTTCACCTCCACAATTAGACTTTAATTTAGAGCGATCCCCTGCTCCTCCCAATGACAAATGGGGCTATGATTTAAGTTTTCAATTGTATCTACTTTATTGTGTATATAAGTCCCTGTTGTTCCCCTCCAAGTTGTGTTCAGACCCCAGAAATAAAAGAGCTGTATTTCACTTTGATGGTTGTTGTCTCCAAATTCTGAACACCAAAGATTCTGAGAATTGCCACAAAAGGTATTGTTTTGGGGCGTGGCCAAGATGGCAATGAGCTAACATACTTTTCTGTGAGCTTGCCCTTTTCAATGAGTAAACAAATGAGAAATTAAATCTAACAATAAACAAAACTTTAAAGATTTTGTATGAAGAAAGTACACAGATCTGGCAAATGAAAATTTGATCTGAAGATCGGGGTTCGAGAGCGGTTTCGGCTGGGGAGGCAAGCGGCGAAAGCCGCGGCTATACCAGCTGTTCCACGACGAATGGGATCAAAGGAGATCAGAACAAGAAAGCGTGAGTTAGCCGAAAATACAAAAGCTGAATTTTAAAGCAGCGGCTGCATGGTGGATGGGGTGGACAGTAGAGCGGAATAGAAGGAGGCAAGTGTGTGAAGGATCGAGGAGGTGAAAGAAAGTAAGACGGTGGGAAAGGAGAGATAATGGCGGCAGTGGCGGAAAGTGAAACTTAAAGAAGGGAAACAATGGCAGAAGTTTTTGGAGTGCCGCGGAGAGATTGGATGGAAATTAGAGAAAGAAAAGAGGAAGGACAAGAGGGTGAAGAGAGTGGAGGGAGTGTGCTGTCAAAAGAATGGAGGAGTTGAAAGTATAAGAATGGAAAATAGAGTGTGGTGGCTGGAGCTTTTGAAGAAGGGTGGAGGGGCACCCCATGAAGCCGCAGCTGTGGCAAAAGCTGGCGGTTGTAATCAATTACGCAGAAGGCTCTTTTCCTCGAGGACTAAACAGATAAGTGCTGGGCTTTCTTACATTGCTGTGAATTACTGAGTAATAACTCTAAGATTTCTCAGGCTGTAGTGGTGGATTACAACTATATATTTTTCTTTTTTGTCTCTTCTTTGAGCGTCTGTTTTGCCCCTCCTTCTCTTTTTTCTTTTTCCCTCCTCTCAAGACTTTGGATACATATTCTCTGGATTACTTTATAGCACTGGGGGATTTTGTTTTTGGATCATTGTTACAATGTGGAGTACAATACTGGATTTTTAGTTGGATTACAAAGTTGGATTTCATCAGAAAGAACTTGGTTACACATTTGGATTACAGTGGTTCAAATATTTTTTAGATTTACATGCTTGGTTTCTAAAGTGAACTTGTTTTGCTCCTGGAATATAGAGTTACATCATTCTGTCTCTTCACTTTTCTTTTGGCCTTCACACGGGAGACATAATATCAACAATAGCAACTTTTTTGCCTGCGGTGGATATATTCTTTTTCCAGTGTTTTGGTTTGTGGTTTGGAGAGCAATATAATATACTTGGATTATATTAAGCTTGAATTCTGGAACAGTTTCAAGGAGAAAGACGTGTGGGTGCAAAAAAAAGTAGCTGCGTTGAAATTATTATTTGATATCAGAATGGATAAAATTGCAAGGGGAAAGGGAAAGGAGGAAGAGGTTGTGAAACCTAAAAAAAAGATAAACCACTATCAGAGGAAGTGTCTCTCCCAACATCATCACCTGAGCCACCATCATTTGACCAAACACAAATAATGGTAGAATTTGGGAAGATGGAAGAGGAAGAGTGAAAGATAGAAATGAAATTATGGGAAAACAGGACAAATTGGCTACAATGTTTATGGACTTTTCTAAAAAAGTTGATCTTAATTTTCACAGGATGGATGCTAATGTAAAGTCAATTCAAAATGATATGAAATTGATGTAAGGGGATATTAAAGGATTACATGAGGAGGAAAAAGAAACTAAGATGAAAGTGGATGTGCAGGGGAAAAAAGGATTGATGTCATGGAAGAGATGATGAGAAAACAGAATATTGTGATATGCAAAATGGTGGAGAAAATGCCAGACCAGCTAAAAGATAGAATAATTGATTGGTTAAACAATTTGAAAATGGGGAAAGATTTTGTCCATGAGGATATTGCAAGCATTTATAGAGTGGGACCGAGGAGGGGAAAAGGAGTACAGAGAAATGTTTTGGTTAAGTTTGCAAATTGGGGAGACAAGTTGAAGGTGATGGCCTTTTTAAAACAAGCTGGTTCTCGTGTTTTAAAAATGGATGGGAATGATGTGGAAATGTATAATGATATTTTGATGAAGGAATGTGGTTGGAGGTATAAGATGAAGCAAGTAACAAAATTTCTGATGGAAAAGGGATAAAGTATAATTGGCGTTTTCCGCAATAGTTAAGATTTTTTCATGAAAGGAGAATGCATGTGATTGATGCGGAGACTGATGCACTGGAATATCTGTGTTTGAATGACTTGGTTAAGGCATCTTCAAGAGAATGGTTGGCACTGAGGAAGGCTTTGTTGGAATCCAGAGGGATAAGAAGAGATTATGGAGGAGCAAGGGAGGAGGGAGCTGCAGGAGGAGAGGATACAGGAGAGACTGAGTTACAATCGTTGGTGGTAGTTGAGGTGGGGGGAAGCAAGGGTCAGAAGGAGGGGAAATAGGCGGAAAGACCGAAGTTGAGAAGATTTAAAGAGAGGCTTTAAGTTAAGTTAGATTTTAGCAATAAGAAGAATAGCGCTTGAGCTTTTATTGTTAAGTTCATCTTCCATGTTCCCCGCCTCCCCTCTTCGGAAGATGGAGGTGACTTTCTTGGACAAAGAAGTTGGGAGGGTAGTATTGAATGTTTTTAGTGTTTTTTGTTTTTTCAATTATTGTGGGTTAAATGGTATCACGCCCAAGGGAGGAATCAGAGATGGAAGAAGATTGTGGTTAATTATATTATGAGGAGTATCAATATGTTAACGTGGAATGTGAAAGGTACAGGGTCTCCAGTTAAGCGAAGGAGAATTGAATCAGCGCTGAGGAAGGACAGGCTGGAGGAGTGGCAATTTTGATATCGACCAGGTTGGGGTTTGAGATAGTTAACAGTATAGCAGATCCGGAGGGTAGATATTTGATAGTGAAAGGGGAAATAGATAATGAGGAAATAACCCTGGTGAATATATTTGCTCCAAATGATCATCAGGCTGAGTTTTTGGGAAAAAATCGAAAAATGTTGGCAAGAGAGAAAACAATGAAGATGATTGTGGCTGGTGATTTCAATTTAATAAGGTCAAATTTAGACTGCACAAATATATTAAGATATGGAAAAGGAATTAAAGGACAAGTATTGGACAATTGAATGGCATCCTTGGGGTTGACGGATACTTGGAGGGAGTTTAAGGGGTCAGAAAGGGTTTATACTTACTTCTCACAGGTTCATAATTCATACTCCAGAATTGATTATATATTCGTAATAGAGAATATGGTCAGAAATTTAGAGGAAATAGAAGTTGGAATTTTTAAAGAGTCAGACCATTCCAAAGTTGTGATGGAAGGATTGAGGGTAAAAAGAAGCTGAGAAAGATCTGGAGATATGATGATAAACTATTCAAGGACCAAAAATGGAAAGAGCAAATTATGCAGAGATGGGAAGAAAGTTGGCACTGGAATGACAATGATGAGGTAAACATTAATGTGGTATCGGATTCCATGAAGTCGGTTTTCAGAGGGGAAAGTATCAGATTAGCTAGTATTAGATATAAAAAATCTAAGATGTTACAGGATAAAATTGAAAGTGATATAAAGCGGTTACAGGAGGAACATGCAAGGACAAAGGATAGGAAAGTTTTTGATGAGTTGCAAAGACTAAAGACAGAGTTGATAGGAAAGGACATAGAAAAAGTGAAAAGGGACCTTGTTTATTTAAAAAGAGAATATTTCAAATATAGTAATAAAATTCAAGGTTATTAGCAAGAGCAGCTAAAGAAAAGAGAGAAAAAAGAGAAATTGGAGTCTTGATAAATGAACAAGGGGCGAGATGTAATAAGATTAGAGATAAATGTAAAATTGTGAAAGAATTTTATCAAGCTTTATATGCAAAAAAAGAGATAGATATGGATAAACTTAAAAATCAATTAGAGAACCAAAAAGATAATGGTATAAAACAGGAACATAAGGAACAAATGGAAGAACAAATAACAGAAAAAGAGGTAAAAGAGGTAATAGCTAGCTTGAAATTGGGTAAAGCACCTGGGGAAGATGGGTTACCTGCAGATTTTTACAAGGAATTTAAAGATATAGTGGTACCAAAGCTGGTAAAATTGTATAATTATATTTTAGATGGTGGACAAATCCCGACTTCATAGTATAGGACCACGATTGTATTGCTGCCAAAATCTGGAAAGGATTTAGAAAAAGTGGAATCTTAGAGACCTATTTCATTGATTAACCAAGATGCCAAGATCTTCACAGCAATATTGGCAAATAGGCTAAACAATTTTATGGGCAATTATATAAAAGTAGACCAAGTGAGGTTTCTGAAAGGGAGACATTTGGCGGATCTGACAAGAAGAGGGGTAGATTTATTAGATACAGTGAGGCAAACAAAGGAAAAAGTGGGTTTAATATCTTTGGATATATTTCAGGCATTTGATTCATTACAATGCGTGTCAATAAAGGAAATAATTAAAAGTTACGGATTTGGCGACAAGTTTAGAAGGATAATTGACTAACTATATCAACAAGGTACAGCTATTTTTAGAGTGAATGATGAGGTCACTGATGAGATAAAATTAGAAGCAGGAACGAGACAGGGTTGCCCACTATATCCAATTTTATTTATTTATTTATTTTATTTATTAGTCAAATTTGTATATGCCGCCCGCTCAGGCAAACCCGACTCAGGGCGGCATCACAACAATGCACAAAATACATAAAAACATTATAAAAACCCCCAACCCACCCCCTTTAAAAACCCCTATATCCCACCCACCCATCCCATCCACTATAAAAAGGAAGAAGAGAGAGTTCTTATACAAGCCAGCAGGCGGGCACCATAGTCCCATTCGGGCCCCACACGAAATTTTGTTTATTATGGCCATGGAGATGTTAGCAAAAGCTATAAGGGATGATAAAGGAATAGATAGGGTTATGGGAACTAAGATAAGTTTATATGCTGATGACACTTTGATAATTGCTAAGCACCCTGAGAAGGCGTTAGATAGGATTCAAGTGCAGTTAAAGATCTTTGAGGATATTACAGGCTTGAGGATAAATTGGGACAAATCGGAAATGATGTTATGTAATATAAGAAAGGAAGATCAGAAGAAGATAAAAGGGATGGGTAATATTCAAATCAAGGATAAATTGAAATACTTAGGGATAAATATTTCAAGTAGTTTTGAAGAGTTTAAGAGAATGAATTATGCTAGTTTGAAATTAGAAATTAAAGCTAGAATTAAAAATTTTCAAAAGCTAAAACTGTCATGGTTTGGAAGAATAGCACTTAGTAAAATGATGCTTTTACCTAGATTAATTTTTTTATTTGATGCTTTGGCAATTCAAATGAAAGAGAAGGAAATTAAGGAATTTCAAAAATTGATGAATGAATTTTATAATGGAGGAAAGAGATCAAGATTATAAAAAAATATGGTACTTATCCCAGAAAGAAGGTGGGTAAGGGATGCTGAACCTGTTGCTATACTATCGAGCTTTTCAAATTAAGAACATTGTGAAGATCCTGGTTGGGGAAAAAGCTTTATGGGAAGATATCGAAACGAAAGATTACAATCATATAGCTAAAATGATTTTTCTAGGTGTTAATTTGGGAAAAGTGGCATCTAAAAACACTATGATTGGTGAGTACTTGGAAAAAGGTAAAGAAGGTTCTGGCCCCAAATATCTCTCCAATCACGGAATTGGAGGATATGGCAGATTTTCCAGTAAAAATAGATAAAAGGGTAAAAGAGGTACTGGTTAAAAATGAAGTTTTCCTGCTTAAAAACAGGTTATATCTATACAGGTTACGGACCGGTATAGATATTGACAAAAGAAAAGATTTGTTTGGGCAACTGAATCTGAACTGGTTCCAGTCTGACTCACTAAATAAATGGAATGGTAAATATCTGAGAATAACAGAGCTGGATAGAGAGAAGACTGAATTTGAGGAGCTGATTTTAAAAATAAGAAAGGGAGATGGAAGCATTAAGGGTGTAGTTAGTAAACTATATAAAATTTTGAATAAGGAGGTTGATCCACAGGAGGTTTTAAAGACAAGCTGAGAGCAGGAGTTGAATATAAAGATTGAGAACAATACATGGAAACATAAATGGAAAAAGAGGATAATGACAACTTTATCAGTTAGAATAAAGGAACATAATTTTAAAATGTTGTGGAGGTGGTACCTGACTCCAGTGAGGTTGCTTCAGATTGACAATAAAAAAGATAAAATGTGTTGGAGGTGTAAAAAGGAAATTGGAACATATGAGCATATGTGGTGGAGTTGTATTATGGTTAAAGAATTTTGGAAAAAAGTTGAGAAAGAGATTGGTGAAATAATGGGTAAGGGAATCAAACTGGGGTCGGGTATCACCATGTTAACAGATGTGGAATGTTGTAATCTAAATAAGGATGAAAAAGAATTACTAGAAATAATGCTCACAACGGGTAGACAATGTATTGCTAGAAATTGGAAAAATGATATAAATATAAAGATAGAGGAATGGTACAAAGAGATGTGGAATCTAGCGTTGAATGACAAATTAACTTGGGAAATAAATAAGAACATAAGAAACAGCCTTGCTGGAACAGGCCACAGCCCATCCAGTCCAGCATTCTGTCTCACATAGTGGCTCACCATTTCCTTCAGGGTATTCCCAAGGAGATGCCTTCACCTGCTTAGGATTCCCTGGAAATGGCATTGAGAGATATCCTGCCTATCTCTCCAACCCCGAGGTTGTCCTTAAGTATCCATAATTATAGCCATTGATACCCTTGTCCTCCATGAACTTGTCTAATCCTTTCTTAAAGCTGTCAAGACTGACAGCTGTCACCACTTCTTCTGGCAGGGAGTTCCATAGACCAGTAATCCTCTGGGTGAAAAAGTACTTTCTCTTATTTGTTTGAGAACTAGTACCCAAAATGTTTCATCGAGTGTCCCCAAGTTCTAGTGTTGTGTGATAGGGAAAACAGTTTTTCATTATCTACTTTGTCCACACCGTGCATGATTTTATAAACTGCAATCAGGTCACCTCTTAGATGGCGTCGTTCAAGAGTGAAAAGGCCCAACCGTTGCAGCCTCAGATGGTAAGGAAGGTGTTCCAGTCCCCTAATCATTCTGGTTGCCTTCCTCTGCACTTTCTCCAACTCTATAATATCCTTCTGGAGGTATGGCGACCAGAACTGTACATAGTATTCCAGATGGGGCCTCACCATAGATTTATAAAGAGGCAAAATGACACTTGCTGACTTATTTTCTATACCTTTCCTAATGATCCCTAGCATTGAGTTTGCTTTTTTCACTGCTGAGGCACACTGGATTGACACTTTCCCGAACCGGATGCTGCCCAGCTCCTGTCGGCTTTCCCCCAGTTATCAGTTTAAAAGCTGCTCTGCAGCCTTTTTGATGTTGAGTGCCAGCAATCTGGTCCCATCATGGTTCAAATGCAACCCATCCCTCCTGAACAGATTTGGCTTGTCCCAAAATGTTCTGCAGTTCCTGACAAATCTGAAGCCCTCCTCTCGACACCACCGCCTCATCCACGCATTGAGACTTCTGAGCTCTGCCTGCCTGGTAGGTCCTGTGCGAGGGACAGGCAGCACTTCTGAAAATGCTACCTTGGAAGTCCGGGACTTCAATCTTCTTCCTAACAACCTAAATTTGGCTTCCAGGACAGATGGCTTGGCGTACAATGACAACTTGCTCGTTCCCAGTTCTCTCTAACAATCTATCTAGATTTCTTGTGATGTCTGCAACTTTTGCACCTGGCAGGCAAGTCACCATATGGTTATCATGCGCATCACAAATCCATTTCTCTGTATTTCTAATTATTGAATCACCTAGTACAAGGAGCCTCTCTCCTGCAATCTGTTCATCTACATGCACCTCATCAACCATATTAAGGGAGATAACCTCAGTTTGTTCCTGTTGTTTATCTTCCTGGATCTCATCAAGTGTGATGAAGGAGAGATCATCAGGTGGAACCAGTTGTTCCTCTGTATGTTCCTCATCAGGTGTGATGAGGGAAAGAGCCTCAAATTTATTCTGTAATTTCAGACTCTCAGAATGATCCCCTACTCTTCTCCTCCTTTGAGACACATTCCTCCAAACATCTCCCTCCTGAGTTAGTGAAGGGCCTTCTCCCTCAGAACTGTGCCCTGTCTCTTCTTTGTCCAGCATAGTCTGCTCCGCTCTGTCCAAGAACAGCTCAAGCTCCTTAATTTGTTGATGGTTAGATATGCGGGCCTCTAGCTGCCGGACCTTCTCTTCTAGTAGTGCAACCAGCTTGCACTTGCTGCAAGTGTAGTTCTCCATATGCTTTGGCAAGAACACAAACATGGCACAAGTATTGCAGGTAACTACAGCTGTTCCCTCAGAATCCATTTTAACAAGTGCAGTATTCTGGGTCTCAAAATGTACACGTTTACTACCTTTCTACCTAGTAAGACTATATTCTTCCCTTGTTGCTAGTTTGCAATCTCGTGCACCGTTAGGCACGTGGGCCTCTAAAGCAGCTCTACTCCAACTGCAAAACTTACCAGTGCTCCCTTCCTTTGTTTGGCTCTCCTCAGCAGCAGCTCTGCTTAAGAGCACATGCAGAGTCAAAAGGGTAGAGGGGTATCATTAAAGAAAATAGATTTTGGAATATTTGGCGTGCTTTTGTGGATTATTCATTTAGAGGGGAAGAAACAAATAAACCTGTACCAGATCAAAGATGTTTTTGGAAGGAAACTACTAAGACAACCTGATTCCTCCAGGGCATTGTAAATATCACAGGGGGTATTATTTTTTTCTTTTTTATATATACATTTTTGTTACTTTTATTTTGTTAGTATTATTTAGTATTGTTTTACCACGAATAATGAATTTATGAATTAAATGTTATAATACGCATAAAGTAAAAACAAAAAGTTTTAATCACCATTTACAAAGATAGGTTAATATGGTATTAGTGCAGTAATGCAATAGATTAAAGGTATTTTGGTGTTAGAATGTAAAAAGACATAATGCGTATGTAATTGTATCATGTATTTCTTTTATGTATGCTTGTTAATTCATATGTTGTAATTTTGTTTAAAAAGTTAATAATATTTTTTTAAAAGGTATTGTTTCCAAATTGTCATTCAGATACATTAGACTTTGTTTTCAGCCATGACACCAATAGATCATGTCTGTCCCTGTCCTGCCTGTACCATCAAGTTTATTCTAGCTTATGAAGATTCTTTTGAGGGTTTTCTAGGTAGAAAAAATATTGGAGTGATTTACCATTCCCTTCTTCTTGGGCACCAGTGTTGGGCTGGCCCATAGGGCTAGCGGGACTCATCCCGGGGTGCCCCCAAAGATAATACTACAAAAGCAGCTCCATTGTCAGTGGAGCTGCTGTGGCTTAGAGGTTGCAATTTTGCCTTGTAAGCAGGAGGTTGTTGGTTCGAATCCCCAGAGGGGAGTTGAAATTAGAATGTGAGTGGGAACGTATATATTTTGTTAGGGTTAGATACCCTCATCACTTCCTGTCCAGCACCGTTTTAGTGTAGCCAGCACACCCCTGTGGGGGACTATGGGACTGTACAGCTTGCCCTGGCCACATAGTCAAGCTCTGCTTGCAAAAGGCACAATGGGGAATTGAAGTTTTAAAGCCATATATTTAAAGTCATATGTAACATAAATTGTCATATTTTGTCTGAGACTTAAAATCTCGTGTGTGAGCACAATATAATACTTTCCTTATTGTAAGGTCAGTAGCACTCCTCAAAATATGGTCATCTTAGAGGTTGAAATCTGTCTAACAAGCTAAAAGGCTAAAAATACCTTCAGGTTTAAAGAAAATGGGGACATAGACTTATCTCATAGTTGGCAGGTGAAGATACAAACTTTTTTCCTAGACCATCTATATTATAAAATGGTGCCTGTTCAAGATTTGAACAGCAACTGGAAGGTAAATTTTGTGGTGTATTGGACAACCTGGAATAAGTTACACAGTGCCAATAACAATCAAGTTTGTTGAACATGGATAGAATCCACCTGGAAGTCCTCCTTTGAGTCAGATCATTTAAATGAATAGCAGCTATACGAAAACATGGCACTTCTTTGTGGGCTGAGTTTTATTCACAGATAATTTAAATGTTTTCTAAACAAAATCCATAAAGCTTTGTCACAGATACTGGTGTTTATTTTCTGACTCCTGGTAATTGGGCAGTTTATTAGCAGACTACTAGCTATTGACACAGAAATATGAACAGAAGGTAAGGATTATGTAAATGTTCAATGGAAGGCTTCGTCCCGGTTTTATTTGCTCTGTACCAACCCAGATGAGAATAATTTGGAAAGCCATCCACTCTTTTCCTGATAAACTCTAAAGAGATAAAGTCATAGTATGTTGGAAGTTATATCTGATTAAAATGCTAATACCACCACTGCTTTGGAGGCCCCACAAACTTCATTGAGATCATTTTGGAGTAAACAAATTGTTGTCTGCAGATGCTGAATTTATATTAAAAAAATGATGGTGATGATGAAAATAGCAACAAGACATAATTTGCAGGAAGGTGGACCAGTGATCAAAACCTAGTGTAGTGATTGGTCGAAAGCAGGAGTTCTTCGGGGGCCAAACGGCCATTTTGCCCTTCCTCCACCACATGGCACTTCGGGTGTAGTGAAGGCAGTTGAAGGGGGGCACATGAAATGGTGCTGTGGGTTGCATCTGGCCCACGGGATGCAGGTTGAGAATCCCTGCTCCAAAGCATGGTGATTGGGTTAAAAACATGTGGTCTTGTTAAACGTGCTCTTGATTATGGTGTTTAGTACAGTATGGTTTTTTTCTTTTTTAATAGATCAGTGGAAAGTCGTAAAGGCTAATAACTGGTGGAAGGAGGCTGATAAATAATGGGGTCAGTGGAGGTATGGAGTTAATTCTTTCCTCTGTTGGTATTTCTTCAAAGAAGCTTCATCTACAGAATCTTCTTTCTTACTTGTTTTGCAGGGGTGGGACAATTATTACTTTTAGAAGAGGAGATTATCTTAGGAACTTTTGTACTCTGACCCCATTATCAGCCCCTACACCTATTGCAATTTGCATTTTTAAAGCAGATGCATGATGAAGTTACATTTAATGTCAGAAGTCACACATGGGGACATAATTCTACTGAGACCAAAATAGAACTACTGTACCTGTTGATTAAAAGAAAAAAAAAACTGACATTGCCTCCCAAGCATTCTGCAAATATTTAATTGCATTTCTGACTGGGCAAAACAATTGCTTCACACCACCGAGAACATCCAGATCTTATTTAAGGATGATGCAATTATTTCAGATTGTGTGGGCCTCCTCAAAGGGTAGTGTCATTCTGCTCCATTACAGGGCAAAGCACTTCCAATGTTTGACCTTCTAGTATTCCAGACTGTCATTTATGTTCTAAGTGACCTTTTATGCTGCAATTTATTTGCCATTTGGTGTCAATCTTAGATTATCCTGGCTCTCCGCTGATCACAGAGATGTTACTAATGTCAACTTCCCACCTGAATCAGTGACTTAAGAAATCATTTTAAATGTTTACAAACCATTAACTGTGCAACAGCCTGAACTCAGAACTGTATATGGCACCATTTAAACCTTTTCCTATACAGGATTTCTGAATTTTACTTCACTTCACAGACACACCTACCATGCTAATATGGTAGAACATTCATTTTACAAAGGCAGATAAAAGAGTACAAAAAGAGCCTGGTCAAATCTTCTTGTGTGTCTAGCCCTGACATGAAACTGCAAAAATTAAATCGCTGTTTGGTGAGTTTATTCTGTAGTTCCTTTCACCTGACCTAGTGTGAGAAAGATTAGCCAGCACAAGATGGCCATTGCCTGGGGTATGGACAATTGTGGTTCAAAAATACCACAATCTTCAGGGAGGCTATTTCTGTGTATCCCCTGGTCATAATGATATGTAACAAGACTTGTTGTGTTAGTTTACCAAAAGAAAGAGGAAAATCAGAGTATCATAAGAAAGTTCATACATGGACAGCTTGTGACCAGGGTGGGAGTGGGAGGGAACACACCTTCTAATATTTTAGCATTCTAATCCACAAGATGTCCCTGGATTCACAACATGTACTTAATTAAAAAAAACACTTATGCAAGTATTTTGTTATCATACCATTGCTATGTGTACTGCTTCTATGTAGAGAAACAAGGTAGATCCCTGTCACAAGAAGTTAAAGCAACACAGGAGAGGAAGAGAACTTAAGAGATGGGAAAATGTAGAAGAATGTAGAAATGTGATTGCTTCTATTGCATGTTCTTAGGCTGAGTTACAAGCTGAAATACAATAGGGCACAGGAACTAGGGAAATGTGTCAAAACATTAAATTATAACTGGGATTTAAGGAAGAATCTGAAGGAGGTTGGATAGGTGTTGTTGGTGTAAATGGATAGCGGAGTGGCATGCAGTGGCCAGCAAGGGGTGCACACCTGGCAAGGTGGTCATCTCTCTTGGGGGGAAAACAGGCAGACAGGTCTTGGTGCAGGTGAAGAACTCAAAGCAGTTTTACTCAGGAGGCAAATTGGTGCAAGTATATACAGTGCAAATAACTATAACACAAAGCAGATACAGTCTCTTGAGTTTCTCAGTTGACCTCACTTAGTCAGTTCAGTTTATATATAAAAGTCTATACAGATCAATAGTAGTAGTCCATTCCAGCAGGGTAAATATAAGCTGTAATCACAGACTGTGGTTTATCCGCAGATATAATTGGCATAACCTTTCCTGAAAGGTGGGGGTTCGGGCGCACATGTAATCAACCAGTACCAGCAATTCATCTGCACAAGCACATCATCTTGCCCTCAGGCTGGTTCTGGACTTGTAACCAACGCCCATGGAACTATATTCCTGCAAATGTATCTGATTCATATTGTTGTATCAGCTATTTGACATTGTTGCTTCCTACAAAAGATATGGTTATTCCAAACACGGTCACTCCCAAACCCGCACGGCAAATACTTGCTACCAGGTTAGACAGTACCTGTGACAGCAATATCAGATTGTTGAGCAAAGCTGAGTACGTTTCATTGGTGGTCAGCATATTCGGCATGCCAGGCTTAGCCGTAGGCAACGGTCGAAGAATTGGTCAGTTGGCATGCGCGCTAGCTAAGGCCATTAATCATACCTCATCTGCCATTGCAATGCTCAATCGAGAGCAGATGGAGCTCAGACATGCAGTGTTGGATAATTGAGCAGCAATCGATTACCTATTGCTTTTCCATCACCTAGGTTGCGAGGCTGTCCATGGCATGTGTTGTTTCAACCTCAAAGACAACTCTCGCGAAATCCAAAGCCAGGTCACAGACCTTCACACAATAGTACAAAATATTAAGGAAGATGCAACGTGGGGGTGGTGGAATGCTTTCCATGGGAATGGCTTCAAACAACACTCAAGGTGATTGTGGGTATTATGGTTTTGGGGACAATGCTTTGCTGTTTTGCACAATGTATACCCTCATTGCTATCAATGTGTACCCAATGGCGGAAACCCCAAGACATTATCACTCCACATCAAATAATACCATACATATACCGAGCTCTTGGCCAGGCTGATTTAGAAATAAAAGAAAGAGGGAATGTGGTTTATCCGCAGATATAATTGCCATAACCTTTCCTGAAAGGTGGGGGTTCAGGCGCACACGCCCTCGAGCCTTCATAACTTGGTTAGGAAAGGAAATTGGGTGCGGATCAATATTAGCCATAGTTTAGGATTCATGCATAACACCTTGGCCATTAGATCAGACATAGGTAAAGGCAAAGTCACAAGATGGTAATTAAAGGTAAACACACGATATATTAATCATATCCACGGACTCCCTAAGTAGGAGAGCAAACTGTAACGTGTTATACTTGATGAAGTTAGTCCCAGAAAAGATTCCGTGATAGGGCAAGACAATGGCCTCGCCAGCCGGTAGTTAATTAGTAGATAACAGACTTCCCCGGTAATTTCCTGATTACACATTACCTCCAAGTAACTTCTGTAAATGTAACTGGATTAACAATGTGCCACATCGGCAGTCTTCTGTGACGGGTCGTGAGCAGCCTAAGCAAGCAGTGACCTGAGGCAGGCAATAAATGCCAGCCCTCTGAGCCAATTGGAACTGGACATTCACCTCACCTATGCCTCCATGCCTTCCTTGTGTCCAGTCACTCCGCGACCCAGTGGCCCGTTTCTGACCCACCATTGCAACAACAGACAAAGCCAAGCAGCTTTACAGCTTCTATCCTCCTCTATGGAGAGCTTACCCCAAGTAGAACTCTCTTGTTCAGCAAGCACAGATGGCATAAAAGGCAAATACCATCTTCAGGAGCAGAGTAGAGGTTCATTCCTCATAGTAGGTCCTGGAACTCACAGGATTCCTTGCCCACACTGACAGCAGAGAAAGGTCAACCATTGGAGCTTGGTTAGAGTAAGTTGAGCATTGAAGCTAAAGTTTGCAACTCTGCTTTGGCTACACTGGCCCAGGGAATACACCAGGGAAAAGTGCAAACATGTGTGTTTCTGCAGTAGGGTCTTAAAGGCATCACACACAATATGCCTTGCAACCAGTTAGGGTGTGAAGCGAAGACTTACCCTAACAGGTGTCAACACATAGTACATCAGAAAGTTTTAATCAAAGAAGAGAGGGTGGGGTATTTTGAGGGATTAGGAGATCTTCAGATGGCCAAGGGTGACAGGCTGAAGAAGTGAAGGTCATAGGATGGTGAAAGTTATGACAACAGTATAAGACCATAAAGCTATGGGATACCAAAGATAAGGGTAGACAATAATATCTGAGAGCAGAATTAAAGCTAGCAGAAGGATTTCAGGAATGGTGAATATTTTTCACCATTCCATCTAACACAGGGTACAGTTGACAGCAGGGAAAGAGTTTTGTATAAAAATTTAATGCTTACCTAGAGTCCACTTCATTAGATTTTGGATAAGTAGGAATTGTGTTCCAGTTAGATTTTTAAATCAGAATTTACCAAACCTTGTCTTGGACTGGTGCTTATAAGGGCTGGATTTAACACCTTCTGCCTTCCAGTCAGTCTCTTAGCCCCTTGAGCCACTGCAGTCTCGAACAGCTCATTAGCAGTGGCTATAGCACATATTTGTTCTTCACACTCCTTGAATGATTTTTGTTTTCTGCAATGTCACTACAGAATACACAATGTATATTTTATAATAAAAGTAAAGAAATTCATACTCCTGAACTTCCTTATTAATCAGCTAAGCACAAGAATACTGAACTTTCTCTATTCTCTGAAAAATGTCCTGCTTAGAAATTATTTTCGAAGAGAATTTCCTTTCTGCCTAATTGAATAATACTAGTTGAAATTCTCAAGGGAGAAATATTGGCATAGCACTTTCAAAATCTTATATGTTATATTGCCTGAAATCATGTTGCAAAATATAGTAATTCATTCTACAGTAGACTTATTAAACCAGTGGAGATTTCGTGAGTCACCTCATTAAAAAATTCCACTGATTCAAATGGGTCTACTTTAGTTGTGAGTTACATTACCATAATCACTGTGTGAGTCAGTGGAACTTACCGAACAGTTGTTTCACCAAATCTCTACCGACTAACTTGCCTTAGTCCAATACAAACTTAATTACACTAAGTAACAAGACTTCAGCCATTTATTTTTATAATGGAGTGGCTTAAGATGATGCCGCAGCTGTGCCGGGGCCAACCCCTCACAGCCCAGGAAGGGATAAGAGCGTCCTGGCCCCAGCAGGCTAACCATCATCCTCGGTTGGGCGAGGAGGCCCGCCGGCTTTGACTTGCAACATGCTGGCGCTCTCGAGCTCCGCCCCCTCTTGGGCTTGGAAGGGGCGAAGAGGCCTCACAGCGACTCACGCCGGGACCTCAGGACCGCCTCTGGTCAGGACGTAAAGACTGTAGAGGCAGCTGGACTTTTGCCGCCGAATCCGGTCTTCTTTGCAGGGCGAACAGGCTCTGATGTTACTGTACTCTTTTGAGATGTTGCTGGACTTTTTTGTATCTGGCATTTTGTTCTTTGCTATATTATATTTGCTATTGTATCTTGTATTTTGTTTTTGCTATATTGTATCTTTGTTCTTATTGGTTGTGAGCCACCCTGAGTCACCGTTTGCTGAGTAGGGTGGCATATAAATCAAATACACATAAACATAAACATCATTCTGTTCACTTCTTTTTAAAACTTTGCTTAAAACTTATATGATCTTGTTTAGACCAGTGTGGATACAATCTTCAAAAGGTAACATAGGACATATACTGTATGACTGCAATTGGCTAACCTTCATAACTCCTATTTGAGACAAAATGATTCACATGAGCCATGTACTATAAGGGTGCTCATGTGCACTTTAGAAATGTACAGTGTGTTCTGGCACATTTTTTTCAAATCTACATTCGTTGAGCAATTTTTCTCCCCCACATAATGCAAAATAGACAAAAAGCTAATCATTAATGTACTTATTTCCAAGCATAAACATCATTCATTACTGTGTTCCATCCAAGTTATGCGGATTAGATAAATCCACTTTTTAAAACCACAGTGTAGGTACAAAATAGAGATGAGGTTAAAAACAAATAACACTGTTCTGTGAATACTAGAAGGCAAACTGACAACTCCACATCCTAGCTATATAAGCAATCCCCTGTGAGTTCGATGGGTCTTCAATTTCTCTGTATTTCTGTTCTTATTTCAGCTCATTTCTCCTAGGTCATAATTAGTCCATATCCAAACTCATTCTTGAAAGCAAACATGTACTTCTGCCCTCAAAGATTCAGCTCTTACTTCAGGCATCAAGTCCTTGTAACCTTCTTGATACTTCCGTATCTCCAGGCATTTATTGATTGACTTTATGAAGTGAAGAGTAGCATGTAACAGCCAAATTAAAGTGCATTTACCAGGAATTTGAAACATGTTTATTAGGGGGGAAAGCCTTGTGCACTGCAATTATTATTATTATTATTATTATTATTATTATTATTATTATTATTATTATTATTATTATTATTATTATTATTATTATTATTATTATAATGGGGGGGAGAGACAGAACATCTGTACAGTGCAATTCCATCCTTTCTACTGTGTTGGTCAAGGCTTACTCCTGGGAAAGAATGCATTGGATTGCAGAATTACAGATGTCATGCCCTTACTATGCACAGTTAAACCAACTGTCAATATTGGATTCGATTCTTTATTTTGATCTTCTTGGTGATTCAGAATTCATTCTGCATGAGCTTCTAGCAAGTTATGCATCTGTGGTAAGCATCAAAACTACAAAAAAATATTTGCTTTCCTTCCTTCAGTAGGTCATTGTACATGTCAATAGGAAAATGCCTTATGCTAAAGTAAATCACAACTAAATGCCCTAATGTTAAAGTAAACAGCTAATTTAAGCTCAATCTGGTGCTTCCCACAAAAGATTCTTAAACACAATGCTGTGAAAAATATCACTAACTCTTAAAAAAACATTACAGATAATTTCTTTTCTCTGTTAAGGGACACTTTTTTTAGCTCATATGTCATGTTAGAAATCAAATCATAGTTTGATTTGGAGACAAGGGGAAAAGTAGAGCAAACTGCTGCAAAGCAATAAACTAACAAAGGTCTCAGAACAAAGGCTGGAATTCCATTTAAAAATTATGTCCTTCCCATCCACAACAAATTCAGCTGCAATTCGCCCAAAGTCAGCATAGACGCCTGCTGTTGTGTGCTGAATTACATGACTGGTATACAGCAACAAATACCCAAAATTACTTTTTAATTTGCAGCAGTTTACAACTGAGATGTACTGCAACAGGGATACAGTAAAAGGCATTCAATAATAGAAATGTGGGGTTTGGGTAGAAATGACACTGAACTGGCTATATTTATGGCATGTTTAACACCTTCAAGGAAGAATAGGGGAATAAAACAGTCAGAACAAGGATTCTTTGGCAATAGACATCTCCTAACATGTATTGCTAAATAAGCAAATATATTTGCAAAGTATTTTCCAACAAATTGGCAACCTGTGGCAATCAGCAGAGTTCTGTCTGAAAAGTTCTACTGTGCCTCTCTAGCTCTGGCCTGATTTTCTCAATAAACTGAGAATTGTTCAAGGGAGTTCCAATTCCATAGCAGATTCACCAGCATTTAGAAGAGACATGGATTCATGTGGAATTTTCCTAGAACAACAGAAGCCTTACATCTGCTCATAGAGCTGCCAGGAACCTGTACTGCTTCAGATGTTCTTAAATTCCATCTCTCATCATCCCCAAATGGAATGACTAGTAGTCAGTAATCATGGGATCTGTTGTCCAATGATATCTCAAGGGGAACCCTAACCTTTGAATTAACTAATGGTGACAATTGCTGCTACCTTAATTTCTGAAAATTTGTTTGTGTGTTTGAGACAAGGAAGCAAAATGTCTCCCTGACAAATCATCTACAAAAGCTGGTTCAGTTTATACAGGTTGGATTTATTTTTTTAAAAAAACAACAAACCTCATTATTTATTCTATTTCTCATATACAGAACAGGGGGGCTGTTGAGGAAACTTCATACATTGAAGATTCATATTGAAATTAAAGATATCACATTTGTGTTCCAGAGTATAAACTTTTATAGATCTATACCTAGCTCTTTATGGATAAAACATCAAAATGTAACCATGGAAGTCTTATCATATCATCACCGAGCCAGGCCTGGTAGAACAACAACAGAAACAAGGAAGAGGTCACTTAACTGTATTTTTAAAAGCTTCAGAGGGCACATACACAGATACACATACAACAAAGAGATCAAGCAGGTTTGTGCAATTTGAAATCTTTGAAATATTTTCAATCCAAAAGTCATCTGCATTCAAATATCAAATCTCTTTTAAATCATCCACAATTATTCTGTGCTTCATGAATGCTAGCTGAGCCCCTGTGCATTAATTCATCTATAAAACCATAATCATTGTCATTAAAACCTTGGTATATACCTTTGCAGCACATTTAATTATTTAAATTGAACTATAATTTTTAAGAGCATTGTCTCTACCTTTCCCCACCTCTGACCCCAGAATGGCTAATTACAGCATTTTTCACTCAGTGGCATTATCCATTTTCAAGCTTGGAGAAAAAGATGACACCACTGTACAATGGATAGCAAGAGCACAATGTGTTATAATATATGATTCTGAACCTCAATCTTCCTTGAAGGGTTTGAATGATGGAGAAACAAAACTTTATTTTGATTGCAACGTGGCCCAGTCTATTTCTGGATTTAGATAGAAAACCATGTAGTGCTTTGACATCAACAATAAGCATTTAAGGACACTTGACCATGGTGAGATGTATTATATTTCTATACACATCGTAATGTATTTTAGTTGCATGTACACACACACACACACACACACACACAAATACACAAATGTTGTACAGCTTGTGACTTTACCATCTTTTTCAAAAAATATCTCACTAAATGGACACTTCTCTAAGTGGAGGGAAGTAAAGAGTGGGGTCCCCCAAGGTTCAGTACTGGGACCCCTGCTTTTCAACCTCTTCATAAATGATCTAGAGGTAGGAGTAAAAAGCAAGGTAGCCAAATTTGCTGACCACACTAAATTATACAGGGTAGTGAAAACTGTGAGAGATTCTGAGGAGCTCCAGAGGGATCTCTTGACACTGGGAGAGTGGGCAAAACAGTGGCAAATGAGCTTCAACATTAGTAAGTGCAGAGTGATGCATGTTGGGGCAAAGAACCCCAATTACATTTATAAACTGATGGGGTCTGAACTCTTTGCAACAAACCAGGAAAGGGACCTTGGTGTCCTGGTGGACAACTCAATGAAGGTGTCAACCCAGTGTGCCTCAGCAGTGGAAAAAGCAAACTCAATGCTAGGGATCATTAGGAAGGGTATAGAAAATAAGTCAGCAAGTGTCATTTTGCCTCTTTATAAATCTATGGTGAGGCCCCATCTGGAATACTGTGTACAGTTCTGGTCACCATACCTCCAGAAGGATATTATGGAGCTGGAAAAAGTGCAGAGGAGGGCAACCAGAATGATTAGGGGACTGGAACACCTTCCTTACCATCTGAGGCTGCAACGGTTGGGCCTCTTCACTCTTGAATGACGACGTCTAAGAGGTGACCTGATTGAAGTTTATAAAATCATGCACGGTGTGGACAAAGTAGATAAGGAAAAACTGTTTTCCCTATCGCATAACACTAGAGCTAGGGGACACTCCATGAAACTTTTGGGTACTAGTTCTCAAACAAATAAGAGAAAGTACTTTTTCACCCAGAGGATTACTGGTCTATGGAACTCCCTGCCAGAAGAAGTGGTGACAGCTGTCAGTCTTGACAGCTTTAAGAAAGGATTAGACAAGTTCATGGAGGACAAGGGTATCAATGGCTATAATTATGGGTACTTAAGGACAACCTCCGGGTTGGAGAGATAGGCAGGATATCTCTCAATGCCATTTCCAGGGAATCCTAAGGAGGTGAAGGCATCTGCTTGGTAATACCCTGAAGGAAATGGTGAGCCACTGTGTGAGACAGAATGCTGGACTGGATGGGCTGTGGCCTGTTCCAGCAAGGCTGTTCTTATGTTCTTATCTCAGTGGCTACTCTATGAGGTGCCAGGAGCTACCAGGTTTAGAAGAACCAAGCTCAAATGGACATAATGACCTACTGATTTGATCAACCTGGCCTTAAGGTCATAGTATTTCCTATCTATTGGTGGCGTGACTGTGCTCAAGCAGACTAGCAAGTAGTTCTCCCTATTCAGAAGAAACTCTAAAGGCTTACATTTATCTCTAGCTTCTAGCTCTAGTAACCATCACAACTTTCATGATACTTGCATGGCCCATCAAGCAATTCTGAGGAACTTGGGGGAATGTCATTTTGAAAGCTTACAAACTATTGAGCAAGAATGCATGGGGAACAACATTCCCCATAGCTCTTTAAAGCTTCAGATCAGAATTTATTTAGATCTAGACACTGTTTCTCCCCAGCCATCTGCCACCTTCTCTGTTGTGAAAACAAAACAGGGAAAATGAGGAGTATCACCAAGGGAGGTAGCACTCTCTGTCGCACACAAACATACACATGGCTCTGAGCTTCAGTGTCATCACTACAGTTTTGTGGAAAGGTCTTTTGACCATAGCTTAATGTCCAAGTTTTTAACACTTCTCTTCCATTGACAACAATAAAATATGACTCAGCAAGGCTTAGGCTGCAATCCAAGACACACCTACCTTGCAGTAGGCTCCATACAGAAGGTGCCAAAAAGTTATACATATTTTAAGAGATGTTATCTATGTCGTACTTTTCAAATTTGAATTGGATTACAGTAGCACTGTGTTGTTGCTGCTGCTACTGCTGCTGTTGTTGTTGTCGCATAGTTGAGTCTGAACCTTTGCAACCCAACGGACCATTGCACACCAGGCACTCCTATCCTCCACCATCCTTCTCAACTTTCCCAGGTCTGTGCGCATTGCATCAACAATAACATCTAGCCATCTCATTTTCTGCCACCCCCTTCTTCTTTTGCCCTTGACCTTTCCCAGGATCAAGGCTTTCTCAAGTGAATCCTCTCTTCTCATCTGATGTCCAAAGTGTTTTAATTATGTCCCCCAGGTTTCTCATAGCTTGTCTCCCAAGAATCAGTTGTCTTTTTATTTAATGGCTGCAGTCACCATCTGCAGTGATCTTGGATCCTAAGAAAGTAAAATCTGTCACTGCTTCTACTTCTTCCCCATCTATTTCCAGGGACTGAAAGGGCCTGCTGCCTTTATCTTGGTTTTCTTGATGTTGAGTCTCAAGTCAGCTTTTGCACTCTCTTCTTTCAACCTAAGAAAGAGCTTCTTTAGGTTTTCTTCACTTTCTGCCATTAGGGTAGTATCATCTACATATCTCCCAGCAATTTTAATTTCAATTTATGATTCATCCAGCCCTGTGTTACACATTATGTGTTCTGCATATAAGTTAAATAAGCAAGGTGACAAAATGCAGCCTTGTCTCACTCCTTTTCCTATTCCAAACCACGCCATCATTCCATATCCTGTCCTAACTGTTGCTTCTTGACCCATGTACAGATTTCTCATGAGACATATAAGGTGTTCAGAAATTCCCATCTCTTTAATTACTTGCCACATTTTATTTGATGCTGTTGAAGTCCTATCCAGGTGCCTGGACGCTATTGGGGTCCGGATGGGGGCCAACGGGCTTCACCTGAATCCCAGCAAGACAGAGTGGCTATGGATAAGGGCCCCCGCGCTATCCCAGGAGCTATCTCGGGAGCTATCCCGGGTGCTACCATCTTTGGTTCTGGAGGGGGCTATTTTACCCCAGACAGACCTGGTGCACAACCTGGGGGTCCTTCTGGACTCACAGCTGCTGCAAGAAGAACAGGTAGTGGCTGTGGCCAGGAGGGCTTTTGCCCAACTTCAGGTGATTCGCCAGTTGCGCCCGCTCCTGGACTGGGACTCTTTGCTCATGGTCACTCATGCACTGGTCACCTCCTGACTAGACTACTGTAATGCACTCTACATGGGGCTGCCCTTGATGACCATTCGGAGGCTGCATCTGGTCCAGAATGCAGTGGCCCTGGTGGTGATGGGGTGTGGACAATATGCCTGCACCTCGCTGCTACTTCAGGAGCTGCACTTGCTACCAGTTTGCCTCCGGGTGCAATTCAAGGTGCTGTTTTTGACCTTTAAAGCCCTATATTGTAGTGGGCCAGGATACCTTAGAGACCACATCGGACCAAGAGTGTCTGCCTGTCCAACTAGAGCGGATCAGATGGGCTCTCTAGTTGTGCCATCAACTAGAGGGGCACATCTATCTAGTACCCAAAGGAGGGCCTTCTCCATGTCCACTCCAGCCCTCTGGAACCTCCTGCCAACAGATCTAAGACAAACAGAATTGCTGCCCTTCAGGAAAGGTGTGAAGACCTGGCTGGCAGGGCAGGTGTGGGGTCCTAATGGGAATATGGCCCCCGCCTGTTGGCTCACAAAAAGATAGCAACCAGGAGCCCTTTCTCTCTCTTTTTTTACAGTGGGTGGGGTGGGTGGGTGGGATAACTAGGGGTTTTATGTGTTTTTATATGTTTTTAAAAGTTGTTGTAATGCCACCCTGAGTCGGGTTCGCCTGAGTGGGTGGCTTGTAAATGTGAATATTAAATTAAATTAATTAATTAAATTTATTGTGGTCCATATAGTCAAAGGCCTTGGTGTAGTCAATGAAACAGAAGTAGACTTGTTTCTGGCATTCCTTTGTTTTCTCCATGATCCAATGTATGTTGGTAATTTGGTCTCTAGTTCCCCTGCCTCTTCTGAATCCAGCCTGTACTTCTGGTAGTTCTTTCTCCACGTGCTGCTGAAGCCTGCCCTGTATTATCTTGAGCATGACCTTGCTAGCATGTGGGATGAGCACAATTGTTCTAAAATTAGAACATTATTTGATATTGCCCTTTTTTGGGATTGGAACATGTACTGACCTTTTCCAATCCTGTAGCCATTGCTGTGCTTTCCAAATCTGCTGGCATATAGAATGCAATGCTTTAATTCCATCATATTTTAGGACTTTGAATAATTCAACTGGGATACCATCAACTCCACTAGCTTTATTGTTGGCAGTGCTTTTTAGAGTCCTCCTAATTTCACTCTCCAGGTTGTCTGGCTCAATTTCAATGTTCTCATCACTGTGATTATCAGGGGTGTTGAGGTCCTTCTTGTAGATTTCCTCTGTGTACTCTTTGCCATCTTTTCTTAATCTCTTCTGCATCCGCTAAATCCCTGCCATTTTTGTCCCTTCACATGGGGTCAACTCCTTCGTCAGCAATAGGTTTTCCCTTGCAGCACTGCCCGTAGGGGTCATGGGGTGTCGGAAACAGCTTGGATAGGGTCTCTTGAGCCTCCCAGAAGGGGCAGAGGTGGTGGAGAAGCCAAAATGGATGAAAAGAAGAAGAAGAAAGTGTATTTATTACTGGATGTCCTTGGATGCTCTAGGTCAGAGATTCTCAACCTGTGGCCCACCATTTCATATGGCACCATTTCATGTGGCATCCACCACTTCTGCCACACCAGGAAGTGCCATGTGGTGGAGGAAGTGCAAAATGGCCATCCAGCCCCCAAAGCTATCTGAGGGAGCATGACCCGGCCCCTGGCTTTAAAAGGCTGAGAACTTCTGCTCTAGGTTGTCTTCTCACCTTTATAATTGCTCTCAGATGTCTCACTCCAAATACAGCTTGCCCTCCCCATTTGCCTATCTTCTTCATCTTTTCCCCACTTACATAACCCTCTTCCACATCCTCCCTCCTTTTAGCTATCCATGGGGCATGGAGGGGAAATACCCATAAGAAACATCAACAAATGATGCACACTCACAAAGTGTGCTGATAAGGATGGAACAATGCAGTGCTAAGATCCACATGAGCAGGAACAAGTTGGAGCAAATCAGAACAAAAATACATCCCCGTCTGGCAGTGGTGTTTTGCTTCAACTCTACTGATGCTAGTTTTTGCCTCATGTTGTGTGGTCACTGGGATTCAGTATCAGTATCGTGGGTGTAGCAAATGTTGAACAAACACTCTACCTGTAAGTGGGAAGTCTTTAACACAAAAACTTAAATACAGTACCCACAAATACCTAATGTTTGCAATAAACAACAGAGGGACTGATTGAATTTAGCTGTTGCTTTTCTCACATCACTGCACAGATGTCCCCATTTTATGTAATATGCTGAACAAATTAACAGTCAAAACACTTAAATAGGTCCACCCTTTCAAAGGTTCAAAGAAACTGAAAACCTAATGAAGCCTGTTTTTACACAACATATCCAACAGAGATGTTGTTTCCTTTTATATTGCTCTGATAGTAATTATGTTTTTAAGCTGGTTTGAAACTGTTTGGATAAAAGATGGTCTGTAAAAAAAACACCAGTCATCCTATTAGACAAAGTTCACAGTTTATATCACAATCTTCATTAATTAATGCACAGATATCTTGATAATTATTGTGGTCCATAATGTATCACTCTTTATGGCAGCTACATATAATCCATGAAAAATGGCTTTTTGACAAAACTGGTAATTATGAGGCTGTTTAACATGCGTTAATGAAAATGATTGCATCCTTTATAAATGCTTCACATTAATGGCAATCTTAAGGCTCTGTCATTAGTAAATGCAAATTACTCTCATAGAGATAGCTTATGCTTTCCATGGATATTTAAACAAAACAACATATTTTTAACAGTTGAGTTTTATGGAGTAAAATTCAAATATTGCAAGCGCGGCGCCAAAATGGCCGCCGCGCTCTTTGCGGGCCCCCCCCCACAGGATAGAGAATCCGGGTAGTTAGGGGCGTGGCCAGCTCCCTTATAAAAGGGGTGGCCACGAGGCAGCCGAGCTGCCATTTTACCTCAGCGACGGAGCGGAGAAGTCTTTTCCCCTGTGTCTCCGTCGCTCTTTAGCTTACCGGGAAGCCTTTGGTAGCGATTCTTCCTTTTCGGCTTCCCTTTGCTTCAGTAGAGATGCCTTCGAAGAAGAAGGCAGCTTCGAGTGCGGCTCGCGCTGTTAGGAGGCGCAACCCAGGTCGGAGGACCGCGGTGCCGCCTCCTCAGCAGCCGCCTTCGCAGGCCCCAGCCGGGGCCGGCGGAATGGGGTCTATTGCCCCTTGGCCCGGAGTGGGCGAACAGAATACGGGCGCGGAAGGGGTTCCGGCCCGCGGCCCGCGAGTGGTGGACACCGCTCCTGAACCTGCCCACCCTGTTGGGCCTGCTGCTCTTGGGTCGCAGCCTCCCCCTGGGCCCTCTAGCCTTGGGGGGTGGTGCGGCCCCCCGCCTTGGCAGGTTTCTCCACCGACCCTGCCGGGCTTCGGTGCTGGCCAATGGCCATATTCGGGTCCTGGGGTACAGGGACCTGTACCCACGCCTGGACCGGGCGGGCCGGCCGGCCCTTGGCCCCAGGTCAACGTGGCAGCCTTACTGGCCTGTATTGCGGCCCTGGAAGCGTCGTTGGCTTGGGCCAGTCAGGCGGGGGCCCCCTTTGGGGTCCCTTTTGTGGCGCTGTCGGCAGGAGGACAACAGCCGACAGGGAGGGTTGAGCTGCTGCAGGCGCGTGGCGCGGTTTCGGCCACTGCCTCGCAGCTCCCCAGTCAGCAGCCAGGTGCGGGTCAGGCCCCGGTGATGAGCTCTACGTCGGTCGTGAGCTCCGACGCCCCCAGTGGGCCGGAACCCCCGGTGGGGGCGGCCCGCGGGGGTGCAGCATGTGAGTATACGGTGCAAGCGAGTACATCCACACACATTCCCAATATGGGGGGGCTTTTCAATGGCCTTGGCCTCGCGCGGGTGGTGCGGGGGCCACGCTGTCGGCACCCCACCCGGCGACGACGACTGCCACCCTGGGCACTGGGGTGGGTACTTGTTCTTACACTGCAGGGAATGTTCTGGGGGTGGCTGGGCTAGCTCAGGCCCCTTTTCCTATGGCTGCGGTGCCTTTTTCGGCTTTGCCAACGGCGGGGTATTCCTTGCCACTGGGGGATCACTTGGCACAGACTACCAGAGAAAAGATATGGCGGGGGGAGTATGTAGATATCTTCTCACTCCTGAACAGAGAGCCCACCAAGGAGGAAAGGGAGGGACAGGATGAGAAGGACAAGGAGCAGGCACGTCGCCGTAAGCCGCCACGTACCTGGGCCAACTGGCTCCCTGCTTATTTAATATACATGGCGGTGTACTTGAGGGCGCGGCCGGATTTGGCTATTCCCATGGTCCAATATTTGGACAACATATATAGGGCGATGGTGGATTTCCCAGGCCCCTCGTGGTTAGCCTATGACGAGGAATTCCGTATGAGGATTCCCCTTCACCCCGAGATGAGATGGGACGAGCCGTGCCAGAGGCTTTGGCTTTTGTACATGACGCCCACACGCCCCGCCCCGGGGGACAGATACCATTGTGGACATGCGGTCCAGCGAGCAGCTCCGGCCCAGGTTACCCGCCAAGCGGCGGGGCAGGGGGTTCCAGCCCGCCTGCTGTGCTGGACTTTCTCGTCCAATGGTTCCTGTAATAGGAAGAATTGCAAGTACAGGCATGAGTGTCCCACATGTTCGGGCCCCCACGCAGCCTCCGCCTGTCCCAGGCCTGGAGGGACACGGGGCAGAGGGAGGGGCGGACAGTGGGCTGGCAAGACTGCCACGGATGGAGCTGGTTCTCCAAAAGGCCCCCTCCCCAATTAATGTGGACATGCTGGAGCGTTGGCTCGCATCGTACCCGAAGGGGGAGGATGGGGAGTATCTCCTTCAGGGTTTTAGGCATGGATTCCGTATCCCTTTCATGGGTGATAGGTCCCCTCAGGATGCCCCCAACCTTTTATCCCTCAGAGGGAGGGAGGACGTGGCTGCGGCCAGCATTAAAAAGGAGTTAGATGCGGGCAGGGTCGCTGGACCTTTCCCTGCACCCCCGTTTCCCAATCTTAAGGTGTCGCCACTGGGCTTGGTCCCCAAAAAGTCCCTAGGCGAGTTTCGCCTTATTCATCATTTGTCCTACCCAGCAGGCCGATCGGTCAATGATGCTATCCCTGATGACATTTGTTCAGTCAGGTATACATCGTTTGACCAGGCGCTGCACATGGTGCGCTCTTGTGGCCCGGGTGCCCTGCTTGCCAAGTGCGACATTAAGTCGGCTTTTCGCCTTTTGCCAGTGCATCCGGGCGACTTTGAGCTGCTGGGTTTCAAATTTAAGGGTGATTATTATTTTGATAAGGCCATGCCTTTTGGCTGTTCCATATCATGTTCGGCCTTCGAGCGTTTTAGTACCTTCCTAGAGTGGGCTTTCGTCCGCAGGTCAGGGTCCCGGTCTGTAGCCCATTACCTGGATGACTTTTTATTCGGGGGTGAACGGGGCTGGGACACGTGCACACGTCTCCTCAACACATTTCAGATGCTAATGGAGGAACTCGGTGTCCCTTTAGCGCCCGAAAAGACCGAGGGCCCATCTACCAAGCTAGTATTCCTGGGGGTGGAGATTGACACAGTAGCGCAGGCTTCTAGGTTGCCGGGCGATAAGGTGTCCAGGATAGTGGCCCTTATCTCGGATTTGCTGGCCAAGCGCAAGGCATCACTGAGGGAACTGCAGGTGCTACATGGTCACCTCAATTTCGCTTGCAGGGTAGTCGCACCGGGCAGGGCTTTTGCCCGGCGCTTATGCGACGCCATGGCAGGGTTATCCAGGCCCCACCATAGAGTTAGGCTTACCCGGGGTATCAGGGCAGACATGTTTGTCTGGTTGCAATTCCTGAGGGAGTTCAATGGGGTCTCATTTTGGAGGTCTGACCTCCTGGCATCCCCCAATTTTCAGATCCAGTCTGATGCCTCAGGATCCCTGGGTTATGGGATGTACTTCAATGGGAAGTGGGCCTATGGTGGGTGGCCACCGGCCTGGGCAGGCACGGGTCGCCTGCGGGATCTCACATACCTGGAATTTTTCCCTATTCTGGGGGCTTTGATGCTATGGGGCGAGCAGTGGGCTAATTCGGTTGTGCATTTCTGGTGTGACAATGCTGCTGTTGTCCACATTGTCAATGCACAGACTTCCAAATCGCCCAGGGTCATGGAACTGGTGCGCCATTTTGTGTTGCGCTGCCTGCGCCTCAATGTCTTGTTCAGGGCCAGGCATGTTCCAGGGATTAATAATGATATTGCTGACGCTTTGTCCCGCCTGCAGATCTCCCGGTTCCGCGCCTTGGCCCCGGATGCAGAGGAATTTCCCTCGCCACTCCCGGACGAGATGTGGACTATTGGCAAGGAGAGGTGAACCGGGCGATTGGCCTGTCACTAGCGCCACGCACGCGTAAGGCGTATCAACAAGCATTCAATTCTTACAGAGCATTTTCTGCTCAATTTCACCTGCCAGAGACCTGGCCTATCCCGGTGGACCATGTTCTGCGGTTCATGGTTCACCTGCATGCACAGGGCCTCGCACCTCGCACCATAGCATCCAAGCTCTCGGCGTTGGCTTTTATGGCCAAAGTGGGAGGTCATGTGGACAGCACCTCTGACTTCCGTGTGAGACATGTTTTGGAGGGGTGGGTGCGCGAGCGCGGGCATTGCCCGGACGACTGGCACCCTATTTCCCCAGGGGTTCTTACCCAGTTGGCCCGGGGCTGGCCAGGCCTCTGTTTTGATCATTATGAGGCAGCCCTTTTCCATGCAGCCACAACGGTGGCATTTTTTGGAGCGCTCCGCATCAGCGAACTTGTGATGCTGTCTAAGGCGGATGCAAGTTGTAGGGCACTGGAACTCGAAGATGTCTATGTCGCCAAAGACTGGGCTCAGTTGAGGATACGCTCCTCTAAAACAGATCAGCATGGCGTAGGCAGTGGTGTAAGACTGCTACGGTGTTCTTTGGCAGACATCTGTCCGGTTGGTGCCCTACAGGAGTACCTGGCACTGCGTGGCATGCACCACGGCCCGTTTTTCTGTCACCAAGATGGGTCTCCCCTTACTAAATTTCAGTTTTGGCAGGTGACAGGCAGAGCCCTCACCAGGGTGGGCCTACCAGGTGCCCGTTATGGCACACATTCATTCCATATTGGTGCAGCCTCTACAGCAGCTGCTTTTGGGTACTCTGGGGCTGACATACGTAGCATGGGGAGGTGGGGCTCGCAATGTTTTCAGTTTTATGTGCGCCCACTCCCGCCATGAGTACCAACCCAGTCACCTTACCGCCTTTTTTCTCAATTTTCTTACAGACCCTGGGTGTCGTATTACACCAGTGACAGTATGGCTGGTGGGCCACAGCTATGTGCACAGGGCAGCGCGTTACGCTGCGGCGACAGAGTGGGGACCCCGACTGGGACTGGGTGAACACGCCAGTCTCACATGGCATGGTAAGCCTGGGATGTTATGGCGGGAGCTGCGGCCTTTCCTTTTTTCTGGCCTGGGTGCTGACCCGCCTGACATTCTCATTATCCACATGGGGGGCAATGATTTGGGCCAGGTTACCGGCTTATCGCTCAAGCATGCGATTTGCGAGGACCTCGCCTACTTGCATTATGTCTGGCCTGCCACAACCCTGGTTTGGTCGGACATTGTCCCGCGACATTCTTATAGAGGAGGCGTTAACCTCCTGGCCCTTGACCGCGCTAGGCGCACGGTCAATAGGGCGGTGGCGCGGTTTCTTGCCGACAGGGCTTGGGGACGGGTCAGTCATCACCCCGCTATTAGCCTACAAAATTATGACTTGTACGCAGGGGATGGGGTCCATCTGTCGCGAGGAGGTATGGACCTCCTGTTGGGTGATTGGCGAGCAGGCCTGTTGACCGAGCTGACGGTCTGGGGGGGGGGGGCGTCAGGCCTTCTTTGAAGCCCCTCCGTGTGGCGGGTAGCACTGGTAAGGTAAACAGTATGACCCACAGGTATCCGGCAGGTTCGCAATTGACTGGACAACACTAGACAGGAATAAATTAGTTAAACGTTGTCCGGTCAACGATGAACCAGGCGACGGGGTGATGACGATAGCTAACCAGCATGCATCACCCCGGGATTTCACGGATACGCGTCAGAGGGTGGGGTCATGAGTTAGATATTGACTACGGTCAACAACTTGTTTGTTGTCAACAAACAAATTGATACAAATTGATACATTGTAACCAACTGCCGTTGGCAATTTTGGGGTGGTACCTTACCAGTGTTACTTCGGCCTGCTTGCCTTAAGAATTATGATTGGTCGTTTTACCAATACAAATTTATAATTCGGACTAGGGCATTGAATCAATAAATGTGGCCCGATGCTGTTATCCACTTTCAATGTTGTCTGTGTCCGTTATTGGGGGGTGCGCCTGCAAATGGCTCTGCACAGGGATGGATGGATGGATGGATGGATGGAAGGAAGGAAGGAAGGAAGGAAGGAATATGATTTCTACTTAAACCAACAGTTACATATGTTTAGTATACATTTCTTTCCCCTGAAATCCAAAACATGATTCTGACTTTTGTTGTTGTTGTTGCCTCTGCAAGCCTATAAATTAGTGACCTCCAAAATGCCATGCTATTGACAGCCTTGCTCAGTTCCTGCAAACTTAAGGCTATGGCTTCCACTATATTTGATATTCCACTTTCTCTGTTCACTTCAATTTGTCCTAGTCTTTTGTAAATTAAGGCCAAGTAAATTAGATCTTTCTCTCTCTCTCTCTCTCTCTTTTAAATGGAATCTGATGAAGGATAGCCAGTGAACAAAACCTTCTCATATGTTAATTTCCATTAGGTAAAGGTTAGGTTAGATTAGATTTTTAATTTGTACCCCGCCCTACTCAGCTTGTAGGCCGACTCAGGGTGGCTTCCAACATAATTAAATATACAATATAACAAAAACCAAAATAAAAAGCATATCAGCAGACAGCAACTAAAACAACACAATATCAATATAAATACAATAATACAATAAGCAGTATATATATACAGCATAACAGATGCAATAAAAATATGCAATACAATACAAAACAATTCAAATGCAAATCAGATAAAAAATACAATGAAATTATACATAATACATAATAAATACACCAAAATACAATAAGCAAAGTATTAAAGCATCAAATACAATAAAATTATACATAATAAAAGCACCATAATAAAATAAGCACAATAAGGCCACAGAACAGGACAAAACACCCTCGCCAATCCATAGGGCCCAGGGAGCAGAACCCAGGGCTTGACGTCCATGAACGGAGTCCAAGGCTCAATGTACCTGATGGAGCCCATGTTCTACTCTTCACAGAGCCCAAGAATCAGTGTCCCTGACAAGAGGAGGGGCAGCCTCGGGAGTAGCTGTGGTGGCGGTGGTGGCAGGTCTTTGGCCATCTGCAACCCATCAGCTTCTTCTTCCCTCCCAGACTGAGCGAGGGAGGCGGCCCCGGGAACAGCTGTCAATGTCATCAGCTTTATCCTTCCCCACAAAGGGAAAGGAGGCCAGGGATCCCCAGCAGCTGTGGCGGTCTTCGGCCCCGCAGCCCGCATCGGCCCTTTATCCCTCCCCACAAGGGGAAAGGAGGATGGGGAGCCCCAGCAGCTGCGGAAGTCCTCAGCCCCACGGCCCACATCAGCCCTTTATCCCTCCCCGCAAGGGGAAAGGAGGGCAGGGAGCCTCAGCAGCTGTGGCGGTCTTCGGCCCCGCAGCCCGCATCGGCCCTTTATCCCTCCCTGCAAGGGGAAAGGGGGGCGGGGAGCCCCTTGCTCAAAGGTAGAGATGTAAAATTCCCAGGAATTTTGAAAGGAGGGGGAAAACCGAGGAATATTGGGGGGGACCTGGAAAATTTGGGAAAATTGGGAAAATATTATTTCTTTGTAATTTCTGCATGTTACATTCAGATTTTTTATTTTATATGTGTATAAACAGTATAAGAAAAGCTTATTTGGTAAAGATTAATATGTAATTAAATGAGTTTTTCATATATAAGAAATTAAAAAATACTTTTAGCAGCCATGAAACATGCATGGAACATCATTCACAAAAAATTTCCGCAAGTGAAAACATTTGGTTGTGCAGCACATGGTTCAAATTTGCATGGCATAATGAAGTTAAAGGCAATGGAAGACCTTCAGTCAGATGCCAAGAAAATTATCAAATTTGTTAAGAAACATCACATCGTTCAACAAACATTCATGAGCATTCAAAGGGAGAAAAGTAAAGGGTCTCAGAAGAATTCTGCAAGAATACTGAAACTGGCATCTGTTACCAGATGGGGAGGAATAATGATAATGCTGAAAAGTCTCCTGGATAGAAAGGAAGCTCTACAAGCAATTTTTATTCCAGATGGTTTACACTTGTTAAGCAAATAAGGAAGATTGTTTTGGACAATGATGTATTCTGGCCTTGTGCAGAATCTACAGCTGCTCTTCTGAAAGCCATAACTACTGCTATAGCAAGAATAGAATCTGATAATGCATGTTTGTCTTAGGTACCTGAAATGTTTTCTGAAATAAGGAAAATAACAGGACCTGAAGGACTGTTAGTAAATCACCCAGACTAAAGAATGAGGAACAGAGATTTTGGAAATAATAAGGGAAAGAAAGAACTTTTGTTGAGGAGATGTTTATTTTGCTGCAAATCTAGTTGATCCATGTTTCCAAGGGAAAACACTTATCAGATGATGAGGTCTCCAGGGCAAGGGAATTCGGAACAAATAATTCAGAAGAAATCGTACATGATCAGAGCAAAGTCATTGCAAACATAGCAGAATACAAGGCAAAGATGGGGTTTTGGAGCAAGTAGTTTTTGTGAGAAAGTGTAGAGTTCACTTCACCACTTGTATGGTGGAAGGGGCTCTGCAAAAGTCAGATTCTTAGTAGTGTGGGCATAAAACTGTTATCCATTCCCCCAATGTCAGTGTCTTCTGAACACATCTAGTCTGCTTATGGGAAAATACACACTACAGCTTGAAATCATTTTAGAAATAGAACAGTCAATAAATTAGTGGCTATCCATTCACACCTGCTTCTGGAAGAAAAGAAAAGTAGTGGATGTTCAAAAGAATATAGTAGTGCTGTTACAACTGAAGCTGAAGAAATTGTCAGTTTTGACTCATCTGATGAGAGAGGAAGTAATTAAAATTGCAGAGGTTTTTGGGAATGTAAAGTAAATGTTAAAAAACCACCTCAGTACTTTGTTATGTTCTACTTACTTACTCACTGAATTTTGTTAGTCTAAAAATTTCAACTATATTAATCCATTGCAGGCGCACCCCCCAATAAAGGACTCAGACACTGATGAAAGTGGATAATGGCATTGGGCCACATTTATTGATTCATGCCCTAGTCTGAATTATAAATTTCGATTGGTAATTGACCAATCATAATTCTTAAGGCAAGCAGGCCGAAGTAACACTGGTAAGGTACCACCCAAAATTGCCAACGGCAATTGTTACAATGTATCTATTTGTATCAATTTGTTTGTTGACAACAAACAAATTGTTGACCATAGTCAATATCTAACTAATGACCCCACCCTCTGACGCATATCCGTAAAATCACGGGGTGATGCATGCTGTCTAGCTGTAGCCATCACCCCGTCGCCTAGTTCTTCGTTGACCGGACAACGTTTAACCAACTTATGCCTGTCTAGTGTTGTCCAGTCAATTGCGAACCTGCCGGATACCTGTGGGTCATAAATGTTTACCTTACCAGTGCTACCCGCCCATGTGACCAAAGTCAACAGCAGCAACAGAAACCCCTATATCAAACCATAGCAACAGTGTGGGATGGGAAAAAAAGCCAGGACCCGAGAGACAATATGGGTCCCAGCCAAAAATTCCCACCCGGCCCCGAAGCGACCAAAATATCACACTGTTAACTAGGGAGGGGGTGGAGGGGAAAAACTTCTCCGCTCCGTCGCTTCGCAAAATGGCAGCGCGGCGGCCTCGTGGCCACCCCTTATATAAGGGAGCTGGCCATGCCCCCTAACTACCCGGATGCCTTCGTCTGGTGGGGGGGGGGGCCCACAAAGAGTGCGGTGGCCATTTTGGCGCCGCGCTTGCATTGCAGGCGCACCCCCCAATAAAGGACTCAGACACTGATGAAAGTGGATAACGGCATTGGGCCACATTTATTGATTAATGCCCTAGTCCGAATTATAAATTTCTATTGGTAATTGACCAATCATAATTCTTAAGGCAAGCAGGCCGAAGTAACACTGGTAAGGTACCACCCAAAATTGCCAACGGCAATTGTTACAATGTATCTATTTGTATCAATTTGTTTGTTGACAACAAACAAATTGTTGACCGTAGTTAATATCTAACTAATGACCCCACCCTCTGACGCGTATCCGTAAAATCACGGGGTGATGCATGCTGTCTAGCTGTAGCCATCACCCCGTCGCCTAGTTCGTCGTTGACCGGACAACGTTTAACCAACTTATGCCTGTCTAGTGTTGTCCAGTCAATTGCGAACCTGCCGGATACCTGTGGGTCATAAATGTTTACCTTACCAGTGCTACCCGCCACACGGAGGGGCTTCAAAGAAGGCTCGATGCCCCCCCAGACTGTCAGCTCGGTCAACAGGCCTGCTCGCCAATCACCCAACAGGAGGTCCATACCTCCTTGCGACAGATGGACCCCATCCCCTGCATAAAGGTCATAATTTTGTAGACTAATGGCGGGGTGATGACTGACCCGCCCCCAAGCCCTGTCAACAAGGAACCGTGCCACCGCCCTATTTACCATGCGTCTAGCACGGTCAAGGGCCAGGAGGTCGAAACCTCCTCTATACACATGGCGCGGAACCATGTCTGACCAAACAAGGGTTGTGGCGGGCCATACGTAATGCAGGTAGGCAAGGTCGCCACAAATCGCATGCTTCAGCGATAAGCCGGTGACCTGGCCCAAATCATTGCCCCCAAGGTGTATGATCAGAATGTCAGGCGGGTCAGCGTTCCGGCCTGAAAAAAGGAAGGGCAACAGCTCCCGCCATAACATCTCGGGCTTACCATGCCATGTGAGACTTGCGTATGCACCCAGTCCCAGTCGGGGTCCCCACTCTGTCGCCGCAGCGTAACGCGCTGCCCTGTGCACGTAGCTATGGCCCACCAGCCATACTGTCACCGGTGTAATACGACACCCAGGGTCTGTAAAGAAAACGAGGAAGAGAAGGTACGGTGACTTAACTGGTACTCACGGCGGAAGTGGGCGCACATAAAACTGGAAACATTGCGAACCCCACCTTCCCATGCTGCGTATGTCAGCCCCGGAGTACCCAAAAGCAGCTGCAGTGGACGCCGCCCCTATCCTGAAGGAATGGGTGCCATAACGAGCCCCCGGGAGGCCGACACTGGCCAGCGCTTTGCCTGTCACCTTCCAAAATTGAAATTTAGTAAGGGGAGACCCATCTTGGTGACAGAAAAACGGGCCATGGTGCGTGCCACGCAGTGCAATAAACTCCTGTAGGGCACCAACCGGACAGATGTCTGCCAAAGAACACCGTAGCAGTCTTACACCACTGCCTACGCCATGCTGATCTGTCTTAGAGGAGCATATCCTCAACTGAGCCCAGTCTTTGGCAACATATACATCTTCGAGTTCCAGTGCCCTACGACTTGCATCCGCCTTAGACAGCATCACAAGCTCGCTGATGCGGAGCGCTCCAAAAAATGCCACCGTTGTGGCTGCATGAAATAGGGCTGCCTCATATCTATCAAAACAGAGGCCAGGCCAGCCCCGGGCCAATTGGGTAAGAACCCCTGGGGAAATCGGGTGGCGGTCGTCCGGGCAACGCCCACGCTCCCGCACCCACCCCTCCAAAACATGTCTCACACGGAAGTCAGTGGTACTGTCCACATGACCTCCCACTTTGGCCATAAAAGCCAACGCTGACAGCCTAGATGCTATGGTGCGAGGTGCAAGGCCCTGGTCATGCAGGTAAACCATGAACCGCAGTACATGGGTTACCGGGATCGGCCAGGTTCCTGGCAGCCGGAATTGGGAACAGAATGCTCTGAAAGAATTAAATGCATGGTGATACGCCTTACGCGTGCGAGGTGCTAGTGACAAGCCAATCGCCCGGTTCACCTCTCCTTGCCAATGGTCCATATCTCGTCCGGGAGTGGCGAGGGAAATTCCTCCGCATCTGGGGCCAAGGCGCGGAACCGGGGGATCTGCAGGTGGGACAAAGCGTCAGCAATATCATTATTGACCCCCGGGACATGCCTGGCCCTGAAGAGGACGTTGAGGCGCAGGCTGCGCAACACAAACTGGCGCACTAGGTCCATGACCCTGGGCGATTTGGAAGTCTGTGAATTGACAATGTGAACAACGGCCGCATTGTCACACCAGAAATGTACAACCGAGTTGGCCCACTCCTCGCCCCATAGCATCAAAGCACCCAGGATAGGGAAAAATTCCAGATACGTGAGATCACGCAGGTGACCCGTGCCTGCCCAGGCCGGTGGCCACCCACCATAGGCCCACTTCCCATTGAAGTACATCCCATAACCCAGGGATCCCGAGGCATCGGACTGAATCTGAAAGCGAGGGGAAGCCAGGAGGTCAGACCTCCAAAATGACACCCCATTGAACCCCCTCAGGAACTGTAGACAGACAAGCATGTCTGCCCTGATACCCCGGGTAAGCCTAACCCTATGGTGGGGCCTGGATAATCCTGCCATGGCGTCACACAAAGGCCGAGCAAATGCCCTGCCCAGTGCGACGACCCTGTAAGCGAAACTGAGGTGACCATGTAGCACCTGCACTTCCTTCAATGATGCCTTGCACTTGGCCAGCAAGTCCGAGATAAGGGCCACTATCCTTGACACCTTATCCCGTGGTAACCTAGAAGCCTGTGCTACCGTGTCAATCTCCACCCCCAGGAAAACTAGCTGGGTAGATGGGCCCTCGGTCTTTTCGGGCGCTAAAGGGACACCAAGTTCCTCCATTAGCGTCTGAAATGTGTTGAGGAGACGTGTACACGTGTGCCAGCCCCGTTCACCCCCGAATAAAAAGTCATCCAGGTAATGGGCTACAGACCGGGACCCTGACCTGCGAATGAAAGCCCACTCTAGGAAGGTGCTGAAGCGCTCGAAAGCCGAGCATGATATGGAACATCCAAAAGGTATGGCCTTATCAAAGTAATATTCACCCCGGAACTTGAAACCCAGCAATTCAAAGTCACCCGGGTGCACCGGCAAGAGGCGAAACGCTGACTTAATGTCGCACTTAGCCAACAGCGCACCCGGGCCACATGAGCGCACCATGCGCAGCGCATGGTCAAAAGATGTATACCTGACTGAGCAAAGGTCATCAGGGATAGCATCATTGACCGATCGGCCGGCTGGGTAGGACAAGTGATGAATAAGGCGAAACTCGCCCGGTGACTTTTTGGGCACCAAGCCCAAGGGCGATACCTTAAGATTGGGGAACGGGGATGCGACCCTGCCCGCATCAACCTCCTTAGTAATGCTGGCAGCAGCCACCTCCTCCCTCCCCCTAAGGGACAAAAGGTTGGGGGCATCCTGAGGGGACCTATCACCCATGAAAGGGATACGGAACCCCTGTCTAAAACCCTGAAGGAGGTACTCCGCATCCTCCCCCCTCGGGTACAATGCGAGCCAACGCTCCAACATGTCCACATCAATTGGGGAGCGAGCCTTTCGGTGAACCAGCTCCATCTGCGGCAGTCTTGCCAGCCCCCTGTCCGCCCCTCCCTCTGCCCCATATCCCTCCAGGCCTGGGACAGGCAGAGGCCGCATGGGGGCCAGCACAGGAGGGACACTCATGCCTGTACTTGCAATTCTTCCTATTGCAGGAACCATTGGACGAGAAAGTCCAGCACAGCAGGCGGGCTGGAACCCCCTGCCCCGCCACCTGGCGGGGTACCTGTGCTGGGGCCACTCGCTGGACCGCATGTCCACAATGGTATCTCTCCCCGGGCGCGGGGCGCGTGGGAGTCATGTACAGAAGCCAAAGCCTCTGGCAGGGCTTGTCCCACCTCATCTCGGGGTGCAGGGGAATCCGCATACGGAATTCCTCGTCATAAGCCAACCACGATGGGCCCGGGAAGTCGACCATCGCCCGATAGATGTTGTCCAAATACTGGACCATCGGAATTGCCAAATCCGGCCGGGCCCTAAGGTAGACCGCCATGTATATGAGGTAGGCCGGCAACCAGTTGGCCCACGTACGTGGAGGCTTGCGATGACGTGCCTGCTCCTTATCCTTCTCGTCTTGCCCCTCCCTCTCCTCCTTGGTGGGCTCTCTGTTAAGGAGGGAGAAGATGTCCACATACTCCCCCCGCCAGATCTTCTCTTTGGTGGTCTGGGCCAAATGGTCACCTAATGGCAAGGAATACCCCGCTGTCGGCAAGGCCGACACAGGTACAGTAGACTGGACCGCTGCGCCACCCGTGCGAGGCCAAGGCCATTGAAAAGCCCCCCCCCAGCGTGGCCACGTGTGTAGGTGCACTAGTTTGGACCGCATACTCACCTGCTGCACCCCCATGGGCCGCCCCCCACTGGGGGTTCCGGCCCATTGGGGGCGTCGGAGCTCACGACCGCCGTAGAGCTCGTAGACGGGGCTTGACCCGCACCGGCCTGTTGGTTGGGGAGCTGCGAGGCAGTGGCCGACGCCGGGCCACGTGCCTCAGGCAGCTCGACCCGTCCCGTCGCCTGCCGCTGCCCAGCATACGACGCGTCGAACTGCACCCCAAAAGGGGCCCCAGGGTGACTAACCCGGGCCAGGGATGCCTCAAGGGCCACAACGCGGGCCAGAAGGGCCTCCACGCTGACCTGGCCACCTAAAACAAGGGGGTGCGAAGGGCCAGCCGGCCCGCTAACTACAGGCAGCGGTACAGGTCCCTGTACCCCAGGGCCCGAATAGGGCCACGACCCTAAACCCGGGCCCGGTAGGGCCAAGGGAGCACCCTGCCAGGGAAGGGGACCACACCACCCCCCTAGGCTGGAAGCCCCCGGAGCGAGCTGCGCCCCGACGGAGGAAGGCCCAGCGGAATGGGCCACGCTAGCAGCGGTGGCCACCGCTTGTGGGCCGAGGGCCGCGGCCCCTACTGGGCCCGTGCGCGGGCCCCCAGCCTCCGGCCAAGGGGGAATTAACCCCATCCCACCGGTCCCGGTGGGTTCAGGCAGAGGAGGCTGCTGGGGAGGCGCAACCGTGGTCCTCCGACCCGGATTGCGCCTCCGTACTGCCCGCGTCGCGCTCGCCGCCGCCTTCTTCTTCGAGGGCATCGCAGCTAACCGATGGGAAGCCGAAAATGAGAAAAAAACAGCAGCCAAGAGGCTTCCCGGTGAAGGGTAAAAGCGACGGAGGTAAGAGGGAAAAACTTCTCCGCTCCGTCGCTTCGCAAAATGGCAGCGCGGCTGCCTCGTGGCCACCCCTTATATAAGGGAGCTGGCCACACCCCCTAACTACCCGGATGCCTTTGTCCGGTGGGGGGGCCCCCGCAAAGAGCGCGGCGGCCATTTTGGCGCCGCGCTTGCATTAGTTCAGTTAAATGGATTATTGTATTTTTTGTTATTAAAAAAACCCAACTAGGAAGGCCATTGGACCATTAGATGACAAGGGAAGGCAAGGGGTTATTAAAGAGGAAACAGAGATTGCAGAGAGACTCAATGAATTCTTTGCTTCAGTATTCACTGAAGAACACAGAGAACACATGCCCAAAACAGAGTCTATCTTCGTAGGGAGGGAAACCGAAGAATTAAGCCAGATAGAAATAACCAGGGAAGAGCTCCTTGCATGTCTTGTTAAACTAAACACTAACAAATCACCCGGACCAGATGGCATCCATCCATGAGTTCTCAGGGAACTTAAAGATGAAATTGCTGATCTCCTAGCCGAAATATATAATATTTCCCTCAAATCAGGCTTTGTGCCTGATGACTGGAAGGTAGCGAATATAACACCAATTTTCAAAAAAGGATCCAGGGGTGATCCAGGAAATTACCGACCTGTCAGTTTGACATGTGTCCCAGGTAAAGTGATGGAAACCATCCTAAAAGATAGAATTAATAGGCACATAGAAGAGAAGGCGCTGCTAAAGGGGAGCCAACATGGCTTTTACAAGGGGAAATCATGCCTCACTAATCTGTTGGAATTTTTTGAGAGTGTCAACAAGCATGTGGATAAGGGGGATCCAGTTGACATTGTTTATCTGGACTTTCAGAAGGCTTTTGACAAGGTCCCACGCCAAAGGCTCTTGAATAAACTTACCAGTCATGGAATAAAGGGACAGGTCTTGTCCTGGATCAGCAACTGGCTAAGGGACAGGAAACAGAGGGTAGCACTAAATGGACACTTCTCCAAGTGGAGGGAAGTAAAGAGTGGGACCCTGGGGGAGTGGGCAAAACAGTGGCAAATGAGCTTCAACATTAGTAAGTGCAGAGTGATGCATGTTGGGGCAAAAAACCCAAATTACATTTATAAACTGATGGGGTCTGAACTCTCTGCGACAAACCAGGAAAGGGATCTTGGTGCACTGGTGGACGGCTCAATGAAGGTGTCAACCCAGTGTGCCTCAGCAGTGAAAAAAGCAAACTCCGTGCTAGGGATCATTAGGAAGGGTATAGAAAATAAGTCAGGAAGTGTCATTTTGCCTCTTTATAAATCTATGGTGAGGCCCCATCTGGAATACTGTGTACATTTCTGGTCGCCATACCTCCAGAAGGATATTATGGAGTTGGAAAAAGTGCAGAGGAGGGCAACCAGAATGATTAGGGGACTGGAACATCTTCCTTACCATCTGAGGTTGCAACGGTTGGGCCTTTTCACTCTTGAACGACGACGTCTAAGAGGTGACCTGATTGAAGTTTATAAAATCATGCATGGTGTAGACAAAGTAGATAAGGAAAAACTGTTTTCCCTATCTCATAACACTAGAACTAGGGGATACTCCATGAAACTTTTGAGTACTAGTTCTCAAACAAATAAGAGAAAGTACTTTTTCACCCAGAGGATTACTGGTCTATGGAACTCCCTGCCAGAAGAAGTGGTGACAGCTGTCAGTCTTGACAGCTTTAAGAAAGGATTAGACAAGTTCATGGAGGACAAGGGTATCAATGGCTATAATTATGGATACTTAAGGACAACCTCCGGATTGGAGAGATAGGCAGGATATCTCTCAATGCCATTTCCAGGGAATCCTAAGCAGGTGAAGGCATCTCCTTGGGAATACCCTGAAGGAAATGGTGAGCCACTGTGTGAGACAGAATGCTGGACTGGATGGGCTTTGGCCTGTTCCAGCAAGGCTGTTCTAATGTTCTTAAAAGAAATATTTTTACTTCATTAATGGTGTATGTAAACCTCATTTTGTAATGTAAGCTGTGGAATGATTTTGGGAACTACTATTTGAAATAAAATTCAAAGGATAAAAAAGGATGACATTTTTTGGAAAATCTATTGCTTTTTGAAATGCATTTGTTTTTTCCTGTATACTCAACATGCTTTGCTTGTGCGAATTTCCCTCCTTTCAAAATTCCCAGAAGGTTTACATCTGTAGTGCATGACTTGTGTGAGTTTATGGTGCTCTGAGCCATGTGGAATTGTATTCTCCCAGCCTGCTAAAAGTTTTTCTTTAAAAATAACTCATGCCCATGAACTGTACAAGCATCAATTGTGTTTTTCCCCAATTTTTTCAATTTCCCCCAGTCAATTTTCCCTTCCCAATTTTGCCAGGGAAAAAACCCAAATTTCCCAGGGGTTTTCCCCACCTTTACATCTCTACTCAAAAGTCAGTCGTATAAGACTCTAGGGTTCAGTGCTCATCTTTGTTTATAGCCAAAGAGCCAACGCTGTTTGCGTATGCAGATGTTTCTGTGGACATGTTGCAGGCATGCCTCAACACCTGAGTGCACAGAACAGAACACTGTTCACCTTCCCACCGAAGTGGTCCCTATTTATCTATTTGCAATTCCTTGCTTTCGTACTGCTAGGTTGGTAGGAGCTGGGACAGAGACGGGAGCTCATTCCATCATGCAGTACCCAGAAATCAAACTCCAACCTTCCAGTCAGCGAGTTCAGCATCTTAACCTCTTGAACCACCGCAATCCTCTGATTTCTACTAACAGAAGTCATATTTGTAATGTTGCAAATATACCTCCAATTCAGTGGTGGGCTCAAAAAAAAACCTCCTACAACACTCTGGCCGTGGTATGGTGGGCATGGCCAGGGGGGGGGGGGGAAGCCCTGTGTTGCACCCAAATTAGGACTCATTTGTTTCAAAACTTGGATGGGCGAGGCCAGCCAGAATTTCTGCTACTGATTTTGGCAAACTGATGCGAACCTGCTGATGCCCACCACGGCTCCGTGAATAAAATAAAGAGATAAAACATGTATCCTGTAATTGAATTAATTTTGCTTCAAAACCCCAATGCCGAAAGAGAGCCAGCTCCCCTCGCCCGGCGACCAGCCAGACCAACTGCCCACAGAGCATGCCAGTACTCAAATTTAGTGTTACCTCGGTTTACAAACACCTCGGTTAACTTAATTTTCAGTTTACGGATAAAAATCCATTGAAAACAATGCCTCAATTAACATATCCTCTATCATGCAGCTTCTGGAAAATCGGACAATTTATGATATCATGTACTATGGATACTCCTCAGTCTTAAACTGCTCTCTCTATCTCTCTCTCTATCTATCTATTGATATAGATATAGATATAGATTGACACACAGACAAAACTAAAGAGACTAAAAAGTTAGGACAATTATTATCTGATGACATTTTGTGGTTATGTTTTTTCCTGCTTATTTAGACTGTTATGCCTATAATATATTTGTTTGAATCATATTGTACACTGTTTCAAATGTCTTCTGATGGAAGACCAGCATTTACAGGAAAGTAATATCCACCTTTTTTAATTTTGCAAATGTCCCTACAGACATTTGTATGTCTACAAAAAGTGAGACTCACTTTTTGTTAAATAATACGATCTCAGACAAAGACTAGATTGACTTTTCATTTAAATCTTTACTTATTCCCATTTCCTTTTATGATACCAGCACAAAACAAAAATCCAGTCAAAACACAATTCCTGCTCTGTATTCTTCCCTTGTGTTAGCATTTTGTTACAGTGTTTGTAGTGTTTCATAGCTTGTTGGACTGGCATACCCTTTGTATCTTCCTGTTTCTATGAATTGATATTTCCTGGAGAGGTCGCTGAAACAATCCAGTTGATCATTTTATTTTCAAGAGCAGTGCCTGATAGAAATTTTTCTCTCTCAGATATTGCCAAGCTACTTGCAATGCAATGTTTTCCGCTATACTGCACAGTTAAGATGGATATCCTTAAATGAATCCTAAACTTGCTTTTAAGCTAGAAACATCTTTACACAGAGAAACTTTCATTAAATTGTCCCTTTCTAACCCACTGCTCATTTTACTAGTCATATTTAATGACACCACTGAAAATATTTTTTTCCCAACTGCTAAAGCATATTACGTCTTTCTGGAGGAGGGCGCACTTTTGTCCTACTATGTGTCCAAAAAAAGAACATAAGGGATGGGCTGAAAATGAAGCTATGGTACAATTTATACCATGGCTTAGTGGTTAAGATGCTGAACTTGATGACTGGAAGGTCGGCAGGTCAGCAGTTTGAGCCCTAAGTGCTGCCTGACAGAATGAGCTCCCATCTCTCTCCCAGTTCCTGCCAACCTAGAAGTTCAAAAGCAAGAAGTTGTAAGTAAATAAATAGGTACCACATCGATGTGAAGGTATCCATGGAAACATCTGTGCTGGCTCTTTGGTTGTAAACCAAGGTGAGCAACATATTATAAAGTTGGATACTGTACAATTGACTTTTGAGCAAGGACAACCTTTATACCATAGTAAGCAAGTAGATTTCTCCCCCCCCCCATTATTTTATTTTATTTTTTATTAAAATACATTCATCATACAAATGCATTCATCATACAAGACAACACACATTACAACTTATCACATAACCCCAATCTCCCATCACCCACACCCCGTGCTAAACAAGTTGAAAATTGTCTGTCTCTAACGTGTTTATATTCATTAGTTTACCCAAAAACTAATTTCATCCTGCGTAGGTTTTACTCCATTTTTGCTTAGAAGGCTATATTCTATCCATGGTCTCCAAATTTTCCAAAAAGGATTTTGTTTGATGTCTTCTCTTGCCAGTTTCATTTCTAGTGTTAATTTGTCGTTTAATGCCAACTGCCGTATCTGTCTACACCATCTATCTTTACTTATATTCATTTTATTCTTCCATTCCGTAGCTATAATCTGTTTTGTAACAGAGAATAATATGGCCAATAACTCTTTCTTTTCATCCTCAACGTCTATATCCTCAAACTGTCCTAGAATAGCAACTTTAGGGTTCAATGCTATACTTTTAAAAAAGATATTACCAATCTCCTGTTCCACAATTTTCCAACATTTCTGGGTGTATTCACAATACCACCACATGTGAAGGTAGGTACCCAACATTTTATTGCATCTCCAACATTTATGTCAACTTTTTTTGTCTATATTGTGTACTGTAATTGGGGTCAGATACCACATCCAAATTAATTTAATATTATCTTCTCTCTCTTTAATATGCACAAAAAAATGTAATCGAAATTGTCCCCAAGATTGGGGAAAATATTCCCATCGTACAACCAGAACATTTTATACTTTATTTTATAGTGTGGAAGGACAAACCAAGTCAAAATTAAAACCTTGAGAAATGTGATTTCAGAATTAAAATAGATATTTCCTCCATGGTTCTTTGAGATGGCATGTATCAGATGAAACTGTACACTGCATTGAGGAGGTTTGTTAAAGGTTTCTTCTGGGGTCTCACAAAGTTATGTGTGGACCCACAAAATAAGTGTCCTTTAAATTTCTCTGCCTTGCCACCTTCTGGAAATCTGAACATTTCTCTCCTTTTCTGATTTACAATTGTGGCTCGCAAGATTTGACTGGTGCTAATTTTCATTTCAGAGCTGACTGCTGGCAAGTATGATGTCCGCTGGTATCTGATTGGTTTTCCTGACCCTTTTTTCCTTCTTTTTAAAAGGCACTTGCAGGCATTAGTCTTGGTACTGATAAAAGCACATTTTTTTCCAAAGACTAAACTATCAACACTGAATTTTGTATTGCTTTCTTTTCTCCTGGTTAGTCTTATTCCAGGGGCAGCAATAATCCTAAACCAGATACCCATCAATGGATTGTCTCTCTTCTCTAGCCACTAAAACCAGCCAAAGACATTTTGGGACTGAAGCCAAATGACATGTCCATATGGAGTACACCATACAGAGTCTTAAACACTGTTTTTAACATTTTCAGAAAAAAGCACTTCAGGGGGAACAGGTAGATTTCTCAGAAACATAAAGCGATCCGGTGCAAAACAAGCATCAATGTTGATTGAGTTTGAAGGGCATCAGTGGGCACCTGCAATGGCAGGTGGATGAAAGCTATCACAGAATGGATACCACTTGACATAAAGCGACTACTAGGAAGGCCAGAAACCAGATGGGAAGACCAGTTCAAGGCAAAGTTCCAGATGCTATGGATGAGATTGGCATGGGGTCAGAAACAGTGGAAGACAATGTTTCGATCAGTCATGTCAACCTGACATGTGAAAAATGGATCAACCAAGCAATCAAGTACAGCAAGTATAAAGAAGGATGAAGGGTCTTTCTTAAACAATCAAACCATCATTGCTATACAATGTTTATGCAAGAAAACAAAGCTATACAATATTCTTTGAGCTAGCTCAACTTTTAACATATCATTTCCATGCACACAATTTCCAATACATCAGTTCTCTTAAACAAATCATTCAGAATGATTTGTATGTTAAAGCACACATCTGTGCTTTTCAGAGGAAGAAATCCTGAAGGTAACATGAGCCTGGTTTTAAGTTTGGATTTAAACACGTTAATGCAAAGTACATTAAAACTGCTCCCCTTGAAGATCAGCATGACACGAAAATTAGCTGAATGTCTCCTTTGAAGCAAAGGTAAATACTAATCAAAAATGTTTTTAAATAATTGGAACAGTAACAGTTATGACATTTGCTCTTTCATGGCTTAAAGACTAAAGACAGAAATGGCTTCCAGAAGGTCAATATCAGAAAATATTTTCTCTTGTTTGGAATGGGAAAGATTATTCTATAATGCCAAAAAAGTGGCTTTACAATATCATTATTATTTTTTATTAACCTGAGTTTTTCTGTAAATAAATATGAGAAACAGCAATTAGCACCATTTAGATGGAAAATTCCATTTTAGTCCTAGGTGAGATAACCTGAGACAACTTCTGTCATCCATTCCACAAACTGATACATATACATTACTAATCATTAACAGGGGTACACAGAAAGATCCTCCTCAAAGATTATGGTATTTTGGAACCACAATTTCACAAACGCTAGGCAATGGCAACCTTGTTGTGCTGACTAATCTTTCTCACACTAGGTCAGCTGAAAAGAATTAATTCACCCAAAAGTGCCTTTGCTTTGGCAGTTTCAAGTCTCACCTAGACACAGGAAGAAGAAGAATCACCCCCCCCCCCCAATTATTTTTATTTAACAAAAATGAGACAAAATATATACACACAATAAACAAATATACATTAAATATATTCACCCTCACCCAACCCCTCACCTCCCACAACCCACAATAATATACAACATATAAAAACATATACAGACTTCTCCATCACCCTCACCCAACCCTTAACCAAGAAGAAGAAGAATCTAACAGCTTTATTGCAGGAAAAGTTGTATTGGATATAAAATGGACCACTGCTTTGACTGGCCACAGCTGCATGGTGCAGGTAAGGGAGCAGATCCATAGATCAGATGACCTGCTTGAAATCTTCTGTCCACCATCCCAGCATGTTAGTGGGTAGCCACATGAGGTTGGTAATGAGCAAAAGTTATGCACCTCCCAGGTTTGAATCCACTTGTGTGGGCAAAGACCCCCTTTAGTTTTACATTGTGGGGAACTTTGACAGCTTTTCTAAGCTGGGCATGCCCAATTCATAGGTGTTAGTGTGATTCCATGGTGGCTACAACACAGAGCAAGAAATCACTCGTCACCCTTGGAGTGAAACATCAACACTTTATACCCAATTCACAGTTTGTAGAGTTGAAAAGATGGTTGGTGATTTGAATTGAGAAAAGTGGACTTCAAAATAATATGGTGAATTGAACTGCTGGCATCAAAGGAGATGGTAAGTAACAAATGAATGTGCACGCACACACGTAGACAGACACACATCCTCACAGTGGCTCTGCCAACCATTTCTCTGAGCTCTTGGATTAAGGCAAAAACTTGTGTTGCTGTTTAAAACATTCTTTTTGCATTCCAAGACATTGTTCTTTTAGTTTGTTCTGTCACTCAGCTTAGTTTACTTTGTTGCTACACTATTAGGTGGGGAGGTGTTTGAGAAAGTTGGTTTGTGGGGTAGGGTGATTGTTATATAGGCTTTGAATAGATTAGTCACATAGAGCTCATATTAGTTACTGGTTGTAGCCATTTATGTCCCCCCTCCCCCTCCCCAACTCACAGGATTTTTTTAATAGTACAGCTGCTAATTAAGTAGCTTTGCTTGTACCATTTCTGTTTTGTGATGATGGCAGACAACAGAATCCTGGAAATGGTGACTGGGGATGAATTATTAGTCCCCCACATCCTCCGCATTCCCCATTTATCTATTTTTAAAAAGCTACTTACCATAAAATACTCCTTTCAGCATCCTGTTGTGTATCCATGTGCTGTTACCTCAACATGTTCTTTTAACTTGTTTATAATGTGCAATTAATAAGACAGCCAATTGATGGCTGCTTCTTTTAATTATATGACAACAAAAAGATATTGCTAGATTAGGCAAAAGATGTGGTATTGTTCTGAACCACATTCACTACACTGATCAACCAGAAGATGATGGGATGTCCAGAGCAACTCAGGCTGCCAATAGTCTTCTCCTGTTTTTTGCTTTGGTGTGATATTCTAGAACAGGGATGTAGAGAACAAATTTCTCATTCTCAGTTATTTTCTAAGCCACATCCTATCAAAACTCTTCACCAATACTTTGGGTGAGATCAGATAGTGATAAAGGATCTCATCTGATTGAAAAGGGTTGCTTTACAGGGAGTGATCTCTCTTAAAGTGACTGTTGCATCAAGCCCTTATAAGCAATAGTCCAGGCAACGATGAACAGAACAACAACAGGAGTTTATTTAACAATCTTTCAGGTTATGTTTACAAGGCGCTCTGGACACAGAGACGGCTATATGAATCCCATGAAATCAGTCCCTCTGGAATCTGCCATAGAAGAAGCAATGCCTAAGCTACACTAGAAGCGGTAGCATGTGGAGGAGACCCAGGCTTAGTACGTTACTGACTACCTGTACGGTAATGGGTAGTATAGATCCAGCCCGGCCCCATATAGTATCTCTCCGGCGGTGGCTCCTTGACACAAAGTAGCGACCCACCAGACAAGCATAACCAACCAATAATAACAGGATATATGAGTAATAACCAATCAGGAACAGGATCCAAAAATGTACCCAATCATAGAGCTCCAATTAGCATAATGAGTGCACCCAGGGAGGAAGATTTTGCACCAACTTTAGCTCCTAACTTGGATGGCGGGAAACTGCCATTTTCTCTTTGCAAATCCGTTGCTTGCACAACTTGCAATTCTGCCTTAATACACAACAGTGACCCTATAGGAATTGGCTCAGTCAAGTCTCCAAAACAGTAGCCTTGCTTGCTGTACAAAATGAAATGGAGCTGAGTCAAATTGGTTTGTGATTTCTTGTATGATCCCTGGTGGCACAGGGAATAAACTGCTTTACTGCAGCCAAAATGTTGTAAGTTTGATCTTGATAGGGATCAAGGTTGACTCAGCCTTTCATCATTCCAAGGTTGATATAATGAATGGCCAACATGTTTGGCACAAAATGCTAATTATCTGCTAACCACCCTGAGATTGTGCTCTGCACTGTGACAGGGTTTCTCAACCTTTTCAAGCTGGGGACTGGGTCATGTTTTCTCAGTCACTTTTGAGGGCTGGATGGCCATTTTGTCCTGTCTGCACAATGGGGTGGCCATTCATCCCAACAGATTCAAAAGGGTGGCCATTTATGTTTCTTGAATGCCCTTGGAGGGGTGGGGGCCACATGAAATGGCACTGCGTGCCAGATCCAGACTGACTGTGGGTCTTAGGTTGGGAACCCCTGTGCTATGGGTGGTATATAAGTGTTATTGCTACTGTATGTCATCTGATCACAAGAAGATAGCTGTGCCACAAATGGTCCAAAATGCAAGCTTTATCGCCATCTGATTACACCCACAAATAATTACTTTCCCTGTGATGCATTACTCTTGAGGTGTAAACAAGGGCATAATGAGGAAATCACTGCGACCATTTTTCCCCAATTGCAGAAATGACCCAGTGCAAGTCTGTTTACTTTATTAATATTTACACATTACTTTTGTTCATCAAATGTTGGGGCAACAATGCTTTGCTGGGTCTTTCTCCCCCACATTTTGGTCATTTAGTTAGGGGGGTTTTTATTTAAAAAACAGCATAATTGGTATTATTGAGAGTGAGTCACTTGCGGGGCTTCTTAATGAGTTACATAATAATTTTCTAAAGTCAATTGTAAGGGTTTTTTTCTAGATGATTTAAACTGCTGACAAAAATTGCCTGGAATGAAATCAGCCCACCTTGCCTCTCGATTAAATTAAGCTATATTATATCTGCTGGAATTTACATTTTGGTCATTTTTATGGTCATGTTGAAGGCAGAAAGTGCGCATTTAACCTGAAATGAATAATTAGATGGAATAAAATGTTCACTCTCAGCAGCTGCTCAGCACTTCAAACATATTTCTTTGCAATGAATAATGTACACTGTACAAACTGTAGTCTGCAATCTCTCTCCGAAAATGAAGTATGAAATGCACATTATTAGTAGTGCAAACTATGCATTTCTACTCCAAAGTAATTTCCATTGATTCCAATAGGACTTACTCTCAGGATCTCCTTTCAGCTACCTATGACATGAAGTTTGTATAATTAATTCCTTCTTACTGAAAAAGATAGAAATAATTAATTTGGGAATGATTTTTTCCCCCAAAACAGCTGCCTCTCCTTTTAGTGATTCAACAGGTCTTAGAAAAAAATAAATAAACTTCTGTCACTACAACAGAAACAGCCTGGGATACTTTTTTTTAACTTTTCTCAATAAGAAACCTTCAATATTAACCACAATGTGAATGCTTTTCAAACACCCCCAAAGTTGAATTGTGCTATTTTGACTGAATATGAAACTGTGAGTGTTCACAGCAGAACATTTTGTTGAATAGGACTCTAGAAATATTAGTTATATCTGTGCAGAGGAGGGTGCGGTTGTCCTTGAAAGATAAAAAGGCAGCATAAAGGAGAATTTATAATATCTCTCTTGGATTTGACAATATTAATTTGTCTCACCAATTTGGAAGTCTTGGCCACGCCAACACTTTCTGAGGTGCATTCTAATGAGGATGCCATTGCCTCGTTAAGTTAAATGTCATTCTGTTTTAAGGAACACAATAATTCCGAGGCAATTTTAATAGAATATATAGAGAGTAAATATTAATAGATGGTTACCATATGTGAAGAACAAAAGCAGAATCATTCATGTATTTAAAGGAACTATACCTTATAGTAGGCAAATCACATTTTGATATAAATGCAGATATATGAACAATGTCCATTTTAGAAAATCTTGCCATTAAATTAGCTTCATTCACATACCTGAATAAATATCAGTCTGCTAATGCAAATTTTAAATTATGTTAAAACTGCAGATGCAGAAATACAGTAACTTTATTCAGTTGTGTTTTAAATTGCATGGACCCCAAGTGCATTGAGGAGAGTGTGCAAACTCCACCACTTTCTGTAGTGAAGAAGACTATCATGTATGGGTAGCCTCTTTGTGTGAGTCTGACCGACAGCATCTGGGCTCCTGTGCTGAGGTTAGCCAGTTACAGGAGCCTCTCACTCTTTGGACAATCAGGATTTCATTGTTAAAGGCATAATGGAGGGGGTTGACCTAGCATACTTCTATCGCAACACAGGAGGTGCATAACCCTTGCTCATTATCAGCTTTCTATTGCTACACACACATTTTAAAAAGACTGTCTGAAAACAGCTCTTTACCGTCAATATATCCAAATGATAATATGCCCAGAAAATGTAATTTGTAACATTCTATAGTTATGTGGAGTAGTATAACATAACAGAAAAGAGAAGTTACAAGGTGTCATGGTTTCCACATGCGACCTTGTCTTGATTTTAAGGTGACATTTGATCCATGTAGTGTTAAGAGACATATTGTAGTTTTCTTAGGCTTAGAAAGCCAGCTCTCATTTTAAAGCACGTTGGAATGCCAGGTTGCTAGTCTGACATGACAGTGATGCATAGTTAGAATAGTTGCCTCCCCAAAGGGAGGAGGGAAAAGTGAGTGTCCAGGACTGGACACATTCCAAGAAACACCTGCAGTCCCCACAAGGGAACTGAGTGACCACACCACGAGGGAGATGACGTCCCCACTCCTGTCAATCAAATTATAATTGCCAGGACACCTGCAGAACTGAACTTTCCCAGCGAATGCAAAGGTTGGGGCCACATGCCAAACTGTCAACGGACAGCAAGTCCCATTTTCGTGGGAACACAGGTGCTTTCCCATTAGATCACCACATTCCAAAGCACCTTTTCTCAATAAAAGGAGCCCACTTTGAGTACTCAGAGAGCACTTCTGGAGCAAGGGTGAAACCCTTGTCTCTCAACACCATAATCTTGATTTCAGCAGGAGCCCTTGTCCGACAGCTCCTCAACATGACTCTTCGGGGCTAAAACTCAGCCATAAGGGGCAGAACTGCCCCAAACCAGCAAGCTTGAACCTGCTAGGGAGCTAGCAAGATTTTATTTCATTTATTTGTTTTATTAGCTTGTGTTTTATGTAGTGTAGATTAAATTAAGATATGTATCCAGTATTGTGTTTCCTTCAATAAATCTTCAAAAGCCAGTTGTGTTTTGCCTGCCTTTGTAAAAGAGGAGAAGGAAACCCAGCAGAGCAGAAGCGGCTCCAATTGTCCTCATCACTTCAACACCAGAAGCTTTCCAGAAGTCAGTCAGAGGGATTGCTCTGTCTGTTAAGGGGAGGAGGAGTAGCAAATCATAAGCTGTGTGTCATAGACCTCACCACTAAGAAGCCTACCTTCTGTCAAATGATTAATATTACCTGCCATATGCAGAAGGCTACTCTGTCCCTGTACCCTAGCGAATTGGGCTAGGGGGAGGAGTGCTCATTAAGGCATAGCAGGATGCTGGATCGAAGGTCCGCCCTGCCGGGTGTTCCCAAAAAGGGTGCCCAACGTAGCCTTTGTGAGGCATTTTCCTCCCCCTATGTCCCTGATACAAGGGTTTTTCCATGATGCCATTTTGTCTTCCAGCACTAGAGTTGGGAAGAAATGTATGTGATTCTCATATAATTGAAGATCTACTGCATCCACACTTCTCAAATAATATGCAAACCAGAATGCAGTGATGCTTCTTTATTTCCACTGTTGCATGTATTTGGTGACTGCCTTTTCTGGAATATATCTGAGAGTAAGTAAAACAGAACAGAAAAAAAAAGACTCCTGAATTTAACTGTGAACGTGCGTGGACCAAGTCCACTTCCTTGGACTCGGTCCACAAAAGCTCACAGTTAAATACAAGAGTTAGTCTTTAAGGTGCCCAATATTTTTTGTCTTTTTTTTTTGCTGCTCTGTTTTATTTACTCTCAGATATGCTGGCACAGGCTAACATGGCTACCACTCCAAACATTTCAACTATTCTGTAATAGTTTACTATAATAATAATTTTGTGTCAGAAATTATTCTGGGTTGAAAGGATTTTTGCGGAAGAAATTGCACTCAGGGAAAGCCCAAATGAGGCCCCCCAAGAGCTGGGACAGAGATGGGTGCTCAATCTGTCATGCAGTGCTCAGATCTCAAACTGCTGATTTGCCATCCTTCCAGCTAATGAGGCGAGCTTCTTAATCACTGAGCCTCTGCGACCCAAATAGTTTATTATGCAGGAAATATAGCTTTTAGGTGGAAGTGATGATGGAGCTTATGGTTTGTTATTTGGCTGTCCAAAGAAATGGACTTCCACTTAACTGAGTGGTATAAAAATGAAAGAAAGAAAGATACACAGACATTTTGAAAATAATGAACACAAATTATTCATAGGAACCATTTTTGCTCACAGGTAGAATATAATTCCTTGCTTTTGTATTTATTTTATAATGTTTTATTTTGAAGTGGTGCTAAGCAAATTAAACGAATAAATTTACAACTTTTGTTGGATCTTTTGGCCATTGGACCAGATATACTATACTGTGCAAAGGTCTGAAGCCACCACCATCTGGTTTGGGGAAAATTCAATGAGTAATTTTGGGGGGACCTAACTCGGACACTCTAACTCAAAACTTCACCAAACTTGGAGGAAGTTGAGAGGAATATCAGCAGAAGATTCTCCAATTTTGGTGTATCTAGGTGGTTTGGGGGCTCATTTATGTCCTGCCCAGTCACTCAGTGAATTTTCCCCAAACCAGCATATGGTGGCCTAACACCTTTGCATGTTACTGTATATGGATTAGGAAATCAGGTCCTCTGTGCTGTCTCTCACATTTGAGAATCTTCTTAAGGTTTCAGATGTGAATATTTTTGAGAGCAGTTGCACTGGCTTCCATCTCAGGTAGCGAATTCAGTGATTATGAAAGTGCGTGGATCCCACTTTCTGTCAGCTCATAGTTTCCACCATCTGAGGATGGTGATTCAACAGGAAAACCTGAACCCACTGTCAAACCCAAATACTCTTCATCTTTAAACAGCAAAGTGGCAGCTATTTCTTATTCCACAAAGATGGAATCTTATGTACTGTATTTAAGGGTTGTCCATCGTACTCCATTCATACCTGTCAAGTATCCTGTTTTTCCCGGGAAAACCCCTTATTTTTACCCCTCTTCCTGCCCCCTCCCGTTTTATTAATTTCCCCACAATATCCCTTATATTTTTTTAAAAATCCTGACTGGAGCCCTCACAGGCGAAGCTGCATTATGTTTTTCCTGCCACCAGAGGTCGCTGTGGCTTTTTGCTTGTGGAAGGAGAGAGAGAAGGTTGGGGGGAGGGTTCTGTAGTTTCTCTTTCATTTCCCTACCACATGGTCATGGAGGCTGCTTCATTTTTGCTGCTGCTGGTCAGAGCCACCATGGGACGGGAGTCAGTCTACTCTAGGTGAGCGATATTTCATAGATGGAGATTAACTCCTCAGCTGCTGGAAGGCTTGGAAACTACATGGGGTTGCTTTTTACTTTACTAATTCCCTTCCTTAAGCTGGATCCGACATTCTCAGGTGTTGTTGCTTCAATTGGTTGCAGTGAGGAACACGTAGATTGATTAATTTGGGGAAATTAATCCCTTGCTCCTCCACCCTAATTTGGGGGGGGGGTGTCTAGTCACATGCAGGGCTAGTTCATCCTCAGGGGCTGGTTTACTATTCTGCTCTTTGCTTCCCATAATTTTTTTAAAATTAAAAATGAGTAATCAAGAAAGAAAAGAAAACAAATGTCCCCCAAGAAAATGGGGAAAGAGTTCTTTGGCCCACACAGCTTTGTGCCCATTGCATATACAATACCATCTAGCCATCTTATTTTTGGCCACCCCCTTCTTTTGTCTTCCACCTTTCCCAGCATCAAGGCTTTCTCAAGTGAATCCTCTCTTCTCATTTCATGTCCAAAGTACTTTAGCATCATCTTTACTATTTGACCTTTAATGAGCAGTCATGATTGATTTCTTTTAGGATTGACCTATTTCTAACACCACATTTCAAAGGCATCTATTTTTCTGCGCTCAGCTTTCCCAATGGTCCAGCTCTCACACCCATACATTACCACGGGGAATACCATTGCTTTGACTATGCAATTTTTTGTTTGCAAGGTGATGTCTCTACCTTTAACAATGTTTCTCATAGCTTGTTTCCCAAGCATCAGTCGCCTTTTTATTTCATGGCTGCAATCACCATCTGCAGCGATCTTTGATCCTAAAAAAGTAAAATCTGCCAGTCGTATCCAACTCTAGGGTGCAGTGCTCATCTCCATTTACAGCCAAAGAGCCAGTGCAGTCTGTGTTTGCAGACATTTTCATGTCCATGTGGCAGGCTTGACTAGAGCCCAGCAAGTCACATGGCTATATTTGGCCATGCCCACAGATTTGGCCATGCCCACAGAGGGGTGTGCCCAAAATTTCCCTTATTTTCAAATCCAAAACTTGACAGGTATGACTCCATTTCCTTTTCTTAGTTGCTACAATCAAGGTGATTTTTATGCAGGTCACTATGTTCAAAATGGTGAAGAAGCCTTAGAAGAAACCAGTGGTCCAGTGTGAAGAAGTTCTGCACAGTAATCAGCAACTCTGTTCCAAGAGCTATGTTTCCGGGATCTTTTAACTTCCCTACTGAAGATGACTGGGCTTCTTCAATAACAAGGACCATGGTTGGAAATGCTAAGTGAAGTCTTAATGGGGTAATCACCTCATGCTGCGAAGTTTATTGTATACTAGAGTATATTGGTCATAGGTGCACATTTAATGAACTATGAGTGAGAGAGAGAGAGAGAGAGAGAGCTGAGCTCAGACTGCAGTTTTTGCTTGGCCTTTATCTAAACCAGGGGTGGCCAATCTATGGTCCACAGGCCAGACCTCGTCTGTGGCATCATTTCATGTGGCCCGCTGCTGCCCTCACCACTACAGGAAGCGGAAGTGGACACATTTATGACAGCCATAAAATGCACCCATGCATGCATAAATGTGCCTGTGCCTGCCGTAAATGCTGCCGTAAATGCACCCATGGCTGTTGTAAACACATTTACAACAGCTGCAGATGCATTTTACGGCAGCATTTACGGCGGGAGGAACCGCGTAACCAGCCTGTGGCACAAAAAGGTTGGGAAACCCTGATCTAAACTGACATTATTTTTGCAAAGATGATAGATTTCAAGATAAGTAATACCACGATCTTGTATTTTATACATTTAAATGGATGGAAATAGAAATGTTGTAATTGTTTTTCAGCTTTAATAAAAAAAACAGGCTTTTACTGTCCAAGATGTTCCAAACGACCCTTGCAGTCTATAAATGTCACACTAACAAATGTATGCCTTGGGTGAAAATGTCAACACTAACTGAAATACATTTGGCCAGAAGTACCAGAATGGCTCCTTCCTATTATTGTTACTAATCTATTATCTAAAGCAGTTTTACTACTCTGCTGGGAGTGAAAAGAAATTGACAACAATGTGCATGCTTTATTGCTAGATGAATGGCCATAAACTATAAAACAACAATGCTGAACTCCATGATAAATCAGAAGATAATGGTTCCCTGTATTTATTAACAGCATAAAATAAGCAAATATATTTGGCTCCTAATAGTCTCCTAATTTGATAAAATTCATGTTTACTGCTGCTTAGACAAAACTAAACATACAACAGCTGAACAAGACAAAATGTTCAAACACAAGCATGGGTCACACATTTTTTGTAAATATGACAAGTAACAGAATTGGGATAGGTGAAGCTTTTCTTTGTTCATCTTTAGAAATTATTAAAATTCGCATTTTCTTCTTATTTGTTATGAAAACAAACACAAAACATAGAACACAGGAAAAAGCAACATTTATAGATTCTTCTAATCCACAGCTGTAGCTTTAAGCATCCAGCTCTTAAAAGATTGGATTTGAATCCAATCGTAGCAGCAGCAGCAAAGTTGCTCCTTCAAACAGGCGTTACACAAACATAAGTAGCAGGAAGAAGGCAATGCAGTAGTGAGGGTCATCTGTTCATCTCCATTACCACACACTTACATTTACACACACACACATACCAGGGCAAGAGAAGGTAATGTAGTGGGCCAGCCATGAGAGGGACTGGGAAACTCAGAGAATCCATCTGAAGGCAGGCATGGCAGCAAGAACATCAGAGATCAGAAGCCTGGAGTGTTGGCACAGCAGTATGAAATTCATGAAAGTTTTGGGGACAGTGAGAGATGCCTCTTGTGTGACAGGTCTTTTCTTTGTGAGGGAGGCTGCATCTAGTTCTGCAGATCTACCCTTTCTATGTTGCTGCAAGGATGATGACATTGATTATAATAATAATAATTTCATGTCAGAAATTATTCTAGGTTGAAAGGTTTTTGCAGAAGATACTTTGCTCAGGAAACGTCCAAATGAGGCTCATTTCATGTACACAAGAACTGGGACAGAGACGGGTGCTCAATTCATCATGCAGTACCCAGGTCTCGAATTGCTGACTCATCAGCCTTCCATCTAACAAGGCGAGCTTCTTAACCACTGAGCCATCGCAGATCAACATTGTTGATGATGATCCACTTCATACAAAGTGTGTATTTTGATGCTTTTAGAACTGACTGACCACCATTAATGCTGAATAATCCAGTTTTCTTTTATTTTGAGTAGATACAAGTTGCGACTGTTGCTTTAGTATTTAATAGCTGATTGCCTGGCCTTGCCGGGGGTATTGATTTTGTGTTGGTGGTGGGGTGGTTTCAGGGGGTGGCTTAAACAGGAAGAGAGGGTTAACTTAAAAAGCCTTGATGCTGGGGAAGGTTGAGGGCAAAGGAAGAAGGGGACGGCCAAAGATGAGATGGCTAGTTGTTTTTGTGGTTACAATGGGCAGAGTGCTGGATGGGCTGAGGAGGATGGTGGAGGTCAGAGGTGCGTCCCTTGGCGGGAAGCAGCCTGCCCATTGACTTCCCTCTCAGCCACACTGTTTCAATGCCAGGCTCGAAACAGCGAGGCAGAGTGGTAAGCTGACAGGTTGCTTTCCATCCGGGGTGACGCGTCCCTGGGCGGGAAGCAGCCTGCCTGCCAACTTCCCTCCCCACCTCGCTGTTTCGATGCAGGGCTTGAAACAGCGAGGTAGAGTGGTAAGTTGACAGGTCACTTTCCATCTGGGGTGTTGTGTTCCCGAGCAGGAAGCAGCCTGCCTGCCAACTTACCTCTCCATCACACTGTTCCTCCTCCTCCTCTGGCAATGGTGTGGTCTCATATCAGAGGTAAGAGAGGGAGGGAGGGTTGGAAGGAGTTAGTGACAGAAAGGAAGGAGGGAAGGGAGGGAAGGGAGGAGGGATGGGGAGAAGGGAGGGGAAGAAGGCAGGAGGGAAGGCAGGAATAATGTAGGGACAGAGGAAGGGTGGGAATGAATGAGGGAAGAAAGGAGGGAGGGAAGGGGAAAAGAAAGGTGTCAGTCCTGTGGACGGGTGGGCACCATGCCTTCCATCTCTCTCTCTCTCTCTCTTTTACTCACTCACTCACTGACACACACAGGCACTTATGCACCCAGTCTGTCTCTTTCTCTCTCTTTCTCACACACACAAACACACACACATACTCACTCACCCATTTTTCTCTCTTTCATTCACCCTCTTTTTTTCTCTCTCTCTCACACACACAAACATCAACACACACAAAACCCCACACCCCCACACACAAACACTCACACAAGGCATTTGCGTGTGTGGCCCTGGCCTTCCAGGGAAGTGACTCGCTTCACCCTGGCTGTGGGGGCCAAAGGTAGCTGCACTTTCGACCTCTGTCCTCTGGAGTAGGCGCTCGCTTCCCTCTGGGAAGCATTGACAGAATGGAGCATCATTCTCTGCCCTCGTCTCCAGGGATGTGGCTTGATTCCTCCAGCAGGCAGGGGCCAAAGGCAGTCACATTTTCTGTCTCTGCCCATGGGGTAGACATTCACGTCCCTTCAGGTGGCCTAGGGAAGTTGCTTGTTTATCCCAGGAGGTGAGGGTGGAAGGCAGCCGCACTCCCCCCCCCGGGGTAGGTGCTTTCTTTCCCCTGTGAGGTGAGGGTGGAACAGAGCATCACTTTCTGTCCTCACCTCACGGAGAGGCTGAACGGAGCGCCAACAGGCTGTCTTTGTTATGTCTGTGCGCGCCCTGGCCCTGCCTCTCCTTTGCTTGTGCCAGCCAATCTGATTGTCTGGTGTGTAGTGCAGGGGTTTCCGAAGGACAGGCACCTATGCTAGGCTCAGCAGTGGTGGCAGTTGGGGGCACTTGCATGTTGTGGCTCATGTGCTGGCCACCAGGGCAGTTGCTGCGTGAGCTGGCTGTCCCACCTCCTCTGCGCTCGGGCTATCCTGCCTGATTTGCTGTGGCATGCCATGGAGGATGCTGGGACTTGGAGTGTTTTTGTTGGCATTTGTGGGGTGGAGGACACACTCTCGTTCCCCGGACCCTTGCAGCGATGATGTCAGGTAAGTAAGGTAAGTTTGAAGGGCGAATTACAGGATAGGCTGGACGGGTGTGGAAACGCATTCCACACACGCACGGCCACATCCCTTCCTTATAGGTACAGATTGCTTTCTATTCTTATTTCTGCATGGATGTGAAATCACATTGATTAGGTGATGTACCATGGAAGCCTCTTTTTTATACAACAGGAGTTCTCAACCTTTTAAAGACAGCGGCCACATCATGCTCCCTCAAACAACTTTGGGGGCCGGATGGCCATTTTGCCCTTCCTCCACCACATAGCACTTCCTGGTGTGGTGGAGGTGGGGGGGCACATGAAATGGTGTTGTGGGCTGCATCTGGCCCATGGGCCACAGGTTGAGAATCCCTGTTATTCAGTAAGGCTTCTTGCTGTTAGCTTCTGTTTGCTATTTGTACAGTACTATTTATTAATAACATAAACCTTGCCATGAAGAAACCTTAGGCAGCAAAGTAGATTTCATTTGGCACTGCCCTCTACCTCATCACCTCTAGGGGAGACCAAGCTTCAAAATCAGCGGAATATGGTGGGGGTGGAGCATATCTGTGCTGATGAATGTTGTAGTGAGAAGCTTTAGTTTTCTTTATTCTTCTTTCAATTCTTGCTTCAACTGGACAAACCAAGGACTATTGATAAAACATTCAAGCAATGTTAAAGCTCAATTGCTGTTCCAGTTTTACAAAAAGTAGTGGTGCTTTCAAGCAAACTGAAAATGAAGTAATTTTGCTGGCATGGCTCTTTCTACCCTCTGAATGTTCAAACCTGGAATTAAGAGATGTGTGTATAATAGACATCGGCTTTTTCTGCACAGATTGCATTCACATGATGTTCTGGGATAACAGGAGAATAAAAATGTAAGAATGAAACCTACAGAGCACAGTTTCCTCTTCCAGAAGAACTAAAAGGCACCTTTTACACCAGCTTCTTTTATTTTGTTTGTTGTTGCAAATGGCTAAATCCCCTTATTGAGGACAGCTGGAGCTGAAATCTAATTATGTTAACATTTCTTCAAAGCCATGGGAAGAGGAAATGGTAAAATGGAAATATCCTCTAAGATATTTAGTGTACTTTTTTAGTGTTTCTTGTGGCTCCAGTACAAATAGATTTTCAATATGTAGTTGGCAATTGTAGGAAGAAGTTATTTGAAAACCAGCAGGAAGCAAAAAGAAAAAAAACATGAAAAGAAAGAAAGAAATGGAAAATTCAAGGTCTCAGAAGTAAATATAAAGTTTCAGACAAGATTATTCTGTCCACAAGTTATAATGAGCGAGGTGGGGTAAGATCACACTAAAGGGAGACTCCTTGTACTTGCAAATCACAGTGGGAAGCATTTTAGGACATATTTGGGATAACAGGCTAAGTTGGAAACTTATGCACAGTCAGAGATCAATTCTTAGTTGCAAGATGACACTGTGACACTATACTTGCAAAAAAAGATGAATTAAAATATTCTAATTAGAATTCAAAAAGTATACAATGATTGTTCCACCTATTTCCTCTCCCTTCACAAAGCTGTAATGAGTTTTGATCATTCTGTAGTTAATCATAGCATACCACCAACTGTGTGTGAACATAGGATCACATCATTCTCCTCTCAACAACCCCAAACTCTTATGTACAATCAATTCATAGGTGATTTTCTAAATTATCCAAAATATCCTATTGTCACAGCTGTTATGAACTCATAGCCACAACCTCTCTTATTCAGTTAACTCTTCTCACATTTTACACCCCCCCACACACCTTTCCATGTCTTCTTATGATTTGCCCAAGGTATAGGGCCCACAAATTTAGTCACATTTGCTTCTAGAGAACACCAAGAACTGGATGGGGGAGTATTTCCCTGTAGGTTTTGCTGGAGCTTTCAGTGGCTTTCACTACTATCTATGGGAATGCATTTCTGGAATTGTTCTTAGAGGCACTTTTCTTACCTCCTGGATGGCTGAATTCAGAAGATGGTGGTGAGAGAATCATTTTTGACACCCTGGCCATTGGTCTGTAAGTGTTCTCCCTGGGGTTCAGTTTTTCCTTCATGTTATTTAACAACTACCTGAAACCTCTGGGAGAGGTTGTTCAGAATTTTTGGGTTTGGTGCCAAATCTATCTCTCTTTCCCATCTGCACTTCAGATTGTGACGGGTCTGAGAGTGCTCTAAGCACTATGGGGTAGTACAGAAGTCTAATTGCTATTCTTATTGCTGATTCCAAGGAAAAAGTGTTCTGTGCCTAGTAATGTCAGTAATGGACTAGATGAGGGCTAACAAACTTAAACTTAATCCAGACAAGACAGGGGTGATCCTTGTTAGTCACAAGACAAATCAGGGACAGGGTTACACTCTCCCTGAAAGAAAAAAAAACAAGTCCTGGATTAAACTCTGAGCTTGTATATAGCAGTTTTAGTGTGGTGTGGAATACTTTTGCACAGTTAAATCTCTTGTGCCAGCTGCTCACATTCCTTGAGATGTCAAATCTAGCCATGGTTACACATGCCTTAATTTCATCTTGTATGGATTACTGCAACACACTATATGTGGGGCTACCTTTGAAGGGAGTTTGAAAACTTCAGCTAGTTCAAATTGTTATGGAACAGAAACAAGACAGACAGCATTCCACGGCTAAGCAGAATTCAGAGTTTTATTGTGCAGGTTCAAAGACACTTTCTCAAGTGAGATCTTTGAACCCAGAACAGACTTTCAGACCTTCCTTATATATCCTAGAATAAACAAGGTGTTTTTCCACGTATCCACGAGTAATTCCATGAATAATTATAATAATGACATCAGCCAATCAGTTATTAATATATGACATTGTCATGTCATGTAAACCATAAATCATTTTCATGAGCATTCTTATTTTCTGTGTGTGTAACAGAAATTACATGTCACTCCGTAGCAAAGCAGATACTGTTTGTTCTTACAATGCAAGAGCGGCGCCAAAATGGCCACCGCGCTCTTTGCGGGGGCCCCCACCCGGACTCAGACATATGGGTCAGTCAGGGGGCGTGGCCATCCCTCTATAAAAGGGGTGGCCACGAGGCAGCCTCGCTGCCATTTTAAAGAGAAGCGACGGAGCAGAGAAGTTCACTCCGACACTGCTCCCTTCGGCTTTCTGGCCTTTTTTCCTTTTTAATTCTGATCAGAGGATATCTCTCCTCCGATCAGTGCTGCAGTGCTTGGGTGGCCATGGAACCCAAGCGTAAGTCTCAGGCGGCTCCGAGGCCGTGTCCAAGGGGGAGGGCTCGGCCTACCCCCTCTACCTCCTTTGGGACTGCCACCGGGCCGGAGGGCTCGGGCGGGCGACCCACTGGGGGGTGGCAGTGTTACCTTTCCCACTGCCACCAATGAGGGTGACAGTCGCAGGACTCGGGCGGGGGCTGCGGGGGCCTGCTCCCCTGGGGTTCTAACCCTATTGAACCTTTGCCTGGCATGGGGCATAGCGGCCCATTCAGGCACGGCACGGGATCGCGCCCTGCCGTTCCACCGGCCCCCCATGGGCCGGATTATTGGGCCTGGCCCTATTCTGGCCGGGGATTGCCACACAGCTTTCCTCCTCCGCCCACTCATCAATCACCTGGCGGGCCGTCCGGCCCACCTGGCCCACCCGACCCACCTTATTCTGGTGGGTCTGACACTGTGGATGCTCTCCTTGCCCGCATATCGGTACTCGAGCCATCCATGGGAATTGCTCCACCACCTACAGAGGGTGGGCTTGGCAGCTCCTCTGCTGTGGCCCACATGCCTGCCACTGCCGTGCAGCGGGCCGTCAACAGGGTTGAGCTGCTGGAGGCCACCAGGCCAGCACAGGCTGGCTCTTCGCAGCTCCCCATCCAGCTGTTCCAGCAGGGCATTCCACCGGGGACCGGTCCTGCTTGGCATGGACGCACGGAGACACAGAACTCGATGGCCACCGTGAGCTCCGATGCCCACCACGGGCTGGAACCCCCGGTGGGGGCGGCCCATGGGGGGTGCACTGAGTGAGTATCCTGGTCAAATCAGCACACCGGTGACACTAGCTCATAACACTGGGGGGGGTACAGTGGCCATGGCCGCAACAGGCCAATTACCCCCAGGTTCTTACAGGGGTGACCGCCCCAATGCTTCCGCCTAACTTCTCAGGGGTCCGATAGGGCCTATTATGTGTTCCCCCACTCCAATCCGTGCCAACCTGCCGATGGCCGGTTACTCCCTACCCCTGGGTGACCATTTATCCCAGGCTATTAGGGAGAAGATATGGCGTGGGGAATATATTGACATTTTCACCCTCCTGCACCGTGAACCCACTGAGGAGGAGAGGGAGGGGCAGGACAACAGGGACAAGGAGTTGTCCTGTCATCGTAACCCGCCTCGCACTTGGGCCAATTGGTTACCGGCCTATTTAATATCCATGGCAGGATATCTAAGGGCCCGTCCTGATTTGGCCATCCCAATGGTCCAGTGCCTGGACAATATTTACTGGGCCGTGGTTGATTTCCCTGGCCCGTCATGGTTGACCTATGACGAAGTACTTAGGATGAGGGTGGCCCTTCACCCTGAGATGCGGTGGGATGAGCCCTGCTAGCAATTGTGGCTACTGTATATGACCCCTACGCGGCCAGCGCCTATGCTCAGTACGAAGAGTCTATTTTCAGGCAACTACCTCCGTGGCTTTCTTTGGGGCTCTGAGAATCAGTGAGCTGGTCCCACTTTCAACAGGGGACATGTTCTGCAGGGCACTGGAACAGGAAGATGTGTCGCTCGACCAGGATTGGGCTCTGTGGAGGATTCGCTCCTCAAGGGCCGGTCAGCTGGGAAAGGGTAGTAGCATGATGCTGCCATCTGTCCGGTTGCTGCCCTACATGCGTTTGTGGCAGCACATGGTTCACGCCCTGGCCTGTTGTTCTGCTACCAAGATGGGTCTCCCCTTACCAAATTACAATTCTGGAGGGTTACTGGGATGGCGCTTCACAGTGCGGGAGTCCCGGGGCTCGTTACGGTACCCATTCATTCCGGATAGGTGCTGCATCAACTGCGGCTGCATTTGGGTACTCGGAGCCTGACATACGTCGCATGGGCAGGTGGGGATTTGTACCTTTTTTCTTCATCTGTTCATCCCCTCACTGCATGAGTGCCTTGTTATGCCCTCAATTCTCTCTCCTTCTCTTACAGACCCTGTGTGTTTCCGCACACCGGTGCAGTGTGGCTGGTGGTCCACAATTTATGTGCACTGGGCGGCACAGTATGCTGCTTTGTCAGAGTAGGGGCCCAATCTCGGGCTACGTGCAACCGCGCGTATGCAGTGGTATGGTGTGCACGGCATTGGGGATGCTGGACCGCCAGATGTTTTGATTCTGCACCTCGGAGGCAATGATCTTGCACAGATCACTGGCCTGGACTTAAAGACTTCTGAGTGCAGTGACCTGGCGTTTCTTTACCATTTATGGCCGTACACACGGTTGCTATGGTCAGACATCGTGCCGAGGCACTATTATAGGGGAGGCATTGACTCCGTGGTTGGACCGTGCCCGGCGGTCAGTGAACAGGGCTGTTGCCTGGTTCCTTATCGAGAATGGCTTAGGGGACAGCCATTCGTCATCCGGCGATAGGGTTACAGGATTTTAGCCTGTATTCTGGAGATGGGGTTCACCTGTCAGCAAGAGGATGGACCTCTTTTGAATGACGCACAATCTCTGATGTGATTTTGGCAATGTTTGCCAAGGTGTCTCTCCGGGAGTTGCAGGTGCTTCACGGCCACCTCAACTTCGCCTACAGAGTGGTGACACCAGGCAGAGCCTTCGCCAGGCATCTGTGTGATGCTATGGTGGACCTTTCTAAACGACACCACAGGGTATGGCTGATTAGAGGTTTACGAGCAGACCTTTCGGTTTGGCTCACATTCCTAATGGACTTTAATGGCCTTCTGGAGATCTGAGCTTATGGTCAGCCCCCAGTTTCAAGTACAGTCGGATGCCTCCGGCTCCCTGGGCTATGGGATTTATTTTGAAGGACAGTGGGCCTATGGTCAATGGCCTCAGGCATGGCAGGGCACGAATCGCTTACGTGATCTTATGTTCCTGGAGTTTTCTCCAATTTTGGGGGCCCTTATGCTCTGGGGGGACAGGTGGGCTAATTCGGTGGTTCACTTTTGGTGTGACAATGCTGCGGTAGTGCACATTGTCAACGCCCAAACGTCTAAATCCCCCAGAGCTATGGCCTTAGTTCACCAATTTGTTTTTAGGTCCTTGCACCTTAATGTGCTCTTCAGGGCCAGACATGTTCCAGGCATTAATAACGATATTGCTGACGCTTTATCCCACCTGCAGATCTCCCGGTTCCGTGCCTTGGCTCCAGATGCAGAGGAACTTCCCTCTCCACTCCCGGCCGAGATATGGACATTTGGCGAGGAGAGGTGAACCGGGCGATTGGCATGTCTTTGGCACCTCGCACGCGTAAGGCGTATCATCATACACTACTTCAATTTAGGACCTTTTGTAGGCAAAGGCAGTTGCCTGAAATGTGACCGATACCGGTCGACCAGGTTTTACAATATATGGTGCACCTTCATGATTAGGGGTTGGCCCCATGCACCATCGCCATCAGGCTTTCCGCCTTGGCATTCATGGCCAAGGCACGGGGCTTTACTGACTGTGTGAGTGACTTCCGCATACGCCATGTATTGAAAGGGTGGACACGTGAACATGGCCGCCGCCTGGACACACGTCACCCTGTTTCACCAGGTATTCTGACCCACCTTGCACGAGGTTGGCATAGACTGTGTTACGATAGGTATGAGGAATCTCTTTTTCATGCAACTACCACTGTAGCTTTCTTTGGAGCTCTGAGAATCAGCAAGCTGGTCCCATGGTCAAAGGGGGACGTGTCTCATAGGGCACTGGAACTCGAAGATGTGTCTGTCAACCAGGAGTGGGCTCAGTTGAGGATTTGTTCCTCGAAGGCCGATCAGCATGGAGTAGGCAGTGGTGTTAGACTGCTACAATGTACATTTGCTGACATCTGTCCGGTTGGTGCCCTACATGCATTTTTGGCAGTGCGTGGTACGCGCCCTGGCCCATTGTTCTGCCACCAGGATGGGTCTCCCATTACCAAATTTCAGTTCTGGAGGGTGATCGATATGGCAGTTCACAGTGTGGGCCTCCCTGGGCTCGTTATGGTACCCATTCGTTCAGGATAGGTGCCGCATCAACTGTGGCTGCATTTGGGTACTCTGAGGCTGATATATGTTGGATGGGCAGGTGGGGGTCCGCGCGTTTTTCCTTATATGTACGTCCTCTCACTGTATGAGTACCTAGTTATGTCCTTAATTCCTTCTCCTTCTTTTACAGACCCTGTGTGTCTACGCACACCAGTGGCAGTGTGGCTGGTGGGCCACAGTTATGTCCACTCGTCGGAGTGGGGACCCCATCTCGGGCTGCGTGCATCCACACGTATGCGGTGGTATGGTGTGCGCACCATGAGATGGCGGGAACTGTTGCCATGCCTGATGTCCATCAGGGATGCTGGACCGCCTGATGTTCTGATTCGGCACCTCGGCGGCAATGATCTCGCACAAATCACTGGCCTTTCCTTTAAAATGTCGGTGTGCAGTGACCTGGCGTTTCTACATCATTTATGGCCGTACACACGGTTGCTATGGTCTGACATCGGGCCGAGACACTGTTATAGAGGAGGCATGGATCTCCGTGGTTTGGACCATGCCCAGCGGTCAGTGAATGGGGCTGTTGCCTGGTTTCTTGTTGAGAATGGCTTGGGGACAGCCATTCGACACCCGGGGATAGGGTTGCAGGATTTTAGCCTGTATTCTGGAGATGGGGTCCACCTGTCAGCCAGAGGTATGAACCTCTTTCTGGAGGACATGCCAGCGGGCTTGGCGACCGAGCTGTCGGTCTGGGGGGGGGGGCGGTGAGTCATCATGGACGCCTCCCTGTGTGGCGGGTAGCACTGGTAAGGTAAAGATTTATGACCCATAGGTATCCGGCAGGTTCGCAATTGACTGGCCAACACGTAGATAGGTACAGGGGAAACAGGATTGGCCGGTCAAGGGTGAACCATGAAAGGGGTGATGCTAGGAGCTTCACAGCCTGCATCACCTTGATATTTGGACAGATACATGTCATAGGGTGGGGTCAGTAGATAGTATATTGACTTCGGTCAACAATTTCTTTGTGTCAACAAACAAATTGATACAAATTGATACATGTAGCCAATAGCCATTGGCATTTTGGGTGGAACCTTACCAGTGCTACTGCGGCCTGCTTGCCTTAAAGAATTACAATTGGATGATACACCAATTGAATGTGATAATTCGGACTAGGGCATTATTTAATAAAAGTGGCCCAATGCCTTTAATCCAATACCGGTGTCTGAGTCTTTATTTGGGTGGGTGCACCTGCAATGCAAGCGTGGCACCAATATGGCCGCCACGCTCTTTGCGAGCCCCCACCCACCCGGACTCAGACATCCGGGTCAGTCAGGGGGCGTGGCCATCCCTCTATAAAAGGTGCGGCCACGAGGCAGCCTCGCTGCCATTTTAAAGAGAAGCGACGGAGCGGAGAAGTTTTTCCCTCCACCCCCTCCCTAGTGGACAGTGTGATTTTCTGGTCGCTTCGGGGCCGGGTGGTAATTTTTGCTTGAACCTTCAATTGGCACTTTGGTTCTTGGCTTTTTCGCCCATCCCATACTGTCGCTAGTGTTTGAGATACGGGGTAAGTTGACTTTGGTCACTTTTGGCGGGTAGCACTGGTAAGGTAAAGATTTATGACCCATAGTTATCCGGCAGGTTCGCAATTGACTGGCCAACACGTAGATAGGTACAGGGGAAACAGGATTGGCCCGTCAAGGGTGAACCATGAAAGGGGTGATGCTAGGAGCTTCACAGCCTGCATCACCTTGATATTTGGACAGATACACGTCATAGGGTGGGGTCAGTAGATAGTATATTGACTTCGGTCAACAATTTCTTTGTGTCAACAAACAAATTGATACAAATTGATACATGTAGCCAATAGCCATTGGCATTTTGGGTGGAACCTTACCAGTGCTACTGCGGCCTGCTTGCCTTAAAGAATTACAATTGGATGATACACCAATTGAAAGTGATAATTCGGACTAGGGCATAATTCAATAAAAGTGGCCCAATGTTTGGGATGAGGGTTAGGGTTAGGGTTAGGGTTAGGGTTAGAGTCTTTATTTGGGTGGGTGCGCCTGCAAAGTACAATTCTTATCTTTGTGGACACAAGCCATTTCTGTTGACTTGTATGTTGTCGTGGAGCAGAATGACCGGATTATTTTACCTTCTCCTAATACACAGAAGCTAAAATGATTTTAAGCAGATAATCATTTCCCTCTTGCCCTTCCATCATAAGACAAAAACCTTCCTTTTTCAGGCATACTTTTAAGCAATAAGTGGGGAGTCTAAAGAATGCTTTATTTGTGGAATCAAGATTTTATTTTATTTTTAAAAAATGTTCTTAATTGTTATTAATGTTTCTTTAATAAATAGTTTTTATTATATTTATCTTACTATATGATTTTAATTGAACTGAGATGCTTTGTGTCCCCTATGGGGAAAGGCAGCAAATATGGAAGTAAGTAGGTAAACAAACAAATTGCCAGTTGAAGATGTCAATTGTCCTTTTGGTTCTTTCATTGACTGGCAGATTGACTCTTCAGTTCCTTTGGTTTGATCTGGTGTTAGAAAGAGTAGCCAGCAAAATTGCCAGCCAGGCTACAACCGATTGTATTCACAATCTTTGAGGAGGCTCTTTCTGTATACTGGACATGGAACAACATTAAAGGAGGATATAGCTGATGAACTCAACCTCCCCTACAACACTTGGAGGACCCTGAATTGACTGGACAATATGATCAAGTGGGGGCTGTTGACGTTCAACAACATGGTGTGTGAATATGGAGTGATACAGAATATGGTTCATTTATTGATCTGCCAATTACTGCCAGAAACATGCACTCATGAGAATTTAAGTTTGGCCAATGACAAAGCCAAGAAAGTGGTGTGATCTTTTGTGGTCCCTTGGTATCCAGTCTGTTAGCATACAGGTCCACCTGTTGTCTTTTATCCGGGTAATATGGCCTGTCCTTCTTTTTTTGCCATATATACTTCATTGACCACATCACGCAGTCTGGTTCTTTAGTGCAATTACTTATTGTTGACATTATCCCTGATTGTTACTCTGCGCATCCATCTTTCCATTGTTCTTTGTAGGCGCACCCCCCAAAGAAAGACTCAGACACCGGTATATGGATAAAGGCATTGGGCCACTTTTATTGAAAAATGCCCTAGTCCGAATTATAACTTTCAATTGGTGTATTCATCCAATTGTAATTCTTAAGGCAAGCAGGCCGCAGTAACACTGGTAAGGTTCCTCCCAAAAATGCCAATGATGATTGGCTACAATGTAACCATTTGTATCAATTTGTTTGTTGACACAAACAAATTGTTGACCGGAGTCAATAAACTATCTACTGACCCCACCCTATGACGTGTATCCGTCAAATCACGAGGTGATGCATGCTGTAAAGCTCCTGCCATCACCCCTTGCCTGGTTCGTCATTGACCGGCCAAAGCTATTACACCTGTACCTGTCTAAGTGTTGGCCAGTCAATTGCGAACCTGCTGGATACCTATGGGTCATCAATCTTTACCTTACCAGTGCTACCCGCCACACGGGGAGGCGTCTATGAAGACTCACCGCCCCCCCCTCCTCAGACCATCAGCTCGGTCACCAGGCCTGCTTGCAAATCTTCAAGAAAGAGGTTCATACCTCTAACCGACAGGTGGACCCCATCCCCTGCATAGAGATCGTAATTTTGCAAACTAATCGTGGGATGCCGGATGACCATCCCCAAACCCTTGTCTGACAAGAACCGGGCAACTGCCCTATTCACCGAGCGGCGAGCGCGGTCAAGGGCACGGAGGTCAATACCTCCCCTGTATGTATGAATCAGTACGATGTCCAACCATAGCAGCCTTGTGGACGGCCACACATAATGCAAATAAGTTAGGTCACTGCAGATCGTGAATTTTAAGGAAAGGCCAGTGACCTGGGCAAGGTCATTGCCCCCGAGGTGCAGTACAAGGACATCAGGCGGTTCAGAATCCCTGATGGAAAACAGGAATGGCAACAGTTCCTGCCATCTCATTCCGCGCTTACCATACCAACGTATACGTGCGGTTGCACGTAGTCCAAGTTGGGGTCCCCACTCTGTCGCCGCAGCATACTGCGCTGCCCAGTGCACGTAACTGTGGCCCACCAGCCATACTGCCACCAGTGTGCGGGGACACACAGGGTCTGTAAAAGAAGAAAAGAGAATAATGACTTAACTGGTACTCATGCCTGAAGTGGGTGAACATACAATGCAAAACGCATGGATCCCCATATCCCCATCTGGCGTATATCAGCCTCAGAATACCCAAATGCAGCCGCAGTGGATGCAGCACCTATCCTAAATGAATGGGTGCCGTAACGAGCCCCGGGGAGGCCAACACTGGATAGTGCCATACCGGTCACCTTCCAAAATTGAAATTTAGTAAGGGGAGACCCATCCTGGTAGCAGAAAAGCGGGCCTGGGTGCACGCCATGCACTGCCAAGAACTCATGTAGGGCACCAACCGGACAGATATCTGCAATGGAACATTGTAGCAGTCTAACTCCACTGCCTACGCCGTGCTGATCAACTTTTGAGGACCGTATCCTCAACTGAGCCCACTCATTAGTGACATAGACATTGTCGAGTTCCAGTGCCCTACGAGTTGCATCCGCCTTAGACAGTAGTACCAACTCACTGATGCGGAGCGCTCCAAAGAAAGCCACCGTGGTAGCCGCGTGAAAAAGAGCCACCTCGTACCTATCATAGCACAAGTTATGCCAGCCTCGTGCAAGGTGGGTCAGTACCTCTGGTGAAATTGGGTGGCGAGTGTCCGGGCGGCGGCCACGTTCCTGTGTGCACCCCTCCAAAACATGACGTATGCGGAAATCATTAACGCAGTCAGCAAAACCCCGCACTTTGGTGATAAATGCCAGTGCCGACAGCCTGGATGCTATAGTACGAGGAGCCAAACCCTGACTGTATAGATAAACCATAAATTGTAAAACCTGTTCCACTGGAATGGGCCACACTTCGGGCAACTGTAAGTGTACACAAAAGATTCTAAATTGTATAAAAGCATGTTGATACGCCTTACGCGTGCGGGGTGCCAAAGACATGCCGATCGCCCGGTTCACCTCTCCTTGCCAAATGTCCAAATCTCGGCCAGGAGTGGCGAGGGGAATTCCTCTGCTTCCGGAGCCAAGGCACGGAACCGGGGGATCTGCAGGCGGGATAAAGCATCAGCAATATCATTATTAATGCCTGGGACATGTCTGGCCTTAAACAGCACATTTAGGCGTAGGCTTCTTAACACAAATTGGCGAACCAACGCCATCACCCTAGGCGATTTAAGACGTCTGAGCGTTGACAATGTGCACCACTGCCGCATTGTCACACCAAAAATGGACCACTGAGTTGGCCCACTCCTCGCCCCATAGCATCAAAGCTCCCAGGATTGGAAGGAACTCAAGAAAGGTAAGATCGCGTAGGCGATCTGTGCCCCGCCATGCAGGAGGCCATTGGCCATAAGCCCACCTCCCCTCAAAATAAATCCCATATCCCAGGGAGCCGGAGGCATCTGACTGTACTTGGAATCTAGGGGAAACCAAAAGGTCTGATCTCCAGAAAGAGACCCCGTTAAATTCCCGTAGAAATGTGAGCCAAACCAAAAGGTCAGCCCGCATGCCCCTGGTCAGTCAGACCCTATGGTGGCGCTTTAACAGGCCAAAAATTGTGTGGGGACAAACGTAGTACTGTATAAACCACTGGAACCATTTGTCGGATATAGATTTATTATAGGAGTCTTCTCATAATGTAACACAAAAGATCCGAAACCCTTTCGATATAGGATTTTTCAAAAGTTTTCTTCAGGGATCTAAATAATAATTTAAATATAATTACTAATCCATCAAATAAAATACAATATACATATATAAATATATACATGATCTTGGATAGACAAATTATACATACCTATAGTGTTGAAGTACTTAGTAAAGTTTTTAAAAAGTTTCTTGATTATATCGCGTCCTAGACCTCACTTGTTTGTTCTTTTGGTGTCGACGGACGTTACCCAATCTAATTCAGAGATTATTTTTAAAGGAACTTTTTGCACAGCTGATTAATTATAAGAAACAAGTGTATTCAATTTCTTGATTTAGCCCATATGGGTGCAATGTATTGAACCGGTGAATGAAGAAACTCTCCCTCTGTCTTAAAGCAATATCCATGTTAATATGATAAGGTTGCTGTTTAATACATTCAAGCACTACAAATCTAAAATCTTGGTCATTGTGATTCGCTTCCATGAAGTGGTTGACTAATGGTGCAGACAGATTCTGATTACGGATTTTGGACCTATGTTCCCCCACCCTGGTTTTAATTTTCCGGGAAGTTACGCCCACATAACCCAATCCGCAGGAACAGGTTAGTAGGTAGATACAACCCAAGCTATTGCAATTCGAAAAATGATTTATGTGTAAAATGTAGTTGCTGCTGCAGATCGAGACTACTTTGGTCTGCCATGCCAGAGAGCAATGCGTGCATTGTCCACATCTAAAATGTCCTAATATTAATGGTTGCTTAGGTAAAGAGCGAACAACATGGTCTGTTCTGCTTACTATTTGCTGAATAGATTTCGATTTCCTCAAGCCTATCCGAGGTGGAGAGGAGCAACCTGGTATATGGTTGACAATGTGCCAATGTTTGTTGATGATGTTCTGTATTTGACTTGACAATGGTGAAAAAACAAATGAACAGTGTAGTCTATTCTCTGGTATCCTAACAGTGTCTTGAAGCAATCTGTCCCTGGGTATTGCCCTAGCTCTCATTAAGTTGTCTTTAATGATCTTATCTGGGTAACCTTTATTTTGTAAGTAAGAGGTAATATTATCACTAGCCCTCTCAAAGTCATACTCAATAGAAGAGTTCCTTTTGACTCTTAAAAACAATCCATAGGGCAAATTGTATTTCAGGTGATATGGATGAAATGATTTAAAGTTCAAGTAACCATTTCTGTCCGTCTTCTTTCTATATAATCTGACCCTCACTTGCCGCTCTATTGAAACGTACGTACTAACATCTAAAAATGGAATTGAGACTGTCCCCAAGGTTATAAGTAAATTTAAGGTTCATGTTTAGAGTGTTGACCCAACCCACAAATTGAGGCGTGCCTGTCACACCCGGCATGGAAAAGTTAAGATGTCCATGAAGTACCTGAAGCTCACGAAGTGACACTTTACGTTTGGCCAGCAATGCCAAAATCATCGCGGAGATCCGGGTGACCTTCTCAATGGGTAACCGGGATGCCTGTGCGACTGTGTCAATTTCAATACCCAGAAATGTGAGCGTAGTAGATGGGCCCTCAGTCTTTTTGGGCGCTAAAGGGACACCCAGTTCCCGCATTAGCGTCTGAAATGTAGTGAGGAGACGCGTGCACGTGAAGCCCCATTCATCCCCGAACAAAAAGTCATTGAGGTAATGGCTACAGACTGAGACCCGGACCTGCGAACAAAGGCCCACTGAAGAAAAGTGCTAAAACGTTCGAATGCCGAACAGGAAATAGAGCAGCCAAAAGGCATGGCCTTATCTACATAGAACTTCCCTTGGAATCTAAAACCCAATAGCTCAAAGTCCCCAGGGTGCACTGGCAGCAATCAGAATGCCGATTTAATGTCACATTTTGCCAGGAGGGCACCAGGACCACAAGAGCGCACCATCCGTAGGACTTGGTCAAATGACGTATACCTGACCGAACAAAGGTCATCAGGAATAGCATCATTGACAGAAGAACCCACCGGGTACGATAGATGGTGGATTAAACAGAATTCACCCGGGGTCTTTTTAGGTATTAGCCCCAGAGGGGAGACCTTCAGGTTAGGGAAAGGTGGTTCAGAAAAGGGGCCCGCTACCCTCCTGGCCTCTACTTCTTTGGCAATACTCAGGGCAGCTACCCCCTCCTTACCCTTCAGGGAAACCAAATTGGGGGCATCTTGGGGTCCCCGCACCCCTTTGAATGGGATACGAAAGCCCCACTGGAAACCCTCCAGGAGGTACCTCGTGTCCTCCCTTCTTGGATAAGTTGAGAGCCATCGCTCCAACATAAACACATTAACTGGGGAGGGGGCCTTTTGACTGGCTAGCTCCATCAGCGGAAGCCCTGCCTGCTCCCTGTCCACCTCTACCTCTCCCCCGTGACCCACCAGCCTGCGGGCACGCGGAGGCGGCGTGGGGGCCAGCGCAAGAGGGACACTCATGTTTGTATTGACACTGTCGCTTATTGCACACGCCATTAGCTGAGAAGCTCCAACACAGCAAGCAGGCTGGAACCCCCTGCCCCGCCGGCTGGCGGGGAGCCTGTGTTGGAGCAGCTCGCTGCACAGCATGGCCACAATGGTACCTATCACAAGGCGCCGGATGCGTGGGGGTCATGTACAAGAGCCACAATTTCTGGCAGGGCTCATCCCATCTCATCTCTGGGTGTAGGGCCACCCTCATTCTAAATTCCTCATCGTAAGCCAACCACGATGGGCCAGGGAAATCAACCATCGCCCTGTAAATATTGTCCAAGTATTGGACCATAGGAATGGCCAGATCAGGCCGGGCCCTAAGGTATACCGCCATATAAATAAGTTATGCCGGTAACCAGTTGGCCCAGGTGCGCGGTGGCTTACGACGACGAGACAGCTCTTTGTCTCTGTCATCCTGTCCCTCTCTCTCTTCCTTAGTGGGCTCACGGTTCAATAGGGAGAATATATCCACGTACTCCCCTCGCCAAATCTTCTCCCTCGTGACCTGTGACAAATGATCACCCAGGGGCAAGGAATAACCAGCCGTCGGCAAAGCTGTCATCGGCACATTCTGTATAGAGGGCATACGCAGCGGGATCTGGACAGCCCCTGCGATGCTCGGCACTGCCCCGGGGGCGGAAACCCCCGCCCTCAACGAGGGGCCATTTTGAAACCATGGGGCACTGGGATAGGCTGGTAACTGATGCCCACTCGCCTCAACTCGACGAGGCCAGGGCCACAGAACCTCACCACTGTAAGTGGGCTGTGATGTAGGTGCACTAAATTGAACCTGATACTCACTAGGTGAACCCCCGTGAGCCGCCCCCACCAGGGGTTCCGGCCCACGGCGGGCGTCGGAGCTCGCAACCGGAATCGAGCGCTGGGACCACAACTGACTACTCCCAGTCTGCTCATCTGGACAAACGGGGAGCTGCGAGACACCAGCTGGTGCCGGCCGGAGCATCTCAAGCAGCTCAACCAGGCTGGCCGCCCGTTGAAGCGTTGCGGCCGTCAAGGTAGCCGGGGCCAACGAAGGGGCCCCAGTGGAAAGAGTAGCGCCCCCCCCCCTCCGCAGGAGGCTGTGCAATGGCCAAGGATGCTTCCAGCATTGCTAACCGTGCTGACAGAGCATCCACTGCCACAGAGCCCCCAGCATAAGGCAGGCCGGGTGGGCCGGACGGCCCACCAGGCAGTTGAAAAGGTAATCCAAAAGGCGAGCCAGGGCCAGAATAGGGCCATGCCCAAAACTCCGGCCCATGAGGGGCCAGAGGAGGAGCAGGTTGGATACCCGCACCAGGCCCCCCCATGCCGCCCTGTCCCATGGCCGGTAACAGCGGGCCGAGGGCAGAAGCCCCTGAGGGGCCGGCCTGTAGCTGCCCGGCTACCGAGCTGGAGCCCGGCTGCCAAGTGTCAGCCTGAGTAGCACCACTGGTACCAGTGGGCAAGGCTGGCACATTGCCCTGCCGCGAGGGCGCAGCCCTGGTCCTCTGACCCGATGGCTGACCCCCGTCCGGCGCAGGGCCGGTAAAAGTTCTCCCCCTCGGTCGCGGCTTCATCGCCGGGGCCTTCCGCTTGGGAGCCATGTCTCCCTAGGAGAAGAAAAGCAGGATCCCTATCCAGGGATCGAAATCCTAGCGCCTAAGCACCGCAGTAGCCAAGCAAACCAAGGCTCCGCGTGCGTTAATCCTCCTTTCCTGACCGGGAAACGAACTGCAAGGGCTCAATAGCTGAAGACTAAGAGGAAAAACAGCGACGGAGAAAACTTCTCCTCTCCGTCGCTGTTTCTAAAATGGCAGCTCGTCTGCCTCGTGGCCATCCCTTTTATAGAGGGGTGGCCACGCCCCCTAACTCACCCGGATGTCTGAGTCCAGGGGCCCTCCGCAAAGAGCGCGGCGGCCATTTTGGTGCCGCACTTTCATTATGTTACCACCAGTTTTTCTTCCTCCAATTTTGTTATTGCCCATGTTTCAGATGCATACACCATTGCTGGTAACACTGCTGTATTGAATATATTTGCCCTGATATTCTTCAGCAGACTCTCATCTGTTAGCACTGTTTGGTTTGTATTAACAGCAATCCAATTCCAAGCTGCTATGCTTCTTCTTATCCCATCTCCACATGGTACGTTATCTGGTTGGATATGCTGACTGAGGTAGACATAATCAGCTACTTCTTCAATTTCAATTTCATTTAAAGTGATGGAACCCTGAGCACATTGGCTGTTTCTCATCCATTTTGTTTTTGTTAAATTCATCTCCAACCGAACATGTTTAGAAGAATTCACTAGTTGCTGGAGTTTATATTGCAGATCACCAGGGCTGTTTCCAGAAAGGACACAGTCATTGGCAAACAGAAGGTGGATCAGACTTTCTCCATCAACCTTAATACTACTTTTAATTTGATTTTACAAAAGAGATTGAGATTTTACAAAAGAGATTGGTTGAGAGTGGAATAGCTTCTTCTAAAGCCTGCTTGTTCTCTGCTGAGTTCTACATCTTTGAATACTCTTTGTAGAAGAATTCTAGTAAACAGTTTACTAGACAGTTACAGGTAATAATTCCTTGGACTATGGAAATGCAGAAAGCAAAGTTCTCACATTCTCCAGGTTCAAAGCACAACTCATGTTCTGTGTCAAGAAAATGAAAACATTATTAACAGGTTGCCTAAGGCACAGAAATCAATAGAACATTGAAAAGAACTCAGTAGAGCAAACAATGCTTGCCATACTCTGATGACAAGCTTATATGCCTGGAAATCTATACCAACCTGACAAGTAATCCTAGCTTGGAAACAATTACACGATGTTAGATGGTAAACCAATGTGAAAATATAATCTGATTACAATGAAGTGGAGGCCAACTCAAAACATTTATTACTTTAAACAAAGGAAAATGCTGTACCCACACAAATTTAATGTAAAGAAACAGAGGAATCAGCTGGATCTTACTTCTGCTCTAGTAATGGAGGACAACATTTTCTCCAAGGTAGAAAGCAGTATATGAGACACAGGCTATGCCTTGTGACTCCCATTGTTCTCAAAATCTCTTTGCTGCTCTCTACTTAATAATAGTGACAGCTCTACACCTTGATATGAATCTCACACCTTCTCACCAATGTATCTCCTTTATTGAGTCAGAGAACAACTATACCATGACAGTTGTCACAAACTTTAGGGGAATAAGTAGGAGCTTAATTTGCAATTGACAACTGCATGTATCTTTGTATAGTGTTTCAGAATGCATCAGTGAACTGCAGTTTTAGATATTTCTAATTTAACTGTATAATTTGTGGCTTTCAGTTTGTGATTTGAGATAGAATGTTATTTGGAATGGGCTCTTAACAAGGAATTGTGTTATAAATAAAATAATATGATATAATATCTGCAGAAGTACAAAGAATAGCCACATTTTAAAATAGAGTTGTTAGTGTGTTGAAATTCCAGCACAAAGAAAGAAATAGGCAAACCCACAAAGAGCATAGTAAGAAAGAAATGAAAATATATCTGTGAACCAGCCGAACATTGCTAAATATTTCTTGTCATTGGTCTGGGTCTGGGCCTTGGACTGGGTCTTGGGTGGTCTTCTTGTGCTGTATCCAAATCCGAATATTGGCAATCCTCATAGTGTTTAGCCATGAAGACTGTCCTGAGAATATAATGCAGTGCCCTTTCATTTGCCTTCCGCATTGCAGTGTCACACCCATACCACTGATCCAGTTCCGTGAGTCACTTTCTGGTCCTGTGCCCTTTTGGCACACAAAGTCCTCATTGGCCCCAGGCCAGTATTGACGAAGCTTCTGCCCTCCATCAAGATGGATTCAAGTGGAACCATCCCTCTCCCTGTGGACTTTGCCACCCAAGCCGTTAGTACCCAGGGTTATTCTTCTCTTAGCCTGAAAATATTACCAATTAGTGTGACTACAAAATCCAGAGAACCTAGCCAACATTACCCTTTTAAAGTTTTAGTTCAGGAAGTAACTGTTTTAAATCTCTTTCCTTGGGTGCAGAGGTTCCTGTGTTCAGAATCCATCTGAATTGCTGTAAGTCTATTAGTTCAGCAAGCATCCAAGGGGTAAATTTTATTGACCTGAATTCTTTGTGCATAAAACATCATTCCAACTAAGTAAATCCAGCTTATTCTTGTGTAAACTGAGGTTTATTGTGTGAAATATAATATTAGGTTTCTTCCCATTTCCTGTTGGTAGCATAATTTTCTTTTGAATTAATTAGGACAAGTGGATTGCTACAGCTCAATTTGTCTGACGATCATAATTTATTTTAAGGTTTGTCCTGGTTAATGTGTTCTTTAAGCAACAAAGAGCTCTTGTGGTTGAGATTTCAAAGCTCTGAATGTCAAATGGACAAAAGGACATGTGTTCTAATATGTCACTTCTAGAGTCTGACAACATTCCTCCACCTCTTTTTGTTCTTCTTATAACACTCAAAAAGGGACTAAAATAAGTCTTAAATATACAGGTATATGTGAGCATTTGTGTGTGTGTGTGTGTGTGTGTGTGTGTGTGTGTGTGTGTGAGTGTGTGTGTGTAATACTAGCTGGTTGCCCAGCCTTGCTTGGGTTTTTGTCACCCCTGTGTTATTATATTTGTAAAGCCCAAAGCACCCTCAAAGGGCATCAAAACATGAAGCGTGGCCCATGGCCTAACCGGCTGCCCTTCTCAGGGCAGCTTTGATGGCTTCACCAAGATGGCTGGAGTCTCCAGCCCATAAACTATCTGTTTTGTGAACTCGCTACCCACTTAGCAAGAGAACTTGCCTGCTTCCTCTCCTGAGGGTCCCTGGCAGCCTCTCTCCTTTTTTACTGTATGGGACCAAAGACAACAGAACAGCCGAAGGGTTGGCTTAACACAGGTTTATTGCATGATGATCTGGTGGAGCATGAGGTAATGGCGGTGATACATCTCTATATATACAGTAGCATTATACATTTGAATCTTGTAGCACGGTAGCTCATTGGCTGCTACCGGCGTGGCCTCGCCCAGGCACGCCTCTCTTCAGTAGTTCTTTCTCCTGCTGCTGAATGCGGGGAAGGTTTTCCCGCGGCTGTCCGTGATTGAGCAATGTGAACCATGTGAGACTGAACGCTCGCAGCTGCCCTCTATGGGCTGCTTGCTCGCGTTCCTTTACAGCTGAGATACATTGTATTTGGAGTGGTTACATTCTTATCAGTACAGAGAACATGCATACATAACATCCCTCCCCCCTAGGATGGGACGAAGTCCCGCAACCATTGTGGCTTGCCGCACGTGCGCTTGGGGCGTGCTTGCGCCTGACCTAGTACAGGAGAGCCTGTGATCCCTGACTCCGTGGGTGCTTGCCCTGCAACGGAAAACGGGGATTCGTTAGTGGCTCTGTGGGGCGTCCGTGCCTGCCTTGTGCTGGGGGATGGGAATGGAATGAACAGCTGGGAAGTGAACCCCTGCCTGTTGCTCTCGGACCCCGGGGACCCTCCTATTGTGAACCGCGGAACCGATGAGGATGCCCTTGTGGTTCTGCTACCTTCTGTTCCCCGCTCGGGGGACCTTGAGACTGTGGTGGGCGGACTCACCGTCGCCTCCTGTCTTGGGGGTGTCGGTCTCCGGGAAATTGGTGCTATGTTGCATTCTAACTCACAGGGGCTACTGGGACTGGAAGTACCAGGGGCTGAACTGAAACCCCTCTTTTCGCTAGGACGGGTGGGGGACCACTCCGCTAACTCCCCCTGGTACTGTAAATCAAGGTCTAAACTTCTTGGGGAATCTGTGTTTTGGGGACACTTCCGAGGGATATGTGTGAGATCGGGGCTCTTCCTTTCCGCCGCAAACTCCCGCAAAACATCTCTGAGGATCGATTCCCTTTCCTCCCCCCTTGGTGGGGACCCATGTCCCCCTTTTTCTCCCCCTTGGGCTAAGCGGGTGGGGGAGTACCCTAACGCTGATTCGTGGCTATTTTCGTCTTCGTCCTGCTCTCCGGGGATTCTGCGCCTGAGTTGATCCGCGTGCTGCCTCCACAGGAGGCCTGTATTGGTCTCCATGCGGTATGAAACGGGGCCGGTTTGTTCTATTACAATGCCGGGCACCCAGGCTGGTCCCGCGCTGGCGTAGTTCCGGCAATGCACGGGGGCACCTACGCTGAAGCTCTTTGTGGAATCCATCCCTACATTCCGCCCTTTGTCCTCTACCCTTGTGGGGTCTAGTTTGGAGATTACCGTGGCCAGCTTCCTGCGCATTAACAACTCCGCGGGGGAGTACCCTGATGCTAGTGGGGTGACCCTGTACCCTAGCAGGAATTGGCACACTTGTAAGTCGAGACCTCCGGGGCCCATGCGCCGCAGCGCGTCCTTAGTGGTGCGCACGAGGCGCTCTACTTGGCCGTTGGTGGCCGGGTGGAAAGGGGCGGAGGTGATGTGCCGAACGGCGTTGAGATCCATGAATGCCCTGAACTCGGCGGACGTGAAACAGCTAGCGTTATCGCTGACGAGGGTATCGGGTAAACCGAACGTGGAAAAGACCCTCCGTAACTGTTTGATTGTTGTGGACGAGGAGGTGCTCGAGACTGGGATGACCTCCAACCACTTGGAGAACACATCCACCACAAGGAGGAAAAGCGCTCCCCTGAACGGGCCTGCAAAGTCTACGTGTACCCGGGACCAGGGCCCCCTCGCTGCGTCCCACTCCCTATGTGGCAAACGAGCCTCTTCTGGCCTGGAGCTTTGGCACTCTTCGCAAGTGCCGACCATGTGCTCAATGTCGGCGTCTAGCTGGGGCCACCAGAAGTAACTGCGGGCTAGTGCCTTAGAGCGGACGATCCCCGGGTGGCTGACGTGCAGCAGCTTAAGCACCCTCGGCCGGAGGGACGTGTGGATCACTACCCGCTGTCCCCACAAAAGGCAACCCCTCTCTAGGGACAACTCTAATTTTTTTTTGAAAAATGTGTCGAATTCCGCTGCTGGGGAAGACACGGGCCACCCTTTCTGTACCCAGGAGCAAACTGTAGCTAACGTTTTGTCCTTGCCGGTCGCTTTGGCGATGTCGGCCGGTACTACTGGAGGGGAGTCTAGGACCTCTATCATTAAGACCTGGTGGTCCCTCTCTTCCTCGCCCACGTGGCAGCAATCCCGGGGAATGGGGGACCTCGACAGGGCATCCGCATGGCTGATCTCCTTCCCTGGCCGGTACACCAACGCGTGCTGATACGCGTTGAGAAAGCATTCTCGGGGACAGGATTTGGGGTGTGGGCTTATCTGCGGTGAAAATGCCTAGCAATGGCTTATGGTCAGTCACTATGGTGAAGGGGCGGCCATACACAAAATCATGAAATTTCTTGGTCCCCGCGATTATCGCTAGTGCTTCCCTGTCTGTCTGGGCGTAGTTTCTCTCCGCTTGGGACAAGGACCTAGAGTAGAACGCTATCGGGGCCTCCCTCCCGTCCTCCAGCACGTGGCATAACACCGCCCCCACCCCCACCGGGGATGCATCGCATATCAGGACCACTGGGCGTTTGGGATTGAAGTGGATCAGTACAGCATTTGATGCCAGGAGTCGCTTCAGGTCATTGAAAGCCTTCTCATGGTCATCGCCCCACTTCCATGCCTCGTCCTTTTTTAACAATTTGTGTAGCGGTTCCGCCACGGCTGCCTTCCGAGGAAGGAAGGAGTGGTAGAAGTTGAGCAGTCCGAGGAACGACTGCAGCTCGGGCTTGGAGGTGGGGCGAGGGGCCTTCTTGATGGCGGCCAACTTGGATTGGGATGGCCTTATTCCCTCGGGAGTAACACGGAACCCTAGGAACTCAACCTCAGTTGCGAAGAAAACGCATTTGTCTTTCCGCAACCGCAACCCCGCCTTTTCGAATATTGCCAGGACCTTTCCCAACCTTTTTGCTAATTCGGCCCGGCTCCCCCCTGTAATCAATACGTCATCAAAGTAGGGTAACACCCCCTCTAACCCCTTCAGGAGGCGTTCCACGAGTGACTGGAAGATCCCGGGTGCCGAATTCACGCCGAATTGGAGGCGCGTTACCTGGAACGCCCCTTTGTGGGTGACTATGGTCTGCGCAGCAGCTGCGGCGGGGGTCACCGGGAGTTGCTGGTAGGCTTGGGCCAGGTCAAGTTTAGCGAAACACCTCCCCCCATGTAACCTGGCCAACAAGTGGCTGACTACCGGCACCGGATACGCATTAGGGCGGATCGCCTTATTGATGGTGCACTTGTAATCAGCGCATATGCGGACCTCCCCGTTGGCCTTGAGCGCTGTTACAATTGGAGTTTCCCACTCCGCAGAATCAACAGGAACAAGAATCCCCTGGCCCACCAATTTGTCCAACTCCGCCTCTATTTTGTCCTTTAGTGCGAAAGGCACTCTGCGCGGTTTAAGTCTGATTGGACGTACTCCAGGGTCCAGGTCGAAAGTCACTGGGGGGCCCTTGAATTTTCCGAGTCCCTTTTTGAAAACCTCGGGGTGCGCGTCGCACACGCTCTGTATTGGATCAGTCCCGGCGGCGTGTACTCCCACGGCGTGCACCCCCCCAATGAACAACCCCAGGGGCTGGAACCATTGAGTCCCGAGGAGGCTGCATTTACCTCCCTTGAGGATGACTAGGGGAAGCGTTGCGGCGTGCTTTTTAAACTGGACCTGGAACTTCCCAACCCCCAACACCGGGATGCGGTTCCCTTGCACGTCCTTCAGCGTGGACCTCAACGCTTTGAGCTTGGGCCGCACGTGAGGGGCGATTTTCAGGAACTCTCCCTGGGAAATGATAGAGTATGAAGAACCCGAGTCCACCTCCATCCTAACAGGGGCCCCTTGTATTACTACCTCAACGAAGTATCGGGGGTGCTCCGTGGATACGCTGAAAACCGGAGCGTCGTCCTCGCTGTCGTCGGAGATGCGCCCTACTCCGTCCCGCTTCCTCGTGGTCCGGGTGCCGTCCTTGGGCCTCGTGGTGCGGTCCTGCCACGCCGAGCGGTCTGGGGAACTCCTCTTGGCCTCGCGCCGTTTCCGGCAGACCTTGGCGATGTGCCCGCGCCGGCCGCAGTTGTGGCACTCGGCCTTGCGGAATGGGCATTTGGCACGGGCGTGGGCGGCGCCGCAGCCGTCGCAGCGCCGGCCCTCCTTCTGGACCTTCCGGACGTCCTTGTCGTCGCCGCTCTCCACGGACGAGTTCGAAACTCGCCGGGCCGCGCGCACCAAGCTCTCTGCCTTGGCGGGTTTCGGGCGCCAGTCTTGGAGCTCTTGCACCCTGGCCGTCAGGGCTTCCGCGGCCTGTGCCGTGTCGAGGACTTGTTGCCACGTGGGAGGCGGCTCCTGTTTCATCAGCGCGCGCTGAGTCTCGGTGTCCCTCAGGCCGCAGAGCAGGCAGTCCCGGAGGGTGACTTCTGGGGTCTCCCACTTGCATGGGCCGGCGGCCAGCCGCAGGGCCGCGGCGAACTCGGCGACCGATTCCCCGGGCGCTTGGACTCGCCTCCAGAACGCGCTCCGAGCGGGGAACATCGCTATCGCGGGCCGGAGGTGGGCGCGCAGCACGGCCAGGAGCTCTTTGGCTTTGAAGTCGCTCACCCTCCTCGGTGCGATCAGGTCCACCAAGGTCCTCTTGGTCTCGTGTCCGAGCATGCGGACGAAGATGGCCCTCTTCTTGTCCTCATCCGAGACTTCGAGCTCCACCAGCGCTCCATTGAAGTCTATCTCAAACAGCTCCAAGTCTCCCGGCTTCTTGATCTCGTAGCCGGCGCATGTCTTGGTCCCGTGGGCAGCCATAATCCCACCTTCGTCGCCAGTTTACTGTATGGGACCAAAGACAACAGAACAGCCGAAGGGTTGGCTTAACACAGGTTTATTGCATGATGATCTGGTGGAGCATGAGGTAATGGCGGTGATACATCTCTATATATACAGTAGCATTATACATTTGAATCTTGTAGCACGGTAGCTCATTGGCCGCTACCGGCGTGGCCTCGCCCAGGCACGCCTCTCTTCAGTAGTTCTTTCTCCTGCTGCTGAATGCGGGGAAGGTTTTCCCGCGGCTGTCCGTGATTGAGCAATGTGAACCATGTGAGACTGAACGCTCGCAGCTGCCCTCTATGGGCTGCTTGCTCGCGTTCCTTTACAGCTGAGATACATTGTATTTGGAGTGGTTACATTCTTATCAGTACAGAGAACATGCATACATAACACCTTTCCTCCTCTGTCCACTAGACTCCTACCCTGTCCTGCCAGCTCCACTAGCCAAGGGGTGGGGCCCTGTGATGTCACAAAGGCCCAGACCTGGTCAGCCCTTGGGATTGGTTGATCAACCAAGGATCAATTTGGGGGGGCATAAACCCCAAAATGGGTTCCAAGATCCCCCCACAGTGCTGATCTTGCAAGCCCAAGGTAGGTGTGTGCCAAGTCTCAGCAAGACCGGCCCAGCAGTGCCGGAGCCTTTTGTGCATATACAAACAGAGATCTCTGTTTTGTAGATATACTATAGATGTAGATATATCACCAAATGCTTAGCTCTGAAAAGGAGTAATTAAATTCCAGAGCTGTGGCTCAAGTGTTTCTCATTAGTAAGCAATTTATTTACATTAAAAAACAAATAAGCATATGCTGTTTATCCCTTAATTTCACCTCAATATGTCTGCTGTTACTTCTCTTGTTGAAATTATTTTCTCAGAAGGACTTTAAGATCCAAAAGAAGTGCTATATTACATATCCTGTGATAAAATAGGGATGCAATGCTTGTTCACACTCCCAGATATTTGAATAATGAAGATATTCTAGGTAACTTGAGAGACACCAAATACTTCCTTTCTTTGACAAAACATCTGCTAGATGTCAAGGCAAGATTAAATAGAATCCTCTTTTAATCTTGTTTATCTTGATGGGGCTATACAATTATAATTTGCTCTTAAATGCTTGTCTGGTGTGATTTATCAGCTTTTCTATCAAGAAACCTTCAGTATTTGGCAGAAATATTTACAAGTAATTAGATCATCTTTACTGGCCCTAGAAAAGGGATAAGTACAGTTGAGAGCCACTTTTCAAATTTCATGGTAGGTTGAAGACTTTAATTGCAAATACAGAGGTTAAAGAAGAGAAGTGTTGCCAAAGAGGCTAATTTGCAACTTTAAAAAACCACTACAGTACTTTTTAAATGGGTTTCATTTTCCAAAGAGGAAAAGTCTTCATGTACTCTGATGGACCAAAAGAATGATTTAGAAAAACACACAAGTGAGAGTATGGGAGCACTAAGGCAATTCTCTGGCAAGATCTGAGGTAGCTCCAGTATTCACAGGATAAGTTCCCCAGAGGTAGCTTTGATATTCACAGAATTAGGCCCCCAGCTTGGAAGGCAGCACTATACTTGTTGGGTTAGACCAGGAGTTCTCAACCTTTTAAAGCCGGGCCCCAGGTCTTGCTCCCTCAGACAGCTTTGGGGGCCAGATGGCCATTTTGTGCTTCCTCCACCACATGGCCCTTCCTGGTGTGGTAGAAGCAGTTTTGGGGGGGGGGCACATGAAATGGTGATGCGGGTCGCAGGTTGAGAATCCCAGGGTTAGACCCTTGTTACTCCAATATGATGGGATATGGAACATTCTTGGGCCAAATCTACCATCTTTGGTACTGGATGGGGCTACATTGCCCCAGACAGACCCGATGCACAACTTGGGGGTCCTCCTGGGCTCATGACTACTGCTTGAAGAGCAGGTGGCAGTCGTGGCCAGGAGGGCTTTTGCACAACTTTGTGTGATTTGTCATTTGCGCCTGCTCCTGGACCAGGACTCCTTGCTCATGGTCACCTCTAGACTAGATTATTGTAATGCACTCTACATGGGGCTGCCCTTGATGACCATTCAGAGGCTGCAGTTGGTCCAGAACGCAGCCACCCAGGTGGTGATGGGGTGTGGGTGTTATGCCCATGCCTCACCACTGCTCCAGGAGCTGCACTGGTTACAAGTTTGCCTCTTGGTGCAATTCAAGGTGCTGGTGATGACCTTTAAAGCCCTACATGGTAGTGGGCCAGGATATCTAAGAGACCATGTCTCAACAAGAATGTCTGTCCATCCAACCAGAGAAGACCGGAGGGGCTCTCTAATTGTACATTGGCTAGAGGTGCTTGTCTCTCTAGCACAAGAAGGAGGGCCTTCTTTGTGTCCACACCAGCCCTATGGAACCTCTTACCAATAGAATTACGGCTGCAGACGGAATTGCTGCCCTTTAGGAAAGAACTTAAAATCTGGCTGGCGGGGCAGGTGTGGGACACTGATAGAAGTGTGACCCCCCGCCTGCTGGCTCATATAAAGTATAATTAAGATTCTCCCTTTTTATGCAGATGGGGTGGGTGATATCTTAATGGGGATGGTTTTAAATAATTTTATTGTGGATGTTTTTGTTTTTTATGTCCTTATTTGTGAGCCACCTGGAGTCACTTCAGCAAGGGTGGTGGTGATACAAATGTAAATAAATAAATAAATTCTTCAGTGTAGGAACAGACAAATCACACCAGCTTTCACAAATTTAGGAATTTTTTGAAAATTTGAAGAAATATAGCTAAGGATCCACTTTCTAAGAGCAAGGGATAGATCTTTTTACAGTTTCAAAGAACATGATTTTATAACATACAAAAATGAACATGTCAAATGAGTTACAGAGTTCCATTAGCAAAGTGGTAGCCTATGTGGTCTGACATTTAGCTTTATCAGTTTTCTGAAGTTACATTGCTTGCACCTGCTAAGCAAAGCATAGATCTCTAAAATTATACTTTCTTATAGTTTGGCCTTTTGCAGTTTTTCTAATTTGTAAACCCGTCTAAATTTTCCTCCCATCAATAAAGCATCAGATTCACCCTCCCTCCTTTTCCATAGGTAACATCCTCATCCTGCTGCAGATGTTGAGCTGAGAGCTCTTGTGAATGTTCTGAAGCATCATAAGCTCCAACTGGAGGCCCTATGAGGCTGAGCTATATAAGTGGCTTTTCCACCTAAAATCTGTCTCAACAAAGATCACTGGACTTGTGGTTACTTAGATCATTATTAGTGCTGGTGCCTGTGTAGTAACTTCTTCACTTCTCCCCCTTCTTTTCCAGATGGAACCAGTTTATCCTAATTGGTAATAGGCTTTTTTGCAGGCATCTTACTGTGTTGACCTAGAGACACATCCTTTTCAGAGGAGATAATGTCACAATTGCTACATCTCAGAGAGCTGCACACATACTCTCTTCTCCCATCTCCTGGGAGGGGCTTCAAAATCAAAAGTGACTCCACATTGTGTCACTTCACATTGTTCTCTGATGGGCCTTCCATTTGTTACACGGATCCCATTCATTCACAGAGGTGAGGGTGGGTGGGTGTTAACCACACAAAAATTGTGGGAGAATTCCAATCAATAGAATTTGTGAGTAAATGTTGCAGAAGTTCTTAAACTGTATGAAGCATTGCATGAGCTCAATGCCAACACATTACACAATGGAAATGTTTACTCTTTGGGGGGGCCAAAGGTGCAATTTAAGCTTTCTTGATCATCTTAAATGCATTTAACTGAACCAAGAACAGTGATCTCCTTTGAATGAAATCTTAAAATGTTGACATTACTTATTAAAACAGAGTCCCACAATTTCCCTTGATAGCAAAGTGTCATGTGAAATAGCCAAAATATGTTAGAACACAGGGACAACATTTTAAAACATAATTGAAGTCTTTCTAAGTCATTTGACTGGAATTAATTCTGAGCCCACTAACAGAGCAATAACATTTAATGTCAATCATTTAAAAGTGTTCTGCATCATAAGGGAAGAAAGGTATTATCAGGTCTAAGAATTAGCTGAAGTGTCAAGCGAGTAAATAGCCTGTCACACTGCTATTAATACTGCTTAAGCTCTAAGGCATAGTTCCAATACATAAATGAAAATGAAGAAGACCTAAGAACTGGTAGTGTTCACCAGTTGTTCCACCTTTGAGAAACCCAAGGACACAAGCCCTAGTTTGCCTTTCTAACACAGTAGTTCTCCCATACACACAACCTCAATAAGAATGTGTTTTCTCTCATCCTCCCCATTAATGAATCAGTGTTCCATATTATATGGGTCTACTCAGAAGACATGGGAAAAGAACTCTAGCTCAGTTGTAGAGTTTGTGATTTTAAATATACTTGTTCTGGATGTCTCTATAAAAAAGGCAAATGCAGAGAACATGTTCTATGGTTTCAATTTATCCTGTGTCATAGGGGCGTTGTCTCTCTGACATTGGTGTCCTTTGGAACTTTCCCTCAAGAACTTCAGAAGGAATGGCCTGGCAGCAGATTAACGTAAATGTCATCCAATGACTTGGTGTCTCAAATTGGAGCAGGTACCGGTGCTGGGCAACGATGTCTCTCCAAGTCTCTGGAGCCAGAAAGGATTGCTGGACAGTGCTTGCCAATCAGTATCAACTGATTGCCCAGATGAGCCAATTGTCTGAATTGAGATAAGGCAGCTTCCTATTTCCCTATTTGTCTTTGACTGCAGCAGAAGTGAGCTTCACAGATCTTCCAGAGTACACATTAGAGCAGGGGTTCTCAACCTTTTCAAGCTGAGAACTGAGTCATTCTTCCTCAGACAGCTTTAGGGGCCAGACAGCCATTTTGCCCTGCCTGCCACACATGGCACTTCTGGGTGTGGCGGCGGCGGCGGCGGAAAGTCCCATGAAATGGTGTCATGAGCTGCATCTGGCCCCTGGACCATAGGTTGAGAACCGCTGCATTAGATTCTGAAACACCTGAAAAATACAGGACTATTTCATTTATTTGGCATAGTTTACATTCATACCATGTATTTCTTCCAATAACACCACTCTTCCTTCGCATGTGATCCTCCAACCACCACCACCCCAACAAGCTGACAGGCTAAAAGGAAGAGACAAGCCCAAGTTCACCAAGTGGTTTCTTTGGCTTGGTTAGGATGAAAACTAAGTTCTTCTAAATCCCAGGCTTGTAGTAGATGACAAGCGATGACTGTGTTCTACTCCATTAGCACTATTCCTGCAAAACTAATTCATTAGTGTCAGCAGTAATGACATTTGTGTCAGCACTAATGACAATGACAGACCTTCTGTAAGACCAGGCTTCAGATGCTAAATAAGTAATATGATTGTCATTTTTAGTGATATTCAGCCCACTCATTATCACTATCCCTATCCAAAATAATTTCAGAATAACATCATCATCATCATCACCATCATCAAATTTAATTTGCATGCCGCCCACTCGCAACACGACTCAGGGCAGCTAACAACAAACAGAGCATATTAGCAAGTGGTACCTGCTTCACTGCGTAGTGGATCCTTACCTACGCTTTGGGCGGCGACCGCCTGCGGCAGCCTTGCCTTGAATGGTGGTGGTGCCGTGGTGGGTGCTGTGGCTGCCTATGGTGGCCTTACTGCTGTGGTTCCCTGCACCTGTGGTGGCCTCGGCTTGGGCACCAGTGCGTATTGCCGAATGGAGCACCACATTTGGAGCGCTCCGTTTGGTGGGTATCCTCCATGTTACCACCTCCCCGCTTGGGAGGCTCCCCTGGCTGGCTGGCATTTCAGCCGTAGGATGGAGGGTGGCCCTTCTCCAGAACGCAAGAAGCCTGCATGGAGTTCCAGGGGGTGCTGCCACCTGGAACTGCGGGCAGGCTTTTGCGCCTGCACAGATTCCCGTGCATGTGTATTACCACCTCCCCGGCAATTTCATACTGCCAGGGGGGGGCCTTCGCATCCAGTTTTTGGGGTGAAAGACAATGGGGGCCGCTGCCAGTAGCTCGTGCCGGCCTGGCCACGTGCACCAGGTTGGCTGGGAGTGGGTTTCTGGGGGGAGGGCCCCGGTGTCAGCTGTGGCCAGCATCTCTGGCTGGCTGTGAACCATGGCAGGTAAGACATCTGATAGGCATCTGGAAGGAAATTCTGTTCATTCAAATCACATCTTTACTAGAAAAATTGAGATTCATTCATTCATTCACTCCAAATGCAATTTGATCCCTTTCCTATCTATTTGTGCTTACATTTTAGCAATAGGAATAGGCATCATATTGAAAAATGTCTCAAATAGTTGCCAGCATTTTTTTAAAGCAAGAAAAAATATAAAACTGATAACAGAAAATCACACAATGTTTCACTCATACTCACACAAGTATTTGCTTTTGTAACTAATTATTTCTAGTCCCTGGAGCGATATAATGACATAGTAGCAGAATTCAAGTGTTTTCTACAACATTTAAATCTACTGCAGACCGTAAAAATAAGATTTAGATTTAATGTTTTAATGATAAAATCAATACTTTTGCACTAAGCAGGAGGAAGGCATCTAATATTTGAAATGTAACTTCTCCAAAATAACACTAGCATGCAAAAAAATGCTTTTAATGCATTGGCCAAAATCCTTTTATCTGGTTATGGTGGCTCAGCAGGAACAGTATAGGTTTTGGAAGCAAATTGTTCCACAGTAAGAAATGTAGACATTATCAGCTATATACTTCAAACATTTTCAGATTTTGGTCTCTTTTCTTATTCCATATCAATTAGCTGAGCAAAGAGCAAGGATGAAATTGAACTTTATGCAGTGGTGGGCATCAGCAGGTTTGCACCAGTTCGCCAGAACCAGTAGCAGAAATTCTGGCTGGCCCCACCCACCAAGGTTTTGAAATACAGTAGTCCTAATTCAGGTGCAACGCAGAGCATCCCTCCTGGCCACGGCCACCATACCACGCCTACAGTGTGGTAGTAAAAAAATTTGAAGCCCACCACTGATTTTATGTATTACTAGCATTTTTTGCCTGGCCTTGCCAGGCAGATATATTTTGTGTTGGTGGTGGTGATTGTTTTTGGGTGGTGTGTGTGTGTGTGTGCATGCATGTGTGCACATGTGTGCGCATGTGTGTGCATGTGCGTGTGTGTGTGTGTGTGTGTGTGTGTGCGCACACGCACACACAGGGAGAGAAACACACACAGAGGGAGAGAAAGCCGTGCGGGGAGAGGAGGGGCTCCCCCCTCCCCCCAAAGCCATGGTGATGCCAGTGCCAGCCTTTGGGGTGGCAGGGAGATGGGCTCACCATGCTACTCCACTAAAGCCATGCGGGGAGAGGAGGTGCTCCCCTCCTCCTCCCTGAAGCTATGGTGAGGCCGGCGCCAGCCTTCAGGGCAGCGGGGAGATGATGGGTTCTCCCCGCTACCCTGTCAAAGCCAGGTGGGGAGAGGAGGGGATCTCTCTCCTCCTCCCTGAAGCCACGGTGAGGCCGGTGCCATCCTTCGGGGCAGCAGGGAGATGATGGGCTCTCCCCGCTACCCTGCTGAAGCCATGCGGGGAGAGGAGGGGCTTCCCCTCCTCCCCCCGAAGCCACGGTGAGGCCGGTGCCAGCTTTTGGGATGGCTGGGAGACAATGAGCTCTCCCCGCTACCCCGCCGAAGCTGTGCAGGGAAAGGAGGGGCTGCCCCTCCTCTTCCCCCCCAAAGCCATGGAAGGTGATGGCTTCCCTCTGGGAGTCAAAGGCCGAGAAGGGAGCACCATTCTCGTTCTTCGTCTCCCAGAGAGAAGCGGTTCATTTTCCTTGGGTGGGGGCCAAAGATTTCGGCCCCCAACCTCCATGTAAGATTATGGTTTACCTCTGGGATTCGAAGGTCAAGAATGGAGCGCCATCCTTGGCCTTTGTCTTCCGGACATGCCGGCCGGTTTTTTAAAAGTGTGTGCTACTTGCCCCACCTCCTCTGCATTCGCATCCTTCAGCCTGATTGGAGTGGAGGATGCTGAGAGGTGTACTTTTTTGTTCTGGTTTGGGGGTGGTTGCCCCACTCTCGGCTGTCTGACCCTTGCAGCGATGCTTGCAGGGTTGAAAGGTAAGTGTGGCTGGCTCGGTACAGGATGGTTGGGCCAGTTGTGGCCACGCATGCCCAACACACATGGCCCAACCCCCTTCTTATAGGTAAAGATTGGAACCAATGCAGGAAACAGCCCAAAATACTGACTTATATAATATATTTAAAGTATAAGGCAAGAAAGGACTATAAACATAGAAGAACATTTCCTAACAAATAATGGAACTATGGGTAATCTCTCACCTTTACAAGACAAATCTACAGTTTGCATAAGAATAAGATCAGGATTGGCATGGTGCGTAAGAAAGTACAGTACAGTATCTACAAAGTAAACATGGAATCCCGCGTTGATAAAACAAAGCATTTGTGAGTAAGTTGTCTAATTTAAAAAAAAATGTTTAGTACTGCATCCTGACTCTTGAGTTTATTTATCAAAAGCATTCTTCACATGAATCACTATGTTCTAGATAAAAGCTTGGGAAAATAATGCCATTTTAATACTCTGTAAAATAAAAATATACTTTCTCCAGAGTAAAGCAGAAATATAGTAAACCCACTTACCAGGCAGGTGAAGCACTTCAAACTTTATGTTTCTTCTCTGACACTGTTCCAGTTTGTTCTCATCTTATTTACTTTCCAAAAAGGTGGCAGAATCCATATCTGAACCACAGACAGCTTCACTGGTTTATAGTGAGAAATTAAAAGAATGTCTGCTAAATTCTTTATTGTAATTAGTTTAGGTCATTTTCACACAAAAAGACATGGGGAATTTTAATACTCTGAACGATTTCTCACCTCCAGAGCTCTTCCCTCCATTAGTGAAGGTATCTGTATTTTGTGACAACTGCTTTTATTCCCCTGTCACTTCAACAAGCAAAATACACATAGGCCCAACATGCAAAAAAAAAAAAAGGGGGGGGGGGAACTGGCTGATTATTCAGACAAATACAAACAACATATCCAATGCTTCAGATTTTTAAACAAAGCTGCAGTCATTCTAGTTTGAGAAATTTGTATAATGTGAGAACTCTTTTTGACAGCACCAGGCTGTTTCTTACCATCTTTGCTGGCCAGGTAAAAATTTTTACAACTCTATGTGTGTGAGAATGTAATGGACAAGAAATTTTCCTCATCACAGGAGCTTGGCCAGAAGGTGGAGGAGATTTTCCTTGTTTCTCTAATGCCAGCCATTTCTAAAAGATTTTTTTTTCTTCCTGATAAACCCAGTGGTAGGGGAGTTACTGTGCCATTCACTAATGGTATAATTTTGACACTTCATTTCATTGAGGAAAGGTATATTTTGGAGCCTTCAATCAGATGAGAGCTGTAGTTTGAGGGTCTGTTTGGGACATGTATTGATAAAATGAAGAGCTCTAGATCAGGTAGATCCATATTTTTTCCTGAAAATAGGTATTTTATAGCTCCTCTTCCCATCCTCTCAAGGACTATTGTATGGCTTCCCAAATTAGATGAATAGTGCAAAGTTGGGAAACCTTTCTAACCAAAGCTTTAAAATGTTACTCTTTTTTTGCCTACAACATTCAGAATTCCTGAATCTGAGAGCTGCAAAAAAACAAAACAAAAACACCATTATTTTCAAGATTCTGCTACTAATAACATCAAAATATTTTTGTCTATTGTACTCGTAATGCTTCCAATTGATCATTCTGGGTAGGCACAACATGGTTCCCCTATCCCAGTGATGGTGAAACTTTTAGAGACTGAGTGCCCAAACCGCAAATCAAACCCCACTTATTTTTCTCAAAGTGCCAACACAGCAACAGGGGAGGGAGGAACCACTCCCATTGGGCTGCTGGGCAGAGGGATGGGGTGAACTCTGTGCTGGGAGAGGGAGGAAGTGCTCCCATTGACCTGCTGCACAGAGGGGTGGGGCAAACTCTGTGCTGGGATGACTGCACCGCTGCCCACAGAGAAGGCTTCGAGTGCCACCTCTGGCATGCATGCCATAGGTTCACCACCGCTGCCCTAAACTTTGTTTAAAAAATGGAGAATATTCTACATCAACATTTCTAAAATGTACTCCATAGATAGTGTGCTTAGGATTTTCATCAAAGTTCTGGAATACATTTCCCCTCCTGGTAGAACCAAGAATTCAGGAAAATGAAAGAATCTTCTTATTACAACTGACTAAACTGGAGTTTCTTTGGACGGAACCCCTTAACTTGTCTATACAGTTCATCAAAAGGAAACATGTATTGTGGGGTATAGCTGTGAACAGTAGTTATTAGTAGGAATGAAGGATTTCCAGACAGGTAAAAGTTTGAAAGATTTTAAAATACAAAACAGAAAAGACAGCTATATAATCCAAAAGGCCACTAATATATTTTTACTAGCTGCTTACCCGGCTTTGCTCGGGATGTTTTTTCCTGAGAAGGAGTGTCCGGCGGTGGTGGTGGTGGCAGCAGTGGCTTCATGGCCAGGCCTGGCATGCAGCTGCTGCCCCTTCTCCTGAGAAGGGGTGTCTGGTGGCAGCGGGGTGTCCGGCAGTGGCAGTGGTGGTTTTATGGCTGGCCTGCTGCACTGCCACTGCTCTTCCTCATTCCTCCCTCCAGGCTGGGGCATTCATTGGTGGTGGCAGCGGTTTTCTGTCCAGGACCACTGTGCAGCTTCTGCTCCTCGCCACTCTGGCTCAGTCAGCTGTCTGAGGGGGCATGGTGGAGGGATCCCGTTGGGGTGGCACCTTGCCTTGTCTGGCCTTGGCTCAGCTTGGCCCTGCTGAGGGGTCTCCTGCCACTGTCACCGCCACCTCGCATGCCTTGGCCTCCGCTGCATCTACCACTCTTCCTGGTGCTGCCACATCCGCCACATCCGGCACCAGTGCGTCACCTCTGCTGCCTCCTCTCTGCATCACCCACTGTCGCCTTGCCGCTGCCTCCACTGGTGGCACCTCACCTGCCTCCTCCTCAAACAGCGGTTAAGCTGAGTGAGGCAGGCACATGCACGTGCTCAACAACAGCGGTGAGCTCGAGCCGCAGCTCAACTACTCTGCATGTGACCCCTATGTGCAGTATGTTTTTTCTGATTTTGGGGGGCCTACACCCCACAATGGGTTTTGGGACATCCCCCCCCCCCGTGCTGATCTCACAAGGCCAAGGTATGTGTGCCAAATTTCAGCTGGTTTGCTCCAGGGGTGTGAGAGCCTTTCGAGCATATACAAACAGAGATCTCTGTTTTATAGATATAGATATGGTCTTTTTATTAAGGGAAATCAGAAACACAAGGTATAAAACAATCATACATTTCAAAAAGCTTAAATTTTTATTCTCTGATATGGAGTGTTAAGAGGGCACCTTAAATACAGGGTGAGGGTGAGTGGCAGTGGCTGAGGACCACCAAATGGAGCAGAAGACAACAGGCCAGTAGCATCATTCTTTCTATCTCCTTCAGAAACATACCTTGTCCCTTTTTCTACACCTACTCATATGCAAAAAAGAACAAGAACTCTTTAAGGCCATTAAGCAAAGAAAGCTCCAGTACCTTGGCCATATCATGAGGAACAACATAAAGTATAGAGTTTATTTATTTATTTATTTATTAATTTTTATCCCACCCTCCTGATGAGAAACATCACTCAGGGCATGTCGGAGTCCAGCTCTGGCACAAAATGGCGTGATCAGGGAACAAAGGGAGACTGCAGTCTGAATATCTGGTGCACTCAAACAAAGAAAGGAAAATGCTTTTCCATTGCAATTGAAGTGCATGCAACGGCGCTGCGGGGGAGGCCCGTATCAAAAATTTGTCTGCAAGGTACACCCTGTTTTAGCCATGTGATCTCGGTCCCACAAAGTTATAGGAATGTCCATGACCAGCGGTCGGAGAGAGATCGTTGTTCCCCCAGAGGTTTCAAACCTAATCAAGTGGACACTTTGTTGTGCTGGTTCATACCCACCCACCCCATACACCTCCTGGGTGGGGCAGGTAGGCCATTCAATTGGCCAGTCCTTTTTTTGACACCACTGAAATATCTGCTCCTGTATCAATGAGCCCTGACACCGATCGCCCCCCCCCCCCATGATTAGTGAGTGGGTTGGTCTATCCCTGGTGATGGTAATCAGCGCCATGGCAAGGGAAGTAGGTGTGGCCAAGTTTGACTTTGAAGTCTGCAAAGCATACATGCGCCCTATCTCTTGGCCCTGTGGTATCATGGCAACTTGGGAAGCAGTTGCCGGAATGGTGAAAGTGGCATTGCCAAGGGTGGAGATGGTTCCTGGTGGAACATGGACAGCTGTTGGCAACAAGTCCATTCGGGGGAAAACCACCCCAACCATGCCTTTGGGTAGAATCCCCTGGGCAGATACCGATAGAGGTTCCACAAGTCCCGGAGTGTGAAAATTACAGTCTGCAGAAGTGATTAAAGGCCATCCACCCACAGGTGGGGGCTGTCCCAACCGGGAAGGGGCCATCCTGCCCACCTCCTCCCAAATGTCCTGCTGCTCCCTTAAGGCGTCTTCTATATCCTCTTCTGTAACCTCCTCTCCCCGCCCTGTTATTTCCCCGGGGCATGGGTGTGGCCCTCTGACCAGTTTCCCGACTGCTGCGGGTAAGACCCAGGGTCCTTTTGCTGGACAGTCGAGAGGTTGGCGTTAGGATTTGAGCGGCATTGGTTGGCCCAATGATATCCCTTCTGGCAAATGGGGCATTTTTTGGAGGGAGGTGCTGCCTGCTTTTGGGAGGAGCGGCACTGGGCCCTAAAATGCCCTTCTTTCGCACAACTGAAACACCGCTTGTTTTGGGCTGGATTTGTGGGCAACTGAACTGCAGCTGCCAGAAGCTGAGCTTTGTAACTGAGGGTTCCAACATTTTGACACACTTTCATCATATCTGCTATTGTGGTACCTGGGCGACTATAAATAGACGTAAGAGCACCCTTGCAATCCTCATTGGCATTTTCAAATGCCAGTTGTTTCATGAGCATTTCCCTGGCAGGGACATTTTCAACTTGGCGGTTAAGGGCTCTCATAAGTCTGTTAATAAATTCAGTATAGTGCTCCTTTGCTCCTTGCCTGATCGCTGTAAATCCAGCAACAGAGCTGACACCCTGAGAAGGGATCTTACTCCAAGCACGTAAGACTATCTGTGCAATCTCTCCCAACTGGGCATCAGTGAGTGCCAATTGCTGTGTGGGGGTGGCAAAAATTCCTTCTCCGCATAACATGTCTATGGTGAGAGTAGGACGTGAGTTATGTAGTTCCAAAGCCAGATCTCTCCATTCCTGCATGCAGAGCATGGCTTCTGCCAGAGGCAGGAGTGCCCTGATCATTTGTTTCCAATCAGCCGGCACAAGTTTTTGTGTAGAGATGGCTTCTAACAGGGCTTTTGTGAAAGGTGCATTAGCACCATAGTCCCGGATGCTACCTTTTAATATTTGTAATGAAGGGTCTCATATTGGTGAGGGAGTGCTGGAGCATTTCCGACTGCCGGGGCACCTCGGATGACTGGAAATGCAGTGGTGGGCTCCAAGTCCAGCACAGCCGCAGTTAAAGCAGCAGAGAATGGGGTTTTTGTAGTATTAACAGTGCCTGATGGTGGCAAAGAGGGATATAATGTTCCACCTTCATCAGGTGGTTTCGGAGGCAGTTGTTGCCCATATGGCGGTGGGGGTGCCGTTGGGGATAGAGGATCTTCCGTGGCAGGTGGCAATATTCGTGGCATTGAGGTGGTCGGGCTTTGGGCCAAAAGGATGTTCTTCGGGATAAGTCCCTGAAGGCAGACCCTGACTTTACACCAGGTATGTTGCACTGGAATGGAAACCCTGGGGTGGCCCTGGAAGCAAGTTCTGATCTTGTCCCATGTTTTTAAATCGAGTGTGCCCCCCTCTGGAACCCAGGGGCAGATGTCATCTATGGCACAAACTAATTCCTCCACCTCTTTAGGAATGGTTTTATGGCCATTCTTATTCAAGAGATACACTAAATCCTTACAGTATTTCTGTTGCGGGGAAGTGAGGGAATTTCCCATGTCGATCAACTCACCCAGGATCCAAACGGATGTGAAGGGCACCCTGAAGACCTGGCCGGTCATGGGTGAGCAGCAAGACAGCGCTGAAGACAATAAAATATGAAGAGCCTCACACGGGGCACCACTTGTAGGAGTCCAGCTCCGGCACAAAATGGCACGATCAGGGAACAAAGGGAGACTGCAGTCTGAATATCTGGTGCACTCAAACAAAGAAAGGAAAATGTCTACTGGCCGCACCCATCACGGTATTTATATTGAATACAAGGTTACATATGTCATACACCTCATCAGCATATCAGGTGCTCATACATCAGGCACCTCATCAGCCTATCAGAGCATAGCAAGCATAACCTTATATAGAAGCGTGAGAAAGGCACTTTTACCTCTGTCTGCACCTGCGCAGAAATCTATATCCGGCTGCGTCAGCCTTGGGGGGTGGGTCTCGCTTGCAAGTAATAGAGAATACAAGCATATTGAACAATTCCAGTCCAGCTAACAACGTATATAAAATGCAATATAACCACAGATAAAACAATAGCCGTTAAAAAATACCAACCCAGCCCACTAACATTATAGCTGAAAAACACCCCCCCTCCCCCACACAGCATAAAATGGCAAGAAAAAACAATCAACAGACAAGTAAATAACAGTGAAAAACAGGATCCCTCGGGGAGACTAAATAAGCCAGCGGACTTGTGCAGAAGAGTCACACATGCCCCAAACCCGCTGACATAGCCAGGTCTTCAACATTTTTCTGAAGGGGAGAAGATCTGACTGGAGGCGCAATTCTGGTGGTAAAAGGTTCCACAGGGCAGTGGCAGACATGGAGAAGGCTCTCTTCCTGGCCCCACTAAGATGGACTTCTTTCACAGGTGGGACCACCACTGAGCCCCTCCTGTCTGCCCTGGTAGGATGGGCTGACCGCCTTGGGGTGATGCAGTCTCTTAAGTACCCCGGACTAATGCCATGTAGGGCATTAAAGGTCAAAACCAGCACCTTGAATTGCACCTGGAGGCAAACCGGTAGCCAGTGCAACTCCCGAAGCAGCGGTGAGGCATGTGCATAACACCCACACCCCATCACCACCCAGGCTGCCACATTCTGGACCAACTGAAGCCTCCGGATGGTCGCCAAGGGCAGCCCCATGTAGAGTGCATTACAGTTATCCAATCTGGAGGTGACCAGAACATGAGTGACCATGATCAACGAGTCCCAGTCCAAGTGCGGGTGTAATTGGTAGATGACACAAAGCTGTGCAAAGGCCCTCCTAGCTACGGCTGCCACCTGCACCTCAAACAGTAGCCATGAGTCCAGGAGAACCCCCAAATCACACACCGGATCTGACTGGGGCAAAGATGACCCAGCCAGAACCAAAGATGGCAGCTCTCAGGAAATCATGGGGCCCCTGATCCATAGCCACTCAGTCTTGCCAGGATTCAGTTGTAGTCCGTTGTCCCCATCCAGACCTGAACAGCCTCCAGACACCTGGTTAGGACTTTGACTGCATCACTCGGGTCCCCACAGGCTGAGATGTACAGCTGGGTATCATCTGCATACTGATGACACCTCACTCCATGGGAACGAATGATCTTACCCAGTAGTTTCATGTAGATGTTAAACAATAGAGGTGAGAGTACCGAACCCTGAGGTACCCCACAAGGGAGCAACCTAGGGCTGGACTGCCCACTCTCTAAAGACACCGACTGAGTCTGACCCATCAGAAATGAGGAAAACACAGTGCCCTGGGCCCCCAACCCTCGGAGCCGGCCCAGAAGGATACCGTGGTCGACGGTATCGAAAACCGCTGAGAGATCAAGAAGAATAAGGACAGAGGGGTTGCCTCCATCCCACTCCCACCAAAGATCATCCATGAGAGCAACCAATGCAGTTTCAGTACCATAACCAGGCCTAAACCCTGACTGAAATGGGTCCAGATAACCCGTATCATCCAGAACCCCCTGGAGCTGTCAAGCCACTGCTTTCTCCAACACCTTCCCCACGAAGGGAAGGTTGGAGATCAATGTTGTGTATGAAAGTATGGATGAAACTGGATGAAACGCGATTCACCTGCCACTAGAATGTTGTGTATGAAAGTATATACCTTTAAGAGAAACTGTAACAGGAAGAATGAAAGAATGTAACTTCGATTGAATACAATGTAACTCAATGTAAGTCAGCTGGATGGAACGCGATTCACCTGCCACTAGATGGCAGTGACTCGCGACCACATGGTATTAATTATCCAATCACAGCCTACCGCGGGAAACATTCCCGCCACAGGTAAACCAGGTAAAGAATGAGGGGCATCACCATGACGTCGCTCATACAGGAACCAATGGGGAACCAGTGTGGCTAGATTCAAATATACAACTCTGTATAAAAGGAGCTGCGCCTCCACCATTACCTCATGTTCAGATTGCATACCTTGCAATAAAGATGTGTTTGGCCCTGTAACTGCTGCCTACTGCGTATCAATCTGCAAACATTAAATTGGTGATGAGGATGGGATAATGGAGTTCCAGATCACCCTCGCCCTGTTTCACAACTCAAAGCCAGAGACATGGGACCTCTATGAAGAGCAGTTCCTATATGTTATGGATGCCCAGGGCGTTGATAATGAAGCAAAGCGATAAGCCTGCCTACTGGCTCAGTGCAGGCTGCCTACCCTGGAGCTGGCGAAGAACCTTCTGATGCCGAAGCCACTCCGATTGGTACCTCTCGCAGAAATCCCCCAGCACTAAGAGGACATTTCCGCCCAAAGGTATCAGTGTTCCCAGCGAGGCTGGCATTCCACCGGCGTGACCAGTGGGCTGGAGAGTCCATGTCCGAGTTCGTTGCCGCCCTGCGGGTGGCTGCCATCCCATGCCGGTGGGGTGCATCCCTCAGCGAAGCCTTGAGGGACCGACTGTTGCTCGGGTTGCAAGATGAGGAAGCCCAGAGGAGGCTCCTGGCCTGAGAAGAGGACATTACCTTCGAGCAGGTACTGAGGGTCGCTCAGGCCGCCGAGTCAGTCAAAGGTGGGGTGCGGTCATGCAGGACCAAGAACCCCACTTCAGGACACTCAACGCCCAGGGTTCCAGTTCACAGCTGCTCAGCGCACAAAGGGTGGGAACCAGGAACCGCCGCAGCTGCCGCCACATCCTCTGCAGCAAAAGTGATGGGGAACCAGACATCCAAAAGGTCCGGAGACAGCAGGTCGGCAAGCAAGACACTACCGACAGAAACCGACGGTGCGAAGGGTGCGGGGGCACCCACGACTGAAGGAAATGTCAGTTCCGGAAGGCCGACTGTCACCACTGCAGACAGCAGGGCCACATCGCCAGGGTCTGCAGATGATGGAAAGGAGGAGACCAGGAGCCAACCGAGTGGTCACGTCAAAGCGGAGACATCGGACGGATCAGCGACGACGAGGCTATTGTGGGCCGCATGTCAACTCACCAACGTTTCTTTGTGGAGGGACTGTTGCAGGGGGTCCCTGTTCGGATGGAAGTGGACTCAGGGTCATCATACTCCATCATTTCCCATAAATAATTTTTGCGCATTCCCCCAAATGAGCGCCCAAAACTTAAGACTTTAAAAACCACCTTACGGGATGTACAGGGGAACCAAATTCCAGTTTTGGGGTGGAGGATTGCCAGGTGAGGTTCAAGGGCTTCAGGGAGAAGCTGCCCCTCATTGTTCTTAAACGAGGGATGAGTTGTCTCCTGGGGAGTCAGTGGTTTGCTCCTTTTGGCATCGGACTGTCAGGCATTCATGCCATAGACTCTGACCCAGTGCGAGATGTGTGCAACGCACATCCAGCTTTTTTTGAGAAAGGGCTCGGGAGATTTAAGGAGCCCCCAGTCTCGTTCGACCTGGACCCTGAGGTTCGATCCAATCGGCTCAAGCCTCACCGAGTACCGTTCACCCTCAAAGACAAGATTGAGGTGGAATTGGACAAACTGGTGGGTCAGGGGATATTGGTTCCAGTGGACTCTGCAGAATGGGAAATGCCAATTGTTACAGCGTTAAAGGCAAATGGGGAGGTCAGGATTTGTGTGGACTACAAATGCACCATTAACAAGGCCATTCGCCCCAATGCATATCCGGTGCTGGTTGTTAGCCATTTGCTCGCTACTTTACATGGGGGTAAATGTTTCGCAAAACTAGACTTGGCACAGGCGTACCAGCAGCTCACAGTCTCACCAGCCACTGCAGCTGCCCAAACAATAGTCACACACAAGGGTGCATTTAAGGTTTGGCGTAAATTCAGCCCCAGGGATATTTCAATCTCTTGTGGAATGCCTCCTCAAAGGGCTCCCCGAGGTCCTCCCCTATTTTGATGATGTATTAATAACTGCGGGGAGCGAGGTGGAGCTAGCGAAGAGATTGGATCGCGTTTTGGCGGTATTTGAGAAAGTGGGTTTGAGACTTAGGCGAGACAAATGTGTGTTCCAGGCAAGGGAGGTAGATTTCCTTGGGTTTAGGATAACCCAGAAGGTGTTAAGCCTGCAGATACAAAGGTTGTAGCTGTTAGGAATGCCCCTCGCCCCACCGCGAAACCGGAATTACATTCCTTCCTAGGACTTCTAAACTTCTACCACTCATTTCTGCCCGGGAAAGCATCCATAGCAGAGCCATTACACAGGCTTTTAATGAAAGATGCAGTATGGCGGTGGGGCGACAGCCAGGAAAAGGCGTTCAAGGAACTCAAACAGCTCCTCTCCTCAGAGGCAATCCTCATGCACGTTGACCCCAAAAAACCTGTAGTGTTAGTGTGCGATGCTTCATCAGTGGGGGTGGGTGCCGTACTATGCCACGTGCTCAGGAACGGACAGGAAGCCCCAGTAGCTTTCTACTCTAGGTCCCTCTCCAAGGCAGAGCGCAATTACACGCAAACAGACAGGGAGGACCTGGCTAGGGGAGCCTGAATGTGAGGTAAAACAGGACCACCAGGTGCTACTGACTGAGTCTCTCAACTCAGCACCAATCGTACCCCCAGACCTTGCCAAGACAATGGTAAAGGACAAATTCCTGTCCCTAGTTTGCTCCTGGGTTAAAAAGGGGTGGCCCGCAACTCCACCGAGCACAGAATTCCAAATATTCTTCAAGAGGAGGGTAGAATTGTCCATTGAAAGGGGTTGTCTCCTCTGGGGGGAGAGGGTAGTTATCCCAGAAGCAATGCACTCAAAGATACTTAAGTTACTCCACATAAGCCACCCAGGGATTGTGCGCTCAAAAGCGCTGGCCAGAAGCTATTTCTGGTGGCCCCAAATAGATGCGGATATTGAACACATGGTAGGCACTTGCGAAAGTTGCCAGAGCTCCCGACCCGAAGAGTCCCGACTTCCTCACAGAGAATGGGACACGGCCCGTGGACCTTGGTCCAGGTTGCACATCAATTTTGCGGGGCCGTTCAGGGGATCGTACTTCCTCCTGGTGGTCAACTCATTTTCAAAATGGTTGGAGGTATTCCCAATGACCAAAACCTTCTCGGGTGCAACCATCAAGCAGTTGTGAAACCTATTTAGTTGTTTCGGGTTGCCCAACGTACTGGTCACCGACAATGCCAGTTCTTTCACTTCTGTTGAATTCCAGGCATTCCTAGAGAGGAACGCGATTCAGCACAATTACCTCAGCCCTGTTCCACCATGCAACAAATGGGCAAGTCGAGCGCCAAGTGCGGACGACTAAAGAGGCACTTCAGCGAATGGGCCCAGGGGATCTCAACCTACAATTGTGTCAGTTCCTACTCTGCTATCGGGTAACACCACTCACATCTGGATGCTCACCGGCAGAGCTCCTGATGCGACAGAGACCAGTCACGCTTCTTGACCACCTGGATCCAGCCAGGGTGGAGGATATGGGGGGAAATATAGGAATTGAGCACTCAAAGGTTTTTTTGGAAGGAGATATGGTGTACTGTAGAAATTATGTGACCGGACCAAACTGGGTGCCAGGGGTTGTAATTGAGCAGACGGGTCCAGTATCCTATAAGGTGGAAACAAATACGGGGTTAGTATGGTGGCATCACGCTGACCAACTCAGGTGCAGGGTCACGGATACCCAGGAAGATGATGAATCAACGTTAGGGTCATCCCCCACCCGCTCATTCCAATGGGGAGAAACAGGGCAGTCTCCATCAGGAAATCTCCAAAGAGACACAGGGAACCTTCTTCCAAGGGGGGGGGCAGTATCAATTCCTCCCACAAGAATGCATGTTTTTCAGGAGGGGAAGAGCCTGAGGTGCCTGACAACGAGGTGCCTGACAACTTTGATTTTGATTTAATGGACTGGGGGGGTTGCGGTGTGGTCCCCCACCCATCCAAGTGAGAAGCGGGGTTTTGATTTAGCCCCAGGTACCCCCAGTCCCATTAATTTGGAGCATACCTGTCAAGTTTTGGTTTTGAAAATAAGGGAAATTTTGTGGGCATGGCCAAATTGGTAGGCGTGGCCAAATCAGTGGGTGTGGTCAATGGGAAAAGAAGAGAATTACAAAACAGGCTAGTTGAAATGTCTGAAGGGGTAGCCATGTTAGTCTGTGCAAGCATATCTGAGAGTAAACAAAATAGAACAGCAAAAAAAAGACAAAAAATGTTGTGGCACCAAAGTCTAACTTCTGTACAGTATTTAAATGTAAGCTTTCATGGACCAGGTCTGTTGAAGTGGACTTGGTCCATGAAAGCTGACATTTAAATATAGGAGTTAGTCTAAGGTGCCACAATATTTTTTTGTCTTTTTTTGCTGTTCTGTTTTGTTTACTCTCAAATAGGCTAGATATACTTCTGGTCCGACCTGGTATATTGCTGAATATATTAACAAATAGAAAGGAGGTGGTGCACAAAAAACCTGAGATGAGGGAAATGTGTGGAAGATGGCAGAGGGAGAACATAATGCATTAGTAATTCTGAAACACTGTAAGAACAGGTAAAAAAAGGAGAAAGTAGAGGTCTGAAAGGTTCGAAAGCAAGAAATTGCAAGTAGATAAATAGGGACCACTTTGGTGGGAAGGTAAAACAGCGTTCCATGTGCTCTGGTGTCTAGTCATGCCTGCCACATGACCACGGAAACGTCTGCAGAAGCAGACAGCGCTGGCTCTTTGGCTATGAAACAGAGATGAGCACTAAACTCTAGAGTCAGATACAACTAGCTTTCGAGCAAGGGAAACCTTTACCTTTAAACAATGTGGTGGGAGGCCTTTAAATAAAGGCAATCGTACTGAGGAAGGTGGCACAACCATAGCCTATTTCAGAAGCAAAGAGAATCACAAAAGTGATGCAATGGAAGAGATCACCAACGGAAGAGATCACCAAGCACCCACAAATAATATAAAGGCACCTGATTCACCAGCCACACCCACACATGCCAGTGAAAACACATTTGTCTTCTCTCTCACAATCCAGGAGGACAGAAACTTGTAGGTACAGTACTAAACAAAGCAAGAAGAAAACTTATTCCCCCCTCCCAAACAGTCTGGATGTGTGGTCTCCTCCCACCCAAAAACTTTGCTGCACAAACATTTGCAGCGCAATTGTCTATTTGTCTGCTCTGAAGTAAATGCATTTAGTCCAATGGGACTTACTCCCAGGTAAATTCGTCCAGGCTTATCGTGAAGGACCAACTCAGCAGGTAAATCCGACTTTTCAGCCTACCCCCTCCCCTCATGCCTCAGAGCACAAGTGATGATCCCACCAGATTCACACACAAAAGATTTATTTCAGCAAATGAGGAGAAGAGAAAGAAATACAAAACTTGGGGGTGGGAAGGGAAAAATAAAATAAATGAGGTGCCAGCGCAGAACACTGGATTTTGTAGGACGAGATGGAAACCCACCCTTTCCCAGCTGGCTCAATTAACCCTTGGAGCAGGCGGCAGCAGCCTCGGGAGAGGAATAGCAGGGGGAGAGGAAGGGAGCTGAAATTCGACTTAAATCACTCATTCTCTCCCCAAAAGGGTCCTCCCTTTATTTATCACATCAGAGGAGGGCGATCAGAAACTCGCCCCTTTGGGAAAGTGTCTTGAAATTGGGGGTGGGGAAGATAAAAACTTCTGGGATTTCAAAGCTGAAGAGGTGAGAAATGTCATTTATGAGGAATGGGGACAGGAAAATAGAGCCCATCCTCTCCAAACGAACTGGGGGAAGGAAGGTTGTGGATAGAGAAGGCTGGAGGAGGAAAAGTAGCTATGGTTTGGCAGTGTAACCCTAGACTTGGAATCTAGCAGGAACTAAACAAGACACAGACACACACACAAAAGGGAAAGAGACTTTCCCCCGTCCTTGTGTAACTTAAAATGCAGACGACGCAAAGGAAAATGCAGCCGATTTCTCTTTTTCCCACCCTTCCTCCTCCTCCTAAACTCACTCCAAAGAAAAGTTTGCTGAAGAAAAGAAAGTCAGGGAGGTGCCAGCCCAGTCGCTTACCTGGGAAGCAGGTCTCAACTCCCCCCCCCCAAGGTGGTTGAGGAGGAGGGAGCCCGGAAAGCCCATGTCTGGAGCAGGGGCATGCTCTGAGTCAGGTCCAGGGCCACACACAGCAACGTCACCAGAGCCGCCCCACCCCGGGCGAGCTCCTGCCCTTTCCTCTCCTTGGCAAAGTCCCCAGAACTTCGGGAGAATGCCTCTCACTGATTCTAGTCTAGAGTCTAGTGAAAAGCCTGCCACACAGTGACCTCTGGTGGCCTGAAAAAAATACTGCAGCTTCAGTCAAGATTTTTTTTAAAAAAATAAGGGAAAATACAGGGAAATTAATAAAACGGGAGCGGGCAGGAAGAGGGGTAAAAATAAGGGGTTTTCCCGGGTAAAACGGGATGGTTGACAGGTATGATTTGGAGTTCACCCCCAGCCCCCGGAGAGTGAGGCGTCCTTCTGTTGAGTCAACAGCCACCCCCAGAAACGGGCGGGATCTTGAGTTGAGGAATTCCGCTAACGAGTCTCCTCATCTTCTCATTGCAGGATGAGGAACCGCGGAGCACAGGACCCCTAGTACCCCTGACCTCGGCCAGGCAGCCGCCCAAACCAAGCGTAACTGCAGAAAGCTACATTGGCTGAGGGACTTTGTCCCATCCTAGGGGGGAGGAATGTTGTGTATGGAAGTATATGCCTTTAAGAGAAACTGTAACAGGAAGAATGAAAGAATGTAACCTCAATTGAATACAATGTAACTCAATGTAAGTCAGCTGGATGGAGTGCGATTCACCTGCCACTAGATGGCAGTGACTCACAACCACATGGTATTAATCATCCAATCACAGCCTACCGCGGGAAACATTCCTGCCACAGGTAAACCAGGTAAAGAATGAGGGGCGTCACCATGACGTCACTCATACAGGAACCAATGGGGAACCGTGTGGCTAGATTCAAATATACAACTCTGTATAAAAGGAGCTGCGCCTCCGCCATTACCTCATGTTCAGATTGCATACCTTGCAATAAAGATGTATTTGGCCCCGTAACTGCTGCCTACTGCGTATCAATCTGAAAACATCAAAATCGGTCTAAAGTTTGAAATAACCGTAGAGTCGAGCGAAGGCTTTTTCAGGAGGGGCAGTACCAGCGCATGCTTAAAAGCTGCTGGAAACACCCCCTCCCGCAGAGAGGCATTCACCATCGCACCAACCCAACCACCCATTATAACCAACTCACTCTGCAAGGAAAGATCCTTAGGAAGAGAAGCCCTGAACATAGACAGACTTTGTGGCTGAAGAACCTGAGAGACTGGTATGGCATGTCCTCAGAAGAACTGTTCCAAGGAGTTAAGAACAGGAAGACTATTGCCATGATGATAGCCAATATCCGGAATGGATATGGCACCTGAAAAAGAAAACGACTCATATGCAAAAAAATCCATCCATTCTGCCTCTCTCCACCTCCTTTCCTCCAATTATTACAATCCTGTGTTGTTCCTAACATTAATCTGAGGGGATTGGCTATAATTTACAGTTCAGGCCTAGGACCAGATCTGAAAATGGTGAGGGATACACAAAAACTTAAGAACCAGAGATCCTTTAGCTCTGTGTTTGTGGGCAATACAGGAAAACTATGTTTCCATATGCTGAAGAAAAATCTATGGAATCTTTGGTACAACAAAAATAAATTTTCCATTGTCTGGAAGATATTGTGTGGAAGGTTATGTCTTCCAATAAGGTGATTCTTTTTCATCACTTTCAGTTAATCTCAGAATACAATCAGGATTTGACTGGGATTGGGGACTAAATGCAGGCAGGTCAACAGAAGATGAAATCAGATATGATTGGAAATAATATACAGTACAGTGGTACCTCGCTTAAAGAGCATAATATGTTCCATGGGATTGCTCTTTAAGCGAGTTTGCTCTTTAAGCGAAACACCATTGTAAGTGACCAATTGTGACTTCTGGTGTGTCTGTGTGTGTGTGTGTGTGTGGGGGATTGCGAACCCTGATTTAGTTAAGCAAGTTTTTGGTTGGTTTTAGTTGTTAAGCAAGGCAACCATTCAGAGAAAATTCTGCTCTTTAAGTGAGTTAGACTCTAAACAAGGTGCTCTTTATGCGAGGTTTTACTGTATAGTAATTATGATAAATTTTCAGTAACATGTCTGTGTATGTCAATGTTTGTGCACATGGATACTTGACAGATTTCAGTCTTTGTTAATCATTCTGGCTCAAAGCCCAGGATTTTTTTAGATTCATTGCTGTTATTACAATTCAAGGTTTCTGCTGTGTCCAGGTGCTCATTTTGCCATCACTGCTCAGTGAAAAATCTGCAACCATTTTAAACAGATGCAGGCCTAATATTATCAGTCATACCTTTGGCATCTCAAGGCTGAATTATTGTAACCCACTCTATGCATGTCTGTTGCCCTTGAAGTCCATTTGGAAGTTTTAGTAGAATATTAATGCTAGGCTTCTGATGGAATAGAATACTTAGAGACTATCAGACTACTGCTACAACATCTATACTGATATTCTATCACAAGATGCTATGTTTGTCTATTAGATCCACCTTTCAATTATGATACTGTGGCTGCATTATATACTTCTCATCAGTATCTTTTTTAAAGAAAAAATGGTGTTGAAATTAGATAAGTGTGGAGGGTATATCCACAATTAATTATTTAATTATAAATTTCTGCTCATGATCTGAGTTTGATCCTGACAGGCTCCAGATTGACTCAGCCTTTCATCCATCCAAGATTTGTAAAAGGAGTACTCAACTTGTGAATCACTCAGGAAGTGCTATAAACACTATGTGGTGGTATATAAATGTAATTGTTATAATTATTATTGCTAAGAGTGTGTGTATATGTGTTTTTCAGAAAGCTTGGTAGGGTGCAAGTCAGGGCTTCTTAGATGGTCAGCCATATCATTGATGAAGATGTTAAACAGAAGAGTGGCCAGTATGAATCCTTGCTTGATGCCCTTCTGAGTACATGCCAGTTCCGTAAGGTGCCCGTGCTGGGAGCATCTAACCAAGGGGTTCTCAAGGTTTTTGTGCCATGGGCCGAACCACTCCTCCTAAGACAACTGAGCAGGCCAGACACATGGTTTCCCCCATTGCAAACGCTGCCGCAAACAGTGGTGGGCGTGTTTGCACATGCACAAGCATGTTTATGGCTGTCGTAAATTTATCCGCTTCCAGCATCGTCACCACGGGCCGGATAGAATGGCATCAGGGGTTGGGTCCGGCCCACGTTCTGTAAGTTGCAAACCCCTGATCTAATCTTAAGGTTTTTCTCAGTGTGGAAAATGCTTTGGCATATACTAAAATTAGATTGCTTCAGGGAGAAACTTCAGCTAGATGTTGAGGTTTCGAGCTACTTAGAGCTTTCTAAGTCTAAAGCAGCACCTGGGAATGTGCATGGTAGCAATCACATAACCAGTACAAGTGATCCAGATGTGGGGAGATATAATCAAATATACTAGTCCCTGAAACAAATCTGCTTGCCATATTCTGGACTTGCTGAAGCTTCTGTACTGTTTTCAAGGTCAGTTCTATGTAGAGAGCAGTACAATAGTCTATTTTTGAGATTATGTCTCAAGAGCAGTATTTCAACAGATGATGGGAGAAATTTGGTCATTTCCCCATGAAGCATACAAAACATAGCTCAAATTCTATACATGTCTATTCAGGGAAAAAGTTTTCCAGGCTGCAAACCTAATTTTAGTTCCATATAGCAGCTTCACAAATTTTAACATGTCCCTTAACTCTAATTTCAGACATTGATCAAAGCTGACATTACAAAACACTTATGAGACAGAGAGGAGTCCTCCTAGGCTGCTGTAGGCCAGGGGACCTGAGTGTACTGCTATATAGAAAGTTAGAAGATTCTTCTCACACATTTAATACTAACCAATCTATAGCAATTAAATACAGCTTTTACATGGACCTCTTTAGAGATATGGAAGAAACAAATAAGTACTGAGAATGGACAGCACTGCTCACATTCTAACAAAGATAGGGTGTGACTGATTCATTTATATCAGGAGTTCTCAAACTTTTAAAGCCAGGGGCCAGATGGCCAGACAGCTTCAGGGACTGGATGGCCATTTTGCCCTACATGGGACTTCCTGGTGTTACAGGCCGCATTAAATGGTGTCACAGGCCGCATTTGGCCCACAGGCGACAGGTTAAGAATCCCTTATTTATATTGTACACCTTATGTATTTCAACATAAGCCAATATACTTTTCCTATGATAATATCACATTAATAGGATTGTCGTCAGAATGGACAAGAATTTATTATATTATACTATTTTACAAAATGAGGCAAGGATTATGAGAATGATTTCCTCAGTATAATTTAACTGATTTATCAGTACCAAGTTGGGATAGCTAAGTGGATTTCAATAAGCTCTGGTGCTTGTCTAAATTGCTCTCATGTCACATCAGTGTTGACTGAATAAAACTGAACAGCCCTTAGCAGATGGATACAATCTTAAATGTACTTTGTACTTAAATATATACACTTAAAAATGACCATTGTCTAAGATTAGTCCATTTTTGTTTGTCCTCTCAATAGAACATCTGCAAATTAGCTCACCATGTAAGGAACAAACATGTAGCTGATCTCTTGGCCTCTTTCTTTTCTTCTGTCTCTGTTTCTTCTTTACATCTATCACATTTGGTATCAGTGATACCAGTGTCTATGACACTTATGGTGACCCTTTTAGATACCAAATGCCCAAACTCAACAGGATGCCATCCACACTGCAGAGGGGCAGGGCAAACTGTGTGTTGGGAGGAGGGGGAAGCACTCACATTGGGCTGCTGGACAGAGGGGTGGGGTAAATTCTGTGCTGGGTCAATGGAATGAGTTCCCACAGAAGGGCTCTGAGTGCCACCTCTGGCAGGTATGCTATAGGTTCACCACTACTGGTCTATGAAGACATTTGACTGGTTCTGAAGGTTATCCTAGTTTCCTCCATAAAATCCAACATGGTATCAGGCCATATCTCTCCATATAACCCACTTGAGATTTAAGTTCTTCCAGGGAGGCTGTTAGGCTGTATGTCTTCACTGCACTCCCTAACAGGTTGCAAGGCACATTGTGTCTGTGAAGCCTTTAAGACTTTCCTGCTGTGGCACACAGGTGCTGGGAGGTTTTCCCTGATGTGCTACAAGGGCCATTGTATTTAGGACAAAGCATAATTGCAGACCTCCAGCTACAATGCTCAAACTGCCTGAGCTGTAATGCTCACCATGCCAAGCTTTAATGCTTACCTACCTCTGCAGACAGTCTGGTTGAAGATTCCTGTATCTTCCAGAACCTGCTTTTGCTGGATATGCCATCTGTGCTTAATAGACAAAGGAGAATTAACTGGGGTAAGCCTCCACTGAGAGGACAGAAGCTGTAGAACTCTTTGGCTTTGTTTGTGGCTACAGCTTGCCTTTACCCTGCTGAACTAAACTGTTGCTGAACTGTTAATGGACTTGTATATAGCACAACTGTACTGTCCATAGCTGTCAAGTATCCCTTATTGGCCGGGAAAACCCCTTATTTTACCTTCTTTCCTGCCGTCATCCCTTATTAATTAGACTGCAATGCCCTATTGCCATCTTTGGAGGGGAGCACAGGATAAGCATAGCTGTCAAGTATCCTGTATTTGCTGGGAAATTTCCTTTATTTCCAAATCCAAAACTTGACAGGTATGGTACTGTCCCAGTGAGGTCAACTGAGCAGCCCGAGAGAATATATCTGTTTTGTGTTACAGTTGCTGCACTGTGTATACTTGCACCCTTCCACCTTATAAGTAAACCTGCTTTGAGTTTTTCTTCTGTACCAAACTTTGGTCTCCCTGCTTTTCTTACAAGAGACCCCTTGGCTAGGTGCGAACCACTCGCTGGCCACTGCATCACTCTGCTGACCAATTACATCAACAGAGTCCTTTCTTTTCCTGGAGTGGAAGTTTCATGCTTGCACTTGTCATCTTTAAAGGCATGCCTGTCAGGAACCTAAAAGAGGGTTTTTATTGATGGCTGCCCCTAGATTATGAAATCCTCTCCAACCCTGAGGCTAGGCTGACACTCCCTCCTCCTTTCAAAAATAATTGAAAACATTTTTGATCTGATAGGTTTTTAATATTTAACTTTAATATAGCTAGACTGCCCGCACTTGCAGCCTTATTTCCTTTTGTGTGTGTCTCTCCCTGTGTGTTTAATGGTTTCACATCTCTTAATTTGATTCTAAAGGTTCCATATTTAATAGCTTTTTAATAATTCATGTATCTTACTGATCTGTGACTCATCTTGGCTCCCACCATCTGGGAGAAAAGTGTAATTAAAAATAATTTTTAAAATTATGGAATAAATAAAACTCAAAATCAAATGTCAACATGTCAAATGGTTTACCAATAATAGGGGGGGGGGGGGGGGAATCAGCTCTTCACCAATTCCTGCATTGCTGCTATATAGTTAGCTTTCACATATGTTTTATATCTCTTTGTTAAATATGACACGGTAAAGTTGTTGGCCAGGTGCCATTAAAAACATTTTTCAAAGAATCTCAGACCTGTACTGGTTTTATGGAGCAATAGAAGGAATAAATCTATGGAATTGGGAAGAACATCTCATTTTAACTACACATAGTTATGCTGGATTAAACCAATATCTTGGTTGGTCTAGCTAGATTTCTGGTTTTAAACCAGAAAATTTAAACATTCATTCAAATCTCATAATGTTTTTCATCATGGTATGGCCTCTTTGCAACTTTGCAGCTATATGAGAACAATTGATGAGTCTACAAAGATCATGAGATGATGGGATACCCCATTCTAGTAGGAATTAATTGAAAAGTTTTGCAGATAAAGCAGTGCAGGAACTGGTTGTTGAGGAACCCAATTAAGGTACTAAATGGAGAGTTAATTTTAAGACATTTGGTGGCTATAAAATAATATTGAGATTCATTTACAAATCTTTCCTATATATGCATTACTTCAGATTTTATTGTTTCCTATATTGTCGCTGGGTTAGGTAACATTATAATGGTGTTTTAATGTAACATAGTATATAAATCTCAAACATATCAGATGATGACCACAGATATTTTCAACAACATTTTATCTTTTTTTAAAAATCTATGAGTCCATGCCAAAATAAGTATATAACAATTCCAAAGTCTTCTAAGCTCCTCAGTATTGGTTCAAATTGTGATGTTAGTGAAATGAAAGATTTATATTATATGATACTCAAGAGAAACCTATAGCTGAATGGAAGTTGGAAGTTAATCTCAAGTAAGCTACAGAGGGGGGAAAAGCAAATATTTAGAACACATGATCCAATAATTAGTCAACCCAGAACTAGTCTTTATATGAATAAAAAGCCTGCTTCTAGAGTTAAGATCATACCTGTCAACTTTTGGTTTTGAAAATAAGGGAAATTTTGTGGGCATGGCCAAATAGGTGGGCATGGCCAAATAGATGGGCATGGCCAAATCGGTACATTTCAGAACACCAGAACATAATGCCCACACAGCAGACTTTTACATCACCACAATAAAGAAAAAAACTGAAGTCACTTTTTCATCCATCAGCAAACCTTTGGATTCTTATGTATATAATGGCGCAGAGCTGTGATGGCGAACCATGGCACTCCAGATGTTTTTGGACTTCAATTCCAAGAAGGCCAAGCTCCTGTGAATCTGCACGAATGGGTTTACTGTGATTCATGCAGCCCACGGGACCCCTGTTGCTCCTGGAAGAGGAATTATGGTTAAGGCTCTTCCAGGTTAACTCTTCCTCCGTACTGGCGCGTTTTACTTCCGCTTCCAGGAGCAACAGGGGTGGTGCGGGCCAGATGAATCACATCAAACCCATTCATGTGGATTCATGGGGGCTTGGGCTTCTGGGAATTGATGTCCAAGAACATCTGTAGTGCCAAGGTTCACCATCACAGGGCTAGAACTTCCACAAGCCCACCTGGGGAATGTGTGGACAATTAAGCATGGAGTTCAAAAAACAGGAATAGCACATCAAGTCGCTAAGACGCTGACTGGGAAGCGGAAGGTCAGCAGTTCGATTCCCGAGTACTGCAGGACGGAAATGAGCTCCCGTCTTCATCCCAGCTCCTGCCATCCTAGCAGTTCGAAAGCAAGAAATTGCAAGTAGATAAATAGGGACCACTTCGGTGGGAAGGTAACAGCGTTCCGTGCGCTCTGGTGTCTAGTCATGCCTGCCACATGACCACGGAAACGTCTGCAGAAGCAGACAGCGCTGGCTTTTCGGCTTAGAAACAGAGATGAGCACTGCACCCTAGAGTCAGATACGACTGGCTTTCGAGCAAGGGAAACCTTTACCTTTACTAGTGGCCAGCTTAAAATATGAGATCAGCAAATAATGCTGGTAGGATAGCTCAGTGAGTTGGTTTCTTAGCTTGGGGGGGGGGGGGATTGGGAATCAAAATTCAGCCTCCTCTCTCCCGAAATTGAATCAGAGAGACAAACACACATACAGCAGCCATGCTATTCTCTAAAAGGCAAGAGGACTCTCGGAGCTTGGGGGGGGGGGATTGGAAATCGAAACTCAGCCTCCTCTCTCCCGAAATTGAATCAGAGAGACAAACACACATACAGCAGCCATGCTTTGCTCTAAAAGGCAAGAGGACTCTCGGAGCTTGGGGGGGGGGGGGGGATTGGAAATCGAAACTCAGCCTCCTCTCTCCCGAAATTGAATCAGAGAGACAAACACACATACATACAGCAGCCATGCTTTGCTCTAAAAGGCAAGAGGACTCCCATGACTTACCTCCTGCCCTGCACCGGCACAAAGTCAGAAGGCGTCTCATTGAGCAGCTAAAGCTGTGAGGCAGCTGCTGCTGACTTCCTGCCTCACAGAGTTTTGACTTGTTCTTGCGTGGGTGGGGTTTTATGCAATTTCCCATGCATGTGCACCTGTCTTAGCCAACTCTCGGATACTAGTCTTCCCCACCAGAGTGAGAGTTCAGCTCCCAGAGCTTTATCATGGCGCATACCCATCAAGTTTCCCAGCGCCATGTTTAAGTATAAAAATAAATAAATAATAAAAAATAAAAATAAGGGATAATAAGGGATTTGGGGGAAAACGGAGAGGCTTGGGAAAGCAGTGCAAAAACGTGACTTTCCCGGCCAAAACGGGATGGTTGACAGGTATGGTTAAGATCAGTCAGTAAGGATGGACTAATTAGGTTCTTCAAAAAGCCTCCAGTTTATGCTTGTGAGATACTATGCTTCTGTATCCACAATTCAAAACACCAGGAAATGTCCCAATATTGCTGCACGATGTCATGTTCACATTGTCAGCAGGAAAAAGGATGCTGGGTTTTACAGAGCAAAAGGACAACTTGAATGTTCTTGACATCAGTTTTACAGAGCAAAAGGACAACTTGAATGTTCTTGACACCAATTTCAGCTGCCCAGTCAGACAATATATGGAAGTCACATTTCTATATGCTATGTGGGGTTAGCTATTAGACAAGAAACAAAACAAACTAAAAAATAAAACATTCAAACATACAGACAAAAACATTGTGACAACTTAAAGATAACTGCTGCATTTTAATGTGACTTTTCATGGATCAAGTATCTTCCTTAGTATTAATAAAACAGTAGGTGAGATTAGATGTCCTTTAACTGCTAACACTATACGTATTATTTCAAGTTCTTTCTTTCTGTACATGACTAAAATCAAAAGATGCAATTGTAAAAAAAAATATATATGTAATTGGTCACCTGGTGGATGGACAGCTAGAAAAACTGAGCTTAAAAACAAAGGGCAGGTGTTAGCAAGCATGAGTTACAGCACATATTACAGTGGTCTTATGTACAGCCTCCAACCATTCAACAAACAGAGATTTTTCAATGACAATAATGTTTTTCAGACCAGTGGACCAGAGCTATTCTTAAAGGAACAGGGTCAAACCATACAGTAATTCCATGAAACTGAATATACCAGCATGTGCTCCTGTCAAGTCTTGATTGGTTTGATCAAGAGGGGGCAGTTCCATCCTGACAACAGGTTGAGAGGCTAGCAAAAAGTCTTCTTCCTCAGACTCAGGCTCCAGGGCCACAACAGTTGTATAATTAGAATCCAAGAGGACTAATTTAAATGGAATAGAATCTAAGTAAAATATGGAAATTCATCTCACAGTTAAAGAAGGGCATGCCTAGAGCCTGAGTTATTTATTCTGGCCCAAGGCTCATAAGGCATAATCTAAATATCCCTTGGGTGCTCTTAGCAATTAAAGAGCAGTATATTCTACCTCTTCACAAATTTATTGTGAAAATAACAGCAATCTGACAGAAGCATGAACTTTGCCTAAGGAAATCCAGACAAAAACAAATAAATGATCAAAATCAAAAGCATTGTGATACTTAGAAAGGGTGGCAGGACAGCAATTCATGTTCCCCAAGCTTTCAGGATCCAATCTTAGACTGGATGTTGCCCATTGTGATGGCAGAGGGAGAATTCCTTTGTGATGTAAATTTAATGGAGCAGACAAAGATGTCTGAAAATAGTTTTTCTGGCCCAACTGACTATGGGAGAAAGCCTGAGAAGAATAGAGGCATAAATAGCTCAGAATCTGGGTATAATTTGGACACCTGAGCAATATGTTAAAATATTCGTGGAGAAGACCCACAAAACATTTAGTTGACAGGAAAATGTGTCCAAGTGTTGAAGAACCTGTCATTAATCCTGCTAGAGCTTGTGTGTGATTCAGTTTAATCTATACTAAAGATAATATACTAAAGAATACTAAAGAACAGCCTCCGACCAGCTGAGGTGAGCCCCGCCCCTCCTCCCTTTGCCAGGAGGTCATTGGGACCACCCTCACCATCGGTGTCCCGGGCTTCCACCTCCCTGCAGGGGTCTCACAAGTCTGGCGGCCGCGGATGAACTTCCACCGCCACCCTGGAGATACCTGTGGCCAGTTTGGAGCTCACTGGGACCACCCCACCATCGGCGTCCCGGGCTCCCGCCTCCCTGCGGGGGGCTCAAAAGGCTGACAGCCACGGAGGAACTCCCACCGCTGCCCTGGAGACACCTGCGGCCAATTGGAGATTGCTGGGACCACCCCCATCATCGGCATCCCAGGCTCCTGCCCCCCTGCGGGGGACTTGGTAGACCAGCAGCCACGGCGGAGCTTCCACCACCCTGGAGACACCTGCAGCCAGTCAGAGATTGCTGGGACCGCCCCACCATTGGCGTCCCGGGCTCCCACCTCCCTGTGAGGGGCTCAAAGGGTCGGCGGCCACAGCAGAATTTCCACCTCCGCTCTGGAGACACCTGCAGCCAATCGGAGCTTGTTGGGACCACCTCCACCATCAGTGTCCCGTGCTCCCACCTCCCTGTGGGGGGCTCAAAAGGCCGGCGGTTGTGGCAGAATTTCCACCGCCGCCCTGGAGACTCTTGCGGCCAGTTGTTACTCGCCGGGACCATCAACACGTGTAGAGAGACTGAGAGGGTATGTTTTAAGTGGGTTAGGGAGGGAGGGAGAGATGGCCCTGCCAGCTGGGAAGATGGGGCAACACTCTGTCTGGGTTAATGGTGGAGGTTCCAGGGGCCCATTTAGAGGTTGTGATGGGCATGGGGCGTTATAGCGGGAACCGTGGGCCGCACTCGGGGAACGTGGGACTGATGCTTAGTATCTGTCCCATGTAATGGCCACCCCGGTTTCACCTCTAGGTCCTGAGCAGATGATCCAGGGTGACCCCACCCTTAGGCTGCTGCTGATGAATGCCAGGTCGGTCTGTAGTAAGGCGCCCCTAATACAAGATTCTATTCTGGGGGAGAGGGCTGACCTGGCATGCATCACTGAGACCTGGCTGAGACCAGAGGATGGGGTGCCTCTATCAGAGATGTGTCCGGCCGGGTTCGGTGTTTGGCACCAGCCTAGGGATGAGGGCAAGGGCGGTGGTGTTGCCATTATAGCCAGGGAGTCACTGGGAGTCGCCAGGGCCACTGCTCCACAAATTCTGGGTTGTGAGGCCCTGCTCCTGCGGCTGGGCCCAAAGGGTCAGTTGGGGGTCCTACTCCTGTACCTGCCCCCTTGCAGGGTAAGGGACTCCCTGCCTGGGCTCCTCGAGGCTGTCTCAGCATTGGCATTGGAGTTCCCTAGGCTGATGGTTCTGGGGGACTTCAATTTGCCTTCACTGGGGTCTGGTTCTGGGTGGCTCAGGAGTTCATGGCTTCCATGGCAACTATGGACCTGGCTCAGGTAATTCAGGGCCCTACCAGGGGCAGTGGCCACGCACCAGATTTAGTCTTTTTGTCAGAGCAGTGGCAGAGTGATATAACACCTGTGCCATGGTCAGATCACTATCTGGTGGCTCTAGACTTTCTGGGGGCGACACTTCATCGTAGGGAGGCAGGGTCTATAAAGTGGCCCGCCCCCAGCAACTGATGGATCCTGATGGATTCCAGAGGGAACTGGGGGGTTTTCCCCTGGATCAGCAACACGATTCACCCGAGGCACTTGTTGACCTGTGGTATGGGTCGACGACAACTGCCTTGAATGTAATCGCTCCACTACAGCCTCTCAGAGCCTGAGGAGCTAGGTCATCCCCGTGGTTCATGGAAGAACTACGGGAGCTCAAATGGGCAAAGAGATGCCTTGAGCGCAGCTGGGTTAAGACCAGGAATGATTCCGATTGGACACTAGCTATAGCCGCTATTAGGGCCTACCTAGTGGTGATGGGGGTGGTGAGGAGGCAATACTTCACCTCCCTTATTGCCTCTGCTGATAATCGCCCAGCCACCCTGTTTCGGGTGACCAGGTCCCTCCTTGGGGGGGGGGGATGTGACTGGTTGGCAGGGAGCGGCTGAGGACTTTGCTGACCATCTGGTGGAGAAAATCGATCGGATTCGCTCAGGGTTTAATCTTGGCGTGGATGGGGAGGGTCGGGGGGAGCCAGTGCACAGTCTTGCTGTGTTATCTGGGATCGGTTTGATCCTGTTGCCCCAGATGAAGTGGACAGGCTCCTTGCAGCGGTCCGTGCAACTAATTGTCCATTGGATCCCTGTCCCGCCTGGCTGGTAAAAACCTCCAAAACGGTGACAGGTGGCTGGGTTGGGGCTATAATTAATGTGTCTTTTCGGGAGGGGATATTTCCTGCACCGTTGAAACATGCTTTGGTGTGCCCCCTCCTGAAGAAGCCATCCCTCGATCCAGCAGTCATAACAACTACAGACCTGTTTCCAACCTCCCCTTTTTGGGGAAAGTATTGGAAAAGGCAGTGGCGCATCAGTTGCAGGGGATACTGGATGAAGCGGAATATCTGGACCCCTTCCAGTCAGGATTCAGACTTGGATATGGTACTGAGACTGCATTGGTCGTGCTGATGGATGATCTCTGGCGAGAGCGGGATGGCAGTCATCCGTCCGTCCTTGGTCTTCTTGACCTCTCAGCGGCTTTCGATACCGTCGACCATGGTATCCTTCTGGAACGGCTCCGAGGATTGGGGATCCAGGGCACTGTGTGTTCCTGGTTTTCCTCATTTCTGAGGGGCCGGACCCAGTCGGTGTGGTTGGAGAGCGAGAAGTCCAGTCCTAGGTCCCTAAAATATGGGGTGCCTCAGGGCTCAGTACTCTCTCCTCTCCTATTTAACATCTACATGAAGCCGCTGGGTGAGATCATCTGTTCTCATGGGGTGCAGTACCATCAGTATGCGGATGATACACAGTTGTACATCTCGGCCCGTGGGGACCCCAGTGATGCAGTCAAAGTCCTTTCCAGTTGTCTGGAGGCGGTTGGGGTCTGGATGGGGGTGAATGGGTTACAGCTGAATCCTAGTAAGACTGAGTGGCTGTGGATGGGGGGTCCTGTGCTATCCCAGGAGCTACCATCTTTGGTTTTGGATGGGGCTTTTTTGCCCCAGACCGACCCGGTGCGCAACTTGGGGGTCCTCCTGGATTCGTGGCTGCTGCTAGAAGAACAGGTGCTGGCTGTGGCCAGGAGGGCCTTTGCCCAACTTCGGGTGATTCACCAGTTGCGCACGCTCCTGGACCGGGACTCTTTGCTCATGGTCACTCATGCTCTGGTGACCTCCAGACTAGATTATTGTAATGCACTCTACATGGGGCTGCCCTTGATAACCATTCGGAGGCTGCAGCTGGTCCAGAATGCAGTGACCCGCGTGGTGATGGGGTGTGGACGTTATGCCCATGCCTCACCACTGCTGCGGGAGCTACACTGGTTACCCGTTTGCCTCCGGGTGCAATTCAAGGTGCTGGTTTTGACCTTTAAAGCCCTATATGGTAGTGGGCCATGTTACCTTAGAGACCGCATCGCCCTAAGGACGTCTGTCCATCCAACCAGAGCGGACCGGAGGGGCTCCCTAATAGTGCCATCGGCCAGGGGGGCTCGCCTCTCTGGCACAAGGAGGAGAGCCTTCTCTGTGTCCGCACCAGCCTTTTGGAACCTCCTGCCTGTGGAACTGCATCTCCAGATGGAGTTATTGCCCTTTAGGAAAGAACTAAAAACCTGGCTGGCGGGCCAAGTTTGGGGTGCAGGTGGAGGGGTGGCTTCCGTTGGGTGGTTAATATAGGGGAGGATGCCTGCCCCATGGTTTCTTCAGTTTCTGCACCCCTCTCTTTTTAGGGGTGGGTTCTTATTGCTGGTTTTTATCTGTTTTATTTGTTTTTATCTGTTTTTACCCACTGTTGTGAACCGCCCGGAGTCAGCTTTGGCTGAGTGGGCAGTATAAAAATTAAACAATAGATAAATAAATAAATAAATAAATATGGTCTTACTCTGCTTTTGGGACTTGTAGAAGGCTCACTGCCAACCCATTAGAGTGCCTCCACCCATTTTGCCAGGGTTTGTGCAACAAGAGCCCTCACAAATTGCAACACTGGGACTCCAAATGTCATGGTGGACTCAAGTGCATTCATCCCTCAGGTCTTTCCTCAACCCCATTCTCCTTGCTCTTGGCTTTTTGGACCTCATTGAAAGAGTAGTACAAATCTACATAAAGACTTCCATACAAAGCTAATGTGCCCTGGTGGCAACAAGGAAGAGAGTAGAGATGGATGTCAAAGATTTGAAGGCAACTGACAGACAGATGTCAGACTTTCTCTTCTGCCACTGTGGCTCAGTGGCTCCCAAACAGAAATTGGGAGAAAGCAGAAGCATTCTCTGAAATTTCAGCCAGTGGCCAGAGACCTGGCAATCCCACTTCTGTGCTTTATTATGGCTAAAATGCAGCAGTAAGTCACAGCTGTTCTATATTTTATTTTAGGCTTCTAATCACCATACAATCTATCATACACAATATCTTCTATAGCTCATTTACATGTACATTTTCCTTCAGCTTCCTTTTTAACTAAATATGGTGCCTGAAATCCAGTAGTAAGTTTGAACTAGATTAGGCCCAGCCAGCTAGAGGCAATGGCAACAATGTTAGTTTCTGCCATATCAGGGTTTTTTTAATGTTAATGTTAATACTGCAAATGATGGCAGCAGAAAATGCATCAGAACCTAATCTCTATTATGTATCCTTCTGTTATATATGTTAACTGTGTTTTCTGACAGGAGCGGAATGTATCTTTTCTCATGTATCTATTCTGATGCAAATAAGTGGATCGAAAAATGTGCACACTCTGTAAGCCAATGGGCTTGTTGTATTATTGTTACTGTTACTGTTTATAGGAGCGGAATGTATCTTTTCAAATGTATCTATTCTTATGCAAATAAGTGGATCGAAAATTGTGCACACACTGTTAGCCAATGGGCTTGTTGTATTATTGTTACTGTTACTGTTTATAGTGTATATAAGTCTGGGTTTTGCCCCATCCAAACTGTGTTCAAACGCCACTAATAAAGAGCTGAATTTCACTACTTCATTTGTCTGCTTCTTCATTCCTTGAACACTAAACTGGCGACGAAGATGGGATGGCGTCCCCACATGGCAGCAACATCGGCCCATTCGACCCAGCACATCCAGAGAAATGGGCAACATACGAACGTCGGTTCTGCCATGCAATGGCCTCACAGAAGATCACCGACGGAAACCAGAAGCGCTCCTGTTTCCTTGCTCAGTGCGGTTCTGAGATGCTTGATTTGGCATCCCACCGCATTCTCCCATGGGACGTGGATTTGGTGCCGCTCACAGAAATCATGTCTGCACTGAGGAGGCATGATCCTCCTGGCTAGGGTGGCCTCCCTCAGAAGAGAGCAGCGACCCAGTGAATCCATTGCAGACTATGGCGCTGCGCTATGCATTGCTGCCGCCCCGTGCAAGTGGGACAACATTGAAGAAGCACTCTGGGACTGTCTGTGGGGGCCGGCATGAGGGACGAAGATGCTAAATGTCACCTCATGATCAGAAACACGGTAACTTTCATGAATGTCCTAGAAGAGGCAGTAGTGTCTGAGGCCGCACAGTCCAGATGAAGCTTTTCTGGCATCACCACTCCACCACCAGTGCCACCGACTCAGCTGTGCAAACTCAGAAAAGTTCACCTTCATCCTCCTCAGCATCGCCTGGTTCCACCTCTTCATCGGAGTCCAGCGATGCAGAGGGAAAAGTCCAAGCAGTCTGACGAAAGCACCGAGAGCACCGTGACGATCGGAGAAGAAATTCCTTCGCAAGTGTGATGGCTGCGGGGCCCGGCATGACCGCAAGAAGTGCCCCTTCTGCACCGTATAATGCCACAACTGTGGGCAAAGAGGGCACATTGCTAAGGTATGCCGACAGTGAAAGCAAAGACCTCCAGTGCCTGTGCCCAAGAAGAGTCATCACCACAACACGTCCATCGCCAAAGTGTCACCCGAGCCTGAGCCATGCCAAGTGGGCATCGTCAGCAAGCATTTCTTTGCAGACCTGAGCCTGCAGGACGTTCCCTTCAAGATGGAGGTGGATTCAGGTACTACCTTTTCCATAATCCCACAGTGGGAGTTTTTGAGAATTCCCCCTGCCTCTCGGCCCAAGCTTAAATCCTTTAAAACTTCCCTCCACAATGTGCAAGGTTGCCAGATTCCAGTCCTGGGGGTGGGAAATTTCTTGGTTAAATTCAAAAACATTTGCACCTCCCTGCCATTGGTTGTAGTTAAGCAGGGCACTAACTGTCTTATTGGGACACAATGGTTTAGGCCACTGGGAATCCGGCTTTCTGGCATCCATGCAATAGACTCTGACCCAATCCGGGATCTTTGTGCTGCACATCCTGAGGTATTCAAAAAGGGTTTAGGTTTATACAAAGGACCCCCTGTTGACTTTGAGCTTGACCCAACCATCTGGCCCATCCAGATAAAGCCACGCCCGGTACCCTTTGCTTTAAAATAGAAGATAGAAGCTGAGCTGGACAAACTGGTGGCAGTGCTGGTGGACTCCACAGAGTGGGAGACACCAATTGTGACTGTTTTGAATAGTAATGGGGAGGTCAGGATATGCACTGACTACAAGTGTACCATCAATAAAGCTATTTGCCTGAACGCATATCCTGTGCCCATGGTAAGCCACCTTCTTGCCTCCTTGCATGGAGGAAATTGCTTCGCAAAACTTGACCTTGCCCAGGCTTACCAACAATTAACTGTGTCTCCTGCTGCTGCTATAGCCCAGACCATAGTAATGCATAGGTGGGCATTTAAGGTAACTAGACTACAATTCAGGGTGAATGCGGCCCCCGGAATATTTCAATCTCTTGTAGAACGTATTTTGAAAGGGTCGCCTGGTGTCCAGCCATATTTTGATGATGTCCTGATCACCGGTAAGGACACCATCAAACTAGCAGCCAGGCTCAATCGAGTCCTGTCACATTTCGAGAGGGCCAGTCTACGTCTCAGAAGAGACAATGTGTGTTTTTGGCATGGGAAGTGGAGTTTCTGGGGTACTGCATTACACCCCAAGGTATCATGCTCTCTGACGCCAAGGTGATGGCTGTGCGGAATGCACCCAGGCCAAAATGTAAAGCCGTATCACAATCATTTCTAGGATTGTTCTATCACGCTTTTTCCATCGCAAAGCCTCAGTTACCGAACCATTACATCGGCTTCTTAGGAAAGATACTGTTTGGCACTGGGGCCATTGCCAGGAGAAAGCGTTCCTAGAACTTAAAAGGCTGCTATCTTCAGATGCTGTATTAACTCATTTTGATCCTAACAAAGAAGTTGTACTGTGTATGATGCATCCCCTGTGGGGCGGGAGCTGTGTTATGCCATGTACTAAGTGACGGGAGGGAAGCCCTCGTAGCATTCTATTCCCGTTCGCTATCAAAGCCTGAGAAAAATTATGCTCAGATAGACAGGGAGGCATTGGCAATCGTGGCAGGCACTAAGAAATTCCACGATTATATTTATGGAAGGCCTTTTACCATCGTAACTGACCACAAGCCCCTCCTTGGAATCTTTGTGAACGGGAAGCCCACGCCTCAAATTCTGTCCCCAAGGATGTTGCGTTGTGCAATTTTCCTAAATGCATATGATTTTACTTTGGTGCACAGGCCTGGCAAGAACATCAGCCACGCTGATGCCCTGTCACATTCTCCACTGCCGGGGGTCGGGGAAGCCGATTGCGAGATCGAAAGTGACCACCAGGTCTTCATGATTGAGGCATTCGACTGGCCCCCGGTCGACCCCTCAGATATAGCCAAAGCTACGGCCAAGGATGTAACATTGACTAAAGTAATGTCTTGGGTACAAAAAGGCTGGCCTGTCTCTCTTCTAGCTGAGGAACTCATAACATTCCACCACAAGCATTTGGAATTGTCAGTGGAATGAGGTTGCCTTCTGTGGGGCCAGTGGGTGGTTATTCCGGTCACTCTCAGGAAAAAGGTTTTACATTTACTTCATACAAGTCATCCGGGAATTGTACGTTCCAAAGCCCTTGCCCGTAACTACTTGGTGGCCTCAACTGGACCAAGACATAGAGCAGATGGTCGGCACTTGTGCCAGCTATCAATCTTCTTGCCCAGAGCAATCCCACCTGTTTCTTACAGAATTGAAACAGCCACAGGTCTGATCTGGAGGAGGCACGCGGATCAATTGAGACCCAGAATATTGGACCCACAGGACGAATACAGACACTCAACATTAGGGTTGGCCCCCACCCATTTAAACCCAGGGGGCAGAGGTAATAGTCAGCAGCAAGCTAACGTAGACCCAGAGGTGTGTTCTAGGGACCAATTTCAAGGGGAATTTGTGGAATGCTCTCCTACTCCGGCCATGTGTACCCCTACACTGTCCCAGTCTAGCACTCTGGATTCCTTTATTGATGATGACCAATTTTGTTTGGAGTCGCCCTCCACTCTTAGTACACACAGGATGGACCCTGAGTTGTCTTATTCATCCACAGAATTAGATTTTGGTTTTGAGCGATCCCCTGCTCCTTCATCTGACAAACGGGACTTTAATTTGGGTTTACAAATTAGTCAATCCCTCACTCCAGTCGGGTCGCCCATCCTACGAGCCCCTGAGCTGGCTCAGCCAAGCGTCCGACCCCGAAGGGAAACTAGACCGCCATCCTGGTTAAAGGATTTTGTTTTTACCTAGGGGGGGGGGGAGAATGTTATGTATGTTAACTGTGTTTTCTGACAGGAGCAGATTGTATCTTTTCTCATGTATCTATTCTGATGCAAATAAGTGGATCAAAAAATGTGCACACTCTGTAAGCCAATGGGCTTGTTGTATTATTGTTACTGTTACTGTTTATAGGAGCGGAATGTATCTTTTCTAATGTATCTATTCTTATGCAAATAAGTGGATCGAAAAATGTGCACACGCTGTTAGCCAATGGGCTTGTTGTATTATTGTTACTGTTACTGTTTATAGTGTATATAAGTCTGGGTTTTGCCCCATCCAAACTGTGTTCAAACTCCACTAATAAAGAGCTGAATTTCACTACTTCATTCGTCTGCTTCTTCATTCCTTGAACACTAAACCTTCTCAGTGACCTAGACCTATTTTTACAGAGGCATTATGAGGGTTGAGGAAGGGGAGCTGCTACAAATAATTATGGAGAAAATTCTGCATCAGTCTTCTTTTTCCAAGGATTCATAAGAAAATAAGATTTTTTTTTCCTCAGAACTAATTTTAAGAAATATTTTTTATTACATCTCCCAGATGGACGAAGAGATTAATACAGTATATGGTGCAGTAAGGTAAACCAAAAGTAGGGAGACTTAGCTCTGCTCTTACAATATAAGGCAATATTGACCAGCACAAAGAAACACTTCATACAAAGCATATTCATTCCCACCTTATGTTACCAGTGTCAAACATAGACACTTAGAACAAAACATAAAGAAAAGTTGGTCACCATGGAAATGAGATGTTGGTGGAAGGCTGCTTGAGTGAGTAGAAGTGGTAAAATCAAGAATGATATTATAAGGGAAAGAATTGGAGTAGAACCAATCTTAAACTACATACAGAGACAGCAAATAAAGTGGTTTGGCCATTTGGAGAGAATGTCTTGGAATTCCATACAATACAAGAGAAATGTGAAAAGAGAAGGACAAAGACCAGAAGGAAGACCCAAAAAAAGGTGGAGAGATAACATCAAAAAAATTACAAGAAAACCAAATAATGTGGTGGACACTGCTAGAAGGGTAAAAACAAGAACCTTGTCGCTCCCTCGGCAACAGAAGCATACCTGTCAACACGCGGCTCCGGAAAAATGGGACCTGCGCAGATTGCTTGTGTGCAGGTCACTTTCCACGCATGCATGGAAAGCATTTTCCCCCGCTGCCAAATTACGGGGTTTTGGCAGCGCGGGGCGGGTTATGACGTCAATCGACATCAAATTACAGGGTAATCCCAGCCAAATCGGGATGGTTGACAGGTATGAACAGAAGGGGTAAAAGAGGGGGGAGGGGTAGACCTCCCAGAATTGTCTAAAATATCACTTTTTCATGATTTGCTTGTATCACGCACACACACCCCCACCCAATAAAGCAACTTGCATGAGGTAACTATTGTCTGGTCTTTGGGAAGCTATATTTAATGGCTGGTGCTAGGGATAGTTGAAGTTATTTCATGAAAGTTTAGAAAGATTGCTTACAAAAAGTAATTTTCACTCCATGTAAGTTCCAATTAATTAGCAAAAACCTGATATTATTGCATGTCTCAGTAAAACATTTACAGGATAGCTAAAACTTGTTCTGCCCTTTGAAGAAAAGGTTATCACTGATCTAAAATTACTCTTTTTTCATTATTGTAATCAGCACATTATGAAGCCTTGCAAATTCAATGAATATATCGATGTGACATTATTCAGTGTAACACTTAAAACCAATGTGTAATGAACGGTGGCTTTGATTTTCCATTTGCCACCCTTCCTGCATTTCATTAGTGATGCATTATAGATACAAAAACAGTTTAAAAGTTTGATGTCTAAAGTAGAGATTGAGAAAGTTATTCTGAAATACAACCTTGAAAATCTCCTCTACCACTGTAGAAATTTGGTCTCTGTAAACTGTAGTCTGAAAGAGGTAATGTTTCTGAACATGCATGTAAGGTTGCAATCCTATATCTGCTCATCTGGGAAGCAGACCATTGAAGTCAATGGGGAGTTCTTTTGAGAAGACAGCAGGGATTATACTATAGAGTTCTTTTAATGTTTGAAAATGGCAATACACTTACGGGCTAATAAATTAAAGCCATTAGTCATTTTAACGTAAAGGTTACCACAACCCAGAGATGGGCAACCTTTGGCCTTCTGGATGTTTTTATGCTGTGGCTTCCACCAGCCTTAGTTAGTGAAACTCACGAGGAAGGCTAATGGGAAGTGTAGTTCAACAATTCCTCTGAAGACACAAGCACCCACCCCTTCCTCCTGCCAATACCTTTGGCAAGTTGACTACAAGTGAAGCACAAAGCACAAGCATTCTGTAGTAGTGAATGCATCACTCAGTACTCATCTAGCTTTCTTCCCTATGGATTAGGATGATATGTCCTTGTGCTGCTGGAAGCAATTGCATCCCCACTAAAAGACATGAGGCAACAGAGAGTGGTGGAAGGATGACAGCTTTTAGCAGATGCCACAAATTAAAATCTGTAATAAAGATTAAAAAGAAAATAACATGTTAGTAAAGAAAGAATCTGGTAGGGACAGCAACTCGTCATCTAAGGTTGACACCTAGTACCCATGGATCTCCTGTTCATCAGAGACAATGCCTCCCTTACTGGTGGCCAAGATACCATGAATAGGATATCTTGACCTTTCATTGTTTGCCTGTTATAAATGTAGCAGTTGACTCCTTGGGTGCTCCACTTAAATCCACAGGATAGATTTTGACAGGCTAAATGTTCTAAGATCTAAGAAACTGTACTCGGCATTCCATTTGACTCAAGGTGTCTGGCAATGAAAGTTTGTGAGGGCAAGGTAATCTTCAGCCTCTTCCAACCACTGGCTAGAATATGTTAACTAGCCTAAGTGAGTGACTACCCACCATATCAGCTGGGGCCACAAGAGAAACTAGTTAAACCAATGAAGGCACTGATTGTCATTTAAGCTGCAAGGAGCAGGTAGAAATCTCAACATTTCTCATTCCATTATTTCTTATTTGGTTATCTCATCTGGCCAAAGACATGACATCAGATTACTGAAGGCTGATGTTTAGCACTTTCCTGAATATTTTTCTTAATATGCATAAAACTATCAGCAAAAAAACTAGGCTATATTTTCACACCTAGTTTTCCTTGTGGGAATTACACATACAGTACAGACAGAGGCAGAAATAGACTGAAATCAAGTAGTAGATTACAACTAGAGATGGCTCACTTACTTGCTTACTATACATTCTGCTCATCTAATGAAGGATTCACTACACTAGGCAGTAAAATCTAACCCTTGAGAATTTTGGGTCCAAATACAAAAGCTCAAAGAAAATCAGTTATTGAGGGAATATATGTCATATGATTACCTACATAATTCTGTTTTAAAACATTTTTGAAGATATTCATGGAGTGAGCTTGACACAACTCCACATTTAGACTGTTCCATAAGATGGGGGCCACCACCGAGAAGGCTCTCTTCATACTTATAACCTTCCTTGCCATTCTTGGGGTTGGCACCTGGAGCTACATGGTCTGAGAAGACTGAGTGATGTTGGCTGAAGATCTTTGAGAGAGATAATGATGTCCCAAACCATTTGGGGCTTTGTATCTTAAACTAACAATATGCAGATGACACTACCCTAATTGCAGAAAGTGAGGAATACCTAAAGAGCCTCTTAATGAGGATGAAAGAGGAGAGTGTCCTGGTATTGAACTACCATGGAGTAGTTATGTTTCAAAATGGAATTTCTTCTGTTAGGAGCTCAAGTGTGTGTTTGTGTGTGTGTGGGACAGAGAGAGTGAGAGAGAACATACCTTGTTTTGAGAAAGGGATTTGATTCATTGTATTCAAATTACCTTAGCCAGAACCCATGTTTAATATATTGACACATGGAATAGAGAGTTAGTTCTCTCATGAGTTCTCTACAACTTAGTGTTCTCAGGATGAGAGGGGCTGGGGATCAACAGGCTTCCAGATCCAACCATGATAACCTAGAAGATAGCTAGATTTTGCTTATATTATTTCTATAAAGGGGAATGTGACTGTGTTTTGTGTCCTTATTTCTCTTTTTGATTAGACCTGTTTTTGAACCTATTTCTGTATACTGTGTTTGACGAAATGGACTTTATGTTTTACCTTCAATAAAACAACTTTTCTTCATCACACGCTCGTGATTTTGCGAAGGGTAAGATACAGAGTTAAGTGATATACAGGGGGATGTCTCTTATGCTACCACATAATAATCTTTATTGTCTCCTGATTTAGAGAACATTGTAGTTAAGTGACTTTTCTGCTGCTTGCTGGAGCATCAAGGATTGACTTTTTGCAAGGTGTAATCTTGGGAGGAATGAGAGAAGACTGTCAGGCTTTTTATGCCTCACTTCCATAAATAAAAAAAACCACTTCTTCCTTGCTGTTTCTCCCATCTTAACACATACATGAAATCAGCAAGAGAAAGAGCAGAGGAGGTGAAAGCATTATTCCCTTTGGATTTGTGACTTGTTGCTGATATCTGTTGCTGACATTGGTTGCCGTTTAATTCGTCTGGTTCCTGTGTTCCTATATCACCATTTTTACATTCCACTCACCATCGGACTTTCATTCACCTTTTAGTTTCAAGACTGTTTGGTTTATTCATACCTATGCTACCTCACCACGAACTGCAACCTCCCATATCTCAGCATACATAAGACTGTTTTCAGTATTATTTTGTAGTCCTTGGGAACCTTGTCATTTTAGCTTATAATATTAAACTTTTCGCATTTTGTCTTACTAATTTGTTTAGGGTGTTTTTCTCTTCCTCTTTGTGTATCTACACCCTAGCCGTTTTTTCTTCTTGGGCTTGCTGGAATTTGGCAAGTGTCTGCCAGGATAATGGCAGTTTAGTTCCAAGGTTCCTCCACAGTCATAGAAGTTCTGAAATTGGTCTGATAACTTGGACAGTCAGTTCAATGAACTTGGAGAGAGCTGGAGCAAGGGGAACAGAAATTAATCATGATAGAGAGTGCAAAAGCTGGCCCGATACTCATTTAAAAAAACAAGATCTTGGCATCTGGCCCATCACTCCCTTGCAAATAGAAGGGGAAGAAATAGAAGCAGTGACAGACTTCACCTTCTTGGGATCTCAGAAAACTGCAGATGGTGACTGCAGCCATGAAATAAAAAGACACTTTCTTCTTGGGAGGAAAGCTATGGGAAACCTAGGCAGCATAATAAAAAGGAGAGACATCACCCTGCCAACAAAAGGTCTGCATATTTAAGGCAATGGTCATCCCAGTAGTAATGTATGGTTATGAGAGCTGGACTATAAGAAAGGGTGAGCAAAGAAGAATAGACACCTTTGAACTATGGTGCTGGAGAAGACTCTTGAGAGTCCCCTAGACTGCAAGATAAAATCAGTCAATCCTGAAGGAAATCAACCATGATTGCTCCTTGGAAGGACAAATACTGAAGCTGAAATGAGAAGAGAGGATTCACTGGAGAAAGTCCTGATGCTAGGAAAGATCTAAGACAAAAGGAGAAGAGGGTGGCATAGAATGAAATGGCTAACTGGCATCGTTGATGCAGTGGGCATAGATCTGGGCAGACTCTGGAGGATGGCAGATGACAGAGGACCCTGGCGTGCTGTTGTCCATGGGGTCACAAAGGGTCGGACTCAACTGTGTGAATAAACAACAAAAAATCTTAAACTAACACCTTGCATTTGACATGGTAAACAATGGCAGCCAGTGTAGCTACTCACTCCAGATATCATCCTGGCTACAGTGCTTGAACCTGTTGCAACCTCTATATCTGGTCCAAGGATAGTCTCATGAAGAGAGCATTAAAGTAGTAAATTCTTGAGACTACCAAGGTATGGTTCCACATTATCAGCAGCCTCTTGTCCAAGTTAAGGGTACAGCTGTGCAATCTGTCAAATCTCCTACTCAACCATGAAGACCTGTCAACAGCAAGATCTCCGCCGCCGCGTTGCCTCTCCTCAGGGCTCACTCCACCTGCCCTGAGAATGGGAGGCAGGTGCATCTCCTTAGCCTCACCGAGACTGCTTGCTGGGGGGCTTCAAAAGGGAGGTGCTGCCTGGAGCCCTGCCGCCGCTGCCGCCGCATTGCCTCTCCTCAGGGCTCACTCCACCGGCCCTGAGGATAGGAGGCAGGTGCATCTCCTTAGCCTCACCGAGACTGCTTGCCAGAGGGCTTCAAAAGGGAGATGCTGCCTGGAGCCCCGCCGCTGCCACCGCCGCATTGCCTCTCCTCAGGGCTCACTCCACCGGCCCTGAGGATGGGAGGCAGGTGCTGTCACATGCTCCTTCCCCTGGTCCCACTGGCCAGGGGAAGTGGGGGCAACTGGGGGAGTGGACTGAGTTTGTTCAGTGCCTTTCTTGGGTATAGCTGGCCACAGACTTTTTCCTCCTCGCTATGTGGACTTTGGTCCCTTGTTTGCCCACTTTTGGCTGGTTTTCAATGGGAGGTAGGAGGATTGTGTGTGATGTTAAAATATATTTGATGCTGATGTATATTTTTGAATTTGTTACCATGTGATTTGTACTGTTTATTATTGTTCTGATTTATTTTTTGTATTGCTGTATTATATTTTGGGATTATTGTATTGTATCAATTATGTTGTTTGCCCCCTAGAGTCAGCCTCGGTTGAGAAGGCGGGATATAAATTAAATTTTATTATTATTATTATTATTATTATTATTATTATTATTATTATTATTATTATTATTATTATTATTGAGGTTCAGTTTCAATTTATTTATCTTTGTTTTTTCCACTGTTGAGGCCAAGCAGCCCTCAAGGTACCAGTTTGCATCCACTGCTGAAGATGTAAAGGAAAGATGAAGCCCCAACAGCTTCATATAGATGTTTAACAACATCAGAGAGATGATCAATTCTTATGTGGTTCCACACCAGAGTATTTATGGAGATGAAACCACCTCCCCAAATTGAACCATTTAAGAAAAGCCATTCAGAAGGATTGGAGCCATCACAGTACCAGACCTTCAATCCACAGTCATTATAGCCTCTCCAAAAAATACCATTTCCAAGCTGCTGAGAGATCCGGGAGCATTAGAAGTGTTGAGTCCCACCAATCCAATTCCCAAATAAGGTCATCATGTAGTATGACTAATGCAGTCTTTGTGCTATGCTGTGCCCTGAATCCCGATTTAAATTAATCTAAGGCAGGAGTCAGCAAACTTGGTTCTCCAGATATTCTTGGACTTCTATTCCCAGAAGCTCTGATCATCAGGTGTATTGACTTGGGCTTCTGGTAATTGAAGTCCAAGAACACCTGGACAGCCAAGTTTGCTGACCCCTGATCTAGGCAGTTGGATCAATGGAACTTACGTAGATGTTGTCTCACCAAATTCCCACAGGCGTAACGGAGCTACTCTATTTACAACATACTATTAGATTTCAGTCACAGATAAATAAAGAAACCCCATTACACTTTGAAATAGAAATGCCCAAGCACAGATTTAAAACCTCAGTAAAAACTAGGTTATTGTCATATCCAGTGGTGGGGTCCTAAAAAATTACTGTGGGTGTGGTATGGAGGGCATGGCCAGGGGAAAATACCTGTCCTGCACCTGAATTAGGATGACTTTATTTCAAAACTTGGATGGGAGGGGCCAGCCAGAATTTCTGCTACCAGTTTTGGCGAACTGGTAAAAAAAAACAACAACCACCCATTGAAAGCAAGTAGGTGGCTGTGCTGGGGAAAGGGGCAGCCACCAAAAGGTAAGGGGATGGACAGGGACTGGGGGGGAGGCGGGGTGGTGTGGTTTCCGGGCAGGTTCCCTTACCTTTTGGTGGCTGGCCCATTCCATACCTGTCAACTTTTGGATTTGAAAATAAGGGAAATTTTGGGCACACCCCTCTGTGGGTGTGGCCAAATCCATGGGCGTGGCCAAATATAGCCATGTGACTTGTTGGGCTCTTGTCATGCCTGCCACATGAACATGAAAATGTCTGCAAACACAGACAGCACTGGCTCTTTGGCTGTAAATGGAGATGAGCACTGCACCCTAGAGTTGGATATGACTGGCAGATTTTACTTTCTTAGGATCAAAGATCTGATGCTTGGGAAACAAGCTATGAGAAACCTGGAGAACATAGTGAAAAGTAGAGGCATCACCTTGCAAACAAAAAATTGCATAGTCAAAGCAATGGTATTCCCGGTGGTAATGTATGGGTGTGAGAGCTGGACCATTAGGAAAGCTGAGTGCACAAAAATAGATGCCTTTGAAATGTAGTGTTAGAAATAGGTCGATCCTAGAAGAAATCAATCCTGACTGCTCATTAAAGGTCAAATAGTAAAAATGACGCTAAAGTACTTTGGACATCAAATGAGAAGAGAGGATTCACTTGAGAAAGCCTTGATGCTGGGAAATGTGGAGGACAAAAGAAGGGGGTGGCTAAAAATAAGATGGCTAGATGGTGTTGTAGATGAAATGGGCACAAAGCTGTGTGGGCCAAAGAACCCTTTCCCCATTTTCTTGGGGGACTTTTGTTTTGTTTTCTTTCTTGTTTGCTCAGTGGCTTAAGTGACTAAGATGCAGGGGGCATGGCCAAGATGGCCATGGAAAAACATGGAATAACAAGAACTTTATTTTGCTCGCGCTGCAAAAGTAGCTTAACTGTTAAACTGATGACAAACCGGAGGTAAAAAAAGTCTTTAAAAAGACTTTAAAGTAAGCCCCGATCCTCCGGTTGCTGCTGGTATCAAGAGGGAGTCATAAGTGCTCAGAATCCGAAGATCGGCAGCGAGAGACACGCGGCGCAAGCCGCCTGAGGTTGGATGGGAGCTCGGAGGCGTCTGAGGTCGGACGGGAGCTCGGAGACTGTCTTGGAGGTTTGGAGGCTTGGAGGCATGGAATAAAAAGAGCATGGCAGCGAGGGCGGCGGAGGACGAAAGAGCGGCTCAAAGTGGAGTTTTATGGAGTCTTGTGGTCCCAAGGTTGCAGTAAGTGCTGATGAAATTGAATGGGAAGAAGAAGGAGGAGGGCTGAGTAATGGCGGCAGTTCCCTAAAATCGAAACTTAAGCACTGCCGATACCGGGCTTGTGTAGAAGGATAGAGCTGGTCTTTTGGTGCTCTTTGGACGAAGAGGAAGGAGAGGGGGAACAACGTGCGGATTGTCGTGGTTTAGATTCCAAATGCTTTAAAAAGAATTAACGACAAGCCCAAGTTTCAAACCGCGGATGGAGGAGAGGAAGGCAGGGGCTGCCTTGTGACTACGCTGCCACTGCTGGGACTACAAGGAAATCTTTATGGTGGTGGAATTTGAGCATTGCTTCACTGGCTTTGTCTGCTTGACTAGGTTTTTAAACTTTTAAAACTTTGATATCTTCTTACTCAGAATCTTTTTTTAAAAACATATAGTTATTCTCCTCTACATTGCTACAGTGTATCCCTCTCTATCTCAAGGCATGGTAACAGTCTCCTCATAGTTGTGATACAAATTAATCAGTCCCTGGGGGGGTGTTTTTGTTTTTCTCTGTATTATTGAGGATATCGCTACAAGCAAGATTGGATGTGGAAAGTACTTTTTCCCCTTTTTCTTTTTTCTTAACTCCTTTAATTGTTTTTTGTTCTGTAACAAGTGGATTATAACCTTTAAAGTTTTTTTATTTTTATTTTTTGTTCTTTGCTGGAAGTGGATTATAACATTTTTAATTGAATTTCTAATAAAGAATAAGGGATTAAAATTAATATTGGTTATTTTGGTAATATCAAGCATCATCAAAAATAAGGTGTGGTTTTTAACAAGTGGATTATATATTTTTGAAACCCTTTATTACTGGATATCATTTATTTTTGGATTTTTGATGATTGTGGAATAGAACAATCAAATTTTTGCTAAATTTATAACCAAGGATTAATTATTATCACTGATTACAATATTAGCAACACTGGAACAGGCTCAAGGGGAGGTTTCACCGAGAGTCAAGAGTATTGCAGCATTGAAACTTTTATTTGATGGATAAGGTCACAAGAGGAAAGGCAAAAGATGCAAAGGAGGAGGAGCCTGTGGCTAAATCTAAGAGAAAGGATAAAGCAGCAGTGAAGGAGGTGCCCTCATCGGCATCATCATCACCTGAACCCTATGATCAGACCCAAATCATGGTTGAATTTGGCAAATTGTTTCAGAAAATGGAGAAGATGGAGGAGGCAAGAGTGAAGGATAAGAATGAAATGTTGAAAAAACAGGATAAGGTGGTCTTGACCATTGTGGACTTCTCCAAAAAAGTGGAATGAAGCTTGCAAAAAATAGAGGGAAATGCTAAGCTGATGCAAAATGAAGTGAAAAGCATGAAAGGTGAAATAAAAGAGACTCAAGAAGGTGTGAGGGAGAATAAGATGAAAATGGATGAGCATGAAAAAAGGATAGATGCTATGGAAGAATTGATGAGAAAGCAGAACATTGTGATACATCATTTGATTGAAAGGACGCCAGACCAGCTAAGAGATAGAATTGTTCAATGGCTAAATAATTTGAAAATGGGAAAGGACTTTGTCCAGGAAGATATTTTAAGTGCATATAGAGTGGGCCCAAGAAGGGGAAAAGTTGTTCAAAGAAATGTTTTGGTTAAATTTGCAAACTGGGGCGATAAGCTCAGAGTAATGGCATTTTTAAAACAAACTGGGTCTGGCGCTCTGAAAATCGATGGCTCTGATGTTGAAGTTTATAATGACATTTCTATTAAGGAGCGAGCTTGGAGATATAAGATGAAACCGGTAACCAAATTGCTGACGAAAAAAGGCATAAGATATAATTGGAGATTTCCACAGCAGCTTAGATTTTTCTATGAAAACAAAATGCAGGTCATTGATGCAGGGACTGATCCATTGGAGTACCTGAGTTTGCCTGATTTGGTTAAGACGGGCTCAGAGGATTGGGTAACTCTTAGAAAAGATTTGTTGGAATCAGGTGGCATAAGAAGAGACTATGAGGGTGCAGAAGCGGGTGGTGCCATAGGCGGAGGGCAACAGGGACGAGAAGAGGAGGAGCTATCATTGATTGTGGTGGAGGAGGAGATAGATAAGGGTTAGAAGGTAAAAGGGTTGTGAATTTTTATATGATACAAGGTTTTTTTATTTTTAAATTGGTGTTATAATGGGAAGGGTGCGCTAGAGCATTAACCCCCAAGTTCATCTTGCATGTCCCCCCCCCCCTTTGGAGAATGAAGGCCGCTTTTTTAAAAAAGAAACTGGGGAGGAAGATTTTGTATGTTTTATGTTATATGTTTTTTTAAATTGTTTTGGGTTAAAGGTAGCACGCCCAATGGAGAGCTTGGAAGAGAGAGGAGAGGATGTAGAATTAAAATATGAGAAGCATTAAAGTATTAACGTGGAATGTAAAAGGTACAGGATCTGTTCTCAAGAGGAGGAGGCTAGAAACGGCCGGGAGGAAGGATAGACTGGACATAGTCTTTCTTCAGGAAACTCATCAGAAATCACAGGATGTAAATAGAATCTTTTTAGGGTGGATGCAACATTACGAAAAGGTATTTGGCACATCAAAAGCAAGAGGGGTTGCAGTTTTGATCTCTACTAGATTAGGATTCGAGATAACAAAAAGTATCTCGGATCCTGAAGGCAGATATTTGATAGTAAAAGGGAAAATAGATAATGAGGAAATAACTTTAGTGAATGTTTATGCACCAAATGAATGCCAAGCTAATTTTTTAAGAAAAAATTCGTAAAATTGTGGAAATAGAAAAATCAGCAAAGATGATAGTGGCGGGTGATTTTAATGTAGTGAGATCAAACTTGGACTGTACAAATGTAACAAGGTGTGGGGCAGGCATTAAAGGCAAAACTTTGGATAATTTGATGGCTGCATTAGGATTGAAAGATACTTGGAGAGAGATTAGGGGGTCCAAAAGGGGGTATTCGTATTTTTCACACGTTCATAACTCCTATTCCAGAATAGATTATATATTTGTATCTGAAAATATGGTCAAAAATATTGAGGAGATTGAAATTGGAATTTTTAAGGAATCAGATCATGCTAAAGTGGTTTTGGATTTGAGGTGGCAGAATGATGGTAGAAGGAGGAGGACTTGGAAGTACAATCCCAGTTTATTTAAAGATCAAAAGAGTAAAGAACAAATTACAAAAAGCTGGATGGAAAGCTGGCAATGGAATGATAATGATGAGGTAAATTTTAACATGGTTTGGGATGCCATGAAGTCGGTTTTTTGAGGAGAATGTACAAAGTTGGCAAGTAACAGATATAAAAAATACAGGTTGGTACAAGATAAAAGTGAAAAAGAAATAAAACAGTTACAGGAAGAACATTCATAAAACAAAGATAAGAAAATCTTTACAAAACTGCAAAGACTGAAAGTAGAATTGGTTGGTAAAGAAATAGAAAAGGTCAAAAGAGATTTGATTTATTTAAATAGGGAGTATTTTGAATTCAATAATAAAAATTCAAGATTATTGGCAAAAGCGGCAAAAGCTAAAAGACAAAAAAGAGAAATGGGAGTTTTGTTTAATGATCAAGGGGTAAGATGTAATAAGATTATGGACAAGTGTGAAATTGTGAAGAAATTTTATCAAACTTTGTATGCAAAAAAAAAGATAGATGAGGAGAAGCTTAAAAAGTTGTTAGAGAGGCAAACAACAAGTGGAATAAAACAGGAATATCGGGATAGTATGGAAGAGCAAGTTTCGGAAAAGGAGGTAAAAGAAGTAATAGTGGGGCTGAAGTTAGGCAAAGCTCCAGGCGAGGATGGTTTACCGGCCCATTTCTACAAGGAATTTAAAGATGTGGTGGCACCAAAATTAGCGAAATTGTATAATTATATATTAGACGGTGGGCAAATTCCGACTTCATGGTATAGAACTACAATCGTTCTGTTGCCAAAACCGGGAAAGAATTTGGAGAAGGTGGAATCGTACAGACCAATCTCTCTTATAAACCAAGATGCTAAGATCTTCACAGCAATATTGGCAAATCATTTAAACAAGTTCATGGGGGAATATATAAATGAAGACCAAGTGGGTTTCTTAAAAGGGAGGCATATGGCAGATTTGACTAGAAGAGTATTAGATTTAATAGATAATGTGAATCAAACAAGAGAAAAAGTGGGTTTAATATCTTTAGATATCTTTAAAGCATTTGATTCCCTACAATGGACCTCGATCAAGGAAATAATTAAAAGCTATGGATTTGGTGATAAATTTAGAAGAGTAATTGATTTATTATATGAGAAAGGGACAGCCAGTATTAGAGTAAATGATGAGGTCACAGATGGGGTAAAGTTAGAGGCAGGCACCAGACAGGGCTGTCCGTTGTCTCCTATATTGTTTATCATGGCAATGGAAATATTGGCAAAAATGATAAGAGAGAATGTAAAAATAGAAGGGATAACAGGTAATAATTAAGCATGTATGCCGATGACACATTGATAATTGTTAAACATCCAGAGAAGGTTATGGATAGGATCAGAATGCAACTTAAGGAGTTTGAGGATATCACGGGTTTGAAGATAAATTGGGATAAATCGGAAATGATGTTGTGTAATATGGGTGAAAGGGAAATTAAGAAAATAAAAGGACTAAGTAATATTCAAATTAAAGATAAGTTGAAATATTTGGGGATATTTATATCAAATAGTATGGAAGAGCTTAAAAGATTGAATTATGATAGTTTAAAAACGGAGATTAAGATTAGAATACAAAGTTTCCAAAAGCTGAAATTGTCATGGTTTGGGAGAATTGCACTTACTAAAATGATGTTGCTACCTAGAATTAATTTTTTATTTGATGCATTGGCAATTCAATTGAAAGACAAAAGAAATCAATGAGTTTCAAAAGTTGTTCAATAACTTTTGTAATGGAGGTAAAAAGTCTAGACTACCAAAAAAAATATGGTACCTACCTCAGAAAGAAGGGGGTTTAGGAATGCCGAATCTATTGGCATATTATCGTGTTTTTCAAATTAAGAATGTAGTGAAGATCTTGGCAAGAGAAAAAACGATATGGGAGGAATTGGAGATGAAAGATTTTAAGAAGATAGGTAAAAGGATTTTTTGGGAGCAGAAGTAGGAAAGATAACCATTAATAATATAATGCTGAAGGGAGTTATGGGTGTGTGGAAAAGGTTGAAGAAAGATCTGGCACCAAATTTCTCCCCAATTTTGGAACTGGCAGATATGGCCTGTTTTCCATTAAAAATAAACAAAGAAATAAATGAAATATTGGAAGAAAATGATGTTTTCCTGATGAAAGTCTGGTTACGGATTTGCAGGGTTGAAAGTAGGAAGAAAAAGTTGTTTGAACAGTTGAAATTGAATTGGTTTCAGATAATGAAAGTTAATAATTGGAATGTCAAATATGCAAGAGAAATAGATATAGATAGAGAAAAGACGGAATTTGAAGAACTAGTATTAAAAATTAGGAAAGGCGATAGAAGCATTAAGGGCTTAGTAAGTAAACTCTATATTTTAATAAATAGGGAGGGTGATCCACAGGAGGATTTGAAATTGAAGTGGGAGCAGGATTTGAATATAAAGATAGAAAAAGATGTATGGAGAAATAAATGGAAAAAGAGGATAATGAGAACTATGTCAGTTAGAATTAAAGAACATAACTATAAAATGTTGTGGAGATGGTATCTGACACCAGTGAGGTTACAATATAGAAACAATGGCAGGACGGAGTTAAAGCACAAAGAGACAAAAATCCATCCAACAAAAAGTCCTTTACTGCAGGAAAAGTGCCTCCCTGGCTGAGAGAAAACGAAGCTCTCCGGTTTACAGCTTTTTGAAAATCTTCCACTGGTTTTCTACAATAATACAATAAGTAATAAGTAATATTTGACATTAATATAAAGACTAATAGTATATACATATTTACAAGCATGTTACACTCAAAATTAAACAGCATGTTATAATCAATGAATAAGCTTACCTCTGATATGTTATTTCAAGAAGTGTAGATATTTTAATTTAAATTTTATTTGCGTCAGGCTTTTGGTAGAGTCTTATTTGCCCAAGACGTTACTTAAGGTAGTCAAAGTGACTGCTTATATTCTTACTCTACCCAACCCAGGTGCAAACATGCTAGAGAACACTAAAAGTTCTTAAAGATACAAGGAGGATATTACATATGAAAAGTACCTAAGCCAACAGTGAACCATATTATAAAAAACAGCTGAGTTCCTGATCCGAGTTTAATCCAAATGGTGCTAGTGAATTAAATAAATGAATGAAATGCGCTTCCCTCCGTAATAGTTTGTTGTTAATGTCTAGCATATCTACACTTCTTGAACTAACATATCAGAGGTAAACTTATTCATTGATTGTAACATGCTGTTTAATTTTGAGTGTAACATGCTTATAAATATGTATATACTATTAGTCTTTATATTAATGTCAAATATTACTTATTACTTATTGTATTATTGTAGAAAACCAGTGGAAGATTTTCGAAAAGCTGTAAACCGGAGAGCTTCGTTTTCTCTCAGCCAGTGAGGCACTTTTCCTGCAGTAAAGGACTTTTTGTTGGATGGATTTTTGTCTCTTTGTACCAGTGAGGTTACACCAGATTGATAATAAAAAGGACAATTTATGTTGGAGATATAAAGATACTATAGGAACGTATGAACATATGTGGTGGGGTTATAAATTGATAAAGGATTTTTGGGGCAGAATAGAAAAAGCGATTAATGAAATATTGGGCAAAAAGATCAAACTGGTGTCTGGTACCATTATGCTTACAGATGTGGATGGGATGAATTTAAACAAGGAAGAAAAAGAGTTATTAGAAATAATTTTAACAACGGGTAGACAATGTATTGCCAGACATTGGAAAAACGAGGTAACTATACAAACGGAGGAATGGTATAAAGAAATGTGGAATTTAGCTTTGAATGATAAATTGACATGGGAGATAAAAGAAAAAAGAGATAAGCTGAAAGAGAACAGATTTTGGAATATTTGGAAACCTTTCGTGGATCACTCCATTGCGGGCCCAGAAAGAAACAGACCTGTACTGGAACAAAGTAGTTTTTGGAGGTGAATAATGAGATATTCTGAGCTTTCCAGGGCAATGTAAATAAATCACAGGGTATATTTTATGTGTATTTTGGATTTTGATGGTTGTACTTAAACTAAACTATTATTGAATGGTATATTACAAATAGATTTAGTGGTAGCAATAGATAAAGATATTTGAGAACAATTCTGGAAGTAGGATAGATGTTAACTATTAAACCAGTTTTCAATATGGGATGTTTTATTATAAAGATGAGTATAAAAATGTATGGGATCAACTATCAAATATGCTAGTAATTTTTTTGTTAAAAGTATGTATTTTTATGATGTATTGTTATTGTATGTTTATATATTTTTGAAAAATTCAATAAAAAATATTTTTTTAAAAAAAGTGACTGTTAGGGATGTCATGGGGATGTCATGTCATGTAAATAATACATGATATGTGGTGCTATAGCTTTAAGAGTAACTTACTGAACTGTGGACAGGTGACGGTAATGATGGAATGAATCAGCATTTGTCACTGCATAAAATAGAGCCGAGTAGTTTGCTTCTTTGCTCTTGATTTAATCTTGTAGCCACGCTGTCCGAATGCTCTGGAATTAACCTGAATGCCATGATGCTACACATGGACTAATGCTCTTGGACTTTATACCTTGAAGCTATAATGATGTTCTACAAGAAGCTTTCATGCCTTCTGCTGGATGTTTATTCGACACAGAGGAACACAGAGTTTTGTTCTCTTATGCTTATGAGCATGGACTATTGTTCTCTCTAGGGTAATGAACTGCATGCCTGAAGGGAAGAACTGCTGGCTGTGAGTTTACTCTCTGGGGAGAGAGGTTGCCAGCTTAAGACTGTAAATACTTGGGCAAACCGGGACTGCATTTGTTTGCCATACTCTGCAAGCCGAGCCAGGGAAGAGCGAGGCTGTAGCAGGAGATTTTGCTGTGTGCAAGTACTTACTGTTAAACTGAAAGACTAAGTTTGTTTGCATAGTTGTTCACAGATAAGATTATACAGTTTATGTTCTTTTCATCACCACCTCTGCTGAGTAAAAGCTCTTTATGTTTTGCACCGTTCAACTGAGTCTCTGCTGTTATTGACTGGGTGTGAAGGAGAAAATTAAACGGGCACCTCCGCTGTCACTCATAGTTAACTACTACACTCTGCTAGATTTGAACTCAGCACCCAGTACACTATCATTTCCCTATCAGTGACTAAGATGCTGACTGAGAGGCAGAAGGTCAGCAGTTCGATTCCCAAGTACTGTAGGACGGAATGAGCTCCCGTCTTTGTCCCAGCTCCTGCCATCCTAGCAGTTCGAAAGCAAGAAATTGCAAGTAGATAAATAGGGACCACTTTGGTGGGAAGGTAACAGTGTTCCATGCGCTCTGGTGTCTAGTCATGCCTGCCACATGACCATGGAAATGTCTGCAGATGCAGACAACGCTGGCTCTTCGGCTTTGAAACAGAGATGAGCACTGAACCTTAGAGTCGGATACGATTGGCTTTTCAGCAAGGGCGACCCTTTACCTTTACCTAACACAGATCCCCTTACACAACCGTGCAAGCACACACACACACCCCTCCCAAGTTAACTCTAGAACAGAAATGGAACACTCACACCCTCTCTCTCTCATATAGTGTAGGAATCTCTGACTGTGATGGCGAACCTTGCCACTCTAGAAATGACTGTCTTTCGAGCAAGGGAAACCTTTACCTTTAGCATATAGTGATCAAGCACTTCCCCCCCACCTCCTCCCAAGTTAACTCTAGAACAGAAACGGAACACACACTCCCTCTGTCTCTCATATAGTGTAGGAATCTCTGACTGTGATGGCGAACCTTGGCACTCTAGAAATGACTGTCTTTCGAGCAAGGGAAACCTTTACCTTTAGCATATAGTGATCAAGCACTTCCCCCCACCCCCACCCCACCCCTCCCAATTTAACTCTAGAACTCTAGAAATGGAATCTTCCAGCCAGGACAGAGGCAGGGGGCAGAAACAGCTCAATAAAGCATGAGAGTGAGAGAGAAGTCTCTGCCCCCAGACCAAGAGCTGATTTACCCCTGCATATATGAAATATTGCTCACCTGTAGAGTAGACTCCTGTCCCTAGTCCCAGCATGAAATGAAGCTGCCATATTGGCCATGTGGCTGGTAGGAAAATGAAAGAGAAACTAACTACCGAACACCCCACACACCTTCTCTCTCTCCCCTTCCACAAGCGAAAAGCCACCCAGCGACCTCTGGTGGTCGGAAAAAATACTGCAGCTTTGCCTGTGAGGCTCCGATCAGGATATTTCTTTTTATGGAAGTAGGACTTTCAGGATATTCCTTCCCCCCAGTCCCTCTTTCCCATTCCACTTGCTTTTTTTGGCAGCGGGTTGGGTTGGGCCTTTCACCGAATGGTGTTTTTTTTAAACCGCCATGCCAGCTGCCCAGCCTCCTCCATGCTTGCACCCTTCAGCCTCATTGGCTTAGGGTTGGCATGGTGTGAAGGAGGCTGGGAAACATAGTATTACTTTTTTGTTTGACTTCATGGGGCAGCTGCCCCACTCTTGCCGACCGGACCCTTTCGGCAATGGTCGGGCCAGGTAAAGGTAAGTGTGGGTGGCTCAGTACGGGATAGTATGGATGGGTGCAGGCATGTATGCCGGAGTCCAATGGTTAACGTCCCTCCTTATAGGTAAAGATTTTCTGAAAAATCATAATAGGATATAGGTCTGGTGGGTCTCAACCTTTGGCATGTTTCAGACTTCATTTTCATAAAACCTGATCATTAATCACTGAAGACTAAAACCAAAGTATCTCAAGGATCAAAGACCAGGATTGTCTCATAAAAGGTTTTTCAAAGTAAGAAATTCAACAGTGGTTTAGCATTGCCTTTTGCTATACAGTACTAACAAAAGTTAGCTTGCATGTCACTGCCACTGTCTGTGAAAGATTCTCCACCAGTGTCACCTTCCACTGCTCCTACCGCCCAGTAGCCTCCCTCTAGGAGTTTCTCCACCCATCACAATTGCAACTGTCATTCTTTTCTGCTGATATGACTGTTACTCCCGAAGAGGGTAGATTCAGCTTAGTCTGGTGTTTCAGCTTTGACAAGTTCATATTGGGTGATTCTGTTCATAAAGGAATCCAGACACATAAAGGAGTCTACACTTCTGACAATATTGCCCTCAGTTCTTTAAGACACTCAGATCTCCTCACTGCATTAAAGCGTACGTCTAAGAGCTATCCAAACCACTACTGAGGAAGAACAACTACAATGCAAGCGCGGCGCCAAAATGGCCGCCGGCCCTTTGCGGGCCCCCCCCCCACAGGACAGAGAATCCGGGTAGTTAGGGGCGTGGCCAGCTCCCTTATAAAAGGGGTGGCCACGAGGCAGCCGAGCTGCCATTTTACCTCAGCGACGGAGCGGAGAAGTTTTTTCCCCTGTGTCTCCGTCGCTCGTTAGCTTACCGGGAAGCCTTTGGTAGCGATTCTGCCTTGCCGGCTTCCCTTTTCTGCTTCGGAGGAGATGCCTTCGAAGAAGAAGGCGGCTTCGAGTTCAGCTCGCGCTGTTAGGAGGCGCAACCCAGGTCGGAGGACCGCGGTGCCGCCTCCTCAGCAGCCACCTTTGCTAGCCCCGGCCGGGGCCAACGGAATGGGGTCTATTGCCCCTTGGCCCGGAGTGGGCGATCAGAGTACGGGCGTGGAAGGGGTTCCGGCCCGCGGCCCACGAGCGGTGGACACCGCTCCTGCCCCTGCCCAACCTGTCGGGCCTACTCCTCTTGGGCCGCAGCCTCTCCCTGGGCCCTCTAGCCTTGGGGGGTGGTGCGGCCCCCTGCCTTGGCAAGTTTCTCCACCAACCCTGCCGGGCTTCGGTGCTGGCCAATGGCCATATGTGGGTCCCGGGGTACAGGGACCTGTACCCATGCCTGGACCAGGCGGGCCGGCCGGCCCTTTGCCCATAGTCAACGTGGACACCTTGCTGGCCCGCATTGCGGCCCTGGAAGCCTCGTTGGCTCGGGCCAGTCAGGCGGGCGCCCCCTTCGGGGTTCCTCTTGAGGTGCTGTCGGCAGGAGGACAACAGCCGGCGGGGAGGGTCGAGCTGCTGCAGGCGCGTGGCGCGGTTTCGGCCACTGCCTCGCAGCTCCCCAGCCAGCAATCAAGTGCGGGTCAAGCCCCGGTGATGAGCTCTACGTCGGTCGTGAGCTCCGACGCCCCCAGTGGGCCGGAACCCCCGGTGGGGGCGGCCCGCGGGGGTGCAGCATGTAAGTATACGGTGCAAGCGAGTACATCTACACACATTCCCAATCAAGGGGGGGCCTTTCAATGGCCTTGGCCTCGCGCGGGTGGTGCGGGGGCCACGCTGTCGGCGACCCACCCGGCGACGACGACTGCCACCTTGGGCACTGGGGTGGGCATTGGTCCTTACACTGCAGGGAATGTTCTGGGGGTGGCTGGGTTAGCTCAAGCCCCTTTTGCCAGGCCGGCTGTCCCCTTTTCGGCTTTGCCGACGGCAGGGTATTCCTTGCCATTGGGTGATCACCTAGCACAGGCTACTAGGGAAAAGATATGGCGAGGGGAGTACGTGGATATCTTCTCACTCCTGAACAGAGAGCCCACCAAGGAGGAAAGGGAGGGTCAGGATGAGAAGGACAAGGAGCAGGCACGCCGCCGTAAGCCGCCACGTACCTGGGCCAACTGGCTCCCCGCGTATTTAATATACATGGCGGTATATTTGAGGGCGCGGCCGGATTTGGCTATTCCCATGGTCCAATATTTGGACAACATATACAGGGCGATGGTTGATTTCCCGGGCCCCTCATGGCTAGCATATGATGAGGAATTCCGTATGAGGATTCCCCTCCACCCCGAGATGAGATGGGATGAGCCGTGCCAGAGGCTCTGGCTTTTGTATATGACTCCCACACGCCCTGCCCCGGGGGATAGATACCATTGCGGACATGCGGTCCAGCGAGCGGCTCCAGCGCAGGTTACCCGCCAGGCGGCGGGGCAGGGGGTTCCAGCCCGCCTGCTGTGCTGGACTTTCTCGTCAAATGGTTCCTGCAATCGAAAGAACTGCAGGTATAAGCATGAGTGTCCCACATGTTCTGGCCCCCACGCAGCCTCTGCTTGTCCCAGGCATGGGGGGGCACGAGGCAGAGGGAGGGGTGGACAGTGGGCTGGCAAGGCTGCCACGGATGGAGCTAGTTCTCCAAAAGGCCCCCTCCCCAATTAAGGTGGACATGCTGGAGCGCTGGCTCGCATCGTACCCGAAGGGGGAGGACGGGGAGTATCTCCTTCAAGGTTTTAAGCAGGGATTTCGTATCCCTTTTATGGGTGATAGGTCCCCTCAGGATGCTCCCAACCTTTTATCCCTCAGAGGTAGGGAGGAGGTTGCTGCGGCCAGCATTAAAAAGGAGTTAGACGCGGGCAGGGTCGCTGGACCTTTCCCCGCACCCCCGTTTCCCAATCTTAAGGTCTCGCCACTGGGTTTGGTCCCCAAAAAGTCCCTAGGTGAGTTTCGCCTTATTCATCATTTGTCCTACCCAGCCGGCCGATCGGTCAATGATGCTATCCCTGATGACCTTTGTTCAGTCAGGTATACATCGTTTGACCATGCGCTGCGCATGGTGCGCTCGTGTGGCCCGGGTGCCCTGCTGGCCAAGTGTGACATTAAGTCAGCTTTTCGCCTCTTGCCAGTGCACCCGGGCGACTTTGAGTTGCTGGGTTTTAAATTTAAGGGGGAATATTATTTCGATAAGGCCATGCCTTTTGGCTGCTCCATATCATGCTCGGCTTTCGAGCGTTTTAGTACCTTCCTAGAGTGGGCTTTCGTCCGCAGGTCAGGGTCCCGGTCTGTAGCCCATTACCTGGATGACTTTTTATTCGGGGGTGAACGGGGCTGGGACACGTGTGCACGTCTCCTTAACACATTTCAGACGCTAATGCAGGAACTTGGTGTCCCTTTAGCGCCCGAAAAGACCGAGGGCCCATCGACCAAGCTAGTATTCCTGGGAGTTGAGATTGACACAGTAGTGCAGGCTTCTAGGTTGCCGGGTGATAAGGTGTCCAGGATAGTGACCCTTATCTCGGAATTGCTGGCCAAGCGTAAGGCATCCCTGAGGGAACTGCAGGTGCTCCATGGGCACCTTAATTTTGCCTGCAGGGTGGTCGTACCGGGCAGGGCTTTTGCCCGGCGCTTATGCGACGCCATGGCAGGGTTATCCAGGCCCCACCACAGAGTCAGGCTTACCCGGGGTATCAGGGCAGACATGTTCGTCTGGTTGCAATTCCTGAGGGAGTTTAATGGGGTCTCATTTTGGAGGTCTGACCTCCTGGCATCCCCCAATTTCCAGATCCAGTCTGATGCCTCAGGATCCCTGGGTTATGGGATGTACTTCAATGGGAAGTGGGCCTATGGTGGGTGGCCACCGGCATGGGCAGGCACAGGTCGCCTGCGGGATCTCACATACCTGGAATTTTTTCCCATTCTGGGGGCTTTGATGCTATGGGGCGAACAGTGGGCAAATCCGGTGGTGCATTTCTGGTGTGACAATGCTGCCGTTGTACACATTGTCAATGCACAGACTTCCAAATCGCCCAGGGTTATGGATCTAGTGCGCCATTTTGTGCTGCGCTGCCTGCGCCTCAACATCTTGTTCAGGGCCAGGCATGTCCCAGGGATTAATAATGATATTGCTGACGCTTTGTCCCGCCTGCAGATCTCCCGGTTCCGCGCCTTGGCCCCGGATGTGGAGGAATTTCCCTCGCCACTCCCGGACGAGATGTGGACTATTGGCAAGGAGAGGTGAACCGGGCGATTGGCCTGTCACTAGCGCCACGCACGCGTAAGGCGTATCAACAAGCATTCAATTCATATAGGGCATTTGCTACTCAATTTCACTTGCCAGAGACCTGGCCAATTCCGGTGGACCATGTTCTGCGGTTCATGGTTCACCTGCATGCACAGGGCCTCGCATCTCGCACCATAGCATCCAAGCTTTCGGCGTTGGCTTTTATGGCCAAAGTGGGGGGTCACGTGGATACCACCTCTGACTTCCGTGTGAGACATGTTTTGGAGGGGTGGGTGCGCGAGCGCGGGCGTTGCCCGGACGACCGGCACCCTATTTCCCCAGGGGTTCTTACCCAGTTGGCCCGGGGCTGGCCAGGCCTCTGTTTTGATCATTATGAGGCAGCCCTTTTTCTTGCAGCCACAACGGTGGCATTTTTTGGAGCGCTCCGCGTCAGCGAACTCGTGATGCTGTCTAAGGCGGATGCAAGTGGTAGGGCACTGGAACTCGAAGATGTCTATGTTGCCAAAGACTGGGCCCAGTTGAGGATACGCTCCTCTAAAACAGATCAGCATGGCGTAGGCAGTGGAGTAAGACTGCTACGGTGTTCTTTGGCAGACATCTGTCCGGTTGGTGCCCTACAGGAATTCCTGGCACTGCGTGGCATGCACCACGGCCCGTTTTTCTGTCACCAAGATGGGTCTCCCCTTATTAAATTTCAGTTTTGGAAGGTGACAGCCAGAGCCCTCACCAGGGTGGGCCTACCAGGTGCCCGTTATGGCACACATTCGTTCCGTATTGGTGCAGCCTCTACAGCAGCTGCTTTTGGGTACTCTGGGGCTGACATACGCAGCATGGGGAGGTGGGGCTCACAATGTTTTCAGTTTTATGTGCGCCCACTCCTGCCATGAGTACCAATCCAGTCACCTTGCCGCCTTTTTCTTAATTTTCTTGCAGACCCTGGGTGTCGTATTACACCGGTGACAGTATGGCTGGTGGGCCACAGCTATGTGCACAGGGCAGCGCGTTACGCTGCGGCGACAGAGTGGGACCCCGACTGGGACTGGGTGACCACACCAGTCTCGCATGGCATGGTAAGCCTGGGATGTTATGGCGGGAGCTGCGGCCTTTCCTTTTTTCTGGCCTGGGTGCTGACCCGCCTGACATTCTAATCATCCACCTGGGGGGCAATGATTTGGGCCAGGTCACCGGCTTATCGCTCAAGCATGCGATTTGCGAGGAACTCGCCTACTTGCATTATGTCTGGCCTGCCACAACCCTGGTTTGGTCGGACATTGTTCCGCGCCATTCTTACAGAGGGGGCGTTAACCTCCTGGCCCTTGACCGCGCTAGGCGCGCGGTCAATAAGGCAGTGGCGCGGTTTCTTGCCACCAGGGCTTGGGGACGGGTTAGTCATCACCCCGATATTAGTCTACAAAATTATGACTTGTACGCAGGGGATGGGGCCCATCTGTCGCGAGGAGGTATGGACCTCCTGTTGGGTGATTGGCGAGCAGGCCTGTTGACCGAGCTGACGGTCTGGGGGGGGGGCGTCAGGTCTTCTTTGAAGCCCCTCCGTGTGGCGGGTAGCACTGGTAAGGTAAACAGTATGACCCACAAGTATCCGGCAGGTTCGCAATTGACTGGACAACACTAGACAGGAATAAATTAGTTAAACGTTGTCCGGTCAACGACGAACCAGGCGATGGGGTGATGACGATTGCTAACCAGCATGCATCACCCCTGTGATTTCACGGATACGCGTCAGAGGGTGGGGTCATAAGTTAGTTATTGACTACGGTCAACAATTTGTTTGTTGTCAACAAACAAATTGATACAAATTGATACATTGTAACCAATTGCCGTTGGCAATTTTGGGGTGGTACCTTACCAGTGTTACTTCGGCCTGCTTGCCTTAGGAATTATGATTGGTCGTTTTACCAATACAAATTTATAATTCGGACTAGGGCATTGAATCAATAAATGTGGCCCTATGCTGTTATCCACTTTCAATGTTGTCTGTGTCCGTTATTGGGGGGGTGCGCCTGCAATGCAAGCGCGGTGCCAAAATGGCCGCCGCGCCCTTTGCGGGCCCCCCCCCCACAGGACAGAGAATCCGGGTAGTTAGGGGCGTGGCCAGCTCCCTTATAAAAGGGGTGGCCACGAGGCAGCTGAGCTGCCATTTTACCTCAGCGACGGAGCGGAGAAGTTTTTTCCCCTCCACCCCCTCCCTAGTTAACAGTGTGATATTATGGTCGCTTCGGGGCCGGGTGGGAATTTTTGGTTGGGACCCATATTGGCTCCGGGTCCTGGCTTTTTTGCCCATCCCACACTGTTGCTATGGTTTGATATAGGGGTCTTTCTGTGTTCCTACTGTTGACTTTGGTCACATTGGCGGGTAGCACTGGTAAGGTAAACAGTATGACCCACAAGTATCCGGCAGGTTCGCAATTGACTGGACAACACTAGACAGGAATAAATTAGTTAAACGTTGTCCGGTCAACGACGAACCAGGCGATGGGGTGATGACGATTGCTAACCAGCATGCATCACCCCTGTGATTTCACGGATACGCGTCAGAGGGTGGGGTCATAAGTTAGTTATTGACTACGGTCAACAATTTGTTTGTTGTCAACAAACAAATTGATACAAATTGATACATTGTAACCAATTGCCGTTGGCAATTTTGGGGTGGTACCTTACCAGTGTTACTTCGGCCTGCTTGCCTTAGGAATTATGATTGGTCGTTTTACCAATACAAATTTATAATTCGGACTAGGGCATTGAATCAATAAATGTGGCCCTATGCTGTTATCCACTTTCAATGTTGTCTGTGTCCGTTATTGGGGGGGTGCGCCTGCAAATAGTACTGTTCCTAGTAATGCAACTAGTTTAAACCCAAATGTCGATTTGCTCTTCTTTGCAATAACATAGCTGTACTATTGTGCAACTATAATAAAAACTACTGCCTTGCTGCTACAGAAAAGCTTTTTAAAAAACTTGTTGGAGGTGTTCAATCCAATGAAGCAATTTGTAACAAATCAGTTGCTTTTACCTTTGGTGCTTTGTGTATTTGTATTGATTTTCTGCACTTTGGCACTAGAGAGTGTACAGCCAGTGCTTCAGTTTAATCCAGGGTGCATGAAGTAGAAGATTTGAGTGTGAACATCTGTGTGAAGGCAGCCTCCTGCACTGTGATAAGAGAGCTACAACTGCTGAACCCTACGTTCTCAAGGACTTTCTCCACTACTCTTTGACGGTGTGTGACTCATTTCTTCAAAACAAGGATGTTTCCAGGGTATGGGGAATTAACCCTCCCCCTCCTCCCACTTACTTGAATGAAAACTTTCAAATATCAATAAGCATGTGAAACCTCTTGTTGTATAATAGAGATGATTATGTCTTTTTCCTAGCTCTTTATTCCTTTGGACAAAGTATTAAAAGCCAACCTACTTGGGTAAACCTGTGCTAAAAGTAAAAGTAAGATGCAAACTCCAGGTTATAGAATAAATCCCCCAATTATGAAAATCATTGATGAGCTCACAATTGGTGGTCCTAAGAATGGATAACTTCTCACAAGGTAGACTGTTTAGAGTTAGCTGTGTTTCGGTGTTGTTGTTGGCATTTGAGAGGAGGTAAAATAGTTAACAATACTTACCATTTTTTCCACAATAAAATTAATTTCAAAGAATTCTGAGATATGCGGATGAAGGCAATTTAGAATCCAAGAGGTGAATTCATGGTAATATGTTCTGCTGTGCCTTTCACTTATTAAAACATTTTTGGTCTGATCATGTCTCCCTCATAACTATTTGATCTAGCCAAGCAGAAATCTTGCCATTAATAGTTGGTATGTTGTCCATCAGATCTTGCTATGAAGCTCTTCCATTGTTATCAACACAGATGGAAAGAAGGCATACTTTGCTATTTGTTGAGATTAATGGGACAGACTTCCATTATCATATTGGATTGGAAGTTTAATTAAGGGTTACAAGAGAAAGAGTTTCTTTACTTTCCCTTCGTTCTGAATGGAATTAAAAGAGGAAACACTCCTTCCTCAAACTTAAGTGTTCCTCTTTCCACCACAATGTATGACTGTTCTTGTGCCTCTTGTCTTTTACATGACAAGTAACTTGAAGCTATCACTTTTTAAGATGGGGGAAAGGATAGAGGACCTTCTTCCAATCTATAGTTCTATTAATTCTTTTGTTGCCCTATGTCCTTGATGACTAATATTTCCTCAACAAATTATTTTTTATTTGACAAGAAGGAAAGTTTTGGATTTGATGCTACCAGACCATGAGTGTCAGGGCAAAGATTAAGAAGAAGATTGAAAAGAAGACATGGCACAGTGAAAGGTTAGTGGGATCAAGTGAACACAGGATAGTCCAGTTTGATTTAATTGAGAAGAACAATTGCAAACAAAACTGCATCAGAGGTATTTCATTTAGAAAAGGCAAATTTTTGGGAGCTAAGGAGGTTAATTGATAGAGTAAGTTGCATGATTGAATGAATGGCCTTGAATGTAACAGAGGATTAGAATATCTCCAAATTGCATTATTGATGACCATTTCCATACCAAATAAGCTGTAGAAATTTCACAGAAAGTGGAGACCTAATTGATTAAGAAATGCTCTTTCACAGGATATTAGGAGGAGGGCGGGGGAAGGGTAGTAGCAAATGAGAAATTGGGAAAGTATTGGGTCCTTAGGAAAGCCTAAATACAACAACAAAGAAATATATCAAACGAATTCAGTGAGGTTGACTCCTAGTTAAACTAGAACGATATTAAAGATTTAGGTTATATGCCTAAATACGCTTTCACAGGAGCAATCCCTGTAAAATTCAGTGAGTCTTACATCCAAGATGATATGCAAGGGATATAAAGGATTTATGCATGTCCAATAGCAAGAGTGCAGATAAAGTGGGAGGTGGTGATTTTATTTCTTCTTCTTCTAACAGAAGCCTTTGTGCTTCGGGAAGTGCTCTGCCCATTTTGGGAGCACAAGGCATTTCCACTTTAAAAGAAAGCTGAAAATCCCCCATATATGTTGCTTGGGCTCCAGCTACAAAAACAGGAAGCATAAATAACTAGTTCATACAAAGGATAGGAATAATAATGAATATAATTTGAATACAGCAGAAGTATTATCACTGTTCTATTGTTATGTTTTTGCAACTATTATAGAACTTTTACACATCTGTTTCAGCAGTTAGATACTCAAAATGATGATGCTATAAATGTATGAAATAAGTACCATAGAATTTGGTGGGATTTACTTGTAGGTAAGTGCATGCAGGATTGGGCAGCATCCTGAAGACAATGAGGAACATGCCATTGTCCATCCATTTTTTCTCTGACACCTTTCATCTTTAGTCCTTCAAAGTGCCTGTTTTTAACATCACCATGAAATATATTAGAGTAGCTGCAGTGCAATGCTCTCTATGTGAGGCTGCCCTTGTACTTGATATGGGGGTTGCAACAGGTTCAGAATACTGCAGCCAGTTGATTCTGGGTTTAAGAGGTTCAATCATGTCATCCTTAAACTTGTCCAGCTACACTGGCTCACTGTTGCATACCATATCAGGAACAAGATGTTAACATTGACATACAAAGCCTTGCTATCTTGCAGAACCTCTCTCTAAAGATCTTTTGCCAACATTATCTGGTCCTCCTAAATTATGTATCTCCAGCTGCCAATGTTAAGAAATTGATGAGGGTTTCAACTAGGAAAAGAGTAGCACCTACATTATGGAACAGCCTACCTGTGGAGCTGTGTCAGGTGCCTTCCCTCAATTCATTTTTAAAAATCTTTATATTACTTTATTGAGAGGTCTTTAAAGACATCATCCTTGAGGTCAATTAGATGTTGATTTTTTCCATAACAGATATTCTACTGATAGAGTTTTAAACATACTTTTATTTTCAGTATGCTGTCATCTTAGTTGGGTAGTGTACTATCTTAATGTTACTTAATTTTTATGTCCATGTATGATGACAGTAACTGCCTGGAGTGGGATTTTGTCTCAGATGGGAGGGGAAGAAGGAAGGAAGGAAGGAAATTAGTTTATTAGATGTATTTGTTTTGGTTCAAAGGAAGGGTAACAGTAAACCATATGAAGCACCATCCACTGTGGGAAATCTGAATGCACACAAATTCTTCTATTAAAACACAAATGTGCTTTTTAATGAAATGGATAATACCCAGTATGTAGGCAAATGTTGGATCAGATCGTTGGAGCATGGAAGAAATTGGATGATATGGTTACACAATAAACAAAAATATGTCGATGAAACAGCCAGCATGAAACAGTAGATTAAACAGAAGTTATTTCATCTTTGTTCTTTAATTTCCTTTGACACAGACTAAGTGTAATGGCTCAGGGTCAGATATTTCCAAACAATTAATGAGTAAGTTTTGGCCTTATGTTCCTCTAACCAATCATTAACTGGCAGTAATTACCCTGCTTGTCATTCATTACTGCTTCATTACTTTCAAATTGCCATACAGAACACTTATATAGTAGCTGGCATTTAAACCTATACAGTAGACCCCCACATAACCAAAAAAACTCCATTCTGCGAGTTGCTTTGCTATGCATTTTTTCTGTTATTCGAAGCTAATGGGAGATGCCCTGGATAATGAACAAAAAATGTTGTTATCCAGGGTTTCCATAGACGGGGTATATCCTGGTTACCAAAAACTCCACACAACGAACATTTTTTTCCATTATGCGGGGTATTGCCCTTGTATAACGAACATTTCATTATGCAATTTTTTCATTATGCAAAGTGTTCATTATACGAGGTACCACTGTATTTTCATTACTGGGGAGTGTTAAAGTCCTACTTCCATGCATTATCCTTCACAAGACTTATTTTCCATGACTAATCTGAAATGACTCATAGATGGTACACAGCCCACAAAAATTTTAATTGTCACAATGAGTCTTGGGGATATAAACAGCCCAATGAGGATGGTGCACAACTTTTATCTTGGGCACCAATGACCTCCAACTTGTCCATGATCCAAAACAGCCTGTATCCTTTAACAGTGGTAGATGGAGGAGGGGGTATAATACAGACAACATCTTCATTAGAAAGAAGATAGCAGCAGAGTGCACAAAAGTAGTTGATTGTCCAGTCCCATGCACTCATCACAGACCCATCGTGTGCATAATGCTGCAGTGAAATCCCAGGAGGTGCCTTTTTGCAGACAATCTATCTTTAAGAAGGCTGAATGGGTGAATTTTCAAAAGCAGCTGGATAAAAGTGTGGAGAAGATCCCCCATCCCACCCAGATAAATATCATGAATTTGTCCATCTTGTGAAAGAAATATCAAGGGAAAATATTCCAAGAGGATGCCGCACCCAGTACATCCAGGGCCTGACTGATGACATCAAAGCTCTGCTAGCTAGGTTTCAGGCACTTTACAACCAGGATCCTTTTCAGAAAGAACCTGTTGAAGTCGGGGAAGAATTTATGCAAGCTGTAGCTGAAAATCAGAAATCATGATGGTGCACATTAGTCGAGAACCTGGATCTGAAGCAGAGCAGTAGACAAGCTTGGAAATTCCTTAAAAATTTAGTTGGAGATTTAATCCAGCCACAGCAAAACTATACTGGAGTAACAGCAGACCAAATAGATAGTCAGTTGCATTTGAATTGGTGGAAGCTATAAACAGCATGAAACTGAATAAAGTGTCAGGTATTGATGATGTGGCTGCTGCAGCTGGGCTCCACGCTCCTCACCCCTGGCTCATCCGGTTGGTGGGGGAGTGGGAGCACCTGTGGACTGCTCCTGCAGGTTGAAAAGGGCTCCGCCGCCACCTCACCTGGAGGCTCCATGCTCCTCCCCTCCCCAGCCTGGCCTGTCAGCGGGGGTGTGGGAGCACTTGTGGACTGCCTCCATAGCTTGAAAAGGACCCCTACTCTTTTCCCTGTTGCCCATGGCTGTGTTTGCTTTCCCATTCCTTGCCCAGCCAAAGGATAGTTAAAGATGTTAGGGACTACAGGGGTTCCTTTATGGTTTGTATTTGGAGGGCTGGAGAAGGGACAGAGTGTTGTCTCGCTGCATCATATAGTATTGTTCTTGCATTGTTTATTTTTTGTATTTATAGTGTATATGGACCTGATTGTAGATATTAACTTGTATTTCTTATTCTTATTGATGTAATTATTGCTAATGCTGCTGCTGCTTGTTTAGATTTTGTATTTCTGCATTTTGTCTTATTGTGTACTTTACTATTGTGAACCGCCTTGAGTTGCCCGCAGGGTAAGAAAGGTGGTATAGAAATAAAACTCTTGTTCTTGTTCTTGTTCCTGTTCCTGTTCCTGTTCCTGTTCTTGTTCTTGTCCTTCGAACAGAGTAGATAAAGCAGTTTGGTCCTCGCACTTTGGAATGGCACAGTTGTAATGAACAACTGTGAACGTAAGAACATAAGAACAGCCTTGCTGGAACAGGCCACAGCCCATCCAGTCCAGCATTCTGTCTCACACAGTGGTTCACCATTTCCTTCAGGGTATTCCCAAGTAGATCCTTAAGTATCCATATTTATAGCTATTGATACCCTTGTCCTCCATGAACTTGTATAATCCTTTCTTAAAGCTGTCTAGACTGACAGCTGTCACCACTTCTTCTGGCAGGGAGTTGAACTTAAGGTTACCAAGCTGTGGAGAAAGGCTATAGTTGTTTTATTAAAACCCGGCAAAGACCCAGATGACCCAAAAAGCTACCAGCCAGTGTCACTCCTTTCTCACCTTTATAAGGCACTTGAACGGATGATTCACAACTGTATTTCCAAATTTATTGATGGAAAGATTATGAAGGAACAATGAAGCTTCAGACCGGGCCAGTCATGTTGTGGTCAAATTCTTAACATTACACAACACATTGAAGATGGCTTCAAAAGAAAACAAAATATGGGATTAGCTTTCATTGACCTAACTGCAGCATATGATACTGTCAATCATAGGATTCTGCTCCATAAAATAAATAATCTTACCAAAGTTAACAAGCTGAATAGGGTCATTGGCATATATACAAATGATCAACCAGTTCTTTTTTTAAATAAATTTTTATTGGGTTTTTGCACAAAATACATATATAAACACATCAAAACTTATATAGTGAAACTAATAAAAAAACAGTAACATAAGCAAAAAAAATCAATAATCCATTAATTAAACAGAAACTAAATTTGCCTAACATTGCGTAGTTGATACATGCCAACTTCTAATCTCTAATTTATTCTTTTATTGAACTACTTGATAAAAAGGCTTAGAACACAACATCAACCTTCGTATATTATTTCTCCTACACAGAAGTGATATATATATATATATATATATATATATATATATATATATATATATATATATATATATATATATATATATATATATATATATATATATATATATATATATAAGAAAAAGAATAGGAAGAGAAAAAGAGAGAGAGAAAAAACAAATAAACAAAAGAAAAAAAGGGGAAGGGAGAGAAGTGAGGGGAAAAAAGTACACACACACAAGAAACAATTAAACAATTCACCATGTGATATATACAATGCCTATGGGGGGACGCGGCTCATCCCATCATTCTTTCAATATTTCCAAAAGTCCAATTGATCTGGTACTGGCCTACTTCCTGCTCCTTTCTTTAATGCGTAATCCACAAAGGGTTTCCAAATTGACCAGAATCTGTTCTCTGTAATTAATCCTTTCCCCCCCTTAAAATAATAAATTAATTTGTCATTTAAAGCCAATTGCCAAGTTTCCTTATACCACTCTTCTATACTAATTTTATCAATTCCTTTCCACTTCCTTGCTATACACTGTCTCCCAGTTGTCATCAAAATTGAAACCAATTCTATTTTGTCCATATCCAATTTTTCCTCCTCAAAATCTGTAAGCATAGCAGTGCCTGAAACAATTTTTATACTCACTCCTAATATTCCCATAATCTCTTTGCAGGCGCACCCCCCAAAGAAAGACTCAGACACCGGTATATGGATAAAGACATCAGGCCACTTTTATTGAATAATGCCCTAGTCCGAATTATCACTTTCAATTGGTGTAATCATCCAATTGTAATTCTTTAAGGCAAGCAGGCAGCAGTAACACTGGTAAGGGTCCTCCCAAAATGCCAATGGCAATTGGCTACATGTAACCATTTGTATCAATCTGTTTGTTGACACACAAAAATTGTTGACCGGAGTCAATAAACTATCTACTGACCCCACCCTATGACATGTATCCGTTAAATATCAAGGTGATGCAGGCTGTGAAGCTCCTGCCATCACCCCTTGCCTGGTTCGCCCTTGACCGGCCAAACCTCTTTCCCCTGTACCTGTCTACGTGTTGGCCAGTCAATTGCGAACCTGCCGGATACCTATGGGTCATAAATCTTTACCTTACCAGTGCTACCCGCCACACGGGGAGGCGTCCAGGATGACTCACCGCCCCCCCCAGACCATCAGCTCGGTCACCAGGCCTGCTTGCATCTCATCAAGAAAGAGGTACATACCTCTAGCCGACAGGTGGACCCCATATCCTGCCTACAGGTCAAAATTTCTGTAAGCCTATCCTCAGATATCTAATGGCTATCCCCCAAGCCATTCTCAGCAAGGAGCCGGGCAACAGCCCTGTCCACTGACCGCCGGGACAGTCCGAACTGCGGAGATCCATGTCTCCTCTAAATTGGTGTCTCGGCACGATGTTAAACCATGGCGACCATGTGTAAGCCATAAATGATATAAAACACCAGGTCACTGCATCTCAACAGTTTAAGGAAAGGTCAGTGATCCGTGTGAGATCATTTCCGCCGAGGTGCAGAATAAGAACATCAGGAGGTCCAGCATCCCTGATGGACATCAGGAATGGCAATAGTTCCCGCCCTTTCATGCCATGCATACATACCACCGCATACGTGCAGATACACGCAGCCCGAGCTGGGGTCCACACTCTGTCGACGTAGCATATACCGCTGCCCAGTGTACATAGCTGTGGCCCACCAGCCCCACTGCCACCGGTGTGCGGAGACACACAGGATCTGTAAAAGAGGAGAAGGGGTTAAGGACATAACTAGGCACTCATAGTGAGGGGACGTACATATAGAAATACACCCACGTGCCCACCTATATCCGCCTCCGAGTACCCCAAACGCAGCCGCGGTCAATGCGACACCGATCCTAATTAAATGGGTGCCATAACGGGCCCCACACTGGGAAGCGCGGTACCGGTCACCCTTCAGAACTTAAATTTGGTAAGTGTAGACCCATCTGGTGGCAGAAAAACAGGCTAGGGCGTGCAGCAGGCACTGCCAATCGCATGTAGGGCACCAACCGGAACGATGTCAGCAAATGTACATCATGGCAGTATACACCACTGCCCACTCCATGCTGATCAGCCTTCGAGGGACAAATCCCCAACTGAGCCCACTCTTGTTTGACATAGACATCTTCGAGTTCCAGTGCTCTACAAAACACGTCCCTTCCTGACCATGGGACCAGCTCGCTGAGTCAGCGAGCTCCAGAAAAAGGCTACATCGGTAGCTGCATGAAAAGAGACTCCTCCTACCTACTGCGATATGGTCTATGCCAACCTCGTGCAAGGTGGGTCAGAATATCTGTGAGAATAGGGCGACTTGTGTAAGGCGGTGGCCACGTACACGTGTCCACCCCCCTAATACATGGCTTATTCAGAAGACCCCCGCATAGTCAGAAAAACCCCGTGCTTTGGCCATGAATATCAATGCTCAAAGCCTGGTGGCTATGGTGCGTGGAGCCAAACCCAGATCATAGGGCAGACTATACAATCTAAAACCCAGTCAACCAATGTCGGCCGCATTTTGGGCAATTGCCTTTACCAACAAAAAGGCTCTAAAGTGAAGGGTTGGATGCCGATGCACAGTGCGCGTGTGAGTTACCAATACATGCAATTCACACGGTTCACGTCTCCTTGCCAAATAACCATACCGCAGCCAGGAGTGGAGAGGGTAGCTCACAAGTGTCCGGAACCCAGCCGGGAACCGGGCGATCTGCAGGCGGGGGAGAGGATAAGCAATATCGTTATAAATGACTGGCACATGGTTAGCCCAAAGAAGCGCCTTAAAGTGCATGAACCCCAGAACAATATGCAAGCTGAGGCCATGACTCAGGTGATTTAGACGTTCGGCATTGACAATGTGCACCACCGCAGCATTACCACACCAAAAGTGAAGCACAGAATCAGGCCGCCTGTCCCCAGAGCATAAAGGGTACCCAGAATTGAGAAGATATGTTAGAAACATAAGATCGCGTAAGCGATCCGTGCCCTGACATCCCTGGGGCCAATGACCATAGACCCCTGTCCTTAATTAAATCCCCCCACCCGGGGAGCCGGAGGCATCCGACTGTACTTGTAACTGGGGCTGACTAGAAGCTCAGACCTCCCGATGCGGCAGCATGGAAGTCCAGCAGTAATGTGAGCCAAACCAACAGGTCCGCTCGTAAACGCCTAATCAGCCGTACCCCGCGGCTTTGTTTAACGAGACCCGCCCTAGCGTGACGCAGACACTAGGTGAAAGCACTGCCTGGTATTACCACTCTGCAGGCGAAGTTGATGCGGCCCTGCATCACGTGTGGCTCTCGTAGAGGCACCTTCCACTTGGCAACATTGCCACCTTGCAGCAGGGACCGCTCACCCTGACCGACAATTCGGTCACCTGGCCCCCTTGCACGTCATTCCAAAGAGAGGTGCCTCGACTTGTTGACCGGTGAACCCCATCTCCAGAATACAGGCCAACTTCCTGTAACCCTATCCCCAGACTACAAACGACTGTCCCCGGGCCATTCTAGATAAAGAACCAGGCAGCAGCCCTGTTCACTGACCGTCGGGCACGGTCCAAACGCTGGGATAAAGTGTCGCCCATGATATTGCATCGGCATGATATATGACCATAGCAATCATGTAGACGGCCATAAATAGCAAAGAAACGCCAGGTCACTGCACTCGGAAGTCTTTAAGTCCGGGCCAGCAATCCAGGTAAGATCGCCACCTCCGAAGTGCAGCATTAAAACATGTGGTGGCCCAGCATCCCCAATGGACATCAGGAATGTCAACAGTTTCCGCCACCTCTATGCCATGCACCCATACCACTGCTAACGCGCGGTTACGCATCGTCCGAGATGGGGTCCCCATTCCAACGAAGCAGCAGATTGCGCCGCCCCAGTGCACAGAGTTGTGGCCCACCAGCCACACTACCACCAGTATGCGGGAACACACTGTGTCTATAAAATAAGGAGGGAGAATAGCGGGCAGACAATGCACTCATTCAGTGCATGGACAAATGGACAGAGGAAATTGGGCAAATCCACACCTGCCCCTGCAACATATGTCGGGCTCTGGGCACCCAAACGGAGCCGCAGCTGATGCGGCGCCCAACCAGGAGGAATGCGGACCAATTCCAGTTCAGTCAGGGTAAAACCGGCTTGATGGCAGACGACAGGCCGGGATGTGAACCAAGGGTTGCCACAAACACCTGTGGGTGAGCGACCAGACATATGGCAGCGCCAGGCTAGTAGCCTCTCCCGGCTGATCGGCCCTTGAGGAGCGAAGCCTCAACAGAACCCACTCCTGATAGCGCAACCCAAGATCTAGCACCAGTACCCTGCAAAACATGTCCCCCGTTGAAGGTAGTAGCAACTAACTCAATTTGGGAGCTCCAGATCAAGGTACAAGTGGTTGCCCGAAAGTGGACTCTCAGCACGCAGCATAAGCGTTGCCGCGTAAGAGTCACATACAGTAACCACACTCGCTAACAGGGGTCGTCGGTGGCCTCATAGGGGAAGGGGCCGCCCTAAGCCTAAGGTCTTGACGTATGCTAACCATGATGGGCCAGGGCAAACAACCACGAGCCTGCCACCATTGTCCCAGCACTGGACCATTGGAACGGCCAAATGAGGATGGGCCCTCATACATCCTGCCATGGATGCCCAATAGGCCAGCAACCAATCGGCCCCATGGGGGGGGCAGGGTGCGGCGACGGGGCAACTCCTTGACCCTGTTGTCCTACCCCTAATTCCCTAATCAGTGTGTTCACAATGCAGGAGGGAGAAAACGTGAATATATTCCCCAGACTACAGTGCCCCGCTAATAGCCCAGTACAAGTGGGCACCCAGGGGCATAGAGCAAGCGGCCAACAGCAGAACCACCGTTGGCGCTGATTGTAGTTGATAAACACATAACCAGCCCTACGGGCCCCGGGGAAGTAAATAAAAGCATAGGGGCGGTAACCCCAGTAAGAACCAGAGTGTAATAGTCTTGCTGCAACTATGGCCACTACACACACCCCAGCGTGACAAGCTAGTGTCAGAGGTGTGCTAACTTGACCAGGATACTCACTCGGTGCACCCCCACATGCCGCCCCCACTGGGGGTTCCGGCCCGTGGCGGGCGTCGGAGTCCGCGATGTCGCTCTTGCTCCATGTTCCCATGCGTCCCGGGCAGGATGGGGAGCTGCGAGGCACCAGCCTGCGCTGGCCTGAGGCCTCCGGCAGCTCAACCCTGTTGGCGGCCCACTGCGTAGCCATGGCCGGCACGTGGACCAGATATGCCTCCATTTCCGAAGTGGAGGCAAGGGAGCACCCGCAACACCTAACCCACCAAGACGAGGTGGGCCGGATGGGCTGGATGGCCCCACCGGGTAATTGATATGGAGGGGCCACAAGCAGCAGGGGTAAGAACCCCAGCCAGGCTCGTGGGACCTGCGGGGTTGCCATCTGAGCCCTCTGGCCCGGTGGAACTCCCGCAAAATAAAGGGGCGGGCAGAGCCCCCCACATTGAAGCATCCCGTTCTGCAGTGCTCGGAATCGAACCGCTGACTTTCAGCCTCTCAGTCAGCCTCTTAGCCACCCGAGCCACTGCAATCCAGAACAAAATCAAGCCTCTTGTAAAAAGGCAAGCAAAGTTCTATGAAGGGTGGGGAAAGCCCATCCCCTCGGCCACGGCCTGACCGCCAGAACGCGCTTGGGAGCAATGGCTCCCAGAGAAACTGCCTCCTGAAGGATCCCTGGCCAGGGATCGGATCCTGAGCCCTGAGTACCGCAGTAGCGAAGAGCAAAGAAACTCCGCTCTAAGCCAAAGTACGAAGGGCAAAACTCTAAGCAAAAATGTGAGAAAACTTCTACGCTCCGTCGCATTCTTAAAATGGCAGCTCGGCTGCCTCGTGGCCACCCCTTTTATAGAGGAGTGGCCACGCCCCCTAACTACCCGGATGTCCGAGTCTGGGGGGGCCTGCAAAGAGTGCGGCGGCCATTTTGGCACCGCGCTTTCATTTTCAACCTCCTCCCAAAACTTCTTTACAACAATACATTTCCACCACATGTGTGTATATGTTCCCGTTGTTTTTCTACATCTCCAACAAATATTACTTTTAGTTTTATCAATTTGATTCCATCGAACTGGGGTCAGATACCACCTCCACAGCAATTTATAATTGTGTTTCTTAACTCTTACTGATAATGTCCTCATAATCCTCCTTTTCCAAATAGATCTCCATTTTATTTCCGTAATTTTTATATTAGGGTCCTGTTCCCAAATTTTCCTCAATGTTTCCTGTGGATTACCCTCTGTATTTAAAATCTTATATATTTTGCTCACCAGACCCTTTAACCCTACATCTCCTTGTCCTATGTTCCACAGCAATTTTTCAAATTCTGTCCTATTTCTTTCCAAACTTTGCTCCGATATGTACTTATTATTCTATTTATTTAATCTTATTTTCTGCAACCAATTCAACTTCAGTTCTGCATATAAAACTTGTTTTTTTATCTTTATTCTTACAGATTTGTATCCAATCTTTCAACAGGTATGCATCCTTACCTATCAACACAGATCTTAACCTCTTATCCATTTTGAGTGGAAAGTTTCAAATATCCTCTACTTCAATTATTGGAGATATGTCTGGAGCTAATCTCTTCTTAGTTTTTCCCCAAACATCCCACAATGTTTTCAACATCTTATTCTTGATGGTAATTTTTCCAATATTCTTATCTAAAAAGACTGCATTACCTATATGTTGAAAATCCTCAGTCTCTAACTCCTCCCAAATTACCTTTTCTTTCATCAAGATCTTAATTATATTTTTAATCTGAAATGATCTATAATAATTTTTAAGATTGGGCATTCCCAATCCACCTTCCTTTTGCGACAAATACCACAGACTTTTGGGGATTCTCAATTTACTTCCACCATTACAAAAATTGTTTAGTATATTTTGGTACTTCTTAATTTCTTTGTCTTTAAGTTGTATCAGCAGGGCATCAAATAGATAATTCATTTGTGGCAACAACATCATCTTGCACAATGCTACCCTGCCAAACCAAGACAATTTCAATTTCTTATAACGACAAATTTGGTCTTTAATCAATTTTTCCTGTTTATCATAATTTATTTTTTTAAGATTTTCCAATTTATTGGTAATGTTAATACCCAAATACTTTAAACTATCTTTAATTTGTATTTTAATTTTTCCGATATCCTCAACTGCTCTTCCTCTTCAATATTACAAGATACCATTTCAGATTTCTCCCTATTTATTTTTAGCCTCGTCACATCCTCAAAATTTGTTAAATGCTCATAAATTTTTTCCATGGACTTCATTTGATGTTTCATGATCACCAAGGTATCATCTGCATATAAACTTATTTTATTTCCCATCAATCCATCTATGTTGTTGTCATGTCTAATAGCCATTGCGAGTAGTTCCATTGACATTATAATTAGAATTGGAGATAACGGGCATCCCTGCCTAGTTCCTGCTTCCAATAGTATATCTTCTGTAAAAGCATTATTAACTTTAACTTTTACTGTGCCTTGCTGATACAATTGCTCTATAATTTTTTTAAACTTGAAACCAAATCCATAAACAGATATTATTTCTTTAATTGTTACCCATTGAATTGAATCAAATGCTTTAAAAATGTCCAGTAACACTAGCCCTATCTTCTCTTTATTTCGTACAGCAATATCTAATAAATTCAATACTCTCCTTGTTAAGTCCATCAGATGCCTATTTTTTATAAAACCAGCTTGATTCGTATTAATGTAATTTCCCATAAACATATTTAACCTTTTTGCTAATATGGAAGTAAATATTTTAGCATCTTGATTTATTAAAGATATCGGTCTATAAGACTCAATTTTTTTCAGATTTTTTCCCCAGATTTAGAGATCAATACAATCACTGATCTGAACCAGGTAGTAGGAATTATTCCTCCATCTAGAATATAATTAAACAATTTTTCCAACCTTAGAATAACCATATCTTTGAAATCTCTATAACATTCTGAAGATAAGCCATCCTCCCCAGGTGATTTACCTATTTTCAATCTTGTGATAACATCACTAATTTCCTTTTCACTTATTCTATCTCCCATTGAATCTTTGTGCTCCTGAATTAATTTTTGTTCTAAATGCTTTCTCAGATAATCTCTTAATCTTTCTATGTCAACCTACTTTTTTGAGTATAACTCCTAATAAAAATCCTTAATTATTTCAATTTTATCTTTGATCTTATTACACCTAATTTCACCTTTAATAATCAGAACACCTATCCCTCTTTTATCTCTTTTTTCTTTGGCCATCCTTGCCAATAACCTTGAATTCTTATTACTATATTTGAAATATTCTCTTTTTAGATATATTAAATTTCTTTTAACTTTATCAATATCCTTCCCCACCAGTTCCTTTTTCAATTTCTCCATGCTATCTAAAGTCTTTGTATTCTTGGTCTTTGCATGTTCCTCTTGTAACCTCTTTATTTCCTGCTCAATTTCCCTTCGTTTTGCCTTGACCTGTTTACTTTTGAAACTGGATAACTTAATACTTTCTCCTCTAAATATCACCTTCATAGTATCCCACACCGTGTGATAACCTACTTCCCCGTTGTCATTCCACCTCCAGCTTTCTTCCCATTTTTCTATAATCTGTTCTCTACTCTTAATATCCCTATATAAACTGGAATCATATCTCCAATTATTCCTCACTTCGTTTGCCCCTTCTAATCTCATTTCCAGCATCAATCGTGCATGATCTGATTCTTTAAAAATCCCATTTTCAATCTCTTCTAAATTTCTGATCAGGTTCTCTAATACAAATATGTAGTCAATCCTAGAATACGTATTGTGAAGAAAGTATATGCTCTTTCCGTCCGCGGAGTTCTCTCCATGTGTCTTTCAGTCCTAAAGCTAGCATCCAGTTATCTATAATCTGGGATTTCATAACTTTGCTACACCTGGTTGTATTTGTGCAGTCAATTGTTGATCTGATTAAATTAAAATCCCCGGCTACAATCAACTTTGAACCTCTTACTCCCTCCAGGACTTACACTTTATAAAAAAAATTTTTTGCTGTTCGTTAGGTACATATATATTAACCAACATTATCTCCTCATCCTCCATCTTGCCATTAATTATCAAACATCTTCCCTCCAGATCTGAAATGGTCTTAGTAATTACAAAATCCAATTTAGTTGAAATAAGAATCACAACTCCTCTTGACTTTGATGTTCTATATGCTTTTTCATAAATCTTGGTCCAGCCTAAAAATAGCCTATTTACTTCTCCTGACTTTTGATGCATTTCCTGTAAAAAAAATTATATCCGGTTTCTCTCTCCTGAGTGCTGCTTATATTCTTTTTTTCTTAATCTGACAGCCAGTACCTTTCACATTCCACGATACTAGCTTCACTTTCTTCATTATTTATCTATAACTTCCTTATTTCTGTGATCACCGCATCCCCCGAAAGGCATGAAAAAAATCCCCAAACCCAAACATAAAAATTTAAGATAACAAAACATACAAAAATGCATATTTACCCTCCTCACTTTTTTCAAGAAAAAGAGGCCTGCGATAAACAAAGAGGGAAGGGGGGAAGGGCATCAAATGAGGGCGGAGCATTACTGAGTTCCTCCTTCCACTCCCTTGGGCACACTATCATCATCCTTTCTGCCAAAATGTAAACCTCCAGATGTTATCAGTTCTTGCTTCAAAGATTCCCATTCTTGGGTGCCATTCTCCAGTAATTTTGCGTCTACTAATATATCCAATACAAAGGCATTCTCCCTCACAACATATCTTCTGCCTAGGTGCCAAAAAGTTAACAGTTTTGGAAATTTCCAGTTATATTTAATACCTTTGCCAATTAAATGTTTTGTAATCGGTTTCATAGTTTGGCACCAGATTATTTCCTCCAGCGCTATACCATTGTAAATTTCAACATCTGCACTGTCAATCTTCAAAACTGTTGAACCCATTTGTTTAATGTGAGCCATTAATCTCATCTTGTCTACTGCACAAGCAAATTTTAACAAAACATTCCTTGGAGCAGTTCTCCCTCTCTTCTGTCCAAGATGGTACAGACTTACAATATCTTCTGAAGAATAACTGTACTCCATCATCATACCATTCAGCCACTCCAGTATCCTATCTCCTAACATGTCTGGGTTTCTCTCAGGTAGATTACGGATCACTATGTTCGGACGTCTCATCTGCTCCTCCATTATTGAAACACATTTTCCCAGTGAATCCACCTTAGTATCTCTCATCTTCTCTCTCTGTTTCAACATTTTGAACTTCTGTTCTTCTTTAATTTCTTCTTGGTCTTTTTTTAAGTCAACTTGTCCTTTTTCTATATCATCAAATCTTTTGTCAAATTTATCAGACATTACCCCCATCTGCTTTTGTGCATCATCTTGCCCATCTTTAATTAATGACTCCATTCTTTCTAACCTTTCAAAGATCAGTTCAAATTCACTCTTGGGTCCCTTAGGTGTTTTCCTTATGGCACCTAATACTGCTGTACCACCTGCCATAGTTGCTTTGATTGAAGTCATTGCTGCTAATGTTGTAGTTACTGCTGTTACTACTGCAGTGGTCACTGCTGTTGTAGTAATCATAGTCGTTGTCACTGCTACCATTGAAGTTGAAGTTATCTTTATTGCTGAAGCTGTTGTTGTTATCACTGGTACCGTAGGTACTGTTGTTGTTGATATTGATGTAGTTGTCACTGGCTTTTTCACTGGTGTTGCTGTTACTGTGGCGAGTGGACCTTGTGTCGGTTTTTGCTGCTGCTGTTGTTGTAATATCTTTCTCACTTTCTCCTGTTCCTCTACATCTTTAACCTCCTGGAGTAAAGTCTTCTTCATATCTTTAGGCTCTTCTTGTAACCGAAACAACCTTTTATAATTTCTATCAGACGATGTCTCCCTGTCTCTTGACCAGCCCACTTTCTTCTCTTTATCTTTACCATGACCATGCCGGCTCATCCACTTGCACTTCCAATTACAACTCATAGACAGACTCAGAAAACTTCATTAAAATATCATTGAACCTCTAACCACTTTATCATCAATTACATCAGTAGAAGAGAGAAAGAAGGGAAAAAGAATAAAAAGGAAAAGGAAGGGACAAAAGCAAAAAAATAATGACATCTATAATTTTATATATACTCCCTTCCCACCCTGTTTACTCCCAGTATTCACTCTAATGAAATTCCAGTATTCAGATAATAAGATAAACGTTCTGTCAGAAGCAGAATAAAAGTATTTTTTAAAGGGGAATTAGTTCCTTCACTTAAAAATTAAGTTTCTACTTAAAATGAAGAAAAAGAAAGAAAAAGAAAAAAAGGAGGAAAGAGAAATCCTTTTCTTAATGCAAATGTCCAGCGCTTTGACTGTCAAAAAAAACTGCAGCAAAAACAAAAAAAATTGAGGGAAGAAACAGTTCTGTCTAAACAGAAGTAAGAATGAAAAAATTAACTCCTGCACTCAAAGCTTGAATATTGTCTTTTTAGTGGAGTCTGTTCCCCTTTGTCGGGATTCCAGTTCCTTGGCAACCAAGACCATGAGGTCAGTCAGTAAAGATAGAAGCAAAATAACTTAACTCAGCAGTTTAGAAATAAAGTATTCCCTTTCTTGTGAGATCCGTTCTCACTCCACTGAGATTCCAGCCATAGCTGCCAATCAAGAGAATAGATGAGGAAAAGGAGAAAAAGAAAAGAAAAAAAGTACTCAGTCACGTATATATAAAATTCCCTTTTGAATAAATCCACTCCGTCTATATCACATTAAAATCTCCGCAGTTAAAGCAAAAAAGAAAAAGAAACAAAAAACTTAATCCAAATGTATATCTTCAAGCTGTTCCCAGTCTCAATAAGTCAAGTCAGGAGACAAAACTTTTCTTAACTGTGTCACAGGCTCAGATTCCATTCTCACTTCCACAGCGCCATTTTAGCTGCAAGCCACAACAGCTACTTCCACATCAAAAATAGTCATTTTAACTTTACACCTTTCTTCCTTTAATCAACGAAATTCAAACTTCAGTCTGTTAGATAATAACAGGTAGGAGATAAGGCAATTAAAACTCCACTTTTTGGAGTCCGGCAAATCTTAAACTGGTATACTCAAAACAGATTGCAAGCTCAGCAAAAACTCCACTTGATTCTCCTCCACTCAAATCCACTTCAGAGCTAGCGAGACCAGCCGGCCGAGACTGGCTTCTGCTACCCCCGCCGGGCTCCTGCTGGACTTACCCTTGCTGAAAGCCTCCTTTGCTTTTCCGCCCGCTTACATCTGTCTCCAAGACCAGTTCCTTGCCTCCGTCTCCGTCCACCTTCAATCTCCAGACAAAAATCGGGGAACAAGATCTCTCCTTTTAAAACTCACCAATAAAGAAAAAAATAGTGTCTCTTCAGGTTCCCTGCAACCTCCTGCAGTCCGAGACGAAACAAGACAGGGTGGCACATCACAACGCGGCTCGACCAGAGGGCTGCCCTGCTGCGCCTCCACTCTGGCCGCTTACCGTGCCAATCTCCGGTGCTCAGACTTGCCGTCTCTCCATGAAACTATTTCAGATCTATTTCACTTCAGGTAACTTTTACATTGCTTTCAAAAAAACTTTTAGAAGGATTTCTTCATTTAAATCCACCTTTAGTGGCCCACCTTTGAGGAGAACAGAAGGTCCTTTCTGCTCAGCCCGCCATGACATCACTTCCTTCCAACCAGTTCTTAACAATACAAAATTGTTCAAGTAATTGCTGTTCAAGGAACAAGCTTTGATGAGGTAGCTGGAAAACTTACTGGAGCACTTGAAGAATTAGGACAGTACTAGCAGGGGTGCCCGGCTTCGCGCAGGTGGGTTTGAGGCAGAGTCTGTCCTACCTTCTGGGGGTTGAGTTGGAGCATGGCCTCCATCCACGCACTCTCTCCCACACACACATCCATTCTCTCTCCCCCTTTCCATCTCTGTCTCTCTCTCTCTCACACACACACACACACTTTATTCCTCCTCAGTGCGTGCGCACACATGCATGCAAGCACACACACACACACAGACAGACAGACAGAGTCACACAAACAAAACAGTGGCACACTCTGACACTGCTCTCTCTCCCACTCACAGGTACTCTCTGTGTCTGCCCTTCTCTCTCTCTCTGTCTCTCTGTCTCTCTCTCTCTCTCTCACACACACACACCATCCCTGGCCTGCGTCTCCAGAAAATGGACTGCTTCCAGAAGCGCTGTCCATTGCCTGGAGACACAGGCCACACTTGTGGGAGACATGGGGCAGTGCCAGGCTGGGCTTTATGGAGGCCGCCTCCGTGTGCTGGTTAGTTGCCCCCCATGCCCCTGCCCCCCCAATTGCTTGCTTCACCTGTGGGGCATCCTCCTCTGTGCAGACCAGCCCGGGGCTTCCGTGCAACTGCCGACAGCATGGTCTGTGTCTCCAGGCAACGGCCAGCACTTCCAGAGGTGTAGCCATTGCCTAGAGATGCAGGCCACACTACCAGGAGACACGCAGAATCCCCAGGCTGGCCTGCATTGAGCCTGGCTAGCCCCCACCCCCCACCCCCGCACCCCTGAGAAACTGGCCACTCCACCACCACCTGATGGCTACCTTATCTGTGGGGCATCCTCCTCCATGGAGCCCAGTCCAGTGCTTCCGCCTCACTTCATGCCTATGAGGGAATCTGTGACACAGATCGGGCGCCAGTGCTCTCAGGCAAGGCACCTGAAACCCCAGTACATACATGGTTTCTGGCATCAGGCATGGGCCAAACGGAGTGCTCTTGTTGGCTCATGCTTTCTGGAGAAGCCAAGGCAGAAGGCCCACCTGCCCTTCTCCGAAAGGTGGCTTGCATAGGGGCACCCCGTTTGGCCCATGCCTGCTGGAGAAAGGCCTGCCGTCCTCTGGCTGAAATGGTGGCCAGCCAGTGGAGCCTCCCAACCAGGGAGGCAGTAATACGCATGGCCCAGAATCCACGCAGGTGCAAAACCTTGCCCAGAGTTCCAAGCACCGCTGCCTGGAAACTCTGGGCAGGCTTCTGTACCTTAGTGGATTCTGGTGCATGCATATTATCGCCCTCCCCACCATTTCATGCTGCTGGGGGGTCTTTGCGCCAGTGTTCGGGTGAAAGACCCCGAAATGGTCTGCTGGTCCCCCGCACCAGCCACCCCAGAAGTGTGAGGTAGGCGGGGACACCATTTCCAAGGCTCGGGGTGCAGGCGTCACACTGTGTATTGGTAACATACAGTGTGACACCTCAATTTTAGTTATATATCAACCATTTGAAACCTAAGCCAAGCAAGACTCAAATGTGTGTTTCTACCTTCGAAACCAAGAGGCAAGGATTTTGTTACTTGGCAAGGGAACTGATTACAGCATTGCCCAGCACCAAAATACCTTGGTGTGATGCGTGACAGGACACTCTCTTTTAAGCAGCCCTGACTGAATACCAAAACCAACATTAGTACAAGGAACAACATCACCAGGAAACTCAGTAACTACAAATGGGGAACTCAACCATCCTTGCTGTGTACATCAGCTTTGGCCCTGAGCATCTCTGCAGCAGAGTATGCTGCTCCTGTATGGACCACATTATATTTGGAGGCATATTGGAGGACTTGCATAGTGCCACAGATGAAGCCCTTCAATGGCTTTCAAACCTGGATGTTGTACTCTAGCTAGGAATTTGAGATGGACAATTTTTGCTTACTCTACATATCAACATGTAGACAACTGAAGTTCATCATATGATAAATAAATAAACTCTCTCCATCCTCTCTCTTCACATTGCTTCCAACTTGTGTTGCATTAGACTGGCCTTTCCTTCAAAACTGTCCTTCTTTTGCCTCCTGTAGCAATATTATTATTTTTTATTTCCTGCTGGGAAATAAAAGAATGACGTGGTCTAATAGTAACTTCTGTAGAAGCACAAGCTGAGAGAGAATAATATGCAACAGTAAATGGAAGTTTAATTCAACAGGAATACACAGGGTATAATTAGTGACCTGGAATTGCCAGGTAAAGGCCTAGGAAGTTATTGAAGTGTTTTCTTGATTGCTTTTTATTTGTCTATTGTTGTTTTGCTCTTGACAAATGAGAAGGTTGATTTTAGGAAAGATAAGATAAATATAAATGAAGGAGATGTGAAGAACACAAGTTGTTACAACAAAATGCTTTTTTAACCTCCTCCAGTCAGCTGTCAGGAGCCCAGTGGCAGGGGAAAATCCCCTGGCTGTCTCGACCACAGTACTGGCATGTGATTTGTGGAGTGCTCCGATCTCCGTGGTCATGCTCATCTCCTTTTATACACCTGTGCAAAGGATGTGATCTCATCACCTGGCTCTAAGCCACTTGCTTTGAGATGCCAACATCCAATTAATGGTGCCTGGGGTGGACATTGTTGACATAAATATCTTGCAGGTACAATTGGGAGGAGGTTGGCCTCACACTTGCTTATAGCAATCAAGTTCTCCTTGTGCTTATATTTCCCTCTGAATTCCTTCAGATGCATATAATCTATATATAAACATTAAGCTGCACATAATCTAAACATTTCAGGAATTAAATGTAAGCAAGCCAACACAGCTAATGAAGCACATATAATTTAACCATTTCAAGTCAAATGTCTGTTGGAAGAATTGTCATCATCTCTTGGCAGTACTCCCATTGTGCAAGCAGAAACTCCCATTGTTTTGAAGGGGGAGCTCTCCAGCCTCTGATGATACAAGTGAACATCGCACAGAAGACTCTGCCCAAAGAGATGTTTATACTCATTGCCTGTGTTGCAGGTGTTGAAATGGCTCAGTTAATTAAATTTGCATAACTGAGAAATAGGAATCAAGTTCCACAGAGATCATGTGATTACTCATAGCTTTTACAGTATGTACATAAATTGTAATCATTTCCATCATAACTAGATATCACACTCTATATAACCCATGAATAAGTTATCCCCAACACTACCACCATATCACTGTACTTTTCCTATATATATATTCTTTAAAATTTCAGTTCATTTCACTTATTGTTGGTTATTGGCATTTATGAAACTGGGTTTTGTATCTTCATCTTATACTGAACTCAGTTTCAGACAGTGTCTTTTCTCTCACAACCAGCACTTAGTAATATTTTTTCTTTAAAAATTGAATGCATTTGTTGTATATATTTTGAATTCTTCCTCTTTTACTCTCTGCCTCTTTCCTATTATATGCTTTATTATTTTTTTATTGTGTTTCATCTGTTTCATGTCTGTTCTCAGAGTCTGTGGGTTTTGTTGTGAAGTGCTATCATTACACATGTAGATAGCACATTGCAACTGATGTCCTGCCCACCCAAACCCTGTCTGTTATTCAGTAAAGAATTATCATGCAATTCTATGGAAAAGCCAAAATGTTAAGTTCATTTGAAGATTTCCCAAGACAGCTTCTGGGAGGAATGAGTCTTCAGATTACCATATATCACATCTGATTTCATCCCAGCAGTGAACTAGGCAACTTCTGATTTCCTCTGAGCCAAAAGGGGCTGGGGAATAGGGCTGTAAACTAAATCCTGCAGTTAGTCAATATCCCAAATTTATATTCTTTGCCATTGTTGTATCAGTCTTTGTGCCATGGGAGCTGTAAGGGTTACATTATCACTCCAGTAGGATAATTTTCTCCATGATGCCTTCATTTATAGTCCATATAGTGGCATCAGTTAAAACCTATATGCACCTACTATCAATACTCTGAATGATACTGGTGATCTTCATAGTGCAAAGAAAAAACCACAGAGGGAGAGGGAGAGATTAACTCTAGCTCCTCATTTATTATCTTGAACCATACCAAGGCAGCTCTATTTATGACTCCCAGTGAATTAAGCTAGCTGTAATATAAGCAGCAGCTGTTTTCCTGTACAATTCTCCATCCATCTAGAGATATCTGTCTACATCAGGGGAGGCCAAACCCTGACTCATGGACCTTATCTGGCCCATGCATATCATTAATCCAGCCCATGGTGGCCACCCGGGCACTTCTAGACCTGCCCCCCACCACCAGAAGTCGAAAAACATTACTTGCTGTGGTGGCGGTGGCAGTGGGAATCATGCGGGGTTTGCCACTTAGTGCACAGCCTCCACTGCTTTCCAGGGTGGTGGGAGCCTTTCTGGAGCATGTTTGCTCCTATTTGGTAATTTTCCCAGCCTTCTCCACTCTGCTTCGGCAGCTGGAGAGCAGCGGTGGATGACATTTGGTGCCTGATGAAGTGCCTGGAATCCCAGTGCGGAACCAGGAAGTCCTCCACTGTTGCTCTCCAGCTGCTGAAGTGCAGTGGAGGAGCATGGGAAAATTACAAAACTGGAGCGAACATGCAGGCTCTCGCTGCCCTGGGAAGTGGTGCAGGCTGTGTATAAAGTGGAAAAAACAGTGTGATTCCCACTGCTGCCACCAATGATGATGAAAATGTAAGTTGTAGATGCAGCCACCACTCTAGCCCCCAGAGCTGAGCATGGTGGTGGGAACTGGCCCCTAGCAGGAAAACATTGGGAACCCCTGATCTACACAGACCTGCTACTTTGCATTTATTTGTTCTTTTAATCAAAGCAGATAGATGTTGACTACTCTGGGTCAGTCTGAGATAGTTGCTGTCTGAGGCAAAAGACATGTCCCTCCTCCTCATTCTACCTAAAAGGCAGCTGGATTGGCTGCTAGAAGATATTTCATTGTTGATATCAGGACATATTCATTCATTTCCTCTGGGGGATACATAGCATAGAGCCCTTTGCTTCTCTGCTGTTCTCCTTCAGATGGAGCAATCTTTCCCTCCTTCATAAGAAATGTGGCCCAGTTATTATTTGCATTGATCTAAAGGCCATGAGCACAGTCACAGTTGTAGGGGACTTGTTCAGTGGGATGAACCTGAAGAGAAAGAAACGGTGGTGGCCATGTTCCATACAGAAGCAAACAAATAATGGCTGTTTTCCAACAAGACATTTCCTACATAAACTCATCTATCCATCCATAAAATATCCATTTTGACTCTGCAATTGCTCTTAAGCAGAGCTGCTGCTGAGGAGAGCCAAACAAAGGAAGTGAGCACTGGTAAGTTTTGCAGTTGGAGTAGAGCTGCTTTAGAGGCCTCTACTAATTTAAATTGATAATTGAAACTGCTGAGAGCCACCTCTGTTCAAACAGAGGAAGCAGTTTGAAGCTTCCAGAAGCAGGGGGCAGGGCCACACCAGGCCCTTCCCTGAACTGTGACTCATAGGGGCGGAGCCACACTAGCCTTTAAAAGCTCTGAGCTCTTTCAGGGTCAGCCATTTTGACTCTGCAATTGCTCTTAAGCAGAGCTGCTGCTGAGGAGAGCCAAACAAAGGAAGTGAGCACTGGTAAGTTTTGCAGTTGGAGTAGAGCTGCTTTAGAGGCCTCTACTAATTTAAATTGATAATTGAAACTGCTGAGAGCCACCTCTGTTCAAACAGAGGAAGCAGTTTGAAGCTTCCAGAAGCAGGGGGGCAGGGCCACACCAGGCCCTTCCCTGAACTGTGACTCATAGGGGCGGAGCCACACTAGCCTTTAAAAGCTCTGAGCTCTTTCAGGGTCAGCCATTTTGACTCTGCAATTGCTCTTAAGCAGAGCTGCTGCTGAGGAGAGCCAAACAAAGGAAGTGAGCACTGGTAAGTTTTGCAGTTGGAGTAGAGCTGCTTTAGAGGCCTCTACTAATTTAAATTGATAATTGAAACTGCTGAGAGCCACCTCTGTTCAAACAGAGGAAGCAGTTTGAAGCTTCCAGAAGCAGGGGGGCAGGGCCACACCAGGCCCTTCCCTGAACTGTGACTCATAGGGGCGGAGCCACACTAGCCTTTAAAAGCTCTGAGCTCTTTCAGGGTCAGCCATTTTGACTCTGCAATTGCTCTTAAGCAGAGCTGCTGCTGAGGAGAGCCAAACAAAGGAAGTGAGCACTGGTAAGTTTTGCAGTTGGAGTAGAGCTGCTTTAGAGGCCTCTACTAATTTAAATTGATAATTGAAACTGCTGAGAGCCACCTCTGTTCAAACAGAGGAAGCAGTTTGAAGCTTCCAGAAGCAGGGGGCAGGGCCACACCAGGCCCTTCCCTGAACTGTGACTCATAGGGGCGGAGCCACACTAGCCTTTAAAAGCTCTGAGCTCTTTCAGGGTCAGCCATTTTGACTCTGCAATTGCTCTTAAGCAGAGCTGCTGCTGAGGAGAGCCAAACAAAGGAAGTGAGCACTGGTAAGTTTTGCAGTTGGAGTAGAGCTGCTTTAGAGGCCTCTACTAATTTAAATTGATAATTGAAACTGCTGAGAGCCACCTCTGTTCAAACAGAGGAAGCAGTTTGAAGCTTCCAGAAGCAGGGGGGCAGGGCCACACCAGGCCCTTCCCTGAACTGTGACTCATAGGGGCGGAGCCACACTAGCCTTTAAAAGCTCTGAGCTCTTTCAGGGTCAGCCATTTTGACTCTGCAATTGCTCTTAAGCAGAGCTGCTGCTGAGGAGAGCCAAACAAAGGAAGTGAGCACTGGTAAGTTTTGCAGTTGGAGTAGAGCTGCTTTAGAGGCCTCTACTAATTTAAATTGATAATTGAAACTGCTGAGAGCCACCTCTGTTCAAACAGAGGAAGCAGTTTGAAGCTTCCAGAAGCAGGGGGGCAGGGCCACACCAGGCCCTTCCCTGAACTGTGACTCATAGGGGCGGAGCCACACTAGCCTTTAAAAGCTCTGAGCTCTTTCAGGGTCACCCCTTTTGAATCTGCATGTGCTCTTAAGCTAGTAGCAAAGGAAGAATATAGTCTTACTAGGTAGAAAGGTAGTAAACGTGTACATTTTTGAGGCCCAGAATACTGCACTTGTTAAAATGGATTCTGAGGGAACAGCTGTAGTTACCTGCAATTCTTGTGCCATGTTTGTGTTCTTGCCAAAGCATATGGAGAACTACACTTGCAGCAAGTGCAAGCTGGTTGCACTACTAGAAGAGAAGGTCCAGCAGCTAGAGGCCCGCATATCTAACCACCAACAAATTAAGGAGCTTGAGCTGTTCTTGGACAGAGCGGAGCAGACTATGCTGGACAAAGAAGTGACAGGGCACAGTTCTGAGGGAGAAGGCCCTTCACTAACTCAGGAGGGAGATGGTTGGAGGAATGTGACTCAAAGGAGGAGAAGAGTAGGGGATCACTCTGAGAGTCTGGAATTACAGAATAAATTTGAGGCTCTTTCCCTTATCACACCTGATGAGGAACACACAGAGGAACAACTGGTTCCACCTGATGATCTCTCCTTCATCACACTTGATGAGATCCAGGAAGATGAACAACAGGAACAAACTGAGGTTCTCTCCCTTAATATGGTTGATGAGGTGCATGTAGATGAACAGATTGCAGGAGAGAGGCTCCTTGTACTAGGCGATTCAATAATTAGAAATACAGAGAAATGGATTTGTGATGCACATGATAACCATATGGTGACTTGCCTGCCAGGTGCAAAAGTTGCAGACATCACAAGAAATCTAGATAGATTGTTAGAGAGAACTGGGAACGAGCCAGTTGTCATGGTACACGTTGGTACTAATGATGTTGGGAAGGCCAAGCGGTCTGTCCTGGAAGCCAAATTTAGGTTGTTAGGAAGAAGATTGAAGTCCCGGACTTCCAAGGTAGCATTTTCAGAAGTGCTGCCTGTCCCTCGCGCAGGACCTACCAGGCAGGCAGAGCTCAGAAGCCTCAATGCGTGGATGAGGCGGTGGTGTCGAGAGGAGGGCTTCAGATTTGTCAGGAACTGGAGAACATTTTGGGACAAGCCAAATCTGTTCAGGAGGGATGGGTTGCATTTAAACCATGATGGGACCAGATTGCTGGCACTCAACATCAAAAAGGCTGCAGAGCAGCTTTTAAACTGATAACTGGGGGAAAGCCGACAGGAGCTGGGCAGCATCCGGTTCGGGAAAGTGTGTACTTGAGTAGTGAGGAGGATGCAAAAATTACTGAGCAGAGCAAGGAGCTAGTCACTAGCACTCTAGCAGAAGGATGCAAGAGGCAGTCTAACAATGCAACTAGACTCAAAAGACTGTATCAGGAAAGCATATATAAATGCTTGTATACAAATGCCAGAAGCCTCCGGAACAAAATAGGGGAGCTGGAATACTTAGCAATAGATAAAAATATTGATATTATTGGTATCACTGAAACCTGGTGGACGGATGATAACCAATGGGATACAGTTATCCCAGGCTACAAACTGTACAGGAAGGATAGGAAGGGGCAAACAGGAGGTGGTGTAGCCTTGTATGTCAAAGAAGTGATAAAATTGTATGAATTGGAATATCTAGGTGATTTGGAGTCACCATTAGAAGCTCTGTGGGTAAGAGTACCAGGCCACAAGGATGGTCTAACAGTAGGCATATACTATCGGCCTCCGACCCAAACTCTTGAGGGAGACTGGCAGTTGGAGAATGTTGTAAAGGAGGCATCCAGGAAGGGAAGCCTGGTTATAATGGGGGACTTCAATTACCCTCACATAGACTGGGTGAACTGTTGTTCAGCACATGATAAAGAGATAAAGTTCCTAGATATGCTCAATGATTGTTCCCTGGGACAGATGGTTGAAGACCCAACTAGAGGTACAAGAATCCTTGACTTGATTCTGAGTAATACTCAGGATCTGGTGCAAGATGTTAATGTGACTGATCCAATAGGGAACAGTGACCACAACTCAATTATGTTTAACTTGATCATAGACCGCAAGTCACTGATAAAATCTAACACAGAGACCTTAAATTTTCAAAAAGGAAATTTCCCAAAGATGAGGAAACTAGTAAAAAAAGAAACTGAAAGGGAAAATTGAGAGAGTCCAAACACTCCAAGAGGCATGGAGGCTGTTTACAAAAACAATAACAGAGGCTCAATTGGAATGCATACCCAACAGGAAAAAGGGCACTGCCAGGTCCAAGAGGACTCCGATGTGGCTTACAGGAGCTGTTCGGGAAGTGATCAAGAGCAAGAAAAGCTCATTTAGAAGATGGAAGGCTTGTCCAAATGAGGACAGCAGGCAGAAACATAAATTCTGGCAGAACAAATGCAAGGCAACAATCAGGAAAGCAAAGCAAGACTTTGAGGAGCGTATAGCTAAAAATACTCAGAGAAATAACAAAGACTTCTTTAAGTACATTAGAAGTAAGAACCCAACTAGGAAGGCCATTGGACCATTAGATGACAATGGAAGGCAAGGGGTTATTAAAGAGGAAACAGAGATTGCAGAGAGACTCAATGAATTCTTTGCTTCAGTATTCACTGAAGAAGACAGAGACCACATGCCCAAAACAGAGCCTATCTTCGTAGGGAGGGAAACCGAAGAATTAAGCAAGATAGAAATAACCAGGGAGGAGGTCCTTGCATGTCTTGTTAAGCTAAACACTAACAAATCACCAGGACCAGATGGCATCCATCCACGAGTTCTCAGGGAACTTAAAGATGAAATTGCTGATATCCTAGCCAAAATATATAATCTTTCCCTCAAATCAGGCTTTGTGCCTGATGACTGGAAGGTAGCGAATGTAACACCAATTTTCAAAAAAGGATCCAGGGGTGATCCAGGAAATTACCGGCCTGTCAGTTTGACATGTGTCCCAGGTAAAGTGATGGAAACCATCCTAAAAGACAGAATTAATAGTTACATAGAAGAGAAGGCACTGCTAAAGGAGAGCCAACATGGCTTTTGCAAGGGCAAATCATGCCTCACTAATCTGTTGGAATTTTTTGAGAGTGTCAACAAGCATGTGGATAAGGGGGATCCAGTTGACATTGTTTATCTGGACTTTCAGAAGGCTTTTGACAAGGTCCCACACCAAAGGCTCTTGAATAAACTTACCAGTCATGGAATAAAGGGACAGGTCTTGTCCTGGATCAGCAACTGGCTAAGGGACAGGAAACAGAGGGTAGCACTAAATGGACACTTCTCCAAGTGGAGGGAAGTAAAGAGTGGGGTCCCCCAAGGTTCAGTACTGGGACCCCTGCTTTTCAACCTCTTCATAAATGATCTAGAGGTAGGAGTAAAAAGCAAGGTAGCCAAATTTGCTGACGACACTAAATTATACAGGGTACTGAAAACTGTGAGAGATTGTGAAGAGCTCCAGAGGGATCTCTTGACACTGGGGGAGTGGGCAAAACAGTGGCAAATGAGCTTCAACATCAGTAAGTGCAGAGTGATGCATGTTGGGGCAAAAAACCCCAATTACATTTATAAACTGATGGGGTCTGAACTCTCTGCGACAAACCAGGAAAGGGACCTTGGTGTCCTGGTGGACAGCTCAATGAAGGTGTCAATCCAGTGTGCCTCAGCAGTGAAAAAAGCAAACTCAATGTTAGGGATCATTAGGAAGGGTATAGAAAATAAGTCAGCAAGTGTCATTTTGCCTCTTTATAAATCTATGGTGAGGCCCCATCTGGAATATTGTGTACAGTTCTGGTCGCCATACCTCCAGAAGGATATTATGGAGTTGGAGAAAGTACAGAGGAGGGCAACCAGAATGATTAGGGGACTGGAACACCTTCCTTACCATCTGAGGCTGCAACGGTTGGGCCTTTTCACTCTTGAACGACGGCGTCTAAGAGGTGACCTGATTGAAGTTTATAAAATCATGCACGGTGTGGACAAGGTAGATAAGGAAAAACTGTTTTCCCTATCGCACAACACTAGAACTAGGGGACACTCCATGAAACTTTTGGGTACTAGTTCTCAAACAAATAAGAGAAAGTACTTTTTCACCCAGAGGATTACTGGTCTATGGAACTCCCTGCCAGAAGAAGTGGTGACAGCTGTCAGTCTTGACAGCTTTAAGAAAGGATTAGACAAGTTCATGGAGGACAAGGCTATCAATGGCTATAATTATGGCTACCTAAGGACAACCTCCGGGTTGGAGAGATAGGCAGGATATCTCTCAATGCCATTTCCAGGGAATCCTAAGCAGGTGAAGGCATCTCCTTGGGAATACCCTGAAGGAAATGGTGAGCCACTGTGTGAGACAGAATGCTGGACTGGATGGGCTGTGGCCTGTTCCAGCAAGGCTGTTCTTATGTTCTTATGTTCTTATCTATCTATCTATCTATCTATCTATCTATCTAATCTGGTCAATAGAACACCCAAGGCTAAAAAGAATACAAAACAACAAATAAAATAATACCAACCAATTTCATGGAACTAAAGACATAAGGAACCTAATAAAAATAGAAATGAAAACATGCATGTTAAAATGACTCTGTTCCCTATTTACAATCCTTATGAGGGTGTCTAGATTTTTATTATTATGACTATGCTTATTTCCATAGTCACAATCTGCACCTATTATATGATAATTTGCTATTTGTGGTAGCCGGACGTGATTGCCATGGTGATAAATCTCAAAAATGTCATGCCACATTTAAAACATACACTTTCTTTTTTTAAAGGCCTCTTTTTTGTGCTCTAGTTGTGTGTTGTTTTGAAAATAGAAAGGCTTTTCCTTTGTTTCTTTTTTAAAGGAAAAGGCAGGAAGTGAAAGTCATCTTTTGGGTATCAAGGCCTCTCACAAAATGCTTTAAATGATCTGGATTGTGACAGCCATAATGAAGTCTTCCTGTTGAGTAGAATACATGAATGTCAGATCTGAGCCTCCCATCATTCTCATGGCAGTTCAATTTATTTTTGCATTTGCTGTTTTCCCATCTTGTTTTCAAGGAATAGACTAAACAAGCAACTGAACTGAAAACAATAAGTAATGGAGAAATGTTTAAAACAATTACGACATTTTCCCTTTGCAGGTGCAAATTGCTTACCAAAGTAAATTGCACTGGAGTAAGCCCATTGACTCATTAGGGATTTTTTGAATCAACTCCTCTGTTAATTCCATCAATTCAAATGGAACTATTTCAGTTATAATTTATCATGCTAAAGAACACAAACCTATACATGCTCACTTAACTTTTCTCCTATCTTGCAGTGGAAGGGTGCAAACCATGGATTCTCAACATTTTCCCACTGTGAGCCAGGCCACACCCCCTCAGACATCTGAGTGGGCCAGACATGTGGTAACCCCCCACCCACCCACCCACTGTAAAAACTTCTGTAAAATGCATCCGCGACTGTCGTAAACACATTTACAACAGCCATGGGTGCATTTACAGCATGGTGTTGTTGTTGTTTTGTTATTTTCACCTCTTCTGCTGCTTCTGGCATTGGCGGCAGAAGGAGCGAGGGTGGCAAGCCACATGAAATGGTACTGTGGGCGGGGGCCGACCTACAAGCCATAGCTTATGAATGTCTGGTGTAAACAAGCTATCTGCAAGAAAATTGAAATAATTCTAATATGATGTGGGTTTTGGTCACTAATACAATGCAGAACAGATTGTAGGAACTTCTGCAAACCTTGGTCGATTTCACTGACTGGTATCAGCTCTCCCCAGTTTCAAGCAGATGTTGTTTTTCAGCTCTGCCTAGTGATGTTGGAGACAGTCTGGGACCTTCCACATATAAGTCAATGTGAGTTTTTCCATCTCACTATTTCATTTCATAGCCACTCATCCAAATGTCTTTCAACTGATTTTTTTTAATTAAAACAATAGGAGATTCCAGACCCAGAGCCAGCATTTACAATAATCAGTCAAGGATTTCAGAGAGTATTTAGGTGAGCCAAGTTATTGTTATGGGCCATCCAGTCAGATCCAACTTAAAGCAACCCTAACAGGGCTTTCTAGGTCAAAGAAATACTGAAGGCATAGATTTACCAGTTCCATTCCTCCAATGAGGTTCCATGGCTGTTGTTTTTTGTTGTTCAGTCATACAGCCAATTCTAACCCTTTGCGACCCCATGGACCATTGTCCTCCAGGGACCTCTGTCATCCACCATCCTCCTCAACCGACCCAGGTCTGAGCCAGCCTCCACCCTCCTCTGAGTCCTAGTCAGTTACTCTATCTGCTACCTCACACTGGACAAAGAATACATTAACAAAAAAGAGGATGTGTGTTGCTTTAAGACACTGGTTAGCTTAAAATTGTATGTACTAAATTCTAGGTATAGATAAAAAAATAGCCATGTTTTTGTGACCCTTGGATAGAACCACAATGCATCTCCCCCAAACTGGGACCAAGTAACCTCTGTGCATGCTACATCTGTGGCCTGCTTCAGAGAGAGACTTCTGTGCCCTCCCTCCTAATGCCATGCCACTTTCCAATCCTGCATCAGAGTACAACATACCTCAAACAAAGGCACGAGGAGGGGGGAGAAGAGGGCAGCTGCAACAATAGATATCCATTATGTTTCTCCATCCATATTCCAGGCTGAAATTCAATGGGGTGGGGTGAGAGAAGAGCAGATAAATGGATGGCATCAACTTTTCCAGCCACCTCCCATCAAAATAATCTTGTCTAAAAGGGGGTGCCAGGGGCAATGAACCACTGCTGGAACTTCTGCCCCCTCTTATCCCCACATTTGAAAAAAAAGAGAACTGAATGAAGATTCAACAACTGCAGTGGCTGCCTCCTACTTGCCCCCAGTGCTCTAAAATTTAGGATAAAAATATCTTGGTCATGATTAAAGTCATGGTTTTGAGGGCATCAGCACAGTGACAGAATGAGGCCCTCTCTTTTTGCTATGATCATGGGGCTAAAGCCTTCCATGCAAGCTTGCAGAGACACTCTTGGGAGGGAAGGTGGATAGCAAAAAAAAAAAAAAAAACAAGTCACAGCTTAGTTCCTGACCATGGGTGGGTGGGCTTTGTTTGGTTTTGCTTTGCAAAAAACAAAAATAGTGTGTGCTTTCTGAGTATATAGATATTTCTATGAGTCAATGTTTATCTACTTTCCCCAGAGTACTTTTAACATCAAGGCATTGTCATATAAAGAGATTCTGATAAGAATCATTTTGAACAAAAATAATCGTATATTCCTCTTTATCTTCAGGAAGGAAATGAATTCTCTAATTTTTCTGACCATTTTTTGATATTGCAGGTAAGTTTACCTAGCCCAGAATGAGTCTCTTGCTGATTTTTTGAGATTGAGGCCCATTATTTACTCGTTGCTTACTAGAAGAGATAACAAAAGTGAAGGATGGTTGAATTCCTTTTACACTGAAGTATTTGCAGGAGTTTATCATCAGAGCTGTCTTAGAAAAACATGTTTGTTCTGTGTCTCATCCATCAAGTATAAGCTAATTTTTTTTCTGTGTCTGTCTCACACAGATTATTTTCTGTCAGATTCCCTGATAGATGAGACAAACATTTGAATGCAGAATTTTCCCCAAAGTTTTCTTATTTCTGTGCTCAGGAGGGAGCAGGACTATACGAGGAGTAATAGAGGCATCACATATTGGTCCCTGTCCTAAAATATGTTATTGTTGATAGCAGGGGTGTCCAAACTATGGCCCGTGGTACCAAATCATCTGGCTCACACCACCCTTGGTGCTCCCAGAAGTGGAAGTAAAACACACCCATGCATGTGCAAATCCTGCCATAAATGCACGTGCATCTGTCATAAACACATTTACGACAGCCGTGGGTGCATTTACAGCAATGTTTTGCACATGCACATGTGTGTTTCACTCCTGCTTCCGGTGGGAGGAACCACATGTCTGGCATGCTGAACCATGTGACTGGCCCACAGCCTGAAAAGTTTGGGCACCCCTGGTTGATAGGATGAAGGTCCTTCATATAGCACAGGAGCTGGAAACTAGCAAAAAAGGAGAAGTGATGAGAAATGGTCTTTTTAAGACCAGCAGGCATCCCAAATAAACCAAACTGGTACCACAACCAGAATTATTTAGTGGTAACAGTGTTTAGTTTAGATACAGGACATTTAGGTTCAGTCTCCTTTTGACCATGGAACAGTGGTTTACAGCAACATTCTAGTTATAGATCGCCAGAGATTTCTACCATTGCCAACTCACTCTCCAGTGAGTTTCCATGTGTGTGCAAGCATTTGAACCCAAGTCTCTAAGTCCTAGTCTGACATTCTACCCACTACACAAGACGGGCTCTCTAATTTGTTTTCAGATTGATATTGCCCTCCTGTGTTTTTCAGCCCAAAGGTTGCTAAGAAGCATTTGTGATTTGCTTCATTCCTTTTACTTTCTCAATGAAAACAACAATATAAAACAACCAATCAGGAGTTCTGTATTGGGCTTCAGGGGTGGTAGGGAAAAGAGATTTCAACAGTAGCAGTGGGAGTGAAATTGCACCAAAGGTCAACAAATCAGATGGTAGAATAAAGAATAAGTCAGAGCAACCTGAAATATGATATGTCCTGCTGAGTAATTGTATATAATGTGGACTATGAAGCAATTGCAGCCACACTTACATGTTGCCTTTGGAAGCAATTTTGCTCATTGCTTTAGATACCTAATTTAGGGCTATACTTGGTCTGTACTCATTGATATATAATGCAATTGTATATATTATCTACTTAGAATCCTGCCCCACTGAGCTCCATGGAGTTACACCCCTGTAGATGTATGTAGGGCTGAAGCCTAATGTAGTTTCAGGAGGCTCTTTAATGGTTGCTAATAAAACATTGCTCAGTTCAAGGCTCTACAGTGCAAACAAGAAGGATTAATGAAAACTGGAATAAATAGCATAATCTTATATTTCCCCCTGGATATTGATTTGTGAAGCCCACAAACTGTTTTGAAAATGATCCTTGTAGTCCATATCTGTCACAGGAACAAATTCATTCCTTGGGTGGCTGAGCAACATGAGGTGAAATAAATTCCTCAGAAACATATTCCCTGAAGGCTGCTATTCATTACTGTTACAAGTTTGCAATGGAAATGGCTTTATTGCTATGGAGAGAGCATGATCAGATTTAAAGCTTCATGAAAGACGCATTAGCCAAGGATGAGGAATGCTCCCCCATATAATAAGCACAATATATTAGTAACATAATATGGCAGGAAATGAAGCATGTGTTTATTTATGTAATCAGCTGAGTTTATCAACGTAAATGTAGAATAATACAAATATGACAGTTAATTCAAAGCATAATTAAAGTGAAAAATGAAGGACAATTTGTTGTCTGCACATCATGAAGGAATTCTGTATCTCTCTGTGTGCACAGGAATATGTGCATATAAGTAGCATGTAGCCTGTGTAGTGTACAGGTCTGAATGTTGGACTGAGATGTGAGAGATCCATGTTCGAATCTCCTCTGAGCCTTGAAAATTTGAAAGATGATCTTGGACCTACTATCCCATCTTAAACTGGGCTACCTAATGCCACAAGGTTAGTGTGAGCATAAAATCTGACAAAGAAGAGATATGTGTGTCCCCTTGAAGTCATTAGATGTATCTAATCATTTTCCACTTTCGTCCCTGCCATGGAGCCCCCTAAGCTTCTCCCCTCAGCCAGTTGGAGGGGAGTGGGAGCGGCCATTGCTCTGTGGCAGGTGGACATTTTCCACCTTTGTCCCTGCCATGGAGCACCCTGAGCTCCTCCCCTCAGCTGGTTGGAGGGGAGTGGGAGCGACCATTGCTCCATGACAGGAGGACATTTTCCACCTTTGTCCCTGCCACAGAGCCCCCTGAGCTCCTCCCTTCAGCCAGTTGGAGGGGAGTGGGAGCAACCGTTGCTCCGTGGCAGGACATTTTCCACCTTCGTCTCTTCCACAGAGCCCCCTGAGCTCCTCCTCTCAGCCAGTTGGAGGGGAGTGGGAGCAACCATTGCTCCGTGGCAGGAGGACATTTTTCACCTTCGTCCCTTCCACAGAACCCCCTGAGCTCCTCCCCTCAGCTGGTTGGAGGGGAGTGGGAGCAGCTGTTACCCATGACATGGGCCTTAAGATGCCCAAGGATGTTGCAGAGGATTTTGACTACCAGGCTCCATTACTGACGTTGAGCCTGGATGCCACCTCTTAGGCTTCCTCGGATGTTCAGCCACAATGTTTAATTGAATTTCAAATTTTATGTAATTTACCATCTTTATTTGTCTGTAAACCGCTTTGGGTCACCAATAGGTGAGGAAAGCTGTATAAAAATATACTAAATAAAATAAATAAATAAAAATAAATTAGATGAAAGGTGAAATTTAACAACACAGAGAGAGAGAGAGAGAGAGAGAGAGTTCCACAAAGCCAGAAAACAGGAAGAGACAGTGTAAGGAAAACTGACACTCTAGTGGGCTCAGGAATGTTACCAAAAGTGTGTGCTTAAGGCATATTCTTCTTATATCTACGGTTTTTTACCTTGATCTTTTAGGCCCCAACCCTGATGGAGAGGATAAAGTACATGGGAAGAAAATGTCACTTTTATAAGCAATAAAATTTAAGATACAAGTTGGCTGAAGACTTCTTTTCCGTGTAGCTTGCCTTAACAGATGGGACACTGTGTTATTCTTTTAATGGTACACACATTTATGAATATAGTAAGAGTGACAAGGGCAAAGACTTAGACTGCAGCTTCTCTGACAGACATGATCATCATCAATCAAAAGAAAGCCTTGTCAGATACCTGAGTTTAGCCCCCACTCCTTTGAATGTCTGCTGTCTGCCATTTCATGGTGTGTTATGGATTATTCTGGATTAATGTCAAGGTCCATTGGTTTGGTATAATGCAGTATTGAAAGGCCTACTTCTTCTACCTGCAGAATTTCTTATTCTTAAAGGCACATTTAGCTTGTGCTAGGAATTCAAGTACAGGGCTGTTCAGTACTTTTAGCCTTGCAATCCTTTTAACATTTACTTGAAAGAGACACACACACCCCACCTGAAAGTCAGTAGCATAACTTCTAAGAGAGCATTCATAGGTTTGTATCATTAACAGCCAAAATCCTACTAGTTACTCTCACTATACAACTTAATAGGCACAAATCTCTCAGCAATTTGTGACTTTAAGAAGTCATTTCACACAAACACACAACAGCAAATGCCTCTGCTAGTTTCTTAGCTTGGTACAATTTGCTACTGAGATTTACAGAGACTGCATTAAGTCAGTGTGATAGTAAAGGTAAAGGTAAAGTTCACCCTTGTTTGAAAGCCAGTCATATCCGACTCTAGGGTTCAGTGCTCATCTCTGTTTATAGCTGAAGAGAATGCAAGCGCGGCGCCAAAATGGTCACCGCGCTCTTTGTGCCCCCCACCACCGGACTTAGACATCCGGGTGAGTTAGGGGGCGTGGCCACTCCTCTTTAAAAGGGGTGGCCACGAGGCAGCCGAGCTGCCATTTTAGAATGCGACGGAGCGGAGAAGTTTAATCCATCGCGTTTTCGTTGCTTCCCTTCTATTCTTTTCTAACGGAGTTTCCTTTGCTGTTTGATACCACGGTACTCAAAGCAAAGGGTTGAGAGTTCGATCCCTGGCTAGGGATCGTTTAGGAGCAGCTTCTTTTTCTTCTGCTTGGGAGACATGGCTCCCAAGCGCAAGGTGCAGGCTGCCAAGCCACGGCCGAGGGGAAGGGCTCTCCCTACCCCCTCTTCAACCAGGGAGCCACCACCAGGCCGGAGGGCTCGGGAGGCACCCCTGCAACAGGGTGGTGGGGTTGCTTTGCCCACTGCCACCAATGCGGCCGAACAGACTTCCGCCTGTCAGCCCGGCCCAAGTTTTCAGTCGGGGCCGGCACAGGCTGGCCCCTCTGGGATGCCTGCCCCTGTAGGGCCTTTTCCCGGCTTGGGGCAGGGTGGCCCATTTGGGCCCGGTGTGGGTTTCCGCCCCACCATTCCTCCAGCCCCACATGGGCCGGAATTTTGGACATGGCCCTATTCGGGCCCGGGCTCCCCATTTGGGTTTCCCCTCCAACAATTGCCCAGTGGGCCATCAGGCCCATCCGGCCCACCTTACACGGGTGGCTTGAAAACTGTTGATGCTCTTCTCGCACACATTTCGGTGCTGGAGGCATCAATGGGCATTGCCCCACCACCTTACGATGGTGGGCTAGCAACCCCTTCAATTACGGCCCAGTCATCAATTCCGGCCAACACGTCGGCCGTGACTCTCCAGCGGGCCGCCAACAGGGTCGAGCTGCTTGAGGCCATCAGGCCAGCCCAAGCTGGTGCCTCACAGCTCCCCGTCTGACCAACACAGCAGGACTCGCCGCTGGGGACCAGTCAGGCGTGGCAGGGGTGCACCGGCATGCAGAGCTCGATATCTGTCACGAGCTCCGACGCCCACCGTGGGCTGGAACCCCCAGTGGGGGCGGCTCACGGGGGTGCACCGAGTGAGTATCCTGGTCAATTGAGTACACCAGCGACACTACCCAGTCACACTGGGGGGGTTCAGTGGCCATGGCCACGGCAAGTTACTGTGTGTGGGCAGTTGTATCCACACTGCCCTGTTAACTCCTGGTTGCCTAATTGCCTCCTGGTTAGGGCTGGGGTGACCTCCCCTGTGGGTATGCCAAGCGTTGCAGGGGCTATTCAGGGCCCGCTGCACATACCCTCGATCCAATATGTGCCGACGGCGGCTCTGCCGATGGCTGGTTATTCCTTGCCCCTGGGTGGTCATCTATCCCAGACCACGGGGGAGAAGATTTGGCGAGGGGAATATGTGGATATCTTCTCCCTCTTAAACTGTGAGCCCACCAAGGAAGAGAGGGAGGGACAGGATGACAGGGACAAGGAGTTGTCCTGTCGTCATAAGCCACCGCGTACCTGGGCCAATTGGTTGCTGGCCTATCTCATCTATATGGCGGTATACCTGAGGGCCCGGCCTGACTTGGCCATTCTGATGGTGCAATACCTGGATAATATTTACAGGGCAATGGTTGATTTCCCTGGCCCATTGTGGTTGTCTTACGACAAAGAGTTTAGGATGAGAGTGGCCCTCCATCCTGAGATGAGGTGGGATGAGCCCTGCCAGCAATTGTGGCTCTTGTATATGACTCCCACGCGGCCAGCACCTGGCGATAGGTATCATTGCAGCCATGCCGTGCAGCGGGCTGCAGTGACACAGGTTCCCCGCCAGTCGGCGGGGCAGGGGGTTCCAGCCCGCCTGCTGTGTTGGAGCTTCTCAGCTAGCGGCATGTGCAACAAGCGTTAGTGTCGATTCCGGCACGAGTGTCCCTCTTGCTCTGGCCCTCACGCCGCCTCCACGTGCCCGCGGGCTGGTGGGTCACGAGGCAGAGGTAGGAGTGGGCAGGGGGCAGTCAGAGTCCCCTCTGACGGTGCTGGCCATGCAAAAGGCCCCCTCCCCAATTAATGTCCCAGTGCTGGAACAATGGCTTTCCGCTTATCCTAGACGGGATGACGCGAGGTACCTACTAGATGATGCGAGGTACCTACTAGAAGGTTTCCAGTTTGCTTTTCATATACCCTTTAAGCAAGGTAGCCAAATTTGCTGACGACACTAAATTATACAGGGTAGTGAAAACTGTGAGAGATTGTGAGGAGCTCCAGCGGGATCTCTTGACACTGGGGGAGTGGGCAAAGCAGTGGCAAATGAGCTTCAACATTAGTAAGTGCAGAGTAATGCATGTTGGGGCAAAAAACCCCAATTATATTTATAAACTGATGGGGTCTGAACTCTCTGCGACAAACCAGGAAAGGGACCTTGGTGTCCTGGTGGACAACTCAATGAAGGTGTCAACCCAGTGTGCCTCAGCAGTGAAAAAAGCAAACTCAATGCTAGGGATCATTAGGAAGGGTATAGAAAATAAGTCAGCAAGTGTCATTTTGCCTCTTTATAAATCTATGGTGAGGCCCCACCTGGAATACTGTGTACAGTTCTGGTCGCCATACCTCCAGAAGGATATTATGGAGCTGGAAAAAGTGCAGAGGAGGGCAACCAGAATGATTAGGGGACTGGAACACCTTCCTTACCATCTGAGGCTGCAACGGTTGGGCCTTTTCACTCTTGAACGACGGCGTCTAAGAGGTGACCTGATTGAAGTTTATAAAATCATGCACGGTGTGGACAAAGTAGATAAGGAAAAACTGTTTTCCCTATCGCATAACACTAGAACTAGGGGACACTCCATGAAACTTTTGGGTACTAGTTCTCAAACAAATAAGAGAAAGTACTTTTTCACCCAGAGGATTACTGGTCTATGGAACTCCCTGCCAGAAGAAGTGGTGACAGCTGTCAGTCTTGACAGCTTTAAGAAAGGATTAGACAAGTTCATGGAGGACAAGAGTATCAATGGCTATAATTATGAATACTTAAGGACAACCTCCGGGTTGGAGAGATAGGCAGGATATCTCTCAATATCATTTCCAGGGAATCCTAAGCAGGTGAAGGCATCTGCTTGGGAATACCCTGAAGTAAATGATGAGCCACTGTGTGAGACAGAATGCTGGACTGGATGGGCTGTGGCCTGTTCCAGCAAGGCTGTTCTTATGTTCTTATGTTCTAGGGGTGTTCGGGGGCCTCAGGATGCCCTGAACTTACTTTCTCTTAAGGGTAATGAGGATATAGCTGCATGAAGCATAGCTAAGGAGGTAACTGCAATGAGAGTTACTGGGCCATTTACTGACCCACCATTCCCTAACTTAAAAGTATCTCCTTTGGGTTTAGTCCCAAAAAAGTCCCCGGGTGAATTTCGCCTAATTCACCATCTTTCTTACCCTGTGGGTTCCTCAGTCAACGATGCGATACCTGATGACCTTTGCTCGGTCAGGTATATGTCATTTGACCAGGCCTTACAGATGGTACGCTCCTGTGGTCCCGGGGTGCTCCTGGCAAAGTGCGATATCAAATCGGCATTCCGATTACTGCCAGTGCATCCCGATGACTTTGACCTGTTGAGTTTTCGTTTCTGGGGCAAGTTCTACGTAGATAAGTCCATGCCTTTTGGCTGTTCTATTTCCTGTTCGGCATTTGAACGGTTTAGCACCTTCCTCCAATGGGCTTTTGTTCGCAGGTCGGGGTCCCGGTCTGTAGCCCACTACCTCGATGACTTTTTATTCGGGGGTGAGCAGGGCTCAGACATGTGTACCCATCTCCTTGCCACATTTCAGGTGCTTATGCGGGTCCCCTTAGCACCTGAAAAGACTGAGGGCCCAGCCACCATGCTCACCTTTTTAGGTATCGAAATTGACACTGTCGCACAGGCATCCAGGTTACCTTTAGAAAAGGTGACATGGATCTCGGCTGCGATTATGGCAATGATTGCCAAGCGTAAAGTGTCTCTTCGAGAGTTACAGGTGCTTCATGGCCACCTCAATTTCGCTTGCAGGGTGGTAACCCCGGGCAGAGCTTTTGTCAGGCATCTGTGTGACGCCATGGCTGGCCTATTAAAACGCCACCACAGGGTCCGGCTGACCAGGGGTATACGGGCAGACCTTTCGGTTTGGCTCACAGTTCTCCAGGATTTTAATGGGGTCTCTTTTTGAAGATCAGACCTTCTGGTCAGCCCTCAGTTTCAAGTACAGTCGGATGCCTCCGGCTCTCTGGGTTATGGGATTTATTTTGAGGGGCGGTGGGCCTATGGCCGATGGCCTCACGCATGGCAAGGCACGGATCGCCTACGCGATCTTACTTTCCTAGAATTTTTTCCCATCTTGGGAGCACTAATGCTGTGGGGCAACAAGTGGGCCAATTCGGTGGTCCATTTTGGTGTGATAATGCTGCAGTGGTGCACATTGTTAACAGCCAGACGTCCAAATCCCCCAGAGTCATGGAATTAGTTCGTCAATTTGTTTTGAGAACCTTACGCCTCAATGTGCTGTTCAGGGCCAGACATGTGCCAGGCATTAATAATGATATTGCCGATGCTTTATCCCGCGTGCAGATCTCCCAGTTCCATGCCTTGGCTCCAGAAGCAGAGGAATTTCCCTCTCCACTCCCGGCCAAGATTTGGACATTTGGCGAGGAGAGGTGAACCGGGCGATCGGCATGTCTTTGGCACCTCGCACGCGTAAGGCGCATCTACATGCTTTCATACAATTCAGAACCTTTTGCGGGCAACGGCAGTTGCCCGAAGCGTGGCCGATACCAGTCGACCAGATTTTGCAATACATGGTTTACCTTCACGGTCAGGGGTTGCCCCCCCGTACCATAGCCTCTAGGCTTTCGGCATTGGCATTTATGGCCAAGGCACGGGGCTTCGCTGACTGCGTGAATGACTTCCGCATACGACATGTTTTGGAAGGGTGGACACGTGAATGTGTGCCGCCCGGACACACGTCACCCCATTTCACCAGATGTTCTTACCCACCTTGCACGAGGCTGGCATAACTTGTGTTATGATAGGTATGCGGAGGCTCTCTTTCACGCAGCTACCACTGTAGCTTTCTTTGGAGCGCTCCGCATCAGTGAGCTGGTCCCATTGTCTAAGGGGGACGTGTCTCGTAGGGCACTGGAACTCGACGATGTCTATATCATACAAGAGTGGGCTCAGTTGAGGATACGGTCCTCAAAGGTTGATCAGCATGGTGTAGGCAGTGGAATAAGACTGCTACGATGCTCAATTGATGACATCTGTCCGGTTGGTGCCCTACACGAGTTTTTGGCAGTGCGTGGTACGCACCCTGGCCCATTTTTCTGCCACCAGGATGGGTCTCCACTGACTAAATTCCAGTTTTGGAAGGTGACCGGTATGGCACTTCACAGTGTTGGCCTCCCCGGGGCTCGTTACGGCACCCATTCTTTCAGGATAGGCGCCGCGTCCACTGCGGATGTGTTTGGGTACTCTGAGGCTGATATACGCCAGATGGGCAGATGGGGATCAATGCGTTTTGCATTATATGTACGCCCCCTCCATTCATGAGTACTAGATAGGACATTAATCCTTTTTTCTTCTTTTACAGACCCTGTGTGTCCACGCACACCGGTGGCAGTATGGCTGGTGGGCCACAGTTACATGCACTGGGCAGTGCAGTATGCTGTGCCGACAGAGTGGGGACCCCATCTCGGGCTACGTGCAGCCGCATGTATGTGATGGTACGGTAAGTGCGGCATGAGATGGCGGGAACTGTTGCCATTCCTGTTTTACATCAGGGATGGTGGACCGCCTGATGTCCTGATCCTGCACCTCGGTGGCAATGATCTCGCACAGGTCACTGGCCTCTCTTTAAAATTGTCGGTTTGCAGTGACCTAGCCTATTTACACCACTTATGTCCATCCACGCGGCTGCTATGGTCGGACATCGTGCCACGACAGTCTTACAGGGGAGGCATTGACCTCCGTGCTCTCGACCGTGCTCGCCAGTTGGTGAACAGGGCTGTTGCCCGGTTCCTTGTGGACAATGGCTCTGGGACAGCCATTCGACATCCTAGGATAGGCTTGCAGGATTATGATCTCTATGCAGGAGATGGGGTCCACTTGTCGGCCAGGGGTATGAACCTCTTTCTTGAGGATGTGCAAGCAGGCCTGGTGACCGAGCTGACGGTCTGGGGGGGGTGAGTCATCATGGACGCCTCCCCGTGTGGCGGGTAGCACTGGTAAGGTAAAGATTTATGACCCATAGGTATCCGGCAGGTTCGCAATTGACTGGCCAACACATAGACAGGTACAGGGGAAATAGGATTGGCCAGTCAAGGGCGAACCAGGCAAGGGGTGATGTCAGGAGCTTCACAGCCTGCATCACCTTGATATTTCAATGGATACAAGTCATAGGGTGGGGTCAGTAGATAGTTTATTGACTCCAGTCAACAATTTGTTTGTGTCAACAAACAAATTGATACAAATAGATACATGTAGCCAATTGCCATTGGCATTTTGGGAGGAACCTTACCAGTGTTACTGTGGCCTGCTTGCCTTAAAGAATTACAATTGGATGACTACACCAATTGAAAGTGATAATTCGGACTAGGGCATTATTCAATAAAAGTGGCCCGCTGCCTTTAATCCATATACCGGTGTCTGAGTCTTTCTTTGGGGGGTGTGCCTGCAAAGTGCTGTCTGCATTTGCAAATGTTTCTGTGGACATGTGGCAGGCATGCCTAGACACTGCAGTGCATGGAATGCTGTTTACCTTCCCACCAAAGTGGTCCCTATTTATCTACCGTATTTATTCGTGTATAACGCGCACTCGTGTATAACGCGCACCCCTAATTTTCCATGAAACCTCGGTATAAAATTTTGTTTCACACCACGCATTGTAATTGAATGCGTGGTGAAAAAGCTTGTTCATAAGAGCTACCTCCGGGCCACGCCTCGTCTCCCGCGCCACCCAATCAGATCCCGTCAATTTCTTCAAAGCCCCGCCCCCGCCTCCCCTTCACCCGCCGCAGCAATAGACAGCCGACCCAATTCTAAAAAGGAAGTAAAAGAGGCTCGCGACGGGGGTGGGACTCCAGGAGTGAGGAGGCGTATGGCGGGAAATGGCTGGAGGCAGAGGCCACGCTCCGTTCTGCTGGAGAAAACCATGCCGGCGCCGTCCTTGTAGGGTGGGTGACGTCATGCGCTCACTGAGTCTCCCGTGTGGGCGAGGAAATGAAGCGGCACAACCCTATTTGTCACGTCACGACAAGGTGACGTGAACTCGCGGGAACTCACCATTCGCGCCCTCAAGGGACCGGCCGCCACTGCCACACCAGTCCTCGTTTATAACGCGCACCCCAACTTTGATTTCTTTTTTTGGTATAAAATTTTGCGCGTTATACACGAATAAATACGGTACTTGCAATTTCTTGCTTTCAAACTGCTAGGTTGGCAGGAGCTGGGAGAGAGACGGGAGCTCATTCCATCATGCAGTACTTGAGTATCAGACTGATGACCTGCCACCTTCCAGTCAGCATCTTAGCCACTTGAGCCACTGCATACTTATCATGGCTAGTGGAACCTCTCCAACACTCTCATTTAAGTGTTCAGCATGAGTTTTCCCTTGAATGTCCACTTGCAGGTCAACACAGATCGTCCACTTGCAGGTCAACACAGCCTAAGACAACAGGAAATCACACTGCAGTACTGTTTGAACAAAAACCACTGCAATACACCAAGCAATCTTGAAGGAAAACTGACAAATTCTGGTGCAATGTGGAGAATGAAAATTACAAAGTATTTTTCAACTGTTTGACTTGAAATTCTGTTATGGAACTTTGGTCAAGACTCTCACATGACAGCTGTATACTAACTACTATGTCTTTTCCCCGAACAATTTGTTTAAGAAAATCATAAGAGGATATGTTAATGGTTTTTAAATGTTAAATGCTTTTGTGATTTTATTGTGTGGGGATGTTTTATATTGAGTGTTTTATGGTGATTGTGAGCTGCCCGGAGTCGCTTTGGTGAGGGGACAGCAATAGAAATCAAATTAGATAGATAGATAGATAGATAGATAGATAGATAGATAGATAGATAGATAGATAGATAGATAGATAGATAGATAGATAAGCTGGCATGCACCTCATTGCTCCACAACTTCCAGCATAGTGTGATATTTAAACACATTCACAGCCTTTGTGAAAACTGGAAAACACCACTCTGCTTGTTAAGGCATGTTTAACAAAATATAAAATGCTGTGCTCCCAAGACACACACAAATTGTGAAGCTACATCGGCATATGTTCTAGCCAGAAATGATACTGAAAAATGATAAATGGGTCTGGAGCTGGGGAAGAAGTGGATAATAGTGGCCATTATTAATATTACTTTTTGATATACAGTAGATGTCAATGAAGGGGTCATGGCAGCATAGTGGTTAAGACACTGAGTTTGACAACCAGAAGGTTGGCAGTTCAGCAGTTCAAGACCCGAGTGGCGCATGACAGAGTGAGCTCCCCTTCATCTGTCCTGATTCCTGCCAATCTAGCAGTTTGAAACCAAGAAATTGCAAGTAGATGAATAGGTACCACTTCAGCAGGAAAGACAATAGCATTCTGTGTACTAACCATGCCTGCTACATGACTACAGAAACATCTGCAAACAGCACAGGCTCTTTGGCTGAAAATGGAGATGAGCAATATCTCCTGAAGTCTAACACTACTGGCTTTCAAACAAGGGAGACCTAGATATTAATGAATGTTGCATTACATGTAGAAATCCAGTGCTAGGAGAAACGTAGAGCAGTTGATGGCCTGAAGTGCTCACTGATGGCTAGGAAATAGGAACTGTATAACATATAACATCAGCAAAAATTCATTTAAAAGCAAAATTAGGACATATACTGAAGTTTTCATCAGTTCACTACAGCTTTATATGGGAACACTCTAATAAACTAGGGTGAAAGTGATCAATATTTATTTTTCAGATGTTGTCAGTATCTCAACAGTTAATGTAGCTCATTACCGCAATAGGTTGAATTAATTGGTATTTGTGGACTTTTTAAAAGGCAATATTATTTAGCAGTCATTTGGTTGCCTCCATCTTCTGCTAAGCCCCATCCTTTACTTGGGGAAGATGAGATGTAATGATGATAGTTCAGTAAAGTTTATTTTGTTTTCAAATTCCTGCAACTCAACCAATATAAATGCAAATTCATCACTAGATATAATACTTAGTAGTCTATGTGTCACAAATAATCCAGAACAGTAATTGTTGGGGTAGACACAGATAATAAGATTAAGATCATTTTCATTAGGAACCTGTTCCAAAGTAGAATGAACCAAAGAATCAGTTGTGGATTCTTGCAGAAGGATTCTTAGTCAATCCCCAAGGAAAAATTAAGGTGCCTAGTTTGTCATATCATATAGTATCTAACATTCTGTCCTCATTTATAATGTTTTCAATTTCACAATCATTTGCTGCCCATTAAAGATAAAACAAGAGAACTCTTTCATATTCATCTTTCTGGAATGAACTTGATGCAGTAAGGCCAGATATAATCAATATGACCTCTGTCTTGAATGGAGCTTCAACTTTTACGTGTGAACACCTCTTTGTGTATGAACTATCAAGGGTTTATGTTTCTTCTTGGCTATGCCTACCAGCTGCAATTTTTCTTATGCCTCATTTTTATATCTGGAGTACTCTATCTCAACCTGGAGCAATGGATCTGGGAGGGCTTTCAACATCAGAACTCATATTGAAGGTGGCATTTTATCGGCTGGCATCTGCAGTGGCAGATGGTTCAGGGCATTATCATCAACTATCATTGTTCCTGGCTAGCAGACAGGCGTGTAGTCACAGGCGGGGGGGGGGGGGGGGACACAACCCTCCAACCTTGCACAGGACGTTATAAAAGTAGCAGCATGGGCTTATTTTTGGAGTAGTGTCTGGAAAGAGATTTGTGTGATAAATACACATCACAAAGACTTGACCCTAAATATAAACTACAAATTTTTAAAATCTAATTCTTATAATAATGCCCAAGTGCTCTTTCAACAGTTAATGCATAATCCTGGTGAGGAAAAGAGATGGTGCTGGTATATTAAGCAACTGATGTTTCTGTCTTACACTTCATTGGTTTTATTGTTAGCAGAGGTGCCCGTCCTTCATCCAGGATGGACCCAACCCAGGCTGGGGATACAGTAGGGGCCCCCTGTCCAGTGGTGTCTGAACCTTCCAAGGTGGGGTTGTGTCCACGTTTGGGGGGTTCCTGCCTGGCTCCCTGCCTTGCGAAGGGGAGATGGTGATGTGATCGCTTTCCCTCCCTCCCCTTTGCAAGGCAGGTACCCGTGTTTGGGGGCTTCTCACCCTGGCTCCCTGTCTTACAAAGGGGAGGGGGCGATGGGTTCACTTTCCCACCCTCCCCCTTGCAAGCCTGGCATCCGCGTTTGGGGGTTTGCATGCTGGCTCCCTGCTTTGCGAAAGGGAGGGGGTGATTGTTTCACTTTCCCCCCTCTCCCTCACAAGGCAGGTGTCAGTGTTTGGGGCCTTCTCAGCCTGGCTCCTTGCCTTGTGAAGGGGAGGGGTTGTGCATGTGCCAACGTCTCCATCTGGCACCCGATGGAGATGCCTGTGCTCTCCGTGGGACTGGCTTTTCTGATTGGCTGTGGCATGGCACTGAGGGTTCTGGGCATTGTAGTAGTTTACTTTTTCCTGGCTGGTGAGGTGCCCCCCCCCCTGGCCCCAGGTCCCGCTTTTTTGAATTCAGGATGCCCACAGTAGGTGCATGGCCAAGCTCAGGGGGTATGGTTGTGGGGTGCAGGAATGCATTAAGGACATACGAACGTATGCCCTTGCCTTATAGGTATAGATATTGTGTTGTATATCGCAACTGGCAGGTTACAGAAGCCATCTTCAGTACCTGTTGCTTGAAGGCCATATAAATATTATCAAATAGGAAATACAACAAAACAAACAAAAAATAAAGAGAAAACTGTTTTGGAACCTTAAAGATTAGCTTTAATCCTTTGGGCAAGGTGAAAGCAGAAGGTTGGCCTAGCTAGCGGGTGACATGATATCCAAATGGCTAAAAAACTGCATGCAGATGGACTTGATTTCTCAGGTCCATTTGCTTGTGTGGAATGTGGTTGTGGAGTTGTCTACCAATGCACAGACTCCTCACTGAAAAATGACTCCAAGATATCCAAGGCAAAGATTAACTGCTATATTTTAATGTATAAAGTACATATTATAGAAAACAATTTATATAATACACTAGCATTTTTTGCCAGGCACTGCCAGGCAGTTTTTTTTTTTTGGTGTTGGTGGTAGGGGTGGTTTTGGGGCACGCACGCACACACACACACACACACACACACAAGCACGCACACCAAAACTGTGCAGGGAGAGGAGGGGCTCCCCATCCTCCCCCTGAAGCCTCGGTGAGGGCACACACACACACACACACACACACACACACACACACACACACACACACACACACACACACACACACACCAAAGCTGCGCAGGGAGAGGAGAGGCACCCCATCCTCCCCCCGAAGCCTCAGCGAGGCCACACACACACACATACGCGGAAGCTGTGCAGGGAGAGGATGGGCTTCCCTTCCTCCTCCCCCCCGTAGCTTCGGCGAGGCCACACACACACACCGAAGCTGTGCGGGGAGAGGAGGGGCTCCCTTTCCTCCCCCCCAAGCCTCAGCGAGGCCATACACACAGAGAGAGAGAGAGAGAGAGAAACTGCGAGGGGAGAGGAGAGGCACCCCATCCTCCCCCCGAAGCCTCGGCGAGGCCACACACACACATATGCCGAAGCTGCATGGGGAGAGAATGGGCTTCCCTTCCTCCTCCCCCCCCCCGGTAGCTTCGGCGAGGCCACACACACACACCAAAGCTGTGCGGGGAGAGGAGGGGCTCCCTTTCCTCCCCCCCGAAGCCTCGGCGAGGCCATACACACACACACACACCGAAGCTGCACGGGGAGAGGAGAGGCACCCCATCCTCCCCCCGAAGCCTCGGCGAGGCCACACACACACACATGCCGAAGCTGCACGGGGAGAGGAGGGGCTCCCCCTTATCTCTGCAACCCTGCTGAAGCCATGGCGGGGCCGGCACCATCCTTCATCGCCGGGGCCTGGACACGTTGGCAGTGTTTTTCTGCGCACAGTGCTTGCCCCGCCTCCTCTGTGCTCCCGACCTTCAGCCTGATTGGCTGAAGGGTTTGCGTGGTGCAGAGGATGCTGGCACATGTAGTTCTTATTTTTGTTCGTGTTTGTGGGGCGGTTGCCCTACTCTCAGCGACCAGAACCTTGCGGCGACCCTCGGAGGGTCTAAAGCTAAGTATGGCCGGCTCAGTACGGGATGGCTGGGCTGGGTGTGGCCGCTAATGCCGGACACGCACCACCCTGCCCTCTTCTTATAGGTAAAGATATAATATATACATATATTATTAATATGTATAAGGTGCATACATACATACATACATACATACACACATACATACACACATACATACACACATACATACATACATACATGATGGCTAGAGTTAGGATTGTTCATATTATTCTTTTACCAAGACCATTTCAAGAGAGTTAGTTGCCTGAAATGAAAGAGGAGATATTCATTCCTCACACAGAAGGTCACTTTACTGGCACCTACAACTCAGTTTAGTGCTGGCTGAGAAACATTATCTTTCACTACAGCTGAGGGCCCTGGCCCTGTTTTAAGGTGTGCCTATCCTCACACACATACCCAGCATTTGCCACCCAAATCACTCTTCCTTCAGATAGGACTATCCCTATCTGTGGCAAACAATCCCATATGGATCAAGTATATGAAGAAAAATAGGGTATGACTGCATTTCTAAACATAGAAACTGATGCTTTGTGATTTTATCCTTTTAAAAATAATTGGTAAAGGTACACCTAATCTTATGGGACCAAATCATATTGACCAGTAAACGTTACATAGTTCTACCTGCACAATGAGAGTGATATCACTGATACAGCAGATTTCCACTAATTAAAGCAGGGGTTCCCAACCCCCAGCCCATGGGCCTAATCTGGCCCACACATCAATCCAGTCCATGGTGGACACCCAGGCACCTGTAGACCTGCCATCCACCACTGGAAGTCATGATACATCACTTACCTTGGTGTCAGCGATGGCAAGAATCATGCAGGTTTTGCCACTTCCTGCACATCCTCTGCTGCTTCCCAGGGCAGTGGGAGGCTTTCCAGAGCATGACACTCGGGTTTGATAATTTTCCTAGGCTCCTCTGCCGTGCTTGGGCAGCTAGTGCAGGACAGTGAGTGACTCCTGGTGCCAGGTCGAACTTGTGTAGGCACCTGGGATCAAAGCACGGAACCAGGAAGTTGCTCACTGTTCCACTTTAGCTACCAAATTGCAGCAGAGGGGCATTGGAAAATTACCAAACTGTAGTGAACATGCTCCAAAAAGCCTCCCATCGCCCTGGGAAGTGGTGGAGGCTGAGCACAAAGCGGCAAAAACTGTGCGATTCCTGCCATTGCTGCTACCAATGATGATAATGACAACGATGAAAATGTAAGTTGTGGGTGCAGCCATTCCTCTGGCCCTCACAGCCGAGTGCAGTGGTAAAATGTTGGGAACCCATGAGTTCCTTTTTCTGGGGTATACACAACTCAAGAGCAATGATGTGAATTCACATAGCCCTGAAATAGAAAAAGGAACTCTTTGTGCAGTATTTACTATCGCTAAGATTTATCACTATTTTCCAGAAATTGCATGCCAGGTAAAGCAATGGCTTAAACATAGGTTTCCTGCATAAATATTTCTTAAGGATTACAGCAATGTAATTGGCCAACAAAGACAAAGCTATTTCTGGACTCTTGTGTGCACAAGTGGTATGTCAGTGAACGTTACTTACTAGAAAGCTATTCCATTCATAACTTCTTTCAGACTTCTCCAAACACTTAAGTAATTATTCATGGAAACACCGTACTGGAACAGCATGGGTCTTCTGACTCTATTGGAAATGGAACAATAAAAAAGCCTTTTAAGCAGAGCTTTGAAAAATGTCTGGATCCCAGAATCCTCTAGCTAGCATGGACTATGTTTCTTGCAGATCTGTACAGTTTTGAGTCATATTGTTTTGGAAAATTACAATGTCTTCATTGTTCTCTTTGCTTTGTTCTCTGGTTCTCTCTCTTCTAATCTTTCCTTAATATCTCCTCATCACCATTTTAGCTGCTGGGGGAAAATATTGATTATTTTCAGGCTTTTTTCCCAATGGTCCTTGGGGCTAAGTGAATCAAAGTCCCATTTAAACATGTTGTTCTATAGATCTATTTCAGAATTTTTAAATTAAACACAGATTGGCTGATTTAAAAGAAAAATCATGAATCAGGCAAGTCAATTTCAACAAGAAGAGTTTTCAGCCCAATTCAGCTTTGATAAATGCTGTCCTTTGCTCCTTATTTCAAGAGCAATTTGTTTTCTGCTGATTTTACTAAATTTTAAATTGTGGAACATACAATAAAGGAAGCCAGTATGTTTTGAAAGTAAAAAATATATATGTTATGTCAAATGGCTCTGGCTGTGGCAAGAAAAAAGTATGTGCAGCAGAGATGACAAGCAAGAGATGAATATGTCTTCAGTTGAGGTTTCACAGTTGGCCTTGAAAAAATGCTTCATTTATCCCAACCAGAAAAGGAGATGCATTTCCAAAATTCCCCCTATGAGGCCACACACTTACCTTGCCTGTCTTTCATATGAACACTTGGTGCTTGGTGGCTTTTGGTTCAGGAGGGCCTTCCCCAACATTGAGACAGGCAGTGCTTTTGTTCCAGGCAGAGCTTGGAAAATTGCCCTCTAGATCAGGGTGCCCAAACTACAGCTCGTGGGCTGGATCTGGCCTGCAGTGCCAAATCATCCTGCCCACACCACCCTCACTGCTCCTGGAAGCTGAAGTAAAATGCACCCATAAAATGTGCAAAACACTGCCATAAATTCACCTGTGGCTGTCATAAACACGTTTACGGCAGCCATGGGTGCATTTACGGCAGCGTTTTGCTCATGTGTGGATGTGTTTTACTTTTGCTTATGGTGAGAGGAGCTACGTGACTGGCCTGCTGAACCACATGACTGGCCTGTGGCCCAAAAAGTTTGGGCACCCCTACTCTAGCTGTTGCTATTGTTAAGTGTCAACAAGTTGCTTTCTGCTTATGGTTAAACTATGAATTAAGGACTTCCAGAGGATCCTAATATTAAGAGCCCACTTCATCTCTTGTGTCAATCCATTTCATGTTTAGTCTTCATTTTTTCCTTGCTTGTTGTCTTCTGCTTTCCCAAGACTTTGGAGTCTTGTCTTGTCTTCCTCTCTCCAAGGAATGACAATTGCAGTTGGAAGAAAGAAAGGAAGAGCCTTAGGCAAGCCAATCAGAGTATTGTTTTTGATATTATGTGCCATCAGGTCTGAACAATCTTAAAGTGACCTTGATCCTTCTGGACTCACAGCTGCTGCTAGAAGAACAGGTAGCAGCTGTGGCCAGGAGGGCTTTCACCCAACTTCGGATGATTCGCCAGTTGCGCAAGCTCCTGGACCGGGACTCCTTGTTCATGGTCACTCATGCTCTGGTCACTTCCCGACTAGATTACTGTAATGCACTCTACATGGGGCTGCCCTTGACGACCATTCAGAGGCTGCAGCTGGTCCAGAATACAGCGGCCCAGGTGGTGATGGGGTGCGGACGTTATGCCCGTGCCTCACCACTACTTCGGGAGCTGCACTGGTTACCAGTTTGCCTCCAGGTGCAATTCAAAGTGCTGGTTTTGACCTTTAAAGCCCTATATGGTAGTGTACCAGGATACCTTAGAAACTGCATCATCCCAAGAGTGTCTGCCCATCCAACCAGAGTGGACCGGAGGGGCACATCTATCTATCACCCGAAGGATGGCCTCTTCTGTGTCTGCACCAGCCCTCTGGAATCTCCTGCCAATAGATCTGAGACTTCAAACTGAATTGCTGCCCTTCAGGAAAGGACTGAAGACCTGGATGGCAGGGCAGGTGTGGGGCCCTAAATGGGAATACGGTCCCCGCCTGCTGGCTTATAACTTGATAATAACTAAGAACTCTCTCTTCTCTTTTTTGGTGGTTGGGAGAATTGGGAGAATTGGGTGGTTGGGATAATTAGGATTTTAAGTATTTTTATATGTTTTTAAAATTGTTGTAATGCCGCCCTGAGTCGGGTTTTACCTGAGTGGGCAGTATATAAGTATGACTATTAAATCAAATTAAATTAATCAGGCTTTCAAGGTAAGTTTGATATTGAAGAAGATATGTTCCACTCATACCCCAGTGAACTTTAATGGCTGAGTGGAGATTCAAACCAAAATCTCCTGATGACTGATCTGTCACTCTACCTGCTACACCACATGGGTCCAGTCTGAGTGAGTTACCTCTTTTTTTCTGGACATAGGTGCTATATTTTCTATATACAGTATACATTCAATATACAGCAAAAATTCAATAAGTGGTGCCTCACTTAAAGAGCATAATGCATTCCATAGGATTGCACTTTAAATGAGTTTGATCTTTAAGCAAAACATCATTGTAAGTGACCAATTGTGACTTCTGGTGGGGGTGATTGCAAACCCCGATTTAATTGTTAAGCGAGTTTTTGGTTGGTTTTAATTGTTAAGCGAGGCGACCATTCAGAGAAAATTCTGCTCTTTAAGTGAGTTAGTCTCTAAGCGAGGCACTCTTTATGCGAGGTTTTACTGTACAGTAGAACCCCGTATAGTGGAAAAAGTTGATTTCACGATGCCTTTCGTTATACATATTTTTTCATTATACGAAGTATGCCTCATACAACAAAAATCCCTGTGGGATGCATTTTACAACATTGTACGATGTTTTCCATAGAGATTTCTGCTTTAGATTTTCCCCATAGAGATGCATTGCTTCATATGACAAGTGCGTTTTTAATGGATTTTTAATTTTTTTAACAGATATTTTATGTTTTTATACTGTTGTGAGCAGCCCGGAATCACTCCAGTGAGGGGGCGTCATTACAATTTAAATAAATAAATAAATAAATTCCTGCTCAGAATGATGCCCATTTCTTTGGCATTTAGCTCAAGTGAATGAGAAGACTGTTACAGCTGAAATTCAACTTCTTATGCTAGTTCCTTCTAGTTACTTAATGTGTTCCCCACTGCCTTTAAAAAAACTTTCCTTCCTTTCTTTTTATTGTCAGCATAAAATTAGGGTTGGTTTTTAAAAACAAAATAAAAATGAATGTCACTTAAGCTTGAATAATAAATAAGCATACAAATATGCTTGAAACCACAGTCAGTGCCATGAATCTAGTCCACACTATCCGACTCAAGCAGCATGTTGCTGAGATTTTTAACTATCAAAAGGCAAGCATTGATTAAATTTGAAAATTATAGCTTGACAAATAGCAGTTGATTTATATCTTTGTCGTTGGCTGACAAGATTCATCAGGGAGTAAACTAACGCTTTTTAATAGTACATGTAGCATTTGTGACAAACAGGAAATTATTTTGCTGGGTTCCCCTCCTATCCTCAGCTGCTGGTTTTTCTCCAGACACTCCTATAAGAAGAGCCATGACAGTCTATGTATGCCATTTCTTTCCCTTTATTTCCCTCTTTCTCTCTGTAGACACCCTCTGAAATGAAAATAAAATAAATCTTTCACTCTGGAAATGTTTTTATCAGCTAACATTTGAAGCTTTGGGCAAAGCCAATATTCGCTGCTTTTTGCTTCTTGTTTTGTGGGAACAAAATATAATATCAGGGTAGTCGAGATCTGAAGATGTAATGCAGTCAGTAGTTAGTGATGTCTGGGAATTGGCTCTGGTGGCTAATGGTACCCAAGAGCCACTTACCGAGACGATGTCCTTATGGATTCTGTACATTTGTTTTGTACATTACACAGATCTAGATGTACTAGGGTAGCACTTCCTAGTTCTATGGGGCTCTTTATGTGTGTAAGTAATGAGGATTGCAAATATGTAGATTACAAAAATGCTATATAAATAACCCACACACCACACCACCAACAACAGTGATATAAACACCAGCACTAGAGCAAGCATTGCTTGAAGAAACAAGGAAGAATGTAAATGACTTTTTGACGCTAAATAAGAATGACATCCCAGAAATATGTATCAAATGAGATAAAACAACCACAACATAAGAAAAAACAGCTCCAAGTATATACCGTATTTATTCGTGTATAACGCGCACTCGTGTATAACGCGCACCCCTAATTTTCCATGAAACCTCGGTATAAAATTTTGTTTCACACCACGCATTGTAATTGACAAAAAAACGTTGTTGAACACATGCGGCCATGAAAAAAAACATTTATTGACAACGTAAACTGGTGTAAGCACAATGCCGAAATAAAATTACTGGTAACACTATTTATTTAAAATGCTTCAAACTCTTTTCCACTGACTATATCCTGAGTGCTGTTAGGATTGGCCGCAGCACATCACCTACGACCACTGAGAGAGAGCTCCACGCATCCCCCTTACTTTAAAATGCACCAAAGTCAGATTCATCATCAGATACACCAAAGAGTTGTTCCCATTCTTCTCGAGTTAATTTTTCATCAGTGTCCCAGTTGGCAGGAAAATCTGTTTTAAGCACGCCTTAAAACATTGAGGGAGGGGGGGATAATCAGACCCACCTGTTGCAGGGTAAAGAAAATGCAATCCGAAACGAGCACTTCCGACCCCCAGGAGCCTCGCTCGAACTGCGAGCTACCTCCGGGCCACGCCTCGTCTCCTGCGCCACCCAATCAGATCCCGTCAATTTCTTCAAAGCCACACACCCGCCTCCCCTTCAATAGACAGCCGACCCAATTCTAAAAAGGAAATAAAAGAGGCTCACGACGGGGGTGGGACACCAGTCCTCGTTTATAACGCGCACCCAAACTTTGATTTCTTTTTTTGGTATAAAATTTTGCGCGTTATACACGAATAAATACGGTAGTCATTAAAATCCATTATAGTCATTATATTCACCCTTCTAGTGCTTCACCTGCACAAACAGGTAGTAATTCTGCCAGCTAAACCAAGGTGGTGTAAGAGGCTTTAAAATCTTCCAGGGGAACAGGAGCTTTTGCTTTCCAACTCCCTTGCATCTTCACATCTGAAATCATGGATCACATCCTCTTCTTAAGACTTCCCCACCAATTGGGCTGAAACAAATAGGACTTACATAAGAGTGCCCTACTGGTGGGAAAATGGAAAAAGGCATCATTTCATTGGCAAAACATAAGGATTATTTTTTAAATGTTGTGTTAATATAGTGCGTTTTAGGTGATAAGGATTATTTTTGGGTTGTGAGAAATCTATAGGTTAAATTTTTTTTGTGCTTTAATTAGAAACAGTTTGATCCTCTTCCCTGACAAGACAAATTTGAAATCAAAATCACAAGGGAGCTTGTCTGAGTGTCCTAGTCAAAATGAGGAACCTTCAGCCTCATCCATGTGCTTCCTACCCAGAAGCCAAAAGAAAAGGGTGGCAACCAATCAGGAAATGATAGATTGTTTTTAGGACTAAGTCTGTATCTGTTTTAGCCAGTAATCTAGAAGCATGAAAGAAGAGTGAACCATTCAGAAAGCTTATTCCCAGTTTGAAACCATTTATGGAAGTGTCCACCTGTATATTTGTCTGCCAGGTTGTGGTTTCTGCCTATATAAGCCCGTCTTGTAATTGGTTCAGGGTTCTTCTCTTTGAGAGAAAGCTGTCTGCAGGTGTCTGTTTCTACCTGAATAAATAGCCTTTTTCACCTTCAAAAAGTCTTCAGATTTCTCTCTGCACAACAGGATGATAAGGATTATTTTTAAAAAGTTGTGTTAATATAGTGCATTTTGGGTGATATAGTTATGCATGGGATTCTTTCACCACTGAGACACTACACACTGCTGAAAATATGCATTTTGATTTTAGATGGATCAAGAAAGAAAATGAAAGGACTTTGGGGAGAAAATAAAATGTTTATTAAGACAAATATATCCCCTATATTTAAAGTGCTTAAGTTAGAATTGGCGTTTATAGGATTAAAACAAATCATCAGAAGCCAGAGATGTTAATGGTTATGACAAATACACATAAAGGAATAGCTAGGGAAATAAGCCACCCATGCTCTTTGATGTTTACAGATTGATACGCGGTAGACAGCATCCAGGGGGCCAAACACATCTTTATTGCAAGGTATGCAATCTGAACATGTGTTAATGGCGGAGGCGCAGCTCCTTTTATACTGTACAGTACAGTTGAATTCTACTCCAAGAGCGCCCATTGGCTGTGGCATCAGTGATGTCATTGGGATGTACTGCATACCTTATAAGGTTTACCTGTGGTGGGAATGTTTCCCGCGTTACACTGTGATTGGGTGATCTGGACCATGTGAGCTGAGCTATTGCAGCTGCCATCTACCGGCAGCTGAATCGCTTGTAATCGCAGCTGGTTTACATCGAGTTACATTGTTACAGAGACTCCTTTACAAGGTTACATTCTTAAAGGTACAATGTTTCATACACAACATGCTCTGAATAATTTCCTAGTTGGTATCTGGCTGTAGCCAAACACTGAAAGGGAAAAGAGAAAAAAAAACATGAAATAAAATCAGATGCAACTGCAGAGCTTCAGGATGCAAATGGATGCATTCAAAATGAATGGAATCCATAGCAATGTAAGTAGTGGCATTTAGAGTGGGTCTGCGTCTTTGAAGAGATGGTCATAACAAATATAGTTGGATGTGTGTCCTTGGGTGTGGGTGTGGGGAATTAGTGCCTTGACATATCAAGACATCCCACTGAAATTATAGTCAACCACTCAAAAATTTTAACTACTGCATGAGAGAAAGGAGACCTGCACCTGATTTCCATATATATACAGTATCTCAATTTTTTCTACATCAGTATAGTATTTCACAATGCAAGCATTTTCTAGAGGTGAGGAAAGGTATGATTGGCAAAGAGTAAGCAGACATCCCAAAAGCCAATTTTTTAAAAAAATCAATAAAAGACAGAACAAACTGGCATCACATTAAAATGGCCGCCGGGCTCTTTGCGCCCCCCCCACCGGACGAAGGCATCCGGGTAGTTAGGGGGCGTGGCCAGCACCCTTATAAAAGGGGTGGCCACGAGGCAGCCGAGCTGCCATTTTGCGAAGCGACGGAGCGGAGAAGTTTTTCCCTCTTACCTCCGTCGCTCTTGCTCTTCACCGGGAAGCCTCTTTGGTGCAGCTTTTCTTTCCTTAGGCTTCCCAGCAGATACCAGCTATGCCCTCCAAGAAGAAGGCAGCTGCGAACGTGGCTCGCTCTGCGCGGCGGTGCCAGCCGGGTCGGAGGACCGCGACTGCGCCTCCCCAGCAGCCTCCTCTGCCAGAGCCCACCGGGACCGGTGGGATGGGGTCGGTGGCCCCTTGGCCTGAGGCGGGGCGTCCGCATGTCGGCCCGGCGGGGGCCGCGGTCACCGGCCCGCAAGCAGTGGCCAATGCCCCTGGCATGGTCCATGCTTCGGGGCCGGCCCTGCTGGGTTCGCAGTTCCCTGTGGGGGGTTTCAGCCATGGTGGGTGGTTGGGTTCCCTCCCCTGGCAGGGCATGCCCCCGGCCCCTCAGGGGCCGGGCCTGGGCTCTTGGCCGTATGCGGCCTCTGGGGTCCAAGGACCTGGACCGGCCCCTGTAACTTGCGGGCCGGCTGCCCCTTTGGCCCCTTTGGGTACCGGGGGTATGTCAACGTCGAGGCCCTTCTGGCCCGCGTAGCGGCCCTTGAGGCATCACTCGCGAGGGTCAACCACCCAGGGGCGCCTTTTGGGTTGCAGGTTGATCCTTCGCCTGTCGGGCAGCGGCAGGCGGCAGGACGGGTCGAGCTGCCTGAGGCGCGTGGGCCGGCGGCGGCCACTGCCTCGCAGCTCCCCACTCAACAGGCGCAGCAGACTGGTGCTAATCAGGCCCCAGCGACGAGCTCAGTTGCGATCGTGAGCTCCGACGCCCCCAGTGGGCTGGAACACCCGGTGGGGGCGGCCCGCGGGGGTGCAGCATGTGAGTATGCGGTTCAATCCAGTGCACCCACACACCTGACTACATTGGGGGGGGGCATTTCAGTGGCCGTGGCCTCGCACGGGTGGTGCGACGGTTCAGCCGCCGCCGGCCCACCCGGTGACTTCACCCCTGACCCAGGGCCCGGTTTGGGGTGGTGCCTCCTACTCTGTCGGGAACGTGTTAGGGGTGTCAGGGTTGGTGCAAGCTCCTTTTACTTTACCAGCAGTTCCCACCGTGCCAGTGTCGCCGTTGCCGACAGCGGGGTATTCCTTGCCCCTAGGGGACCATCTGGCCCAGTCTACCAAGGAGAAGATCTGGCGGGTGGAGTATGTGGACATCTTCTCCCTTCTTAACAGAGAGCCCACCAAGGAGGAGAGGGAGGGGCAGGATGAGAAGGATAAGGAACAGGCATGTCGTCGTAAGCCGCCGCGCACGTGGGCTAACTGGTTGCCAGCGTACCTCATATACATGGCAGTTTACCTCAGGGCTAGGCCGGATCTGGCCGTCCCGATGGTCCAGTATCTGGACAACATATACCGGGCGATGGTTGATTTCCCGGGCCCATCGTGGCTGGCTTACGATGAGGAATTCCGTATGCGGATTCCCCTGCACCCAGAGATGAGGTGGGATGAGCCTTGCCAGAAGCTGTGGCTTCTGTACATGACCCCCACGTGCCCTGCGCCTGGGGAGAGATACCATTGTGGACATGCTGTCCAACGAGCGGCCCCAGTGCAGACACCCCGCCAGGTGGCGGGGCAGGGGGTTCCAGCCCGCCTGCTGTGCTGGACCTTCTCGTCCAATGGTTCCTGCAACAGGAAGAATTGCAAGTACAGGCATGAGTGTCCCTCTTGTTCTGGCCCTCATACTGCCTCCGCCTGTCCCAGGCCTGGGGGACTGCGAGGTAGGGGTAGGGGTGGTCAAGGGGCAGGTAGGACTGCCGCTGAGGGAGCAGGTCCACTGAAAGGCCCCCTCACCAATTAATGTGGACATGCTGGAGCGTTGGCTCGCATTGTACCCTAGGAGGGCAGACGCAGTTTACCTGCTTCAAGGCTTTCAAGGGGGGTTTCGTATTCCTTTCACGGGAGATAGGTCCCCCCAAGATGCACCCAATCTTTTGTCACTCAGGGGAAGGGAGGAGGTGGCTGCTGCCAGCATTACTAAGGAGGTTGATGCGGGCAGGGTCGCTGGCCCTTTCCCTGCACCCACGTTTCCCAACCTTAAGGTCTCCCCATTGGGCTTAGTGCCCAAGAAGTCGCCGGGCGATTTCCGCCTGATTCATCACTTGTCCTACCCAGCAGGCCTATCGGTCAATGATGCTATCCCTGATGACCTTTGCTCGGTCAGGTATACATCCTTTGACCAGGCGCTGCGCATGGTGCGCTCATGGGGCCCGGGTGCGCTGTTAGCTAAGTGCGACATTAAGTCGGCATTTCGTCTCCTGCCGGTGCACCCGGGTGACTTTGAGTTGCTGGGTTTCAAATTTCGGGGTGGATATTATTTTGACAAGGCCATGCCTTTTGGCTGTTCCATCTCATGCTCGGCTTTCGAGCGTTTCAGTACCTTCCTACAGTGGGTTTTTGTCCGCAGGTCAGGGTCTCGGTCTGTAGCCCATTACCTGGATGATTTTTTGTTCGGGGGTGAACGGGGCTGGGACACATGCACACGTCTCCTCAACACATTTCAGATGCTAATGGAGGAACTCGGTGTCCCTTTAGTGCCCAAAAAGACCGAAGGCCCATCTACTAAGCTAGTATTCCTGGGGGTGGAGATTGACACGGTAGCGCAGGCTTCTAGGTTGCCAGGTGAAAAGGTGTCCAGGATAGTGGCCCTCATATCGGACTTGCTGGCTAAACGCAAGGCATCCCTTCGGGAATTGCAGGTGCTTCATGGTCACCTTAATTTCGCTTGCAGGGTGGTCGCACCTGGCAGGGCATTTGCTCGGCGCTTGTGCGATGCCATGACAGGCTTATCCAGGCCCCACCATAGGGTGATACTGACCCGGGGTATCAGGGCAGATATGCTTATCTGGCTCCAGTTCCTGAGGGAGTTCAATGGGGTCTCATTTTGGAGGTCTGACCTCCTGGCTTCACCTCGCTTCCAGGTACAGTCTGATGCCTCTGGATCCCTGGGTTATGGGATGTACTTCAATGGGAAGTGGGCCTATGGTGGGTGGCCTCCAGCCTGGTCGGGCACGGGTCACCTTAGAGATCTCACGTATCTGGAATTTTTTCCCATTCTGGGGGCTTTGATGCTATGGGGTGAGGAGTGGGCCAACTTGGTGGTGCATTTCTGGTGTGACAATGCGGCTGTTGTCCACATTGTCAACTCACAGACTTCTAGATCACCCAGGGTCATGGACTTGGTGCGCCAGTTTGTATTGCGCAGCCTGCACCTCAATGTACTGTTCAGGGCCAGGCATGTCCCGGGGGTTAATAATGATATTGCTGACGCTTTGTCCCGCCTGCAGATCTCCCGGTTCCGCGCCTTGGCCCCCGATGCGGAGGAATTTCCCTCGCCACTCCCGGAGGAGATTTGGACCCTTGGCAAGGAGAGGTGAACCGGGCGATCGGCATGTCGCTGGCGCCACGCACGCGTAAGGCGTATCACCATGCATTCATTTCCTTTCGGGCATTTTGTGCACAATTTCGACTGCCAGACACCTGGCCAATCCCGGTGGCCCACATCCTCCGATTCATGGTTTGCCTGCATGCCCAGGGCCTAGCACCCCACACCATAGCATCCAGGCTGTCAGCGCTGGCTTTTATGGCCAAAGTAGGCGGTCATGCGGACAGTACCGCTGATTTCCGTGTGAGACACGTTTTGGAGGGGTGGGTGCGGGAACGTGGGCGTTGCCCGGACGACCGCCACCCAATTTCCCCAGGGGTACTTACCCAACTGGCACGGGGCTGGCATGACCTATGTTTTGATAGGTATGAGGCAGCCCTGTTTCATGCGGCTACAACAGTGGCCTTTTTTGGAGCGCTCCGCATCAGCGAGCTTGTGATGCTGTCTAAGGCGGATGCAAGTAGTAGGGCACTGGAACTCGAAGATGTCTATGTTTGCAATGATTGGGCTCAGTTGAGGATACGCTCCTCTAAAACGGATCAGCATGGCGTAGGCAGTGGAGTAAGGCTGCTACGATGTTCCTCAGCAGACATCTGTCCGGTTGGTGCCCTACAGGAGTTCCTTGCACTGCGTGGCACGCACCATGGCCCGTTTTTCTGTCACCAGGATGGGTCTCCCCTCACTAAATTTCAATTTTGGAAGGTGACTGGGAAGGCACTCGCCAGGGTGGGCCTCCCTGGGGCCCGTTACGGCACCCATTCATTCAGGATAGGGGCGGCTTCTACGGCGGCTGCTTATGGGTACTCCGGGGCTGACATACGCAGCATGGGGAGGTGGGGCTCACAGAGTTTTCAGTTTTATGTTCGCCCTCTTCCACCGTGAGTACCGGTTGAGTCACCGCACCTTTTCTCCTCCCCTTGTTTTTTCCCTTGACAGACCCTGGGTGTCGTATTACACCGGTGACAGTATGGCTGGTGGGCAATAGCTACATGCACAGGGCAGCGCGTTACGCTGTGGCGACAGAGTGGGGACCCCGACTGGGACTGGGTGCATACGCAAGTCTCACATGGTATGGTAAGCCCGGTATGTTTTGGCGGGAACTGTTGCCATTCCTCTTCTCGGGGAGGAATGCTGACCCGCCTGACATTCTGATTATACACCTTGGGGGCAACGATTTGGGACAGGTCACCGGCCTATCGCTGAAGCATGCGATTTGCGGTGACCTCGCCTACCTACATTATGTATGGCCCGCCACAACCCTTGTTTGGTCAGATATGGTCCCGCGGCACGCTTATAGGGGAGGCTTCGACCTCCAGGCCCTGGACCGCGCTAGGCACATGGTGAACAGGGCTGTGGCCCGGTTCCTTGTGGGCAAAGGTTGGGGGCGGGTCAGTTGTCACCCCGCCATTAGTCTCCAAAATTATGGACTTTATGCAGGGGATGGGGTCCATCTGTCGCGAGGAGGTATGGACCTCCTGTTGGGTGATTGGCGAGCAGGCCTGTTGACCGAGCTGACGGTCTGGGGGGGGGGGCCCTCGAACCTTCATTGAAGCCTCTCCGTGTGGCGGGTAGCACTGGTAAGGTAAACATTTATGACCCACAGGTATCCGGCAGGTTCGCAATTGACTGGACAACACTAGACAGGCATAAGTTGGTTAAATGTTGTCCGGTCAACGACGAACCAGGCGACGGGGTGATGGCTACAGCTAGACAGCATTCATCACCCCATGATTTTACGGATACGCGTCAGATGGGGTCATTAGTTAGATATTGACTACAGTCAACAATTTGTTTGTTGTCAACAAACAAATTGATACAAATAGATACATTGTAACAATTGCCGTTGGCAATTTTGGGTGGTACCTTACCAGTGTTACTTCGGCCTGCTTGCCTTAAGAATTATGATTGGTCAATTACCAATAGAAATTTATAATTCGGACTAGGGCATGAATCAATAAATGTGGCCCAATGCCGTTATCCACTTTCATCAGTGTCTGAGTCCTTTATTGGGGGGTGCGCCTGCAAAGAATAGAGATATGACATTGCAAGTGGCAAATGAACCAGTGGAAAAGGCAGAAAACAGAGAAGTCCACATCTATTAAATCTGCATGTATGACCTTTCTGCTCCTACAAATTCTATGCCAGAACCATGCTGACATCTGCCTTTCCATTTGATGGGCTGAAATCTGTCCTTTCTTTTCAGTAATTTTTAAGGTTTTCAGATTGTGTGTGTGTGTGTGTGTGTGTACAATTTCCAGGTTGCAGGAACTGCTTGCATGCATTGTACCCCTTCACCAAAACACATTTATACAGTTTTTGCACGTCTGAAATCTTTCAATTTTTAATATGATCTTTTTAGGTTCAGATAATTTATTATACAGTTCCGTGTGCAGCCCAGGTAGGAAACATCCATATTAAAAGTCAACCAGAGTCGATTCCTTGTTCACAGCTGGTAGTATTCTTCTTATTGAGTAAGCTTTTAGTCTACTCAGCATGGGATTGTGGTAAAGAAGAGAACCAGACAACAGTACGGTGAGCAGAAAGGCTAAGACTAGCAAAATTGCTGTGAGAAAAATGAGAGAAAATGTTTTTTGGATTCTTGGGGGAAATCCTTGGGTTGAATATTTCAATGTGTGATGCCTTCTTTTGACCCTCAGCTTTTGGTTTGAAACTAAAAGGAAGGACAACGGTCTTTACATCCAGGAACTGATCAGAGTTGTGTTTGGAATGTCTAAAGGTTTTTAATGTTGGCATACCAACAGTCTTGCATGCACAAATAAGTAGGAAGGGGCTTTACTAATGTGGTAGTCTTTTGCTTCTCACCTATTGATAAAACTCTTTTCCCTACCACTAGCTTGCCCCTCTCCTTTTCTGGTTTATTTGCTTGTTTCTTCTTTGTTCTCTCTCCTGACCAACCAATCATTCAGCAGGCATGGAAGGATGCCTCACCCACATGGCAGAAATTCCATTCTTTTTCCTTTTATTCCTCTGACTGTAAATACAGATCATAACTGTAAGTAAAGATACCTTTTTCCTACTTTGAAGCTTCAAGAGTGATTTTTATTATACAAAGCACTAGTCACTGTGAAAAGGGTATTAGGTCTGAGATTTGTGTTATTCTCTCATGCTTTCTCTACTGCTGCTATTGTTTTGCCTTTTATCTCACACTCTGCTAACCCTTCAAGAAGTAACCAAAATTCCCCAAGATTTATCAAAAGCCTGATTTCTCATTTTCTTGCTGAGAGGGTATATAGGTAAGTGTGCATCTCTATGTTTATGCTGAAGAACAATATGTTCTTGCCTGTACGTACACCTCTTTGGCAGGTGCCTAACACATGGTTCAGCTTTTAGCCAGTTAACATGGTGAGAGGAAGAGATAGGAACAAAAGATTTAATAAGGAAAATTACAAATAATAGACCCAACAAGAGGGGACACAAGAATGAAAGCGCGGCGCCAAAATGGCCGCCGTGCTCTTTGCGGGGGCCCCCCCAACCCGGACGCAGACATCTGGGTGAGTTAGGGGGCGTGGCCACCCCTCTATAAAAGGGGTGGCCACGAGGCAGACGAGCTGCCATTTTAGAAGAAGCGACGGAGAGGAGAAGTTTTCTCCGTCGCTCTTCGTTTCTCTTCGGCTCTTCAGCCCAGTCTTCGGCTGTTCAGCCATTTCAGCGCTTCTGATCCCCAGAAAGGGATCGTCTTCTGCAGCTATGCCTCCCAAAAGGAAGGCCCCGGCGACCAAGCCGCGGCCAAGAGGGAGGCACTTGCCTGGCTCTGTGCTTACTAGGGGGCAGAAATCAGGTCGGAGGACCGCGACTGCGCCCCCACAACAGGCCCCCGCATCGGTGGCACCCACCGTTACCGGTGGGATGGGGCAGATTAGGGCATGGCCCTTGGCTCTCCAGCCTCAGGATGGCCCTGCAGGGGCTTTGGCCCCCGGCACGCAATTACCGGCCATGGGTCCAGACAATGGGGGAGGGCCTGGTCCGGTCACCCAGCAGGGCTTGCCTCCAGCCCCTCATTGGCCGGAGTTTGGGGCATGGCCCTATTCAGGACCTGGCGCCCAGATGGGGGTCCCCAGTGTACCACCAAGTGGGCCTGTGGCCCACCTTGCCCGCCTTATACCGGGGATTCTGAGACAGTGGATGCATTGCTGGCATGTTTAGCCATGCTGGAAGCATCCTTGGGGGTCATTAACAAACCCTCAGGATGGGGGACTGCACTGCCGACTGGGGCTCCTTTTTGCCCGCCTTCCACCTCGACAGCCGCCACTCTACAGCAGGCGGCCAGTAGGGTTGAGCTGCTGGAGACGCTCCGGCCTGCGCTGGCTGTGATCTCGCAGCTCCCCGTTCGTCCTGAACTCCAGCTGGGGAGAGGCCAGATGTGGCCCCAGAGCTCGATTGCGGTTGCGAGCTCCGACGCCTGCCGTGGGCCGGAACCCCCAGTGGGGGCGGCTCACGGGGGTGCACCCAGTGAGTATCAGGTTCAAGCTAATGTCCCCACACCACAGTCCACTTCAGGTGTTAGTTTTCAGTGGCCATGGCCTCGTTATGTCGAGGCGGGTGGGTATCAGTTCCCAGCTTACTCTGGTGCCAATGGGTCCAATACTGGCGCAACATTGGGGGGGGGGGTTTTCCGCCCCCAGGACTGTACCGGGTATCGCAGGCACTGTACAGGCACTGCTGCCAATGCCCCGGGTGAATACAGTGCTGGTGTCGGAATTGCCGACAGCAGGGTATTCCTTGCCCCTCGGGGATCATTTGTCCCAGGCCATGAGGGAAAAGATTTGGTGGGGGGAATATGTTGATATTTTCTCCCTATTGAACCGTGAGCCCACCAAGGAAGAGAAGGAGGGGCAGGACGACAGAGACAAAGAGCTGTCTCGTCGTCGCAAGCCACCTCGCACTTGGGCCAACTGGTTACCCACATATCTCATTTATATGGCGGTGTACCTCAGGGCCCGGCCCGATTTGGCCATCCCTATGGTCCAATATTTGGACAATATTTACAGGGTGATGGTGGATTTTCCTAGCCCATCGTGGTTGGCTTACGATGAGGAATTCAGAATGAGGGTGCCCTTACACCCGGAGATGAGATGGGATGAGCCATGCCAGAAGTTGTGGCTTTTATACATGACCCCCACGTGCCCGGCGCCTGGGGAGAGGTACCATTGCGGCCATGCCGTCCAGCGAGCTACTCCAACGCAGGCTCCCCGCCAAGTGGCGGGGCAGGGGGTTCCAGCCCGCTTGCTGTGTTGGAGTTTCTCGGCCAATGGCGTATGCAATAGAAAACAGTGCCGATACAAACACGAGTGTCCCTCTTGCGCTGGCCCCCACGCCGCTGCTGTGTGTCCGCGAGCCGGTGGGTCACGGGGCAGAGGTAGAGGTGGACAGGGAGCGGGCAGAACTGCCGCTGAAGGAGCTGGTCAGTCAAAAGGCCCCCTCCCCGGTTAACATATTTATGTTAGAGCGGTGGCTCTCGACTTACCCGAGGAGGGACGAGGCGAGGTACCTACTCGAAGGTTTCCAGTACGGTTTTCGTATCCCATTCAAGGGGGTGCGGGGACCCCAAGATGCTCCTAATTTGCTTTCCCTGAAGGGTAGGGAGGAGGTGGCCACCCTAAGTATTGCCAAGGAGGTAAATGCAGGGAGGGTAGCTGGCCCCTTTTCTAGGCCTCCCTTTCCCAATCTTTTTTTTTTTTTTTTTTGAGGAAGAAAAATCTGTTTATTCAAAATGTGGTGAAGCTTTACAGATACCATGGGCCACCACAAAGACAAATAAGTCAGCTGTCTAGGTAAAATCAAGCTTGAGATCTCTAGATGCTTGGATAACTAAACTAATGGTATTATACTTTTGACATTTCTTTTTTTTTTTAATTTTTTTATTAAGTTTTTAATAAACATACAGAAAAAGAAAAGAAAACATTAACAGTACATTAACAATACATTACACTAACAAGTCCGTAATATCATACTAACAAACATTACTATATGCTAGCACATAACAATATCTATATTCATTAACTACTATTTAACCACCAAATATTAAGAACCTTTATTTCAAAGTCCAAAATAATAGAGAAAAACTTTCTGTACTACCACTAATCTTTTTAACCAGTAAAAAAAAAAAAAACACCCTGTGAATATATACAATGCCCGGAGAGTTTATTTTCTACTCAAGTCCAGAAACTTCTTTGGGATGGTACTGGTCCTGAACTATCACCTGCCATAATAGAGTGATCCACGAACGGTTTCCATATGTTCCAGAATCTATTCTCTTTTAAATTATCTCTTTTGACTTTAATCTCCCATGTCAATTTATCATTCAATGCTAAACTCCACATTTCTTTATACCATTCTCCAACCTGAATATCTACATCGTTTTTCCAATTTCTGGCTATACATTGTCTACCCGTTGTCAATACAATTTCCAGTAATTCTTTTTCCTCCTTGTTTAAACCCAGATCTTCCACATTCGTTAAAAGAATAGTACCCGACACCAACTTAACACTTTTACCCACTATTTCACCAAATTCATTTTCTATTCTTCCCCAAAAATCCCTTATTTTTTTACAACTCCACCACATATGTTCATATGTTCCATCAAATTCTTTACATCTCCAACATAACTTATCTCTTTTATTATCCATCTGGTAAAGTCTTAATGGTGTCAGGTACCATTGCCACAACATCTTGAAATTATGTTCTTTAATTCTTACAGACATTGTTCTCATAATTCTCTTTTTCCATTTATTTTTCCATTCAATCTCCCCAATTTTTATATTCAAATTTTGTTCCCACTTCCGTCTCAAATCCTCCTGTGGATCTGCACCTCTATTCAATATATTATAAAGCTTACTTACAAGACCCTTAATACTACTTTCCCCTTTTCTAATCTTCCTTACCAATTCCTCAAATTCCGTGAGTACTCTGTCTGACCCTAGTTCTCTTTTATATTTTTTATTCCAATTGTCCACCTTTAACTTCTGAAACCAATTCAAATTTAATATCTTGAACATTTTTTTCCGCTCGGCATCAACATCACATGCTTTTAACCAATCCTTCAATAACAACGTTCCATTTTTATCCAATATTTCTATTTTTTCTTTGTCTAATTTTATTGGGAAACACATCATATCGGTCAATTCCAAGATTGGGGAGAGATTCGGGACCATATCTTTTTTTACCTTCTTCCACACCTCCATGAGACCTTTCATCATAGTATTATTTGACCTTTTCACCTTATCCTTCATTCCCAGAAAATTCAAGTTTCCAATATTTCTGTATTCTTTCATTTCCAATTGTTCCCAAATTACCTTTTCTCTTGCCAAGATCTTCACAACATTCTTGACTTGAAATGCTCGGTAATATACTAACAGATTTGGCATACCCAACCCCCCTTTTTTCTGAGACAAATACCATAGTTTCTTTGGAAGCCTAGATTTTTTTCCTCCATTACAAAAATCATTAAACATTTTTTGAAACTCATTGATTTCTTTCTCTTTTAAATGGATCGCGAGCGTATCAAATAAAAAGTTAATCTTTGGTAACAGTATCATTTTACACATAGCAATCCTTCCGAACCATGACAGCTTTAACTTCTGAAGTTCTCGTATTTTATTCCTAAATTCAATTCTCAAGCTGTCATAATTCAATCGTTTAAGTTCTTCTAATTTGTTGGAAATAATTATCCCTAAATACTTCAACTTATCTTTGATTTGTATATTAAGTGTCAACACCGTCCTACCCATCTCGCTCAATTTCAAATTACACAACATCAATTCAGATTTATCCCAATTTATCTTTAATCCTGTTATAGCTTGAAATACTTGTAGATGATCTTTAATCCTATCCATTACCTGTTCCGGGTGCTTCACCATAAGCAATGTATCATCAGCGTACATGCTCACTTTATTGCCCATAATCCCTTCTATATTTGAATCCTCCCTTATACTTTTAGCTAAAATCTCCATTGCCATTATAAACAAAATAGGAGATAATGGGCAACCCTGCCTAGTGCCTGCCTCTAGCTTTACCACATCCGTGAGCTCCCCGTTTACTCTAACCCTGGCATTTCCTTTTTGATATAGTAAATCTATAACCCTATTAAATTTATCTCCAAACCCATATTTTCTAACTATTTCCTTAATTGAAGACCACTGCAATGAATCAAATGCCTTAAAAATATCCAATGATAGTAATCCCACTTTTTCCTTTGTTTGATTAACACTGTCTATTAAATCTAATACCCTTCTAGTTAAATCCGCCATGTGTCGTCCTTTTAGAAACCCAACTTGATCAACATTTATATATTCCCCCATAATACTATTTAAACGGTTAGCCAATATTGCCGTGAAGATCTTCGCATCTTGATTTATAAGCGAAATTGGTCTGTACGAATCCACTCTTTCCAAATTCTTACCAGGCTTTGGCAAAAGAACAATTGTAGTGTTATACCATGAAGTCGGAATTGATCCTCCATCTAGTATATAATTATATAACTTCACCAATTTCGGGACCACCACCTCTTTAAATTCTTTATAAAACTCTGTTGATAATCCATCATCCCCCGGGGCTTTCCCTATCTTCAATCCGCTTATTACCCCCTTAACCTCTTTATCAGTTATCTTTTCCTCCATTTTCTCCCTATGCTCTTGCTTTATCCCATTCCCTAACTGCCTCTCCAATATCCTTTTAAGCTTTTCCATATCTATTTCTTTTTTTGCATATAACCCCTGGTAAAATTCCCTAACTATTTTACATTTATCGCTATTCTTATTACACCTTGAACCTTGCCTGTCAACTAACACCCCAATCTCTCTTTTTTCCCTTTTAACCTTAGCTGCTCTTGCTAATAGTTTTGAGTTCTTATTACTAAATTCAAAATATTCTCTGTTTAAATAGATCAAATCTCGTTTAACTTTATCAATATCTTTACCCGTTACTTCTGCCTTAAGTCCTTGTAGTTTCAAGAAAATTTTTTTATCTTTACTTTTTGCGTGTTCTTCCTGTAATTGTTTTATTTCTCTTTCTTTTTCTATGTATTCTGCTTTATACCTTTTATATTTGAGGCTTGCCACTTTTATGCTTTCCCCCCTAAAAACTGACTTCATGGTATCCCATACAATGTTAAAATCAACCTCATTATTATCATTCCATTGCCAACTTTCTTTCCAACTTTCCATAATTGCCTCTTTGCTTTTCTGATCTTTGAACAAATTAGGATCGTACCTCCAATTTCTAATTCTTTGAATATTTTTTGATATTTTCAATTCCAAATATACTTTAGCATGGTCCGATTCCTTAATAATCCCAATTTCCGTACTTTCTATATCCCCAATTAAGTTTTCCGACAGAAAAACATAATCTATTCTCGAGTAGGTCCCATGTACATGCGAAAAAAAGGAATATGCACTTTCCAAGCCTTTAAACTCTCTCCACGAATCCTTCAAACCCATAACTTTCATCCATTTGTCCATCGCCTTCCCTTTCACACCCATTCCACTTCTAGCTATATTTGTGCAATCTATTCCTGACCTGATCAAATTAAAATCACCAGCCACAATAATTTTTGCAACATTTTCCAACTCCACTATTTTCCGGATTTTTTCAAGAAACACTACTTGGTGGTCATTCGGAGCATAAATATTTACCAACAATATTTCCTCATCCTCCAATTTTCCTCTTAACAACAAATACCTACCCTCTTGATCAGCAATCTTTTTTGTAATTTCAAATCCTAACTTTCTAGAAATCATAATTGCCACCCCTCTTGCTTTAGATGTTCCAAACGCCATCTCATAGTGTTGCATCCAACCCAGATAAAGTTTATTCGTATCTTTTGATTTCTGATGTGTTTCCTGTAAAAATAAAATATCTGGTCTATCTTTTTTCAACGCCGATTCCAACCTCCGTCTCTTAAGAACAGAACCTGTACCTTTCACATTCCACGATATTATTTTAATACTATCCATAACCAAATTCTTCTCCCAACTTTAAACTCTCCATCGGGCGTGCCACCAAAAACCCTTCACCATACCCACTACATAAAACACACATTTTCACTCTCCCCACCTTCCAACGAAAAGTCGCCTCTGTCAACCAAAGAGGGGAGAGGGGGGACCTGCAAGATGCGCCCTACTGCCGGCGCTATGCGCTATTTACCCATTCTACCTCTATTAGATAATTAAGATTACTACTATCTAATGCTCATCCTTCCTTACCTATCTCCTCCTCCACCATAATCAAGGACAGCTCCTCCTCCTCCTCCCCTCGTTGTGGTGTTCCACCTGTTGCCCCACCGGGCTCCTCCCTCCCATATTCCCTCCCCAAAGCTCCAGAATCCATCATTTCCTTCTTAAGATTTTTCCATTCTTCCGAATCTACTTGTACCAACCCCAACAAACCCAGGTATTCCAATGGATTAGTACCTTCATCAATAACTTGCATTCTTTTATCATAGAAAAAGCGCAATTGTTGTGGAAATCTCCAATTATACCTTATATTTTTACCCCTCAATAATTTAGTAACAGGCCTCATCTTATATCTCCATGTTCTTTCTTTTAGTGAAATATCATTGTAGACTTCTACATCTGAGCCATCAAATTTCAACGCGTCTGAACCAACACTTTTCAGATGAGCCATTACTTTTAATTTATCTGCCCAATTTGCGAATTTAACCAACACATTTCTTTGAACCACTCTCCCTCTTCTTGGACCCACCCGGAATACACTTCCTAAATCCTCCTGAACAAATTCCTTCCCCATTTTTAAACCATTTAACCACTGAACCACCCTCTCTCTTAACCTATCCGGAGTGCGTTCCGGTACCTGACGGATCAGAATGTTCTGCTTTCTCATCATATCTTCAACAGCATCTATCCTCATTTCTTGTTCCTCCAATTTTAACTTACTGCCCCGCACCACCTCCTGAGTCCCTTTTACTTCCTTCTTTACCGCATCCACCTCGATTTGAACCACTTTCAGCATTCCCTCAAATTTATTCAAACTTAAGTCCACCTTTTTGGTATAATCTGTCAGTGTTGACATCATCTTTTCTTGCCTTTTAAACATTTCATTTTTATCTTTCACCCTTGAAGCCTCATTTTTCTCCATTTTTTGCGACAACTTGCCAATTTCCACCATAATTTGAGTCTGGTCCAATGGCACTGTTGGCAGGGATGTTGACTGAGCAGATTCTTCCATTGGTGCTTTTTCAATCTTCTTAGATTTTACAACTTGTTCTTCTTCTTTTGCTTTCGCTCTCGTACCTTTATCCATAGTGATGTAATATATTTCAAACCCAATGTTGCAGATCGCTGTAACAATGCCAATACAATAAGGCTTACTACACTGCAGCCATAGGTTCCACCGATACAACCGGCAAGTTCTTATGTCAGCAGAAGATCCAAAATTTACTGTAATCCACAACGATGTAACAAAGGAAAACAAAAGAAAACAGCTCTCCAAACAGGCAGTTTAAAAGTAAAAATTGTTAACCACAAATAATCCTTTCCCACATAGCCAGCAGTCCAATGGCGTCTTCCAACCACAGCAAAAAGGCTTCAGAGAAACAGTTAATCAGGTTGCTGAAGGGGGGGGGGGGGGGAGCTCAGAAGGAAAGAAAAATCCAGCCACCAAGGGGTTAAGGTGAGAAGTTGAGCAGCTATTTGTAATCCACACGGTGATGGAACCCTACAATCAAAGCCACATAATCCTTCCTTTGAAGTGGATAATCAAAGCACCCTTTTCCAGCGAGTGCCTTAACTTTGAAGTGAGAAGAGGCCCCCCCTCTTCCCTAAATGAGCAGGCAGCTTGAGCAGAAGAGAAGAAAAAAAAAAAAAACAAACTCCCACAGCTTCTCCTCTTTTCCAGTCCAGAAAGGAGATAGAAAAAAAGAAAAAGGAAAATTAATCCACCATATTGATCACAAAATGTGGCGCGGTCCTCTGGAATGTAGGAAAAAAAAAAACCACAGTCTATGCACGATCACTTTCGTTTTCCCTGACCGTCGCCATTACAATGCCTCCTCCTCTTCCCCCCCCTTTTTTTTTTCTTCTAAAAAACTCAGCCGATTTTATGGCTTATAGCTAGAAATGTAGCTCCCTTTAGGCACTTACACACAAATTGCCTTCACTCCAGCCACTTCTTGCCACTTCCAAAACCAGTTCCAAAGCCATTCTCCACACACTCGCTGATCTCGTTCCTCGGCTCTCCAGCGGAAAAGCCGCGACTGCCGTCACAGCTCAACCGCCCAGAAAAACCTCCCGAACTTCGATCATCCAGCTTCAAAAGCTCAGCAAACTTTCCAAGGAGACAGGCAAGGATCTTAACTTTAAGCTTTACCACTTGAAAATTTTTCTATTCCGCTCCTTCACATCGTTCACCACTTTGTTGAGCGCGAGCGTCCGAAACTAGATGTTACACAGCGGCCATCTTAGCCAAACCCCCCCTTTCCCAATCTTAAGGTTTCCCCTTTAGGTTTGGTTCCCAAAAAGGTCCCTGGTGAATTTCGTCTAATTCACCATTTATCATACCGGGCGGGTCATTCGGTCAATGACGCCATTCCTGATGACCTTTGTTCAGTCAGGTATACGTCATTTGACCAGGCCCTGCGCATGGTGCGCGCTTGTGGCCCAGGTGCACTTCTGGCAAAATGTGACATTAAATCCGCATTCCGGTTGTTGCCAGTGCACCTAGGTGACTTTGAGTTATTGGGTTTTAAATTTCAAGGGAAATTTTATGTAGATAAAGCCATGCCTTTTGGCTGCTCTATTTCCTGTTCAGCATTTGAATGCTTTAGCACTTTTCTCCAGTGGGCCTTTGTTCGCAGGTCTGGGTCCCGGTCTGTAGCCCATTACCTCGACGATTTTTTGTTCGGGGGTGAATGGGGCTTGGACACGTGCACGCGTCTCCTCACTACATTTCAGACACTAATGCAGGAACTTGGTGTCCCTTTAGCGCCCGAAAAGACCGAGGGCCCATCAACTAAGCTCACATTTCTGGGTATTGAAATTGACACGGTCGCGCAGACATCCAGGTTACCTATGGACAAGGTCACATGGATCTCTGCGATGGTGTTGGCCTTGCTGGCCAAACGTAAGGTGTCACTTCGTGAGCTCCAAGTTCTACATGGTCATCTTAATTTTGCCTGCAGGGTGGTCACGCCTGGCAGAGCTTTTGCTCGACGCCTATGTGACGCCATGATTGGGCTATCGAGGTGCCACCACAGGGTCCGACTGACCAGGGGCATGAGGGCTGACCTGTTGGTTTGGCTTAAGTTCCTGCGGGAATTCAATGGGGTATCATTTTGGAGGTCTGACCTCTTGGTCTCCCCTAGGTTTCAGGTTCAGTCGGATGCCTCTGGGTCCCTCAGATACGGGATTTATTTTGAGGGGAGGTGGGCCTACGGCTAATGGCCTCCAGCATGGCGGGGCATGGATCGTCTACGCGATCTCACATTCCTCGAGTTCTTCCCGATACTGGGAGCTTTGATGCTATGGGGTGAGGAGTGGGCCAATTCAGTAGTCCATTTTTGGTGTGACAATGCTGCGGTGGTCCACATTGTCAGTTCTCAGACATCTAAATCACCCAGGGTCATGGGGTTAGTTCGCCAGTTTGTGTTACGCAGCTTGCGCCTCAATGTGCTCTTTAGGGCCAGACATGTATCAGGCATTAATAACGATATTGCTGATGCTTTATCCCGCCTGCAGATCCCCCGGTTCCGCGCCTTGGCTCCGGGCGCGGAGGAATTCCCCTCACAACTCGCGGACGAGATTTGGACATTTGGCAAGGAGAGGTGAACCGGGCGATCGGCATGTCACTCGCGCCCCGCACGCGTAAGGCGTATCAACACACATTTAATCAATTTAAACAATTTTGTGTGCAACTCCGGTTGCCCGAAGTCTGGCCCATTCCGGTTGAACACGCTCTTCAATTTATGGTTTACCTACACAGTCTGGGCCTAGCTCCCCGCACCATAGCATCCAGGCTGTCAGCACTGGCATTCATGGCCAAGGTGAGGGGTTTTGCTGACAACATGACTGATTTTCGTATACGACATGTTTTGGAGGGGTGGACACGGGAACGTGGACACCGCCTGGACACTCGCCACCCAATTTCCCCAGGGGTGCTTACACACCTTGCACGAGGCTGGCCTAACCTATGTTTTGACAGGTATGAGGCAGCTCTTTTTCATGCGGCTACCACGGTGGCCTTCTTTGGAGCACTCCGGATCAGTGAGTTGGTACTACTGTCTAAGGCGGATGCGGCTCGTAGGGCACTGGAACTTGAAGATGTCTATGTCTCTAATGAGTGGGCTCAGTTGAGGATACGGTCCTCAAAAGTTGATCAACACGGTGTAGGCAGTGGTGTTAGACTGCTATGATGTTCCATTGCAGACATCTGTCCGGTTGGTGCCCTACAGGAGTTCCTTGCAGTGCGTGGCACGCACGCTGGCCCGTTTTTCTGCCACCAGGATGGGTCTCCCCTGACTAAATTTCAATTTTGGAAGGTGACCGGTAAGGCACTGTCCAGTGTTGGCCTCCCCGGGGCTCGTTACGGCACCCATTCTTTTAGAATAGGGGCTGCTTCTACTGCGGCTTCTTTTGGGTACTCTGAGGCTGATATACGTCGTATGGGGAGATGGGGATCTAAGTATTTTGCATTATATGTTCGCCCTCTTCAGGCATGAGTACCAGTTAAGTCACTGTTCTCTTTTTCTCTTACAGACCCTGTGTGTCCCCGCACACCGGTGGCAGTATGGCTGGTGGGCCGTAGCTATGTGCACTGGGCAGCGCAGTACACTGCGGCGACAGAGTGGGGACCCCAGCTTGGACTGCATGCCTCCGCATGTATCAGGTGGTATGGTAAGCGTGGAATGTTATGGCGGGAACTGTTGCCATTCCTTTTCTCCATCAGGGATGCTGAACCGCCTGATGTCCTGGTGCTGCACCTCAGGGGCAATGACCTAGGCCAGGTCACTGGCCTTTCTTTAAAATATGCGATTTGCAGCGACCTAGCTTATTTGCATTATGTGTGGCCTTCCACAACGCTGCTATGGTCGGACATCATACCGCGTCACGCTTACAGAGGTGGTATTAACTTCCATGCCCTTGACCGTGCTCGCCGCTCGGTGAACAGGGCAGTGGCCTGGTTCTTTGCAGACAAGGGTTTGGGGCGGGTCATCCGACACCCCACCATTAGTTTACAAAATTATGATCTTTATACAGGGGATGGGGTCCATCTGTCGGCTAGAGGTATGAACCTCTTTTTGGAAGATTTGCAAGCAGGCCTGTTGACCGAGCTGACGGTCTGGGAGGGGCGGTGAGTCTTTATTGAAGCCTCCCCGTGTGGCGGGTAGCACTGGTAAGGTAAATATTTATGACCCATAGGTATCCGGCAGGTTCGCAATTGACTGGCCAACACTTAGACAGGTACAAGTTTAATAACATTGACCGGTCAATGACGAACCAGGCAATGGGGTGATGGCAGGAGCTCTTCAGCATGCATCACCCTGTGATTTGACGGATACACGTCAGAGGGTGGGGTCAGTAGATAGTTTATTGACTACGGTCAACAATTTGTTTGTAGTAACAAACAAATTGATACAAATGGATACATTGTAGCCAATTGCCATTGGCAATTATGGGAGGAACCTTACCAGTGTTACTGCGGCCTGCTTGCCTTAAGAATTATAATTGGTTGAGTACCAATTGAAATTTATAATTCGGACTAGGGCATGATTCAATAAATGTGGCCCAATGCCTTTATCCATATACCAGTGTCTGAGTCTTTCTTTGGGGGGTGCGCCTGCAATGAAAGCGCGGTGCCAAAATGGCCGCCGCGCTCTTTGTGGGGCCCCCCACCTGGACGCAGACTTCCGGATGAGTTAGGGGGCGTGGCCACCCCTCTATAAAAGGGGTGGCCACGAGGCAGACGAGCTGCCATTTTAGAAGATGCGACGGAGAGGAGAAGTTTTTCCCTCCACCCCCTCCCTAGTGAACAGTGTGATATTTTGGTCGCTTCGGGGCCGGGTGGGAATTTTTGGCTTGAACCTACAATTGGCCTCTTGGTTCTGGCTAGTTTTTGCCAATCCCACACTGTTGCTGAGGTTTGATACAGGGGTTTTGCTCTTGACTTTGGTCACATGGGCGGGTAGCACTGGTAAGGTAAATATTTATGACCCATAGGTATCCGGTAAGTTCGCAATTGACTGGCCAACACTTAGACAGGTACAAGTTTAATAACGTCGACCGGTCAACGACGAACCAGGCAATGGGGTGATGGCAGGAGCTCTTCAGCATGCATCACCCCGTGATTTGACGGATACACGTCAGAGGGTGGGGTCAGTAGATAGTTTATTGACTACGGTCAACAATTTGTTTGTAGTAACAAATAAATTGATACAAATGGATACATTGTAGCCAATTGCCGTTGGCAATTATGGGAGGAACCTTACCAGTGTTACTGCGGCCTGCTTGCCTTAAGAATTATAATTGGTTGAGTACCAATTGAAATTTATAATTCGGACTAGGGCATGATTCAATAAATGTGGCCCAATGCCTTTATCCATATACCGGTGTCTGAGTCTTTCTTTGGGGGGTGCGCCTGCAATGCAAGCGCGGCGCCAGAATGGCCGCCGCGCTCTTTGCGGGCCCCCCCACAGGACAGAGAATCCGGGTAGTTAGGGGCGTGGCCAGCTCCCTTATAAAAGGGGTGGCCACAAGGCAGCCGAGCTGCCATTTTACCTCAGCGACGGAGCGGAGAAGTCTTTTCCCCTGTGTCTCCGTCGCTCTTTAACTTATCGGGAAGCCTTTTGGCGGCGATTTTTCCTTTTTGGCTTCCCTTCACTCCGGTGGAGATGCCTTCGAGGAAGAAGGCAGCTTCGAGTGCGGCTCGCGCTGTTAGGAGGCGCAACCCGGGTCGGAGGACCGCGGTGCCGCCTCCCCAGCAGCCGCCTTTGCAGGCCCCTGCCGGGACCGGCGGAATGGGGTCTATCGCCCCTTGGCCCGGAGCGGGCGAACAGATTGCGGGCGCGGTAGGGGCTCCGGCCCGCGGCCCGCGAGCGGTGGACACCGCTCCTGCACCTGCCCACCAGGTTGGGCCTGCCGCTCTTGGGTCGCAGCCTCTCCCGGGGCCCTCTAGCCTTGGGGGGTGGTGCGGCCCCCTGCCTTGGCAGGTTTCTCCACCGACCCTGCCGGGCTTCGGTGTTGGCCAATGGCCATATTCGGGTCCTGGGGTACAGGGACCTGTACCCACGCCTTGGACCGTGCGGGCCGGCCGGCCCTTGGCCCCAGGTCAACGTGGAAGCCTTACTGGCCCGCCTTGCGGCCCTTGAAGCGTCGTTGGCTCGGGCCAGTCAGGCGGGGGCCCCCCCCTTTGGGGTTCCTTTGAGGCGCTGCCGGCAGGAGGACAACAGCCGACAGGGAGGGTTGAGCTGCTGCAGGCGCCTGGCGCAGATGGATCTAGTTCACCGAAGGGCTCCCTCCCCATTTAAGGTGGACATGTTGGAGCGTGGCTCACATGGTACCCGAAGGGAGAGGATGAGGGTTCTCTCCTTCAGGGTTCTAGGCAGGGGTTCCGGATCCCTTTCATGGGTAATAGGTCCCCTCAGGATGCCCCCAATCTTTTATCCCTTAAGGGGAGGGAGGAGGTGGCTGCTGCTAGCTTTGACAATAGGGTCTATGCGGGCAGGGTCGCTGGCCCTGTCCCTGCACCCCCGTCCCGGGGAGCATATTATTTCAATGATGCCATGCCTTTTGGCTATTCCATTGGGGCTCGGTATTCGAGCGTTTCACCACTTTCCTAGATTGCGCTTTTGTCCGCAGGTCAGGGTCCCGGTCTGTAGCCCATTCCCTGGATGGTTTTATTCGGGGCTGAACGGGGCTGGGACACGTACACACGTCTCCTCAACACATTTCAGACGCTAATGGAGGAACTGGGTGTCCCTTTAGCGCCCGAAAAGACCGAGGGCCCATCTCCACAGCTAGTATTCCTGGGGTGGAGAGTAACACGGTAGCGCAGGATTCTAGGTTGCAGTGGGATAAGGTCTCAAGGCTAGTGGCCCTTGTCTCGGTCTTGCTGGCCGAGCGCATGGCATCACTGAGGGAACTTTTGGTGCTACATGGTCACCCCAGTTTAGCTGGCAGGGTCGTCGCACCGGGCAGGGCATTTGCTCTGCGCTGGTGCGATGCCATGGCGGGATTCTCCAGGCCCCACCACAGGCTCAGATTTACCCGGGGTATCGGGGCAGACGTGCTGGTCTGGCCATAGATCCAGAGGTAGTTCAACGGGGTGTCATTTTGGGGTCTGATTTCCTGCCCCCCCTTGCTTTCAGATGCAGTCCGATGCCTCAGGATTCCTGGGTTTACGGGATGTACTTCAATTGGAAGTGGGCCTATGGTGGGTGGCCACCATCCTGGGCAGGCAAGGGTCGCCTGCATGGTCTCACGTATCTGGAATGTTTCCCTATCCTGGGTGCTTTGATGCTATGGGGCAAGGAGTGGGCCAACTCGGTTGTGCAATTTTGGCATGGCAACGCGGCTGTTGTCCGCATCGTCACTGCACAGATTTTCAAATCGCCCGGGGTTATGGAGCCAGTGCGTTGGTTTGTGTTCTGCAACCTGTGCCTCAATGTTCCTTTCAGGGCCAGGCATGTCCCAAGGGTTGATAATGATATTGCTGCTGCTTTGTCCCGCCTGCAGATCTCCCGGTTCCGTGCCTCGGCCCCCGGATGCGGAGGAATTTCCCTCGCCACTCCTGGACGAGAGATGGAACGTTGGCAAGGAGAGGTGAACCGGGCGATTGGCCTGTCACTAGCGCCATGCATGAGTAAGGCGTATCACCACGCATTTAGTTCCTTCAGAGTATTATGTACCCGATTCCGACTGCCAGGAACCTGGCCGATCCCAGTAGCCCATGTTCTGCGGTTCATGGTTTACCTGTACGCCCAGGGCCTTGCACCATGCACCATAGCATCTCAGCTGTCGGGTTGGCTTTTATGGCCAAAGTGGGAGGTCGTGTGGACAGCACCAATGACTTCCGGGTGAGACATGTTTGGGAGGGGTGGGTGCGCGTGCGCGGGCGTTTCCCGGCCGACCGCCACCCCATTTACCCAGGGGTTTTTTACCCAGTTGTCCCGGGGCTGGCCTGGCCTCTGTTTTGATAGATGAGGCAGCCCACTTCATGCGGCTACAACGGTGGCCTTTTTGGAGCCCTCCGCATCAGCGAGCTTGAGATGCTGAGTAAGGCGGATGCAAGATTTTCCCAGGGTTTTTACCCAATTGGCCCGGGGCTGGCCTGGCCTCAGTTTTGATAAATGAGGCAGCCCACTTCATGCGGCTACAACGGTGGCCTTTTTGGAGCCCTCCGCATCGGCGAGCTTGAGATGCTGAGTAAGGCGGATGCAAGATTTCCCCAGGGTTTTACCCAATTGGCCCAGGGCTGGCCTGGCCTCTGTTTTGGAAATGAGGCAGCCCACTTCATGCGGCTACAACGGTGGCCTTTTTGGAGCGCTCCGCACCAGCGAGCTTGAGATGCTGTATAAGGCGGATGCAAGTTGTAGGGCACTGGAACTCGAGGATGTCTATGTTGCCAAAGGCTGGGCCCAGTTGAGGATATGCTCCTCTAAGACAGATCAGCATGGCGTAGGCAGTGGCGTAAGACTGCTACGGTGTTCTTTGGCAGACATCTGTCCGGTTGGTGCCCTACAGGAGTTCCTGGCACTGCGTGGCATGCACCACGGCCCGTTTTTCTGTCACCAAGATGGGTCTCCCCTTACTAAATTTCAGTTTTGGAAGGTGACAGGGAGTGCCCTCACCAGGGTGGGGCCTACCAGGTGCCCGTTATGGCACACATTCATTTCGTGCTGGTGCAGCCTCTACAGCAGCTGCTTTTGGGTACTCTGGGGCTGACATACGCAGCATGGGGAGGTGGGGCTCGCAATGTTTTAAGTTTTATGTGCGCCCACTTCCGCCATGAGTACCAATCCAGTCACCTTCCCGTCTTTTTCTCAATTTTTCTCAATTTTCTTACAGACCCTGGGTGTCGTATTACACCGGTGACAGTATGGCTGGTGGGCCACAGCTATGTGCACAGGGCAGCGCGTTACGCTGCGGCGACAGAGTGGGACCCCGACTGGGACTGGGTGAACACGCCAGTCTCACATGGCATGGTAAGCCTGGGATGTTATGGCGGGAGCTGCGGCCTTTCCTTTTTTCTGGCCTGGGTGCTGACCCGCCTGACATTCTCATCATCCACCTGGGGGGCAATGATTTGGGCCAGGTCACCGGCTTATCGCTTAAGCATGCGATTTGCGAGGACCTCGCCTACTTGCATTATGTCTGGCCTGCCACAACCCTGGTTTGGTCGGGCATTGTACCGCGCCATTCTTATAGATGGGGCGTTAACCTCCTGGCCCTTGACCGCGCTAGGCGCCCGGTCAATAGGGCGGTGGCGCGGTTTCTTGCCGACAGGGCTTGGGGACGGGTCAGTCATCACCCCGCTGTTAGCCTACAAAATTATGACTTGTACGCAGGGGATGGGGTCCATCTGTCGCGAGGAGGTATGGACCTCCTGTTGGGTGATTGGCGAGCAGGCCTGTTGACCGAGCTGACGGTCTGGGGGGGGGGGCGTCAGGCCTTCTTTGAAGCCCCTCCGTGTGGCGGGTAGCACTGGTAAGGTAAACAGTATGACCCACAGGTATCCGGCAGGTTCGCAATTGACGGGACAACACTAGACAGGAATAAATTAGTTAAACGTTGTCCGGTCAACGACGAACCAGGCGACGGGGTGATGACGATAGCTAACCAGCATGCATCACCCCGTGATTTCACGGATACGCGTCAGAGGGTGGGGTCATGAGTTAGATATTGACTACGGTCAACAATTTGTTTGTCGTCAACAAACAAATTGATACAAATTGATACATTGTAACCAATTGCCGTTGGCAATTTTGGGGTGGTACCTTACCAGTGTTACTTCGGCCTGCTTGCCTTAAGAATTATGATTGGTCGTTTTACCAATACAAATTTATAATTCGGACTAGGGCATTGAATCAATAAATGTGGCCCGATGCTGTTATCCACTTTCAATGTTGTCTGTGTCCGTTATTGGGGGGGTGCGCCTGCAATGATTTTGTTCACAGAACTACAGAAGGCTGGGTCATTGCTAAACTTCAGATATGGTGAGTTTTTCTTTGCATTTTCTGAAGGTAGAATGGAGCTTTCTCATGCCAGTTCTGCTCTGAAACAGCTCTTGGGTTTCAATAATCTGAAAACACTATAAAATCTCTTTTCACTTATGGCAGGAAGGATCTGTACATGAACGTTCCCTGCAGGGTAACCACACATGACTCTTTGTTATTCAGTCACTTTAAAATATACTAGCTTTTCCTGTTGCACCACTAAATATAATACATTCCTTACACCTCTGTTCCAATTAAGCTAGCTTTAACTGTACTAAATCTAGATCCTGACATTCCTATTTTTTGCTGCATTAAAAGGCATTTTCTTATTCACTGTGAGTTCAAGAAGATCCAGTTTTGTCCAGCTTTGTTAATTTTCCATAAAATGTTTTGAGATGTTCAACAAACCATATCCTTCATCTGCTTTTCTTCTCTTACAAAATTTCATTTCATCAGTTGTTGGTATGTCAGGTATTATATTATGCAAATACTTAAACCATAGTACTTTTCTGAGATTCTACTATAGTACTTTTCTGAGACTTATTGTGTTCTCTCTAATACACATATGCATGTGCTCTCTCTTTGCATTAAAAATAAATGTCCTAGGATTATTATTTTTTTAAATGTCCAGGTTCATTATCATGCCATGACATAATAGAAATGTGATGCTCTCTTCTCTCAGCTGTCCCATGTTATTTCATCATGCCATTTACTGTAGGAATGAGATGCCAAATGGGGATGATAAAAAAAATTATATTAAACTTGTCAGAACATGTAGAGCAAATACACATCCCAGCTCTTTGATGCTGATAGTCGACTCCCATAGGCTTCAGATGAGAGTAGTACAAAGGGTGCGGTTAGACTTAAAACTTGTTCTCATTTATCATAAAGTGATATACTCCTCAAGCTGATGCAGTGGATTTTAAACAGGCATTTCATCTTTTCACAAATGCTGCACTTAAGATGATAAATGATGAGATGCAAAGGGACACATTTGGCTACTCAAACAATATGAATAAAACCATAAAACATATTATACTGAGAATATTCTCTGCACAGGAGAAAAGGAAGAATTACATGCAGAGAGAGCGGAATCTACATCTTGCTTTTTTTCTGTGTCTTCAAGTTACTTTTGTTTTATGGATCTGTTTGTTTTGGAGGAATGCACTTGCTCCTGCACGCACAAATGCTCATTTAGACACAATATATTTTTATAGCCTGAAATACATTGGAATACCCCACAATTTGCACATGGATAAGAATCATACCTGTCAAGCACGGCTTCGGAAAACATGGGACCTGCACAGAACTCTTCTGCGCATGCGCATAAGGGTTCTGCCTACTTTCCCCGCCGGTCAAATTATGGGATGGCAGTGAGAAAGTAGAGGAAGCAGTGCAGAAATACAGGAAATCCCGCCATTCAGTGATACTTGACAGGCATGATTAGACTATAAATAGCAGTGCATGTTGCACATACTTCACTCCATTGAGTTTTGCAGTACCTTTCCTGATTCCTCCCTGAGTTCCCTTGAGCTTGGTGGATAGGATCCAGAGATATCCTTTTGAATCTGCACAGCATCAATGGCTACAAAAGGACCATTTAATATCTTTTATGTCAGAGGACATCAGTGAGTCTATATCTGAAAAAGTACTGTCTCCTTCTCTAACAAGGAACTTAAGCATTGCCTTAGAACCTATTATAGTGCTGCATATGCACTGTACAACACACAGTCTTGCACCTGAGAAGCAACCGGCTCTGGGGAGTGGAAGCAGGTGGGAGGAGCTGCTGCTGCCACCGCCGCCCTCTGGGCCTCGCCCACCTGGAGAGCAGATAAAAGCGATGCCACTGCCCTCCAGCGCTCCCTGCTTCGCCCCGGAGCCCTCACCACCAGCTACGGGGAGTGGAAGCAGGTAGGAGCCACCACTGGAGCTCACCATCACAATCTCACCGCTGGCCAGGACTTAGGGCCATGGTGGCAGTAGGACCACTTTCCACCTTTGGGAGGGCTGGGGTGAGCTATTGTGTACTGTCTATGTTGCATTTTGTATTAGTTGGGCTGCTATTGAATATTGTATTGTGTATCTTGATTTGGAACAATTGCATTGTATTTATTTTGTATTGCTGTGTTTGATATTTCTATCTAATGTTTTATATATTGTGAGAAGGCTTTCTTTATGTTGAAAAAAGCTTTCCTTTTCCTATGTTGTAGGCCGCTTTGAGTGGCACTCATGTCAGGAAAGCGGGATATATATATTAAAAGCAATGGTTCAGTGCTTTTAATATATAAAAGGAAGGAGGAGGAGAGCCGGGCGAGCGGCAAAAGGGCCTGCTGCCGTCGCCGCCGGGCAGCCACCCCAGCTGGGGGTGAGGAAGGAGGAGGAGAGCCGGGCGAGCGGCCAAGGGGCCTGCCGCCGCCGCCGCCGCCGGACAGCCACCCCCAGCCGGGGGGTGAGGAGGAGGAGGAGAGCCGGGCGAGCGGCTAAGGGGCCTGTCGCTGCCGCCGCCGCCGGACAGCCACCCCAGCCGGGGGTGAGGAAGGAGGAGGAGAGCCGGGCGAGCGGCAAAGGGGCCTGCCGCCACCGCCGCCGCCAGACAGCCACCCCCAGCCGGGGGGTGAGGAGGAGGAGGAGAGCAGGGCGAGCGGCAAAAGGGCCTGCCACCGTCGCCGCCAGGCAGCCACCCCAGCCGGGGGTGAGGAAGGAGGAGGAGAGCCGGGCGAGCGGCTAAGGGGCCTGCCGCCGCCGCCGCCGGACAGCCACCCCAGCCGGGGGTGAGGAAGGAGGAGGAGAGCCGGGCGAGCGGCAAAGGGGCCTGCCGCCGCCCCCGCCGCCGGACAGCCACCCCCAGCCGGGGGGTGAGGAGGAGGAGGAGAGCAGGGCGAGCGGCAAAAGGGCCTGCCGCCGTCGCCGCCGGACAGCCACCCCAGCCGGGGGTGAGGAAGGAGGAGGAGAGCCGGGCGAGCGGCAAAAGGGCCTGCCGCCGTCGCCGCCGGGCAGCCACCCCAGCCGGGGGTGAGGAAGGAGGAGGAGAGCCAGGCGAGCGGCTAAGGGGCCTGCCGCCGCCGGACAGCCACCCCAGCCGGGGGTGAGGAAGGAAGAGGAGAGCCGGGCGAGCGGCAAAGGGGCCTGCCACCGCCGCCGCCGCCGGACAGCCACCCCCAGCCGGGGGGTGAGGAGGAGGAGGAGAGCAGGGTGAGCGGCAAAAGGGCCTGCCGCCGTCGCCGCCGGGCAGCCACCCCCAGGGGGGGTGGGGGGGTGAGGAGGAGGAGGAGAGCCAGAGTTCCAGGCAAAGGATAAGTAACAGATATGCAAATGTAGAAGAACTAGTATAGCAACTGACATAGAGACTTTATACTGACTAAACATAGAAACTGACATAGAGACTGTATTTTAAAGTGTGATAATATGCATGATAATATGTTGTCTTAAATGTGTTAAATTTTTAAAAACTGTGATAAAATGTATGAGGAGAGAAAAATGGCGCAGACACCGGCAACCACGCCAAAAATCTTGCCAAGAGAACCCTATTGACCAAAACAAAAGGCAAAACAAAAGGGCAGGCTAGGTGATACAGGATGCTTAACACGACAGAGGGGAGAAAGGGGAGGGACAGGAAGGGGGGAGGGGAAATGCAATGTTGTAAGGAGCAATACTGCATAGGGACATGGAATGTGAGATCAATGAACCAAGGAAAACTGGAAGTGGTAAAAAGTGAGATGGAAAGAATAAGCATTGACATCTTGGGCATCAGTGAGCTAAAATGGACAGGGATGGGTGAATTCAGCTCTGGAAACCATCATATCTACTACTGCGGGCAAGAAAACCTTAGAAGAAATGGAGTAACCATAATTGTCAACAAAAGAGTGAGAAAAGCAGTAATGGGATACAATCTCAAAAATGATAGAATGATGTCAGTCAGATTTCAAGGCAAACCTTTCAATGTCACTGTGATCCAAATATACGCACCAACCACTGGTGCAGATAAAGCCACAATGGACCAGTTCTATGAGGACTTACAACACCTCATAGAACAGACACCAAGAAATGATGTCCAAATTATATTAGGAGACTGGAATGCCAAAGTAGGAAATCAAAAAGTGGAGGGAATAACAGGCAAATTTGGTCTTGGAGTACAGAATGAAGCAGGGCAAAGATTGATAGAGTTCTGCCAAGAGAACGCACTGGTCATAGCCAACACTCTCTTCCAGCAACACAAGAGGCGACTTTACACATGGACATCACCAGATGGCCAACACCGAAACCAGATTGACTACATACTCTGCAGCCAAAGATGGAGAACCTCCATACAGTCAGCAAAAACAAGACCTGGAGCAGACTGTGGCTCAGATCACAACCTATTGATCGCAAAATTCAGGCTTAGACTAAAGAAAATAAGGAAAACACGGAGACCAGAAAGATATGACCTAGACAGCATCCCTAAAGAATACGCGGTGGAGGTGATGAACAGATTCAATGGCTTAGACTCAATAGATAGAGTGCCAGAAGAATTATGGACAGAGATGAGGGACATCATGCAGGAAGCAGCAAAGAAAACCATACCAAAAGAAAAGAAGAGTAAGAAAGCAAAGTGGTTGTCTGATGAGGCTCTTAAAATAGCAGAGGAAAGAAGGAACACAAAAGTCAAAGGAGAAAGGAAAAACTACAATCATTTGAACACAGAATTTCAAAGAAAAGCAAGGAGAGATAAGGAAAACTACCTAAAAGAACAGTGCAGAGAAATGGAGGAAAACAACAAAAGAGGCAGAACCAGAGATCTTTTCAAAAAAATCGGGGAAATTAAGGGAACATTTAAAGCAAAAATGACCATGATAAGGGACAAAGAAGGAAAGGAGCTAGCTGATGCAGAAGAGATTACGAAAAGATGGAAAGAGTACACAGAGGAACTCTACAAAAAGGACCTCAACACTCCTGACAATCACAATGATGAAGAAGTAGAACCTGAGCCAGACATCCTGGAGAGCGAAGTCATAAAGGCCCTAAAAAGCACTGCAAACAACAAAGCTAGTGGAGATGATGGTATCCCAGTTGAATTCTTTAAAGCGCTAAAAGATGACGGCGTCAAATTACTGCATTCAATATGCCAACAGATTTGGAAAACAAAACAATGGCCACAGGATTGGAAAAGATCAGTATACGTCCCAATCCCAAAAAAGGGCAATGCCAAAGAATGTTCAAATTATCGAACAATCGCGCTCATCCCACACGCCAGTAAGGTGATGCTCAAGATAATACAGGATAGACTTCAGCAGCATGTGGAAAGAGAATTACCAGAGGTGCAGGCAGGTTTCAGAAGAGGCAGGGGGACTAGAGACCACATTGCCAACATACGCTGGATCATGGAGAAAACAAAGGAATACCAGAAACAAGTTTATTTCTGTTTTATTGACTACACTAAGACATTTGACTGTGTGGACCACAACAAGATGTGGCAAGTAATTAAAGAGATGGGAATACCAGAGCACCTCATATGCCTCCTGAGAAATCTGTACATGAACCAAGAAGCAACAGTTAGGACAGAACATGGAATGACAGAGTGGTTTGGAATAGGAAAAGGAGTAAGACAAGGCTGCATTTTGTCACCATGCCTATTCAACCTATACACAGAACACATAATGCGCAGTGCAGGGATGGAGGAATCACAAAATGGGATTAAAATCGCTGGGAGAAACATCAATAATTTGAGATATGCAGACGATACCACCCTAATGGCAGAAAGTGAGGAAGACCTAAAGAATCTCTTGATTGGGCTGAAGGAGGAGAGTGCAAAAGCTGGCTTGAGACTAAATATCAAGAAAACCAAGATAATGGCAACAGGCCCAATCAGTTCATGGAAGATAGATGGGGAAGAAGTAGAAGCAGTGACAGATTTTACTTTTCTGGGATCAAAGATCACTGCAGATGGGGATTGTAGCCATGAAATAAAAAGGCGACTGATTCTTGGGAGACAAGCAATGAGAAACCTGGGGAACATAGTGAAAAGCAGAGACATCACACTGAAAACAAAAATTAGAATAGTCAAAGCAATGGTCTTCCCAGTAGTAATGTACGGATGTGAGAGCTGGACAATTAGGAAGGCTGAACGCAGAAGAATAGATGCCTTTGAAATGTGGTGTTGGAGGAGGGTTTTGAGAGTACCCTGGACAGCGAGGAGAACAAATAGGTCAATCTTAGAAGAAATTAACCCTGACTGCTCATTGGAAGGTCAAATAGTAAAGATGAAGCTAAAATATTTTGGACATCAAATGAGAAGGGAGGATTCACTTGAGAAGGCATTGATGTTGGGAAAGGTGGAGGGCAAAAGAAGAAGGGGGAGGCCAAGGATGAGATGGCTAGATGGCATTGTAGACACAATGGGCACAGAGCTTGGAGGGCTGAGGGGGATGGTGGAGGACAGAGGCGCCTGGAGAGCAATGGTCCATAGGGTCGCAAAGGGTCGGAACCGACTGTGCGACTGAACAACAACATATATATATATATATATATATATATATATATATATATATATATATATATATATATATATATATATATATATATTTGGTTGGTTGGTTGGTTGGTTGGTTGGTACTGGGTTTTTTGGGGGTGTTTGTTTTGTTTTTTGCATTATCTATAACAAGGGGGAGGATAGGGTTGCTGCTTTAGGACTCCCAAAGCCACTGGTGTCAGCAACTCACCCTAAATATACTTAACCAATGGTAGTAAGAAAAGCCATGAAACCTTGTTTACAAGCTGAATTAAACCTCCAGGAGACTTTGAAGTACACATTCAAATTGCAAACAATGTTCTGGGGCAAAGAAACACCACCCTCAATTCCATCACTTTGTGGCAGCAACTACAACAATGATAGCAGAAACTAAAATAATAACAAACAATCTCATGTTTGAAATCCATGCTTGATTGGACCAAACTCCAATAGGAAGACAAAAGGCTTCTCATAATATTAATCTTGTTCCTTGTATTACAAACAGTGGTGGGCATCAGCAAGTTCGCACCAGTTTGCCAGAACCGGTAGCAGAAATTCTGACTGACCCCTCCCATCCAAGTTTTGAAATAAAGTTGTCCTAATTTGGGTGCAACACAAGGCTTTCCACCTGGTCACACCCACCATACCACGCCCACAGTGTGGTAGTAAATTTTTTTGGAGCCCACCACTGATTACAAATCTATGTGAAATGATGGAATTTTTTTTTAAAATCTAGCCTGCAAAGTAAGAGGTTAAGGAACAAAATTAAGTACCTGAGGAGAAACAAGAAGTCAGAAGACAAGAACGAGGGATAAGGTTTATGTACTAGAAAAGCCATGTTGCAATAGTTGATTTTCAGGGATAATAGTGTTGTAATCAAAGTACACCTAAAAAGGCATTTTCTATGTATTTACATTTGTAGGAAGTATTCCTTCAGATATACAGTATGTCATTTACTCTTAACATACCAGTTCTAGCAGATTTGCTTCCTAGCCATTAATATCATATAGAGAGCAAGATTTCCAAGCCCATAATACCATATGCTTAGCAACTAAGGCATCATTGCTTTCAGTCAAGCCATGTGCATCTTATTTAGGTTCCACTGGATTGTAATGTAACTTCTCAAGCATGAAGTGAACAAAGGAAAGTTCAGTGACTGTGTCTGGTATTATGTCAATTCTTTGAAGTTTCCTTCAAGCTTCTGAATTCAAAAAGAGCCCTGCCTCACTCTGTTCTATGTACTTTCCCTCTCTTTTGTTGGTGTCAGTTGTTTGTTGCTGTTGATCTGTTTGGCTGATTGCTAGTCCATGCACAGTAAGGAAAACGGCATGTACACAATTGTAATTTCAAGTAACAGTAAGTAAAGAAAAGATTTGTATTATTTCTTCTACAAATGTCTCAGAATAAGTTATTGAGGCTTTTAGTGTCAGTATCAAGAAAGGGGTAGACTCTGGGGTAGACTCTTGGTGGCTTGAAACTATTCTCCTTCCTGGGTCTCTATATTTCTACTGCACAACTAATGGTAATGGTATCAGAAATTCAAAACTCTGTGGCAGAGTTCATGTATGTAAAGTAGCCTCCACCCTTTATCCAGTGAGTAAAGCTTTATCAGAAAAGATAATTTTTCTTTGTTTAATTTCAGTAGTGTTTCTGATGAAGATTGATTTTGGCCAACAACAAAGCCAAGAAAGTGGCAGACCAGAAAGTCTGATCTGAACACAAGAGAAGAAGTGATATTTTTGTCCCAATACAAAGATCCAAGTTGGGTCACAAGTTTGGATACAAGTAAAGGCACAATAAACTAATTTGGGTGGGTGGGTGGACTAAAATCCACCCACCATTGGATCTTATCTCTTCCTCCTCCTCCTTTACATCTATTCCCTGCCAGTAAGACTTTCCCTTTACCTCTTCCCCTGGGTATGACCTATCACCTCCCAGTTCCTCCTCTCTATCTGCTGCCAGGCCTTCCCTGTTTGTGCCCCTCTGGGTCTCAGGGTTTCCATTAAGCTCTTTAGGGAGTGTAGAGGCCTCTCTCCATCATACAAATTTCTTTGAAAGCAATCTCAAAATGTAAACAGACAAAATCAGCACTATTTAAAGCAATCTTCAAACATGAAACTAGTAGAGAACAAAAGCATGTGGCAATAGCAGTTAATCATAGTGGCTGAAAATGGACCCAGAACTATTTAAAAAGTGTGAAATAAGTAAAGATAGATGGCATAAGGAGGTTTGGCAAATAGCCTTAAACGATAAATTAACAATAGAATTAAAAGTAAAGAAAGGAATAGTAAAATGTAGCAATTTTTGAGAAATTTGGAAGCCTTTTGTAACATATGCTTTAAAAATGAAGGGTTGTCCATTCTAAGTTCCTGAGGTCCATTATGCAGACTCCATCTTGCATTTCTAACGCTGCCCTAAGGTTAGAAATGGGCATGCTAACCAAATCGAGCCAGGGAGGAAATTAGACAAAGGGTAACTGATATATACCACCAATCAGATCTAACCAAAGTTACCTCGTCCTTGTTTGAGTGGCCGCATTTTAACGTGCTTAAACCGTTGTCCTATCTTTCCTTTTTAAATAACCAAGACCACAGACACTCTTTTAGTCTCATTCGACACAATATGCTTCCCTCGGCATTTAGGGAGGGGCTTTTAAAGAAAATTCCAATTTGTGAACATATATGTGCTTGTCACACCAATAAGATAGAAAATTCTGAGCACATTCTTTTGGAGTGTCCCTTTTATGAAGATCTCAGAAAAGAGCTCTTTTTAGCAGTTCCGTACTTGGCCTCCAATGATAATAGAAACTTGAGCGTATTACTATCTGACAGTTCCAAGGCAATGATGGCCGCTGTTGCCAGGTTTGCATGGAAATCATCCTGCATTCGCAAAAGTAATGGTGATTCATGTCTTTTGACCCCAATAGTGCTCAGTAAATAGTGAGCCTCCAGTGTTAAAATTCGTGAACGTGAACTTGGGACAGTCAGACTAAAGTAAAATACTATGGTGTGTATTATAGGATTCTCAAACACATTTTTATTTTTTAATATTTTACTGTTTATGCTCGGTGTGTTGGAAATCCTTTTATTCTATATGTGATGCCAGAATGGTTGTGTTATCTGGTGCACTCTGTCTGGCCTTTGGCTGTAATAATAAAGATTTGATTTGATAACAAATGAAGGGGGGGGGGGTGTTAAACCTAGCCTGGAAACATATAGATTTTGGAAAAGTTAAGAATTGAAGTAAAATGAGATAGATGAAGAAGATTTCAATATTTACAGCACTGGGATGGTGGGGGTGGGGGTGTTGTTTTTTTAATATGTATTTTTCAGGTTTTTTGTTAATTATATTTCAGTTTATTGTTTCATTGTCATCTATGTTATATGCAATTTATAATAAAATTAATTTTAAAAAAGTAACTGGTGCATCTCTATTTTCAGAGAAAGGCATACTTTGTGCCTGCTAGCTCTGAGAATTAAAATGATGGCAAAGTTTTTGAACTGGAGATAAACTTTTGTGACAATTGCTACCATGATTGAGTTGTGATTGCCAATTCCATCTTGACAAAAATGGTATTTTCAAGGCACTCTGAGTGATTACAGTGATGATGTTCCCAAAATCCAAAGCCATTGGCAGTTATAAAGAGAAATGAGAATGTCCTCTGTTAGAAGCTTTGATTTATACAGAATCAAAAGTAAATTGGTTATGAAAGTCAGTAATATATTAATGAAGATTAACAATAGAGCCCTGAGGAACCTAAGGAACTCAACTTGAAACCTAAGAATGATTGATGTGGTGGTGGCAACAAAGAACCTGTTGAGAAATGATGGCTTCTAATGTCATTATGAAGAACCAGAAAGGCAATGAATCAGATTTGGAACTCTGGACATCTTGTGGCTCTCAATAGGATTCAATGATAATACTGATTTTGACATTAAAGAGATTATAAATGAGCTGCTTTCTTGGAAGTATTAATGCCCAGAAAGTTACAGGGAAATTTCAACCCTCCAGTTTACGGCACTAACTCCAAGAGTTAGTGCAGCTGTTTAAAACACAATGGGAAGACAAATGCAGGAGCAAGGTAATACCTAAACATCATCGTCATTGTCGTCGTTGCCGTCGGCGGCGTTATTATTATTATTATTATTATTATTATTATTATTATTATTATTATTATTATTATTATTATTATTATTATTATATGCCACCCATTCGACAATGTGACTCTGGGTGGCTCAACAGAGCATAATAGTAAATAAATCACAGTATAAATTACATCATAAAACATTACAGAAAAGGGGAAAAAGAATATTCATTTAAAAGTCCCATAGCAGCAAAAATAACAGTCCCAACAATCCCAACACGAACTGCAACCACAGCACTCCAAACAAAACTGTTGGCAGGGCCCAGAGGTCGGTGGCGGCTCCCCTATCATCCCCGGCCACAGGTGGGGGCCTGGGTCAGCTGTGGCATCTTTGGCCACCCACGAGGCCATGGTGGCTCTTTATGCCTCCCGGCCAATGTTGGGGGCCCTCTGGCCAGGTGGAAGATGGCCAGGGGTCTCACAACAGTGGCGGCATGGTCCTTTTCAGCCGCCCATCCTCCACAGCTGCTGCTTCTTCCCCTCCGGCCAGGTGGAATTTGGCTGGGGGTTTCGTGGCGGCAGCGGCGGTGTGATCCTTTTCTGCCAATCTTCCCTCCCTCCACAGCTGCTGCTTTTTCCCCTCTGGCCAAGTGGAAGATGCAATCTTTAATGTTTTAAGATCACACATTCAGACATGCACTAATTTCTTTCAATTGAACATCAAGACAAAAATCATGATTACAGAATAACTACACTTTAATGTTGACAATGAAAAAAATTGAAATGGTGAAAGATTTTGTATTTTTGGTTCAACCTGTAGCCAAGAAATCAAGAGAAGAATGAGACATGGAAGGGCAATGATGAAGGAATTAGAAAATACCATCAAGTGTAAGGGTGTGTCACTGGAGACCAAGGCCAAGATCATTAAGACTCTTTTATTCCCAGTAACTCTCTACTGGTGTTAAAGGTGGACAGTAAAAAAAAAGCTGAGGCTGCCATACTTTGGGCACATCATGAGAAAGGCAAGATCCTCTGGAAAAAGCAATAATGTTTGGAAGGTGGAAGGCAGGAGGAGAAGAGAAAGACCAAATATGAGAAGGAAAGACTCTCTAAAGCAGGGGTTCCCAAAATATAGCTCATGGGTCGGATCCAGCCCCAGACACCAATTCATCTGGCCCACACTATGCTTGTTTATAGCCTGCATTTTACTTCTGCTTCCAGGAGCAACGAGGGTGGTGTGGCTGGATGAATTGGTGTCAGAGATTGGATCCGGCCCACAGGCTGTAGTTTGAGCACTCCTGCTCTAAAGGAGCCACAGGTTTGAGTTTGCAAGACCTGAGCAGGACTGTCGAGGGCAGGAGATTTCTCTCATTCATTGGGTTGGCATTTATCAGAGGCTGCTAGGATGTGCCACTGGGCAACTTCCAGTCCTGGATGGAGCTTGTGTCAGTGGCTGGGTTCCCAGTGCAAAACCAGAAAGTTGCCTAGCAGTGCCTTCTAGCAGCCAAAACACCAGTGGGCACATGGCGAAAACAGCTGGAAACCGAGTGAATATGCTCTGAAAAGCCTCTCATCACCATGGGGAGTGGCGGATGCTGTGTGAGAAGCCAGAAAGAAGGTGTGATTGCTGCCGCGGTAAGTAATATTTTTGAAGTTCTGGGGGTGGGTCTAGAGGTGCATGGGTAGCCACCATGGGCTGGGTTAATGAGATGCATGGGCCAGATTAGGCCTGCAGGCCTAGGGTTGCAAATGCCTGCACTAACCTAAGGCATATGTATGTATGTATGTATGTATGTATGTATGTATGTATGTATGTATGTATGTATGTATGTATGTATGTATGTATGTATGTAAGCATATATACATACATACATACCCCTTAGGTTAGTGAAACATATATCAAATCTGACAAATACTTTCTCCAAAATGGAAGAAATAATAACTATGCTGCCCATGATTTTAATTAGGGTTGGTGCATTCCAAGTCACCAATTTCAGGCAGCTTAATTTGCATATTATGCAAATTGATTGCTAATTATGCTGAGCTGGTGGTGACCTTCTGTCAGCAAGCAAGGGCAAGTTTTTACTTAGACCATCTTACGTCCTCATTAGCTTGCTTGTTAGAGCAAGTACAAATTTATTACTTTTTCCAACAGAAATGCTTTGTACTGTTGTACTCCTTTCCATCAACTCTACCTGGTTGGAATTGATGGGAAAAGTGGGATACAAATGTAACAACTCTAAACTTATCTGAGAGTAAATAAAACCTCGTTTTTGAGATGTCAACCTAATGCCTTTGCCTGCATGAATCTTCTTCCAGTCTTAAACTAGTGAATTAGAGTTTAATGCTACATATGCCAGGGATAAATCTGTCTCTCCCCCAACATTTTTTTCCTTTATAGAATGTGGGATCCACGAGCATAATTGGCATAACTGTCCCTGACAGAGGCCACGCCGGTGAGAAAGCTCCTGGCCTCTGGGTTCTGCGGGGACAGAAATTGGGGAGCGGATTAATAGTCATAAAATTGATTCACCCATAGCTGACCTGACAGGCAATCCGGCAGGAGGAAATTGAATGTCTAACTTGCAGTTAAGAAATAGGTAATTCCGCACCTGCAGATTACCCCAAGCCCTAGCGCAAATAGTGGCCATACTTACTCTTGTGCAAGCCATGAACAATGGATTTCCCCTGTCAGTATTTGCCTTAGTTAATTAACTTCCCCAAGAGAGATTCCCAATTAACCCGGGTAAACAGCTGATGTGATTTTCTGTCAGATGACGATTCTATCACACGCTGCCTTGAATTCCTATATATGATGATGATTTTCCCTCAATAAACCACTGGTCTTCGCTCCATCTTGCCTCGTGTCGTTACTTGATCAGTCTCCTCTGGGACCCCATGGCCGCTCTGCGGCCCCGATCCAACATCTGGTGACCCCGAGACGTGATCCTACTCGTGAGTAAGCGATCTACGCGGTCCGGTTCTACACGAGAACCGTGTCCGATCACCTCGGAGGACAGCGCGGCAGCCCGGTCGGAAAGCCAGCCGATTGGGAAGACAGCTACGCGGCGAGGCATCTCAGAGAGGCATCCTACAGCTTGCTCCGGCTATCGCAGCGGTTGCAGCATGGAAAAACGCGTTCCACTCAGGGTTGGCTGTGAACCCCTGACAGCACAGAGGCCACCGAGGGCCCGTGGCAGCAGTCCATGCTCCGAGCTCTACCCAGAGATTCGTCACGCAAAACCTATTGCCTGAACTTCAGACGCGTCGACTCATCCCGAGAAGGAGACTTCAAAGGACCGGCAGGTAATATGGGGACTTGTCCTCAGCGGCAACATCCGTCCGCTAGTCAAAGAATTCATGTAGAGGAATTCAAGACCCTGGCCAGGGTATATCAGATAAGCTTTCACAGTGGAGAACTAGAGCGGCTTTTGGTGTTCTTGAGGGAACACTGCCTGCTTTACCCAGAAGTAGGTACGTTATCCCTTCAGCTCTGGGATCAGATAGGAGTCTGCATTCAGCAACCCCCGAGAGCTCCAGATGGCGTAATTCGCACATGGAGCAAATGTAGGAAACTCTTAGCAGAGGTGGACCCAGTCCGGGTGGAGGCCAAAGAACCCCCAGCACCATCAGAGCCATCGGCGCCCATGGCACTCTATCCGTCATTTCAGTTTAAGCAGGGTAGTGTAGGGAGCTTTCCCTTGGTGACAGCTGCAGACGTCACCGGTGGAATGCATGGAATGAGGAGCGCTGGCACTTCTCTGATAGCTACAGGTTCCTGAACTACCAAGAGTGCCCTTCAGCGCACAGTTGAGGAAGAGATCAGGAAGAGGGAATTGCCAGCAGAAGAACTAGCTGGGCTTAGTCAAATTTGTCCAATTCACTTGGAGGTAGATGCCCTCACAGGGCAGCAGCAGATAGTTCATTCACCAGTTCCGTATAAGCTCCTCATGGCTATACGGAAGGCCATTTCAGAGACAGGACTACAGAGTCACTTCACTAGGGGCACGCTCCAGCAAGTGTGCAAGAACACGATGTTCATTCCGCATGACTGGAAAGCCGTCATGCGAATGATGCTCAACCCCAGCCAGTATTTGTTATGGGACAGCGAGTATCGCCTCGAGGCTCAGGCAAGGGCTGCCAGGATGGGCGGGGCAATAATCCCTGACCAACTATATGGTTCAGGTGCCTTTGAATCCATCGATGCGCAGACCGCCTTGCCGCTCGCCACCCTTCAGTTATCAGCTGAGACGGCCTTCAGGGCTTTTCTCAAGGTCCCAGCAACTGGCAAAGCGGCCAAAAATTACACCGCAGTCAAACAGGGCGCCCAGGAGTCCTACATGGTCTTTATCAATCGATTAGAGGAAGCGATCAGTAGACAGATCGATAATGAGCAAGCCCAACAAGAGCTCATAATGAAATTGCCTAAAGACAAAGCCAATCTCGACTGCCGTAAGATCTTGCAGTCACTGGGCAATCGTCCTGACTTGACTCTCACAGACATGATTAGGGCTTGCGCCGACGTTGGCACGGACTCCTACAAAATGGGTCTGCTGGCAGCGGCGGTGCAAGGGGGTAGGAAACCCAAGAACAAGAACCTAGGAGCATGTCACAATTGTGGCAAGATCGGCCACTTCGCTAGGGAGTGCCAATCCAAGGGAGGCGGACAACATTCCGGCCGTTCCAAGGCTCCAACCACCCCGTGTCCGAAGTGTAACAAAGGCTTCCATTGCTCCAAATTCTGTCCGAATTCGGGAAACTGGAACGTGGGCACGTCTCTGGCCCCGGTCCAAACAGAGGTTTCCCTCGCTCTGGGAGAGCCAGAGCTGGATTAGATTCCAATCACATTCCAGACATTGCGAAGGCACAGGCCAGCCCCAAAGGTAGTTCAGGGCTAGAATTGACTTGCCAGGCAGACGTCACATGCGACTTGCCAGGCACAGTCTATCTGGTGGATTCCCAGTACATGGGACCCCTGCCCAAAGGCTTCATAGGCTTAGTTTTGCCTCGTAGTGTCGCAGGAGCACATGGAATTCTTGTAATTCCGGGAGTCATTGACTCCAATTTTTCGGGTGTTCTCCAAGTTCAACTCTGGACACACCTACCCCAGACCATTCACAAGGGAGACATGCTAGCGCAACTGATTATGGTTCCTTGTAACTCGCCAGCAGATAGCCAGGGAAGGCTCAGGGACAGCTCAGAGTCCGGGTCGGAAGACCGCTCGAGCGCAAGTGAGGCAGTGCAAGGATACCAGGTCTTAGCAACAGTGGAAACCAACATAGAATGGAAACGGCGGCCAGTTGTAGAGGTATTTTTGAATAAAAAAATCGTTCACAGGGCTGTTAGATACCGGAGCTGACGTCAGCGTGGTCAGCCGAAGTCAGTGGCCGCAGGAGTGGGCCATTGAGCCGGTCTCCGATGTGTTGGGGGGTAGGCGGCATCCAAGAAGCGTTTAGGAGCTGGGAGTGGGTAGAAGTCACGTTCCCTAAGGCTGACGGCACAGCGGTCATTCGGCCGCACATTCTGGACATGCATGTCAACCTTTGGGGGCAAGACATTTTGCAGCAATACCATACCACTCTTACCTTCGGGTAATGGCTCTGCCACTTAAATGGCTTACCAACACGCCAGTGTGGGTGGAGCAATTGCCAGTAGTGGGGGAGAAATTAGTCGCCCTAAAGCAACTGGTTAAGGAACAGCTAGACACAGGACATATAGAGCAGTCCACCAGTCCTTGGAATTCGCCCATTTTTGTCATCAAGAAAAAGCCGGGGAAGTGGCGACTCCTCCACGATCTCAGAGAGATCAATAAATGTATTCAGCCAATGGGTCCGCTTCAATGCGGCATTCCAAATCCAAATATGATCCCCGAGGGTTGGGAGATCCTGGTCGTAGACCTTAAGGATTGTTTTTATACAATTCCCCTAGATCCTAGGGACAGGGAAAGGTTTGCCTTTACGGTGCCAGTTGTGAACCACAGCAAGCCCACGCAGCGTTACGCGTGGAAGTATTTGCCACAGGGGATGCTCAATTCGCCCACCCTGTGCCAAATTTACGTTCACAATGCACTGGCAAAGTTTCGAAACCTTCACCCCACAGCTTTAGTGTGTCATTTCATGGACGACATCTTGGTCGCAGCGCCGCAACTCGGCAGCGAAATGTTTAAAGACCTCCAGGCCACCCTGGGGGAAAAAGGGTTACTCATTGCCCCAGAGAAAGTACAGAGAACCGAGCCATTCTCATACTTGGGTCATCGGCTTCTCCGTTCTTTCGCAGCACCAGTTTTGCCCCAGATCAACTTAAAAGACTCAGTCACCCTGGTAGAGCTGCAGCAGGTTTTAGGTAACATTAATTGGGCCAGACCGTATTTCAGATTGGATACGGATCTTTTAAAGCCGCTCTTCTCGCTGCTAACGTTAGGTAAGCAGCCGGCAGACTGGATACAAATTCCTCGAGAGGCACGCTTGACTCTCGAGAAGGTCAACCAAATTCTCAGCCAAAGATGGGTGGACAGGATTGCTCAGGGGCCATATGCCCCAATCCTGAACTTGTACATCGTTCGGGCCGGATCCATGTTCACCGGAGCCCTAGGAGTGGACTCCGAGCGAGGAGCGTGTATCGTGGAATGGGTGTATTTACCGAACACCTCTTCCCGAAACATCATTCCCCCCCAAGAGTTGGTCTCCGCGGTGGTCTACCGCGGAAGGCTGAGAGCAAGGGACATCTCAGGGCACGATCTAGCAAAAATCATGATCCCCTTCACCAAAGAGCAAGTTCAGCAGCTGATGCAGCTCGGTGACTCGCTTCCAATTGCCTTGGAAGGATTCACCGGATGCTTGGCATACCACTTGCCAAAGGACCCCAGACTCGTCTCGCTTCAAACGCAGACAGTCAGCTTGTATGAATTGATATCGCTGGTTCCACTTCAGGGGGCCAGAACAGTCTTCACGGATGGGGGTCGCACATATGGTGTCTTAACTTGGCAGGAGGGCCAGGCTTGGCACATGCTTCTAACTCTTCCACAGAAGTCCGCACAGCGGGCAGAGTTGGCAGCGGTGAACCTCGCTTTGTGCACCTTCGCCAAAGAACGCCTCAACATTATAACTGACAGTCAATACGTTAGGAATTTGCTTCACAGTCTACCAGGAGCATACATCACTCCCGCGATAGACAAAAATTTGCTGAGTTTGTTCCTCACAGCTCAATTTCACTTGCGGAACCGCACAGAAGCACTCTATATTGCCCACATCCGAAGTCACCAGGACCTACCTGGTCTGATTTCCGCGGGCAATAGCAGAGCGGATGCGGCTGCAAAGGAAATTCAGCAACGGTCAGTTTTGGGTGTATTCACAACTCCGATTCAGAGCCATGCATTCTTTCATCAGAATGCCAAAGCGCTCGGCAGACAGTTTAACCTGCCACTCTCTCAAGCCCAAGGCATAGTTTGCTCTTGTCAGCACTGTGCACGGGCACCGGGGGGGGGGCCTCGTGGGGGGTCAACCCACGAGGGACAGAGGCTAATCAGGTGTGGCAAATGGACGTCACACATGTCCCGCAATTTGGCAGATGGCAGTACATGCACATTTGCATTGATACTTTTTCACAATTCGTTTGGGCAACGGCACAAAAAGGGGAGACAGCTTCCCACGTGGAGCAGCATCTCCTTTCCTGCTTTGCGGCGATGGGCAAACCATGGCACGTGAAAACCGATAACGGCCCGTCCTACAGCTCCAGGCAGCTGGCCAACTTCATGGCCACCTGGGATATCAAACATACGTTTGGCGTTCCGTACAATCCGCAGAGGCAAGCGATTGTGGAACGAGTCAATTGGACACTCAAGTCCTACATTGACAAACAAACAGAAAGGGGGGAGCCACCAGCCCTCCCCAAATCTCAGGGTCAGGCACAGCATTGTCTGAACAAGGTGTTGTTCACGTACAATCACCTTAATGATTTTTTCGGATTGCAAGGCACAGGAGAAGCACTTCTGCCGCTCGGAAGCTCTCCCGCGGCCGATGGTCCGTTACCGAGTGCCACCGGATCCTTCTTGGAGGGGCCCGGCGCCACTCATAACCTGGGGAAGAGGGTATGCTGCAGTTATGTCTACTACAGGTGTCATCTGGATTCCAGCCCAGTGCGTCAAGCCCCATTTGGAGCCACATGGCGTGGACCCAGGCCGTCCCGAGTCCGATCCCGGAGATGGAGAACCTCACCCTGACCGGGGGGACCCGGCGGAGGAAGCAGCGACAGCAGATGACAGCGCCGAAGGTCAGCTGGGGGATGGTCAAGGCCCTTTGCCATGAGGCAGCGGACGCCGTCCAATGCGAGGACAGGGAACCGACACCGGAGAACATCTTGCCTGCAGTCTTCTCCCTGATTACCGCCAATACCGCGGCGGCCACCATCATCCTGACCCTCTCCCTACTTGCGGGGGGAGGCGTTCAGGCAGCTTCGCTGAAAGCCAGCGACCTGATGCCAGGCGGAGACCTTTCTGCCCGGATGCACTACAACCTATGGAAAAGGTTGGCGACTCTCGTCAACCAGTCTGATTTTTGCCTAAAGCAGAATACCGGTTCTGCCTCAATCTTGAGCACCTGTCTCATCCCGGTGTGCCATTCTCCGGAGGCGCACACCAGGAACGGCAACTGGCTGGTGAAGCGGATTTTCAGTCCGTTTTACCCAACGGGTTTCTCAACGTACGCTCGCTGGGGAACTCAGTTAACCAAGACTTTGCCGGCTGACGCAGCCACTCTCTACACCCCTCGAGTGGCGGTCAGCCCGAACTCTACTTGTGCCCGAATGACCGGCTGCTCCGTGGTCGGCCGGACTCAGCGCCGTTGCCTCGACACCGGCAGCGGCAATTGGACTTGTGATAACCCAGAGACAATTGGCTCAATGTATGCTCATGTTACCTTGCCTTCAGGTTGGTTCTTTACATGCAATCAGTACACTTGGAATTACATTCCCGCTAATGTATCAGATTCCACATGTTGTATCAGTCGCTTAACATTGTTGCTCCCCACTAGGGATATAGTTGTCCCAAGCACGAATGTTCCCTAACCCATGCGGCGCGCTCGCGCCACCCAGCTAGACAGCTCATGTGATAGTGACATTAGGGTTTTGAGTCAAGCTGAGTACGTCTCGTTGGCAGTCAGCATACTTGGCGTGCCAGGCTTAGCTGTTGGCAACGCTCGGAGAATTGGTCAATTGGCTTGCGGTCTGGCAAAAGCCATCAACCACACCTCCTCGGCGATAGCGCTGCTCAACCAGGAGCAGGCGGAGCTTCGCCATGCCATACTAGACAATCGAGCAGCTATCGATTACCTTCTGTTGTTACATCACTTGGGTTGCGAGTCTGTCCACGGCATGTGTTGCTTTAATCTTACAGACAACACACACAAGGTACAGAGCCAGCTCACGGACCTCCACACCCTGGTCAAAAACATCAAGGAGGATGCTTCATGGGGGTGGTGGGATTCGTTGTGGTCGTGGTTCCCATGGGGTTGGCTCCAGACGACACTCAAGGTGATTGTGGGGGTGGTAATACTAGGCACAGCAGTGTGCTGTTTCATGCAATGTATTCCCTCACTGATATCGAGATGTCCCCCATGGAAGGAACCCCGAAACGTCATCCCCCCACACCAGCTGATGCCACTCCTACGCAGGGCCGTCTGTCAGGTCCACAACAAGTAAAGGGGGAGTGCGGGATCCGTGAGCATAATTGGCATAACTGTCCCTGACAGAGGCCACGCCGGTGAGAAAGCTCCTGGCCTCTGGGTTCTGCGGGGACAGAAATTGGGGAGCGGATTAATAGTCATAAGATTGATTCACCCATAGCTGACCTGACAGGCAGTCCGGCAGGAGGAAATTGAATGTCTAACTTGCAGTTAGGAAATAGGTAATTCCGCACCTGCAGATTACCCCAAGCCCTAGCGCAAATAGTGGCCATACTTACTCTTGTGCAAGCCATGAACAATGGATTTCCCCTGTCAGTATTTGCCTTAGTTAATTAACTTCCCCAAGAGAGATTCCCAATTAACCCGGGTAAACAGCTGATGTGATTTTCTGTCAGATGACGATTCTATCACACGCTGCCTTGAATTCCTATATATGATGATGATTTTCCCTCAATAAACCACTGGTCTTCGCTCCATCTTGCCTCGTGTCGTTACTTGACCAGTCTCCTCCGGGACCCCACGGCCGCTCCGCGGCCCCGATCCAACATCAGAACATATGTTGGTGAAATATAGCTGTGACAGGACAGGATTCTGGGGAACAGCTAGCAACAGAGTTTAAGGATGGAAAGAAGAGAAATTACAAGAGACAATGCTGCAGTGTTGAAAGGAGGCCCTGACCTCTTTTGATCATTAGAACTAAAGCAAGTTGCAAGGTCAATTCTTTATCCTGAACTGCTTTTTTCGCCCTTCTTTTTTAGCAGAGATTTTTAAATTGCCTTCCAGGGGAAAAATAAATGCACACATAGAAAGAACTACAGGATGCATTCCATGAGGTCAAATTTTGAAGCTTCTTCAAAAAAAGAAGATACTCTTTTAACAGAACTCACTGCCGGTTACCGTTTCTCACCCTATATAATGCAGTCACACAGTTCCAGGATATTTCTGGACTTACTCGAATCCCTTTTGCTGAAAGTTAGCCACATGTTCCTTGTATTTTCTTCTCCTGTTTTCTTTTTAAAAAGCCAGAGAAAATTCTAATGCCTGTTACCAAGTTGGCTAATCTACAGAGAAGCAGAGAATATAATTTCTGCTCCTCGGTATTGTAGTTCACTGAAAATGGCACTTTATGTCTTGACTACAAAGACGTATTTCAATGCAAAATTCACTTGGTTTGTTGAGACACCTCTTGCATCAGCCGTTTTGTCAATTTTACAAAATTCAACAGATAACTACATGGCTAGTGGCTGAAATTCTGAAACGTTATGTAAATGCCTACATTGTAGAAAGCCTTTATGCAGGTTCTATTTTGTTTTAAATGGCTTTGGGGGACTGAAATGCCCCATGCTGGTGAATCAGAATGAAAGTGGCACGATACCAGTATTGCTGTGGAGAAAGAGGTGTATTTTTCATGTTACTTTCTGGCAAGAGAACAAAAGAGAACTCTGGCCTCTCACATCTGTTCGCAAAAGCTTTCAGAGCCTATTCCTTATCATCCAGCTTCAGGCAAGAACAGTGTAGAGCTCTCAATTCTGATTCCCTGGTGTGGCTACTGATATTAATTTGTTTAAATTATAGTCCTCCTTTCCATCAAAAAGGCACAAGGTAGGTAGTAATAATTACATTGTGGGGTGGGGGGCACAAAAGCAAATACAAAGATTTTAACAAAAGACACAGTCCTCAGCCAACCAGTAAAACTGTCTTCAACCACAACAGGACTGAATGAAAGATATTTATCGGTCATGAGTAGAACAAAGAAAAGGCAACCAACCAAGCCTGCCTTATCCAGAGGTTACCAACTGATAGTTTCCCACAGCTTTGGCAACTTAACAGAAAGCTGTATTCTCGGTGCAATTGAGGGACACTCACTTGAAAGAGTTGCTGCTGCTAATCATATTTATAGGGTCAGAGGAGACTTGACAGCATTTAACAATGACAATGTTTGGCAACAGCCAAGTCACAATAAAATATTGTAGCACTTTGCAAGGGCCTTGGATAGCTTGCTTAGCTACTCATTGTGAACAAGTTGTCTCTTCAAGGAAGATCAAACTATCTGCTGTAACTCCATACTTGTTAGTCCATTTATCTATGCACACAGTGTCTCCTAGTCATTGTTTCTTATGCATCTTAATTCTCTCATAAATCTATTCCATATAACTTATTTCTTTGGGGGGAGAGTTTTGAGAGTCCCCTGGACAGCAAGGAGAACAAATAGGACAATCTTAGAAGAAATCAACTGCTCCTTAGAAGGTAAAATAGTAAAGATGAAGCTAAAATACTTTGGACATCAAATGAGAAGAAAGGATTCACTTGAGAAAGCCTTGATGCCGGGAAAGGTGGAAGGCAAAAGAAGAAGGGGATGGCCAAAAATGAGATGGCTAGAAGGTATTGTAGATGCAATGGGCACAGAGCTGGGCAGGTTGAGGAGGATGGTGGAGGACAGAGGTGCCTGGTGGGCAATGCTCCATAGGGTCACAAAGGGTCGGAATCGACTGTGCAACAGAACGACGACAAAAGATATTTAAGAAAATGTGCCTAAACATATTTCCTTCTATAAAACAGGTTTTGAAAGTATTATCTCTTAAAGTACGCATTTCTAAATTTTATCTTAAAATGTATGCTTTAAAAACATTTTTGAACTAGGAACATTCAAAGAAGTGTGAAATCTGAAAGGTAATTATAATCTAACCAGCTTGTTGGTCTACAAGGCATGGCTCAGCAGGAATTTTCACAGAACAGATCCCTCAGAGTTTGTATCTAGGTAAGGATGTAAATCTTATTTCTAGTCCAAAAATGTTGTTTCTTCCACTAAGTGAGATTAAGAGAGTTTTGGAGTTGTTGTTGTTTTTACTATTATGAGTTTTTTGTTTGTTTGTTTTTGTTAAAATTTTGCAGAACTGCTTTTTCCACACAAGAAATATTTTGGCTAAAAATATTATAGTTTGTGCTATTTATGGCCAGAAAAACACCAAGTATATAGGGTTTTTTCCTCTCTCATGGTGGAGCAGATTTTTGCAGCAGACTTCTTTCTGACACACTAATTTTTTGTCAGGAATAAGGTAATTTGTATCAGTCACATCCTCATCTGTAGCTTCTTGAGTGTTTCCAAACTGATCAGATGTAATTCCTTAAAGACTGATTATTACTGGTTTCTCATTGGTTGACTAGCCAGTAGAAATCTTCATGGGTGTTGGTACCAATTTAAGTAGTAACCTTAAAATGGGAATCTCAAATTAGGAATGGAACAAAACGTCACTGGATTTGACAGTTTGAGCAACGTTAGTGTTGTCATAGCTCCCAAAACAGTTTGTAAGAATAAACACACACCACTTCAAGAATGTGCATATTTTCAAGATATTGGGGAAGATGTGAAAGAAATAGTACATGTGCTGCACAATGTTTTGTGTAGGTCCACACAAAACTATTCTCACACTTTAAAAAGTGAGCAGCTAATATACGTACAATTTTAAAGGAAAAAATATTTTCGTGAATGGGATAAATGCATAAATTGCATTAAATGCATAAATGAATGCATTAGGTGAGTGGTGCCCAGCTTTCTGGGACATGGAGGCCTTATTAGAGTGCCCAATGCCTAAAGAGGGACACATCCTTTTCTCCCTCCCAGTTTGTGAGGATCCTCAGTGATGCTCTTCAACCTAGGAAGTCTTCAGAACACAGAATAGTTGGAGTGATTCTGCAACCTACAGTAAATTGTTCCCTATCTCCTTTCCACAGCTCCCCAAGTCTTCATTCGATAAATGGCATCCCTAAGGGTTCCTAGAACTTGGAAAGGGAGCAATAGGAATTTTTTACTGATCACTTAGGTTAACAGAATTTTGCCCAGTGTATATGGTTTCCAAATGATTTTTAAATATAACCTCTAGACAAATATATTAAGTCTGATGGGTCCGTATTTTCTTCTCCTTATGTCTCATGCTCATTTTTCTCTATTTTTATGGGTGTACAGTTTCCATTCACACACACACACACACAACACAAGGATAAGCAGCAGACCCATTTGGTTGTGGTTACTAAGTGTACTTGAAAAATCTTTTCATAGATACTGTTTAGCAAGAAAACAGTGCTTTCATACAAAAGATGGTCTTACAATGAAACATTCTTGTATTTCTTCCCAGAGGTGGCAAGACAGGTGCCATTTTGTTGTTTTGCTTCCGGGTGTAAAAGGTTTGAAGTTTGGTGCTAATTTTGTGAATGAATGATTGTATATCAGTCAGAATTATCTATTCTCCAATGGGGAGACTTGAAAAGACTCATTCTTATTGCTCTTCATTTGAAATAACATATCACTGGTTAATAAATAATTTTGTAGAATAAGTAGATAAGGAAAAACTGTTTTCCCTATCGCATAACACTAGAACTAGGGGACACTCCATGAAACTTTTGGGTATTAGTTCTCAAACAAATAAGAGAAAGTACTTTTTCACCCAGAGGATTACTGGTCTATGGAACTCCCTGCCAGAAGAAGTGGTGACTGCTGTCAGTCTTGACAGCTTTAAGAAAGGATTAGACAAGTTCATGGAGGACAAGGGTATCAATGGCTATAATTATGGATACTTAAGAACAACCTCTGGGTTGGAGAGATAGGCAGGATATCTCTCAATGCCATTTCCAGGGAATCCTAAGCAGGTGAAGGCATCTCCTTGGGAATACCCTGAAGGAAATGTTGAGCCACTGTGTGAGACAGAATGCTGGACTGGATGGGCTGTGGCCTGTTCCAGCAAGGCTGTTCTTATGTTCTTATGTTCTTATGTACATATGTCCCCAACTCAGGGTATGGTCAATGGGTTTGGGCACAGAAAATGAATCAGATTGTGGTGTATTTGGCTGCAAGAAGACATAAAGCAGTCAAGGGTACTAAGTAGCACTGCTGGGACTCTTGCATCTCTTGCTGAACATTTCGAAGATAAAACAACATTTAAGTAAGCCTTGAACATTTTGAGAAAGCCTTCTCAGTGTTTCTGGCTCCCCCGCAATTGTTATGTACCCTGTTGACTCAGAATGAAAAATAAAACTGATACCAGTGTGCATGTATGTTCAGATTTACTGAAGGGGAACTGGCTGCACTGAAAACATGTTGTGAGAAGAAGAAGCAAATCCAGTCTCTTCCACCTACACTATTACATTTTTGATGGGGGGGGGGGGTGTTCCCCGATTTTAACTGTGTGTTTTCGTGTCAGAGATTACTCTAAGTTGAAAGATTTTTTGCAGGGGATGCCCAAATGAGGTTCCTTTCATGTCCTCCATCATGCAACTCTTGTGGGAATCGAACCCTGTCCTTTTGGTCTCCAAGCACAGTGCTTTTACCCACTGAGCCAATGTGCAGCTGCCTGATTTTAACTGCAGTGATTATCATAGCTGTCAAGTATCCCGTATTGGCCAGGAAAACCCCTTATTTTACCCTCTTCCTTGCCATCATCCCATTTTAATTAGACTGCAATGCTCTATTGTCACCATTGGAGGGCAGCAAAGGATAAGCATAGCTGTCAAGTATCCAATATTTGCTGGGAAATTTCCCTTATTTCCAAATCCAAAACTTGACAGGTATGGTGATTATATGATGAACTATTAAAGAGCAAATACTAAAACAATTTTTTTTGGAGATGTCAGAATAAATTGGGAACATATGAGCACATGTGGTGGAGTTGTACAATGATATCTGACTTTTGGGGAAAGATAGAAAAATAAATTGGGGAAATAATGGGTTTTGACTTTAAGCTGGAGTCAAGGACTGCCTTGCTGACAGATTTGGATGAAATAAATATAGATAAAACTATGAATGCTTTGTTATCTATCTTCTTAAAAGTAGCAAGACAATACATTGCAAAGAATTGGAAAAATAATTTAAAGTTAGAAGTGGTAGAAAGAGATATGGGAAATACTGTAGCTTTAAATGATAAACGTACATGGGAATTGAATCTTTAAAACGGTATAATTAAAGAGAAAAAATTTGGGGATATCTGGAAGCCATTTTTGGAACATACATTGATTAAGAGTAAGGGTGCTACCCCAATACCAGAGCAAATGAGTTTTTGGAAATAGTAATATATTGTTATGACAATATATTGTTATGACAAGAGAACCCTATGGACCAAAACAAAAGGCAAAACAAGGGGATGCTCAGCATAGCAGATCTGAAAAGGGGGAGGAACATGAAAGGGGGGGGAGAAATACAGTGTTGCGGGGAACAATACTGCATAGGGACATGGAATGTGAGATCTATGAATCAAGGAAAACTGGAAATGGTTAAAAACGAGATTGAAAGCATAAGCATTGACATCCTGGGCATCAGTGAGTTAAAATGAACAGGGATGGGTGAATTCAGCTCTGGAAACCATCATATCTACTACTGTGGGAAAGAAAAGCTCAGAAAAAACGGAGTAGCCATAATTGTCAACAAAAGAGTGAGGAAAGCAGTAATAGGATACAACATCAAAAATGATAGAATGATGTAAGTCAGAATCCAAAGCAAACTTTTCAATATCACTGTAATCCAAGTCTATGCACCAACCACTAGTGCAGATGAAGCCACAGTTGACCAGTTCTATAAGGACCTACAACACCTCATAGAACAGACACCAAGAAATGTTGTCCACATTATTTTAGGAGATTGGAATGCCAAAATAGGAAATCAAAAAGTAAATGGAATAACAGGCAAGTTTGGTCTTAGAACACAGAATGAAGCAGGGCAAAGATTGATAGAGTTCTGCCAAGAGAACACACTGGTCATAGCAAACACCCTCTTCCAGCAAAACAAGAGGTGACTTTACACGTGAATATCACCAGATGGCCAGCATCGAAACCAGATTGATTACATACTCTGCAGTTAAAGATGGAGAACCTCCATTCAGTCAGCAAAAACAAGACCTGGAGCAGACTGTGGCTCAGATCACAACCTACTGATCGCAAAATTCAGTCTTAGACTAAAGAAAATGGGGAAAACAATTAGACCAGACAGATATGACCCATTAGACAACATCCCTAAAGAATAAACGGTGGAGGTTATGAACAGATTTAATGTCCTCTACCTGATAGACAGAGTATCAGAAGAATTATGGACAGAGACGCGGGACATCATGCAGGAGGCAGCAAGAGAAACCATACCAAAAGAAAAGAAGCGTAAGAAAGCAAAGTGGTTGTCTGATGAGGCCCTTAAAATAGCAGAGGAAGGAAGGAATGCAAAAGTCCAAGCAGAAAGTAAAAATACAATCACCTGAATACAGAATTTCAAGGAAAAACAAGGAGAGATAAGGAAAACTACCTGAACGAACAGTGCAAAGAAATTGAGGAAAACAACAAAAGAGGCAGGACTAGACATCTTTTCAAAAAAATTGGGGAAATCAAGGGAACATTCAAAGCAAAAATGACCATGATAAGGGACAAAGATGGAAAGGAGTTAGCTGAAGCAGAAGAGATCAAAAAAAGATGGCAAGAGTACACAGAGGAACTCTACGAAAAGGACCTCAACACTCCTGATAATAACAATAATGAGAAATTTGAACTTGAACCAGACATTCTGGAGAGTGAAATCAGAAAGGCCCTAAAAAGCACTGCAAACAATAAAGCTAGTGGAAATGATGGTATCCCAGTTGAATGTTTCAAAGCCCTAAAAGATGATGGAATCACAATACTGCATTCAATATGCCAGCAAATTTGGAAAACAAAACAGTGGCCACAGGATTGGAAAAGATCAGTGTACGTTCCAATCCCAAAAAAACGCAATGCCAAAGAATGCTCAAATTACTGAACAATTGTGCTCATCCCACATGCCAGCAATACAGGATAGACTTCAGCAACATGTGGAGAGAGAACTACCAGAGGTGCAGGCCGGTTTCAGAAGAGGCAGGGGGACTAGAGACCACATTGCCAACATATGTTGGATCATGGAGAAAACAAAAGAATACCAGAAACAAGTCTACTTTTCTTTTATTGACTACACCAAGGCTTTTGACTGTGTGGACCACAACAAAATGTGGCAAGTAATTAAAGAGATGGGAATACCAGAACACCTCATATGCCTCATGAGAAATCGGTACACGAACCAAGAAGCAACAGTTAGGACAGAACACGGAATGACAGACTGGTTTGGAATAGGAAAAGGAGTAAGACAAGGCTGCATTGCGGGCGCAGCCCCCAAAGAAAGACTCAGACACCGGTATTGGATTAAAGGCATCAGGCCACTTTTATTGAATAATGCCCTAGTCTGAATTATCACTTTCAATTGGTGTATCATCCAATTGTAATTCTTTAAGGCAAACAGGCCGCAGTAACACTGGTAAGGTTCCTCCCAAAATGCCAATGGAAATTGGCTACATGTATCTATTTGTATCAATTTGTTTGTTGACACAAACAAATTATTGACCGGAGTCAATATACTATCTACTGACCCCACCCTATGACATGTATCCGTTCAATATCAGGGTGATGCAGGCTGTACCTATCTACGTGTTGGCCAGTCAATTGCGAACCTGCCGGATACCTATGGGTCATAAATCTGTTACCTTACCAGTGCTACCCGCCACATGGGGAGGCGTCCGTGATGACTCACCGCCCCTCCCCCCAGACCATCAGCTCGGTCATCAAGCCTGCTTGCACGTCCTCCAGAAAGAGGTCCAAACCTCTGGCCGACAGATGGACCCCATCTCTTGCATATAGACCATAATCCTGCAAGCCTATCCTAGGATGTTGAATGGCTGTTCCAAAGCCATTGTCAAAAAGGAACCGGGTGACAGCCCTGTTCAGTGACCGTCAAGCATGATCCAAGCCACGGAGGTCAATGCCTCCCATGTAACGGTGTCTCGGCACGATGTCAGACCATAGCAGCCGCGTGTATGGCCGTAAGTGATTTAAAAAGGCCAGGTCACTGCACACCGACATTTTTAAAGAGAGGCCACCTCATGCAGCGATTACTGTACCAACGCATACGTGCAGCTGCACGTAGCCCGAGATGGGGTCCCCAGTCTGTCGCCGCAGAATACTGCGCTGCACAGTGCACAAAACTGTGGCCCACCAGCCATACTGCCACCGGTGTGCGTAAACACACAGGGTCTGTAAAAGAAGGAAAAAGGGGGGATTAATGACATAACTGGCACTCATGCAGTAAGGGGGCGTACATATAAAGAAAAACACACGGACCCCCATCTGCCCATGCGACGTATATCAGCATCAGAGTACCCAAATGCAGCCGCAGTTGAAGCGGCACCTATCCTAAATGAATGGTTGCCGTAACGAGCCCCAGGGAGGCCGACACTGTGAAGTGCCATACCGGTCACCTTCCAAAACTGGAATTTGGTAAGGGGAGACCCATCCTGGTGGCAGAAAAATGGGCCAGGGTGCGTGCCACGCACTGCCAAAAACTCATGTAGGGTACCAACCGGACAGATGTCAGCAATAGTACACCGTAGCAGTCTGACACCACTGCCTACTCCGTGCTGATCGGCCTTTGAGGAATGAATCCTCAACTGGGCCCACTCCTGGGTAAAAAAGACATCGTCGAGTTCCAGTGCCCTACGAGACATGTCCCCCTTTGACAATGGGACCAGCTCACTGATACGGAGCGCTCCAAAAAAGGCCGCGGTGGTAGCAGCATGAAAGAGAGCCTCCTCATACCTATTGTAACACAAGCTAAGCCAACCTTGTGCAAGGTGCGTCAGAACCTCTGGTGAAACAGGGTGACGTGTGTCCGGGCGGCGGCCACGTTCATGTGTCCACCCTTCTAATACATGACGTATGCGGAAGTCATTCACGCAGTCAACGAAACCCATCGCCTTAGCCATAAATGCCAAAGCTGAAAGCCTAGTGGCAATGGTGCGAGGGGCTAACCCTAGATCATGGAGGTAAACCATGAAGTGCAGAATCTGGTCGACCGGGATCGGCCACACTTCAGGCAACTGCCTTTGCCAGCAAAAATTCCTAAACTGTAGGAGTGCATGTAGGTACGCCTTACGCGTGCGAGGTGCCAAAGACATGCCGATCGCCCGGTTCACCTCTCCTCGCCAAATGTCCAGATCTCAGCCGGGAGTGGAGAGGGCAGTTCCTCTGCTTCTGGTGCCAAGGCACGGAACCGGGCAATCTGCAGGCGGGATAAAGCTTCAGCAATATCATTATCAATGCCTGGTACATGTCTTGCCCTGAAAAGCACATTAAGGCGTAAAGACCTCAAAACAAATTGGCGAACTAATGCCATGACTCTAGGGGATTTAGATGTCTGGGCGTTGACAATGTGCACCACTGCAGCATTGTCACACCAAAAGTGAACTACTGAATTAGCCCACCTATCCCCCCAGAGCATCAGGGCACCCAAAATGGGAAAAACTCTAGAAAAGTAAGATCGCATAAACGATCTGTGCCTTGCCATGTCTGAGGCTATCGGCCATAGGACCACCTCCCTTCAAAGTAAATCCCATAACCCAGGGAGCCAGAGGCATCCGACTGTACTTGGAAATGCGGGCTGAGCATAAGCTCCGATCTCCAGAAGGAGATGCCATTAAAATCCTGAAGGAATGTGAGCCAGACCGTAAGATCTGCCCGTAAACCTCTGGCAGCCAAACCCTGTGGTGGTGTTTTAAAAGGCCAGCCATGGCGTTACACAGATGCCTGGCAAAGGCCCTTCCAGGTGTTATTATCCTACAGGCAAAATTGAGGTGGCCGTGAAGCACCTGTAACTCCCGGAGAGACACCTTACGCCTGGCAAGCATTGCCATAATGGCATCAGAGATCCGCGTCACCTTTTCCATGGGCAACCGGGATGTCTGGGCAACAGTGTCAATCTCGATACCTAAAAAGGTGAGAGTGGTGGCCGGTCCCTCAGTCTTTTCAGGCGCCAGGGGCACACCCAGTTCCCGCATAAGCACCTGAAAAGTGGCGAGTAGCCGAGCGCACATGTCTGTGCCTTGTTCCCCTCCGAACAAAAAGTCATCGAGGTAGTGGGCTACAGACCGGGACCCTGATCTACGAACAAAAGCCCAGTGAAGGAAGGTGCTAAACCGTTCAAAAGCAGATCATGAGATAGAACTGCCAAAAGGCATGGCCTTATCTACATAAAAACTGCCCCGAAAACGGAAACCTAACAGCTCAAAGTCATCCGGGTGCACTGGCAGCAATCGGAATGCCGATTTGATATCACACTTTGCCAGTAGCGCCCCTGGGCCACGTGAGCAAACCATCTGCAAGGTCTGGTCAAAGGAAGTATACCTGACCGAGCAAAGGTCATCAGGTAATGCATCATTGACCGAAGAACCTGCAGGGTAAGAAAGGTGGTGAATTAACCAAAATTCATCCGGTGACTTCTTAGGGACTAAACCCAAAGGTGACACCTTCAAGTTCGGGAATGGTGGGTCAGCAAATGGCCCAGCAACCCTCAGGGCGGCGATATCCTCATTACCCCTGAGGGAAATTAAGTTCGGGGCGTCTTGAGGCCCACGTACCCCCTGAAATGGTATGCGGAAGCCGAATTGAAAACCCTCAAGTAGGTACTTCGCATCATCCCGTCTAGGATAAGCAGTAAGCCAATGTTCCAACACCTGGACATCAATTGGGGAGGGGGCCTTTTTGATTGGCCACACAGTCAGAGGGAGCTCTGACCGCCCCCTGCCCACCCCTACCTCTGCCTCATGATCCACCAGCCCACAGGCACGCGGAGGCGGCGTGAGGGCCAGAGCAAGAGGGGCACTCGTGCTGGAACCGACACTGACGCTTGTTGCACACTCCGTTGGCGAAGAAGCTCCAACACAGCAGGCGGGCTGGAACCCCTTGCCCCGCTGTCTGGCGGGGGACCTGTGTAGCAGCTGCCCGCTGCATGGCATGGCCACAATTGTACCAATCACGAGGCGCCGGCCGCATGGGGGTCATATACAAGAGCCACAATTGCTGGCAGGGCTCATCCCACCTCATCTCAGGATGGAGGGCCACTCTCATCCTAAACTCCTCATCATAGGCCAACCATGACGGTCCAGGGAAATCGACCACCGCCCGATAAATATTATCCAGGTATTGCACCATTGGAATGGCCAAGTCAGGGCGAGCCATAAGGTATACCGCCATATAAATGAGATAGGCCGGTAACCAATTGGCCCTGGTGCGCGGCGGCTTACGATGACGGGACAACTCCTTGTCCCTATCGTCCTGCCCTTCCCTCTCTTCCTTGGTGGGCTCACAGTTTAGGAGGGAGAAAATGTCCACATATTCCCCCCTCCAAATCTTCTCCCTCGTGGCCTGGGAAAGATGGTCACCCAGGGGCAAGGAATAACTGGCCGTTGGTAGGGCCGCTGTTGGCACAGATTGAATCAAGGGTGTATCCAGCGGGCCCTGAACAACCCCTGAAACATTAGACATACCCCTAGGGGCGGTCACCCCTGTCATAACCAGGTGGTAATTGGGGAACCAGGAGCTAACGGGACAGTGCAGATACAACTGTCCACCCGTGGTAACCTGTCGTGGCCACGGCCACTGCACACACACACACCCCAGTGTGGCTGGGTAGTGTCACTGGTGTACTCAATTGACCAGGATACTCACACGGTGCACCCCGTGGGCCGCCCCCACTGGGGGTTCCGGCCCACGGTGGGCGTCGGAGCTCGCGATGGGAATCGAGCTCTGCATGCCACTACACCCTTGCCACACAGGACCAGGCCCCTGCGGCAAGCCCCGCTGCGATGAACTAGCAGGGAGCTGCGAGGCGCCAGCTTGGGCTGGCCTGATGGCCTCAAGCAGCTCCACCCTGGCAGCCACCCGCTGGACAGTGGTGGTCGAAGCGTGGGCCGGAAATGCAGGAGGTGCAAACCCACCTTCAGCAGGTGGCAGGGCAATGCCCATTGATGCCTCCAGCACCGAAATGCGTGTTAGGAGGGCATCAACAGCCTCAGACCCACCGGTATAAGGTGGGCCGGGCAGGCCGGATGGCCCACCATACAACTGCGGAGCTACAAACCCAAGTGTGGATCCTGGGCCCAAATAGGGCCATGACCAATAATCCGGCCCATGTGGGGCCAGGGGAATGGTGGGGCAGAAACCCGCACCAGGCCCAAGTGGGCTACCCAGCCCAGAGCTGGGCAAAGACCCCATAGGGGTAGTAATCCCCAAAGGGCCAGCCTGTGCCGCCCCTGCTTGGACCCCGGCATCGGGAGGGTAGGCAGCAGCCTGTCTGCCCACATTGGTGGTAGTGGCTAAACCGGTCCTACCACCCGGTTGCAGGGTCGCAGCCCGAGCTCTCCGGCCCGGGGGCAGCCCCCTGGATGTGTGTGTGTGTGGGCAAAGCCCTCCCCCTCGGCCGCGGCTTCATAGCCATTGCCTTTAGCTTGGGAGCCATGTCTCCCAAGCCGAAGAGAGAATGAGGAAGGGAAATTCCCTTTTTAAAAAAGAGCAGGCGAAATCCGGGGAGAAAAGCAACGGAGAAAACTTCTCTCCGCCTCTTCCACAAAATGGCAGCCGAGCTGCCTCGTGGCCACCCCTTTTAAGAGGGTGGCCATGCCCCCCTAACTCACCCGGATGTCTGAGTCCGGGTGGGTGGGTGGGGCGCAAAGAGCCGCGCTTGCATTTTATCACCCTGCTTATTCAATCTATACACAGAGCACATAATGCGCATGCAGGGATGGAGGAATCACAATATGGGATCAAAATTGCTGGGAGAAACATCAACAATTTGAGATATGCAGATGATACCACATATTTAGTGGCAGAAAGTGAGGAAGACCTAAAGAACCTCTTGATTGGATTGAAGGAGGAGAGTGCAAAAGATGGCTTGAGACTTAATATCAAGAAAACCAAGATAATGGCAACAGGTCCGATCAGTCCCTGGAAAACAGATGGGGAAGAAGTAGAAGCAGTGACAGATTTTACTTTCCTGGGATCTAAGATCACTCCAGATGGTGACTGTAGCCATGAAATAAAAAGACGACTGATTATGGGGAGACAAGCTATGAGAAACCTGGGGAATATAGTGAAAAGCAGAGACATCACCTTGAAAACAAAAATTTGCATAGTCAAAGCAATGGTATTTCCAGTGGTAATGTATGGGTGTGAGAGCTGGACCATTAGGAAGGCTGAGCGCAGAAGAATAGATGCCTTTGAGATGTAATGTTGGAGGAGAGTCCTGAGAGCCCCTTGGACAGCAAAGAGAACAAATTGGTCAATACTGGAAGAAATCAATCCTGACTGTTCATTGGAGGGACAAATAGTGAAGATGAAGCTAAAGTACTTTGGACATCAAATGAGAAGGGAGGACTCACTTGAGAAGGCCTTGATGCTGGGAAATGTGTACGGCAAGAGAAGAAGGGGGCATCCAAATATGAGATGGATAGATGGTATTGTGGACACAATGGGCACAGAGCTTGGCGGGCTGAGGAGAATGGTGGAGGATATAGGTGCCTGGAGGAAAATGGTCCATGGGGTTGCAAAGGGTCGGAATCGACTGTGCGACTGAACAACAAAAGAAATCATCCCCAACTGCTACTTGGAAGGTCAAATATTGAAGATGAAGCTAAAGTACTTTGGACATCAGATGAGAAGATTATTTGACAACATGTTTTAAAATGCAATGTATAGTTAGCAACCAAAGAAATAATTTTTCATTGTTAATAAAACACTATCTGCTAATCTAAACAGTTGATCCATTTACACAGATTGCGACCTAGGGAATTCAAGGATGTAGCAGCAATTACAGTATCAGCTGTTCTTCAAGAGACTTAGAAGGTGTACAACATTAATTTTTTACATTATTCTAAATACTGTATTGTTCTTTCTTTTCATGAACAATCCCAATGCTGGAGTCATGTATTCCATTAGGAATGTAATTTGTCTTTTTTCTACTATATTATCTTTAACTCTAGCACTTAAACTACTATTTGCCATCAATCAGAAAATATGTAAAGCTTCTCAAGGAGCAATTAAATGTATACATGTTAAAAGCTATGCCAGGGGAAAATTCTGTTAAGTGGCTGTCCCATCTTTTATTTTATGCCTCTAATTTGCTCACATGTCATCTATGCAATATCTTCCATAGCTTGTTTATAAGCTCACTCCATCCCTCAGCTTTCTCTTTACCTAAACACAGTGGTAACATGTTGAAACTAGAGTAAACCCAGTGAATCAATGGCTCTTACAGAGCTTTTGACTCACCAAATCTCCACTCATTCAATGAGCCTATTCTTGTTTCAATTTTCTATAGAATTTCAGCCACTTTTTATGCAATTCCTACAACCTGCATGGACTTGGCATATGTCTTCATTCTTGTTTTATTGCTGTTCAGTCTAAAATCTTTGCCCATTATATGAATTTATCATACACTTTTGAAATGCTTATAAAAACATTCCATGGGATATATCCAAGTTCAATCATACTTAAACTATACCTCCACTAGAAAATTATAGCACTTGCAGTCTTCTTATTTAAGTGTGTCAGAGCCTGGGGTGTTGGCATCTGCCAAATAACACAAACACCAGAACCCAGGCCAAACAGTAAATATATCATAGTTCACAGACCAAGTCCAAAATAGATAGAGATACAGGATTAGCCCAGATGATAAAAGCCTAATCCAAACAAACCAGAAGTCAAGTGACCAAGCCAACAGACAAGGTATAATAACTACAGGGCTGGAGTAAGGCAAGGATATTGTTCAAAGAATGATGATCCAAGCAAAGCACAACAACACTCCATAGGAAACAGGAACAGGGCAGGAAGTGTTCAGAAGCAGGAACAAAGCCAGAGGCCTTTTAAGACAGGAGCCAGGCACAAGATTTGGGAGCCAAGCTACAGCAAGTCCAGTGACCTTCATTTCTGAGGTCACTTGTGTGTGAGAAAGGGCTTCTAGTTAGACATGATGGCCCAGAACCTTCCCCAAGGCTCTCAGGTGGAACTTAGCAGCTACAGCAAAATGGGGGCCCAACCCTGCAAGCACTAGAGCTGCCTTCAAGGCTGTTGGATCAGTCCTGTGAGCATCAAGCGACCTCTGGAAAACTCATCCTGCAAATGCTGGAGCTGCCTCGATCCTAACAAAGCAAGGGTTTGTTTTTCAGTGGCCAATCTTAAAATAAGGGATGCTAAATCCTAGATCTAGGTAAGTGAGGAAAATCACCTCTTATGAGCAACAGATATTTTCATTACTTGAGGGAACGCTTCTTTGAAAAGTGTGATTAGTGTGTGCCTGGTTTTTATCCTGAAATATCTCCTCTGTCACAGCAGCTTCTACTTTAATACTTTTGACTGTCTTTGCACTTTTTGTTGGATGTGAATGGGAAGGATTTCTGTGAATCTTGGCAGATGACATTTTTCTTTAATATCAAAATAGGTTGGAATCAATTTCTGCAAAATCAAAAGCTTGTTGACAGAGAGAATATAAATTGTCACTTAATGGAGAGATTTTGTTAGAGCCTATGACACGGACCTGAAGAATCTTGAAAGAAAAGGTCAGGGCCACTATTCCCTGTGTGCATTTTAGCTATCAGATTTAGTGAGCATCTCTGAACTCCACAGCATATGAGACAGACCTTTTGTAGATTGATTGCTTAGAATAACTAACATATTTCCAAAATGTGTAGGCTTATCAGGAAAATGCAGACTCTGGAAAAAAAAGTAATTGAGCACAATAGGTACCACATACTTTGTAATTTTTGTTTCCTGGGATTCTAAGAGGTAGATTGAGAAGGTCGTTTAGTTGTGGATGGATGCACAAAGGCCTACTGAGTTCATTAACAGAACAAACAGTAATGACTCAAGGCCCCCTTCCAATTATATCAATCTTAGAAGAAGAATTTTGTGGGTCTGTGTGACTTTAGCACAGGGGTTCGCAACGTTTTCCCACCATGGGCCAGACCTGTCCTGGCCCACAGCTGTGAGGGACAGAGACATGGTTGCTCCCATGGCTTAGGTTTTCTTGCAAAGGATCTGCCACTCCCCATGGTGGCTGGAGGCTTTTGGGAGCATTTTCACTCTGTTTTGGGAATTTTTTGATGCTTTTCTGCTGCATTTTGGCAGCTAGAATGTGGCAGTTGGGGGACTTCCTTGTTGGATCGGGGCCGCGAAGCGGCCGTTGGGTCCCGGAGGAGACTGGTCAAGCAATGAGACACGAGGCAAGATGGAGCAAAGACCAGTGATTTAATGAGGGAAAATCATCAGTATATATCGTGTTCAGGCTGCGTCAGAAAGAACTGCGATCAACATGCCATGTTTACACGAGTTAATTGGGAAACTCTTCAGGGGAAGTTAATTAACCAACTTAATCAATGACAGGGGAAATCCATTGTTCCAAACTATATTGGGGTAAACATGTGGCTGTTATTGGTTCAGGATTTAGGGTAATCCGTGGGTGCGATATTACCTATTACATGACTAGCGAGTTAGTCATTCAGCTTCCTATTGTCCGAGCTGCTTGTCAGGTCAGCTGTGGGTGAATTAAACCCTATCTAATATTCCGCTCCCCCAATTCCTGTCCCCTCGGAACCAAGGCTCAAGGGAGAGTTCTCCCGGACCGTGGTTCTGTCAGGGACAGTATGCCAATTGTGTCCGCGGATACCACACTTCCTGGTTTCGTTCTGGGAACCAAGGCAGTGCCGGAAGCTCCACCTGGCAAAGGAAGTGCCCAAACATCATGTTCTAGTTGCCAAAATGCAGTGGGTATGCAGCAAAAAAATTCCGAAATGGAGTGAAAATGCCCCAAAAACCCTCCCACCACCATGCGGAATGGCAGAGCCTGTGCAAGAAAACAAGCACAGGGAGCATCCATGCCTCCAGCCCCCACAGCTGTGGGTCAGGGCAGGTCTGGCCCATGGTGGGAAAACGTTGCAAACTCCTGTGCTAGAGTCACATAGACCCACAAAATTCTTCTTCTAAGATTGAAATAATTTTCAGGGGATAAAAAGTCAGAAAAATGATGCAATTGTTGCCACCGCTGCGATGGTAAGTGATGTTTTTGGACTTCCAGTGGTGGTGGTAGCTTCTGGAGGTGCTGGGGTGGCCACCATGGGTCATATTAAAGAGCTCCATGGGCCCCATTAGGGCCATCGGTTGCAAATGCCTGCTCTAGCATTTGCATTCTCCTTGCAGGAGACATTTACTCATTTACATCCAGATCTGGGGTATGAGGGACCAGATTTCATTTCAATGGTTTTATATATATTTTCATTCAATTGATATACTTCTTCTTTTTTCATGTCTAGGCCAGTTGTAAAAATGTTAAAATGAAGGCACCCTTTGGTGAGTTCATTCTGAGGTTCCCTTTACCTGACAAACAAGATAGTAAAACAACATGGTTCCACTGCCTGATGCACCTAAGCTGAGGATGTGGCCTGTAGAATGTGAAAAACTCTATTCAGTGTTCTGCCATCCTGAGTGCTGCCTGTTTTTCAGTGTGTGGCACTGAAAAACTGTTCTTTCTTTTTTTATTTATGAACAAAGATCATAAAGTGAAATGCACACAACACTGATCATCCTTTTCCCCCTTCCTCTGTGAAATATTTTGCAAAGGACTCTTACCAGAATGTTGTAATTGTCCTCAAAGACTTATATAAAAGTCATCTCTTAATCATGTCAAGGCAGGGATTTGAAACCAGGTCTTCTAAGTTGTGGTTTCTCACTCTATCTGCTACACCACTCTGGCTCTCATCACCAGCTATCTTATTTAGATTGTTAAGATTTTCTATGGCATCCAATCAGTGCAAAAAAAATTTACTACTTACTCTGTGGGCTGGCCAAATCTGAGGGCGGGGCCAAATCTGTGGGCATGGCCAAACATCCTGCATGGATGTGGGCATGGCCAACCAAGTGGGTATGGCCTGTGGGAATTTCTGCTACCAGTTCTGCAGAACCTGACAGAACCTGCTGCAGTGCATCACTGCATCCAAAGCTGTTGTCAATTCACAACTTCACTGCTACTTTGGAAAGGAATAGTTCTCAGCAGCAATCTGGTGAAATCCCAGATTTGTCTGTTCACTGGAGACACTAGATAAAAAGAATCTACATCAAGGAAGCTTTTGGGCAACTGAGTGTTCTTCCTAATGGAGCATTTGTACCCCTAACAGATAATACTGGAAATTCCACAACTAAAAGTTGTTTTCAATATTGTTACTGCTGCACTGTTGGAAATACAGACTATTCTCCAATGGACCATTCTACTCAACTGGCAGCCAATATCATCCATATGATGTATGTTTTGAAGTATATGCTTGCAGATACGTTTTCCCCTTTATTATTCATTTGTTAATTGTAACAAAAACTGGCCTTTCCTGCAAATAACTAAAAATGCTCAGCTTTTTGTTTGAGATAAACGAGCAAACTTCTGGTCTAGGAGGCATTTACATCTTTGGTTCTTGCCCCTAGCATTGCTTGACATGCAATGATAACCATTCCTCAACTAAACATTTTGAGAGCAATTTGCAATAATAACATTTAGCTAAATATTTACAGTAAAAAAAAACCATTGGCTTTGGAATTTAATAACTTACTATAACCTTGTGGGTAGCTCTTTTCATACAAAATTAATCTCAAACCAAGTTTGTTTTCCCTAATTATCATTAGCAGAAGACTGGGATTAAGCAAAACAAAGGAAAGGAAAGCAATTACACATATATTGCCCCATATCGCTTCGTGCACTCTCTGGGCAGTTCACAAGTTAATTAGCGTTTTGCCCCCAAAATGGATTAGGTCATAATGGCCTCTGGGCAGCTTGAAACAGAACCCTGATCACAATGGTAATCCCAAAATGATCTTCACCAAAATGACACTGACCCCATTCTATATTTATTTGTGGTTAATGACTAACATTGTTTAAAGAACACAAATACCACTTTTGGGAGAAGGGAAGCACAGGTGTGATTTCTTAAAAGAATATGGTTTAATCATATTCATCTTTTTCACAGTCGACCTTGTCCAAAACAGTTGACTGTAAACATCAATATGATCAAAGTAGGTCATATTTTAAAATGCAGTTTTACAAAACAACAGAGAAAATCATGAACAAATACCTTATTAAATATTATTATGATACAATATGCTGACCACACCTCCCTGCACATACCGATTTCTCTTCTGTTTTTGCTGAAATCAGTGCCCAGTATCTTCCAACATGGCTAGGAACATGAAGAACTGTTGCCGGTCAGTGTTGGTGACAATGAGCTAGATTAGTATCCCAAAACTATGGCTCAAATTTGTTGTGTTTCTTCTTACCCTTCTGTATTTTCCTTTTGTCTTTGATGTTGTGTTGCAATAAATTGGTTTTGAAGTGTATATACATTTCCCACATACACACACCATTATTCTTAATTGTGTGATTTATTTACACCAGTTACCTAATGCAGGGGTCCACAACCTGTGGGCCACAGGCCACATGCAGCCCTTTAACTCTTTTTGTGGGGCTTTCCAACTTCCTTGTTTACTGCTATCACTCTCAAGGCATTTTCCCTCAGACCTACAAAGTTCTCCCTACCTCAAGCAGAACCATTTACTGCTGTCTTTCCTATCCCTTTCTTCACACACACACACACACACACACACACACCACAAGCTATATTGTTTCTCCTGGTCTCCATGGTACCTTCTGTCAGCCCCTTCTTGGTCTTATCCTCCATACAATCATTTTGGCCATTCTGGGTGCTTTGCTAGCTAAGAGAGCTCAGGTACCCTTAGTATTAACATTTCTTCATTGACCTATGAATGCTAACATTTGATCTAAATCAGTGGATTCTGTGGGATCCGTGCACACAATTGGCATAACTGGCCCTGACAGAACCCCGGTAATGGGTGATCACATCGTTACCAGGGGTTCCTGAGGGGACAGAAATTGGGGGAGCGGAATATTAGATAGAGTTTAATTCATCAATAGCTGATCTGACAAGCAGCTTGAACAATAGAGAGCTAATGACTAATGCGCTAGGTGCATAATAGGCAATCTCGCGCCTGCGGATTACCGTAAGCCCTAGAACCAATACTAGCCACTTGTTTACCCCAAATAACACGGAACAATGTATTTCCTCTGCCATTAATTAAGTTAGTTAATTAACTTCCCCTGTAGACTTTCCCAATTAACTTGCGTAAACATTATGTGTGAAACCTGCAGTATCGCAATGCTTTTACATGCAGCCTAAAACATGATAAATACTGATGATTGGTCTTCATTAAATCACTGGTCTTTGCTCCATCTTGCCTCGTGTCTCATTGCTTGACCAGTCTCCTCCGGGACCCAACAGCCGCTTCGCGGTTCCGATCCAGCTTGCGCAACCCGCTTCGCGGCCCAGATCCAACAGGATTCATAAATCTGATACATTTTGATTCAAGATGTAGCCCTCTTTAGGCATTGGGCACTCTAATGTGGTCCCCATGTCCCAGAAGGTTGGGTACCACCGAGTTAGATGTTGTTAGGCAGTAATTGCAGCCTCCTATATTCCAATTGGGGATATCCAGTGTGGTGCAGTGGCTAGAGTGACAGATTAGGACTCAAGAGGCCTGGGTTCAAATCTCAGTCATGGAAACTCACTGGGTGTGTGTGTGTGTGGTAGAATTAGTAAATCCACTCCTTAAACATCTAAAATATCTTGAAAGCTTTATTAGGATCATTATAAGTCATTATGACTCAAGAGCATATAACAACAAATGTTCCTATTGCAGATTGAATAAAGGTAAAGGTTGCCTTTGCTTGAAGCCAATCATATCCAACTCAAGGGTTCAGTGCTCATCTCTGTTTATACCCAAAGAGTCAATGCTGTCTGCATCTGCAAATGTTTCTATGGACATGTGGCAGGCATGCCTCAACACCGGAGTGCACAGAATGCTGTTTATCTTCCGACAAAAGTATTCCCTATTTATCTACATGCAATTTCTTGGTTTTGAACTGCTATGTTGGCCCAATCAGTTCCTGGAAGATAGATGGGGAAGAAGTAGAAGCAGTGACAGATTTTACTTTCTTAGGATCAAAGATCACTGCAGATGGGGATTGTAGCCATGAAATAAAAAGGCGACTGATTCTTGGGAGACAAGCAATGAGAAACCTGGGGAACATAGTGAAAAGCAGAGACATCACACTGAAAACAAAAATTAGAATAGTCAAAGCAATGGTTTTCCCAATAGTAATGTACGGATGTGAGAGCTGGACAATTAGGAAGGCTGAACGCAGAAGAATAGATGCCTTTGAAATGTGGTGTTGGAGGAGGGTTTTGAGAGTACCCTGGACAGCGAGGAGAACAAATAGGTCAATCTTAGAAGAAATTAACCCTGACTGCTCATTGGAAGGTCAAATAGTAAAGATGAAGCTAAAATACTTTGGACATCAAATGAGAAGGGAGGATTCACTTGAGAAGGCATTGATGTTGGGAAAGGTGGAGGGCAAAAGAAGAAGGGGGAGGCCAAGGATGAGATGGCTAGATGGCATTGTAGACACAATGGGCACAGAGCTGGGAGGGCTGAGGGGGATGGTGGAGGACAGAGGCGCCTGGAGAGCAATGGTCCATAGGGTCGCAAAGGGTCGGAACCGACTGTGCGACTGAACAACAACAATGTTGGTAGGAGCTGGGCCAGAGACAGGAGCTCACTCCGTCATGCAGTACCTGGGAATCAAACCTTTCAGTCAGTAAGTTCAGCATGTAAACCACTTGAGCCACTGCAGTCCCAGATTGAATAAAGCAAACATCATTACCATGTCTGACTCAAAGCAATTGCTGGTGGGGGGGGGGGGGGGGGAGGTTGTCAGCTTCTGCATCTAGTCAAATGGGGAAGCATGCATGCAAAGAGATACAATGTCCAGAAATCAGTGTCAAGGAGCAAGTTTTACAGGTGATGCCAGATTTGCCTCTTCTCTGACTTGCTTTCTATTTTGTTAAGATACAAGATCAAGCTCACATGCTGGAGTAGGCTGCAATATAGCCACTGTTGTTTGCTAGGAGGTATAAGCAGAAACTGATGGGCTAAGGCTGTCAGCTTTTTGCCACACCATTTCAACAGAGCCAACTATCTGGAGTTCTTAAATACGTTACAATAAATCTAAATCTTCAAGAAGTAGTTTACCATGGCAATTCCTATTGAGAGTCCATGGCCAAGCAAGACTTTGAACCTATATCTCCTGAGTCCTGGTCTAACACTTTACTGGCTCTATAGACCAGATAGATGACCAGAATGTGACAGTGTTTGTTCTATATTCTGGAGAGAGATAATCCTAATGGTTGGCTTCTTGGGTTAACCCATTAGCTTGACCTTGGCTGGATTCACTGTTACCACAGATGGAGCCAGTCCACCCAAAAGGAGTCCTTGAGGCAAATATATGCCACTACTCCATTTCCTGAGCCCTCTCCCAGCTTGCAAACTCAGTTGAAAAATGGAGGTGAGCAGGAAGCAAAGAGTATGAGAAGAAGTGGAATCATGGCTCTGAGAGTCATCAGTGACCCTTTTACTGAGATGTAGTCTTTGTTGGGTCCTTATTCATGCTGTCCTGATACCTGCTTAAGAAACACATGCCACTAGTCCATTATTTGGGTCATCACAGTTTACTTTCAAAAACTCCCTATGCTGCCAGGCTCATCTATTAAAAACCTCCTCTCTGAATAGAAATGCTAGGTCGTTGTCATTATTAAACAAGGAGGAGGAGATGGGGAGAAATAGGAATGAGGTTTAGATAGGACACACAGAAATGTGTTCCTAATTGGGCCATGAATTGCCAAAAATCAGCTTAGATTAAAATAGAAAATAAATCAGTTACATTGGAGCATATTGCTATGATAGCCATTTATATAGAAAGACAGATTAAATGAAACAAAATTTTTTTTGACCTTGAGTGATAATTAAAGAAAGCTTGGGAGGAGAACAGATTCCCACCACTATCCTGGTCTTCTAAAATGAATTGATCTCTCCCCCCGCCACCCCGGTCTATAAGCTTAGGGCTCACACCAGGTTGAACAGTGAAGTTCGGTTATTGCTGCAAGGAAGATAAAAATGGATAGAGTTATTCGTTATCTGAGGAAATCTGAAATCCTTTCAAAGAGCCCAAGCAGAACATATATATCTATATCTATATCTATATCTATATCTATATCTATATCTATCTATCTATCTATCTATCTATCTATCTATCTATCTATATCTATCTATCTATCTATCTCTATCTATCTATCTATATCTATATCTATATCTATATCTATATCTATATCTATCTATATCTATCTATCTATCTATCTCTATCTATCTATATCTATATCTATCTCTATCTCTATCTCTATCTCTATCTCTATCTCTATCTCTATCTATCTCTATCTCTATCTCTATCTATCTATCTATCTATCTATCTATCTATCTATCTATCTATATCTATATCTATATCTATATCTATATCTATATCTATATCTATATATATATATATATATATATATATATATATATATATATATATATATATATATATATATATATATATATATATATATATATATATATATATATATATATATATATATATATATATATATATATATATATATATATATTAAAGTCAGTGCGTTTTAGATTTAGTGATCCATGCACCACTGGACATATCTAATTAAAATAAAATATGCATACCTCAGTGAACAATGCATTAAAGATATCCTGACCTGCAATCTCTGCAAGGGAGATATGTCACACTTACATTTTAGGGTGAGGTGCCCCTTCCCTGTTAGACCATGATCCACCTTTAGCTCTGGAGCATACATAAATCCCCTACACAGATTTATTCAATCAGTGCAATTTTAGACATATGAAAGAATGCACCTGTGGTATAGTGCTTCCTCTATCATTGAAATAAACAGAGAACGTTACTTCTGACTGAAGGCCATAGGTCCATTAGAGCATTCCTGGTGCTCTATGTTGCAGTGGAAACCTACCACCTTGCATGAAAACTATACTTTTGGACTCGGTTCTCACTGACTCCAATAACAGAGTAATAAAGCTTTTAATCCATGTTGTTGTCTCTTATGTCATCAGCGGCTGCTAATACTCGTGTCAGAGTATGCATTTTTCCCCCTGAAGGTTTCAGGAAAAATGTCATTGAAATGAATTTGTTTAAGGTGGATCCCAGCTTGCCATGAAGTGACCCACACACAATGATCACGGAGCCATCTACTGCAGCATGTAAGAAATGAGACATGCAGGATTTGACACAGGAACTGCAATGGACTGCCACATCCTTGAGGATAGTGACAAGGTGTACTTTCACAGCCAGTCCATCTGGCATGGCCTCTTCCACCTCCATGACCATTGGGAATCAGAAGAGTGAAGTGGTTCCTCCTCCACTCATTTAGTCGTTGGACCCAATATGATGGTTTCCAGTGGCATTTCTTCCACTGAGGGGGCCATCACCCCAGCTAAAGAGGCTCATCCACCCATAGTGCTTGGTCCCTTTAGGGAGTCAGTTTATTTACCACCGCCCAACACTCGGCATTGAGTTGCTGACTTTACGTTCTACTCCATTACCGTAGCAGGATGTCCAGCCAGCCAGATGCCTCTTATGTATTGGCTCCTTTTTAAAAAAGATCACAAGTAACATTCAGTTGGACAATGAACAAAGAGCATCTGAAGGTATTTCTCAAGAAAGTGTTGAACGAGTGTAATGTTTTAACTGTCATTGCTCAAGGCATTTACAGATAGAATCCCAGCTCTTTTTTAAAACTCGGTTTCCAACTTGAATCAAAATACAATCTTTTCTTGAATAATTGTTTGAAAGTACCATAAACACAAATTACAGCAAAATTAGCCCCCTCTTTGTTGCCCTTCTGCCAGCAGGCAATGATATTGGATTTACACAAGCCTTTTATAACTAATGATGACCTTTTTATGGTGTATGGTTTTCTGTAGCTGTGTTGTTATTAAAAGCTTTTAAAGTTTACAAAATGTTTTGTGTGCATTTACTCTGATAATTTATTTCATCCTAATTTAATGTGTAATTTATTATGGATTTCGTGCTCAGTTGTTTCTGAATATAGTAGGGTCTCACAGAGGAAAAAAGCAAGATGCAGATAAATAAATAAATAAATAAATAAAGCTACAGTCTTAGACCAACCCATGAGTTGCATTTAATGGGAATTCCTTCAGAACCTCAGTATCACAGTCTGTGTGCGGCTCACATCCTCCACATGGAGGTGACTTCAAAATGAATCCACTGATCCAGAAACAGAGCAAGTTACTATGGATGGGTGGATAAAGCAACTACAAACAGCCATACCAACAGTTAAATAATCTGTTCCTATTAGTCCACTCTTAACCAGTCCTTCGTTAGCAGTTAGTTCCCCCATTCCCTTAGAGACTCAGCATTGCCCCTGTCTCAATCCTATAGCTTGGGAAGAGAAGGTCACATATTGGATAGCCTGGATATTTGCTACCAAAGGTGATTTAATTGTCTCTGCCTCCTCCAGTGTCTCAGTTTGATGAGTGTAGGTGTCATTGAAGCTGTTTACATAGGCACTTCTTTTGTGTAATAGCATCCTTTGGCAAGTTAAAACAGTAATCCAGTACTTCATTGAGCAGCTTCATTTGGGACCACGCAGGCTCATTCACTCAGACCTCTGCTTTTTCCTTTTCCTCCTTCCTCTTCTACCCCTCCTCTACCTGCTGCTACCAGTCCACTCTCCCCTTTCTTCCTTTTCTTTCCACTTTTAGAACCCCTTTACCTCCTTCCTTGCTTCTGTATCCTTCAGACCCTGCTGCTCCTTGCTGACTCTAGTCCTTTCTTGAAAGTCCCTGCCCTCTGACTGTCTGGGCAAGGCATTTCTATTATTTTCTCCTCTTCCACTTCTACTGGTAGAGTTGGCGATATTGCATGTGGCATTGCTGCCTCTTTCCAGGAGTAGGATGATCCAGAAGAAATCCACCAGAGAAAAACTGGAGTGGCACAGGGGATGGCCCTACAATAGATCCCCTAGAACCTCTTCAAGGAACTTCATCTCCAAGATCTATATACCCATGCCAGCAAAATTATGTCTCCAAAGCTTCTCCCTGCTTGGACATATCTCAAACACGCCTTCTCCTTGTAAGACACTGATATCAGATGTATATGAAGTGTGGATCATAGACTCATAGAATGGCATAGCTAGAAGGAATTCCCCAAAGTCATCAATTCATTTCTATAGGTAAAGGTAAAGGTTGCCCTTGCTCGAAAGCCAGTCGTATCTGACTCTAGGGTTCAGTGTTCTTCTCTGTTTATAGCCAAAGAGATGTCTGTGTTTGCCAGCATTTCTATGGACATGTGGCAGGCATGTCTCAACACCTGAGTGCACAGAACACTGTTTGCCTTCCCACCGAAGTGGTCCCTGTTTATCTACTTGCAATTTCTTGGTTTCAAACTACTAGGTTGGCACGAGCTGGGACAAAGTGGGGAGCTCACTCCATCATGCAGGACTTGGGAATTGAACTCAGACCTTCCAGTCATCGGGCTGGGAAAATACAGTAGGATTTGAAGTTATTTCTTCCATTTTGAAGTTAAATTCCTTTCTCCCACCCTGAGAGGATCCACTTGAATATATAGGATGCTACTAGAATGCCTATTTCTATCCAAGAAAGAAAATTAATTCTAACAATTATATCAATAATAGTGCTGCATAAATTGTGTTAATAATCACTTTAAAAATTGCTTGAAAAACCAGGTAACAAAAATAATTATATTCCAATTGTATTGTAATGCGAAACCCTGCTAGAATAAAGACACACTGAGGCCATGATGTAGTGGTCCAGCCCCAAAATGAGGCGGGCAAAAAGCTTTTATTACCCTGCCTGTGGGCATAACGACCCTGAGGTGGTCGCCGCCCCTGGTTACAGAGGGGAGCTGCTTGCTAAGCATTTCTAAGTCACCCCTATACTATAGGCAAGGGTCTCTAATGTTCTACTCTAATCTAAAGGAGCATCTGTTTTCCTGGGCACTATCAGCATCTGTGTCTATTAATCTCTATTGTTTACCTTAACTCAGGGAATCATCTGTGGCTATTGTTATGTTAAACCAGGATGTTGCCTGTCAATCGGGAGGCAGCTCAGGGATGTATGCCTAATCTTTTATCTATCTCCTCCAGCAAAGCTTCCAAGAAAGGAAGTCTTTCTCTTAATTATGGCATGGCTGTGGCCGGCGAATGAAATTCTAGGGAGAAGTATATTAATCGTAAGATTCCCCGTTACGCGGGCAGTCCACATCTCTCCCTTTTTATTCCTTTAATGCCGCCTGATTGAGGGTTCGTTGAATGTGAGGTAGGAGCTGCTTTGGGGTTAGGTTTCCTCCCGGCCTCTGACGCGAGGCACATATGGACAGAAGTGAGGGGACACACTGCACAAAACAGCAAAGTGTGATGCCAATGATCACAGTGTTATCTAATGGGGTCCCACGGCATTTGGGTCGCCCCCTCCCCATGCCACAGCTTCCCTCCTTGGGAGTGCAAGGGTTAAACAACTCACACAACAGGTAGAGTCCATGACATTAGCGGGTATATAGTTCCAAGTTCGCTGGTTGCAGGTCCAAAACCAACCTAAGGGCAAAATGATGTGCGAGTGCACATGGCTGATGGGTACTGGCTGGTTGCAAGTCCAAGTCTCCTTTCCCATGTCCAGGCAAGGTAAGTGGGCACCCCAACCTGAAGAGCACCCTAGCATCCTGGCACAGGAGGTATTTCTGTCAATGGCTACCCTGGGTGTGTTTAGGGTAACTGCATCGGTGGGCAAAACCTTTGTGGTCCTAATACCCCAAAGGGGATAGGACACAAAAGTCACGTCTTGGTGTGGACAGAGAGAGTTAGGCCATTTGTCGCCTCTGGCCTGCTCACCCGGAATCAAGCAGGTACTTAGAAGTGAGGAAGCATTGGTGGTCTGCTGAAGGCAGAAGTCTGTCCGGTTAACAAGTCCGGCCAACTTCTTCCAAATGTTATACTGAAACCTAGCTGTCAAGTCCTCCTTCTCTGCTGCTGGAGTGGCCTGAACCCCTCCCCCAGCCAGCAGCAGGAAAATCATAACTATCATCAAAGAATTGTAAGTGATCTGAGCCAACACCGCTGCTACCATATTGTGCGGAGTGGGTTCAGAGTGGTTCTCTTGCAAAATGGTCATGGCATCGTCACACAGGGTTTTGATCATTCCCCATGTCACTCTCTGCTCCTCCATCCTGGGTCGCCTCAGCTGAGGCCTCCTGCCCCGCCTCCATCCCATCATCAGGTTCATCTCCTCCATCTCTGGCAGGAGGTCCCTCATTGCATTCATCCACACCATTCCTCTCAAAATGCAGTTTCACACAGCGGGCCGGAATCCAGATGGTTCCTGTAGGAGACATAATTGCTGCATACCCTCTCCCCCATGTTATCAGGGGCCCCGGACCTCTCCAGGAGGGGTCTGGCGGCACTCTGAAGTGAACCATGGGATGCGGGAGGATTTCCTGCCATCGAAAATGCTTCTCCTGCGGAGTGCAGTCTGAAAAAATATTGAGATTATTATAAGTGAATAAAACCTTGTGCAGGCGCTGCTGTGCCGGACCCTGGCTTTTTGGGGGGACTATCTCATCCCTTTCTGTTTGTTTTTCATTGTAGGACTTTAGCGTCCAGTTCACCAGTTTGACAATGGCTTGTCCCTGGGGATTGTATGGAATGCCAAATGTGTGCTTTACATCCCAAGTTGCTAGGAATGTGGCTAGCTGTTTGGAACTGTAAGCTGTGACAACTGTGTTGTCAGTCTTCAAGTGGCCTGGTTTGTCCATGGCAGCAAAGCATGACAAGAAATGTTGCTCTACATGGGTTGCAGCTTCTCCCTTCTGGGCCGTGGCCCAGGCAAACTGCGAGAATGTGTCAATGGAGACGTGCATATACTGCCATCTCCCAAATTGTGGGACATGCATGATGTCCATTTGCCAAATCTGATTAGATCCTGTCCCCCATGGGTTGACACCCCACGAAGGCCCTCCCAAAGCTCCTGCACACTGTGGGCAAGTGCAAACTATGCCTTGCACTTGAGACAGTGGCAGGTTGAACTGCCGTGCTAATGCTTTGGCGTTTTGATGAAAGAATGCATGGCTCTGGATTGGGGTCATGAAGACTCCCGCTGCTAACTTCTGCTCACTTTCCCTTGCGGCTGCGGCTACCCTGCGATTTCCCTCTGAAATGGGTCCTGGCAAGTCCTGGTGACTGCGAATGTGTGCCACATACAGGGGCTCTGAGCGGTGCCACAAGTGAAATTTCATGGTCAGAAACAGGCTCAATAGATTCTAATCTATGGATGGCGTGATGTATGCCCCTGGTAAATTGTGGATCAAATTCCTAACATACTGACTATCAGTGATCATATTAAGTGATTCGTTGGCAAACGTTTTCAGGACTAGATTTGCTGCTGCCAATTCCGCCCTTTGAGCTGATTTTTGTGGAAGTGTAAGCAAAGTTTTCCATGCCCCTTCTTCGTGCCATGTGAGAACTCCATAAGTTTTTCCCCTGTCAGTGAATGCAGTCTTGGCCCCCCAGATCGGGGCCATAGAAAGCATGCCCTGCAGCTTTATGGACTGATTCTGGAGCAAAACCAATCTGGGGTCTTTTGGCAAGTGGTATGCTAAGCTTCCTATGAAGCCTTCCAATGCGATGGGCAAAGAGTCTCCCATCTGCATTAATTGCTGGATCAGATCCTTGCTGAAAGGGACAACTATTTTGGCTAAGTCATAGCCTGAAATGTCTCTGGCTCTAAATCTTCCTCTGTGAATTATTGTGGCAACTAATTCCTGTGGTGGCATGATGTTTCGGGGGGGGGGGTATTCGGTAAATACACCCACTCCATGATCCTCACCCTGCTATTTGAATCGGTGCCCAACGCTCCTGCAAAAAGGCTTCCTGTTCTGGCTATGTACAGATTCAGGATCGGGGCCAGCAGCCCCTCCTCGATTCTGTCCACCCATTGACTGCTAAGGATCCTATTTACAGCTGCTAATGCTAGTCTCGCTTCCCTGTTAATTTTTATCTGGTCAGCGAGCTATTTCCCTTGGGTTAACAGCGAAAAAAGTGGCTTTAAAAGGTCTGTATATATTTTAAAATATGGCCTTGCCCAATTAATGTTTCCTAAAATTTGCTGTTCTACTAGCATGACTGAGTCCTTAATATTGATCTTAGGCAGCACTGGCGCTGCTAAAGATTGGAGCAACTGATGTCTCAGATAAGAATAGGGTTCGTCTCTCTGCACTTTCTTTTTTTAAAATAATTTTTTTATTTATTTTCAAAAGAAAAAACAAACATACAAAAAAACAATACATCAAATATCATAACATTAATACATAAAACTCATGAAAAATAACCACGTACATGATAGTTGAACTAGTTATTTGTCACAGTACACACACAATTGAATATCCACATTATAGGTTAGTACTATAACCATAACCTTCATAAAAGCTTTCAATATTACAATTGTTTGTTAGCAACCATCAAGCTCCTACTTTTCAAATTACAAATCACCCAGTGTATATTTACATTGCCCCGGAGAGTTTAGTCTCTGTATTATCTCCAAAAATCTACTTTGAGATGGTACAGGTCTAAAACTATCCCTACCCATAAGGGAGTGATCGACAAAAGGCTTCCAGATACTCCAAAATCTATTTTCCTTCAATTTCTCCCTTTTTACTTTTATCTCCCATGTCAATTTGTCATTCAATGCTAGGTTCCACATTTCCTTGTACCATTCTCCCATCTGTATAATTACATCATTTTTCCAATTTCTAGCGATACATTGTCTACCCGTAGTTAACATTATTTCTAATAGCTCTTTTTCCGCCTTATTCAAACACATACCTTCTACATCTGTTAGCAAAATGGTACCTGACGCCAGCTTAATTTTCTTACCCATTATTTCCCCTATCTCTCCTTCTATTCTGCTCCAAAATTCATTTATCATTTTACAACTCCACCACATATGCTCATAGGTTCCAACAGTATCTTTACATCTCGAACATAAATTATCCCTTTTATTATCAATCTGGTGCAACCTCAGTGGTATCAAGTACCATTGCCACAGCATTTTATAATTATGTTCCTTAATTCTTACTGACATTGTTCTCATTATTCTCTTTTTCCACTTGTTTCTCCATTCCTCATTTCCTAGCTTTATATTCAAGTCCTGTTCCCACTTCAATTTCAAATCTTCCTGTGGATCACTACCCTTGTTTATTAAAATATAAAGTTTACTTACTAGACCCTTGATGCTATTCTCACCTTTTCTAATCTTTAAAACCAATTCCTCAAATTCGGTCTTTTCTCTATCTATACCTAATTCTCTTCTATATTTTTTATTCCAATAATCAACCTTCATTATCTGAAACCAATCCAATTTTAACTGTTCAAACAATTTTTTCTTCTTAATTTCATCTTCGCAAACCCTTAGCCCTTCTTTCACCAAAGAAACTTCATTTTTATCCAATATTTCCTTTTTTGTGTGTCTATTTTTATCGGAAAACACGCCATATCTGCCAATTCCAAAATTGGAGAGAGATCTGGGATCAAATCTTTCTTTAATCTTTTCCACACCCTCATGAGTCCCCTCATCATAGTGTTACTTGTACCTATCATTTTTACCTTAGTTCCCAAAAAATCATTTTACCAATATTCTTATAATCTTTCATCTCCATTTCCTCTTGCCAAGATCTTCACAACATTCTTAATTTGAAATGCTCGATAATACGCTAACAAACTTGGCATTCCCAAACCCCCTTCTTTCTGAGGCAGATACCAGAGTTTCTTTGAAAGTCTAGGTTTTTTACCTCCGTTGCAAAAATTATTGAACATCTTTTGGAACTCATTAATCTCCTTTTCCTTCAATTGGATTGCAAGTGCATCAAATAGAAAGTTAATCCTCGGCAACAACATCATTTTGCAAATTGCAATCCTCCCAAACCATGACAAATTCAACTTCTGAAAACTTTGTATTTTATTCTTAAATTCTGCTTTCAAGCTGTCATAGTTCAATCTTTTAAATTCTTCCAATCTGTTTGAAATAGTTATCCCCAAATATTTCAACTTTTCTTTAATTTGTATATTAGATAACCCCACCATCTTTTTCCTCTCCTCTTCCCCCATATTGCACATCATTTCTGATTTATCCCAATTTATCATCAATCCAGTTATAGCCTCAAAATCCTCTATTTGTTCTTTAATCCTATCCATTACCGCCTCTGGGTGTTTCACCGTTAGCAACGTATCATCTGCATACATACTCACTTTATTACCCAATATCCCTTCTATACTAGAGTCCTCCCTTATATTTTTAGCTAAAATTTCAATTGCCATAATAAACAAGATAGGAGATAGTGGACAGCCCTGCCTAGTGCCTGCCTCAAGCTTTACCTCATCTGTAACCTCTTCATTTACTCTAATCCTAGCACTCCCTTTTTGATATAATAGATCAATTACCCTTCTAAATCTATCCCCGAATCCATAGTTTTTAACTATTTCCTTGATCGAAGACCATTGTAACGAATCAAATGCCTTAAAAATATCCAAAGATATTAAACCCACCTTTTCCTTCGTCTGATTAACATTATCAATTAAGTCTAACACCCTCCTAGTCAGATCAGCCATATGCCTTCCTTTTAAGAAACCAACTTGATCGACATTTATATATTCCCCCATAAATCTATTTAACCGATTAGCCAGTATTGCTGTGAAGATCTTGGCATCCTGATTTATAAGAGAAATTGGTCTATATGATTCCACTTTTTTCCAAATTCTTTCCCAGTTTTGGCAGCAGAACAATTATGGTCCTATACCATGAAGTTGGAATTTGTCTGCCATCTAGAATATAATTATATAACTTCACTAACTTTGGAACCACAACATCTTTAAATTCCTTATAAAACTCTGTCGATAATCCGTCATCTCCCGGGGCTTTCCCCAACTTCAAACCACTAATTACCTCTTTTACCTCTTTATCAGTAACCCGTTCCTCCATTTTTCCCCGGTGTTCCTGCTTTATTCCATTCCCTAACTGCCTCTCCAATATCCCTTTAAGCTTCCCAATGTCTATCTCTTTTTTTGCATATAATGCTTGATAGAAATCCTTCACAATTTTACATTTATCGCTAATCTTATTGCACCTTATCCCTTGTTTATTAACCAACACCCCAATTTCCCTTTTTCCTTTTTAACTTTAGCCGCTCTTGCTAATAATCTTGAGTTTTTGTTGCTGAATTCAAAATACTCTCTATTTAAATATATCAAATCTCTTTTAACTTTATCGATATCCTTACCCATTAATTCTGCCTTAAGTCTTTGTAATTTAGCGGGGGGAAATGTATCCTTCTTTTTTGAGTGTTCTTGCTGTAATTGTTTTATTTCTTTTTCTTTTTCCTCCTGATATGCCTTAAATCTTCTGTACTTTATACTCGCCAACTTTATACTTTCCCCTCTGAAAAACGACTTCATGGCATCCCAAACCACATTAAAATTTACCTCTTCGTTATCATTCCACTGCCAGCTTTCCATCCAACTTTCCATAATTTGTTCTTTACATTTTTGGTCTTTAAATAGGTTAGGATCATATCTCCAACTTCTTCCTCTCCTGTTATCCTTTTGTAATCTCAATTCCAAAAGTACTTTAGCATGGTCTGATTCCTTGAAAATCCCTATTTCCATTCCCTCAATATTTTTGATCATGTTTTCCATTAAAAATACATAGTCTATTCTAGAATAGGACCCATGAACATGTGAAAAATAAGAATATGCCCTTTCCGAACCCTTGATCTCTCTCCAAGAATCCTTCAGTCCCATCGCGACCATCCATTTATCTAAAACATTCACTTTCAATCCAACTCCGCACCTTGCTAAGTTCGTACAATCTAAATTTGACCTTATCAAATTAAAATCTCCAGCCACAATCATTTTTACCACTTTTTCTAACTCCACAACTTTTTGGACTTTTTCTAGAAATTCTGCTTGATGTTCATTTGGAGCGTAAATATTCACCAACATTATTTCCTCGTCATCTATTTTTCCTCTTACGATCAAGTATCTACCTTCCTGATCGGCAACACTTTTTGTTATCTCAAATCCTAATCTTTTAGAAATCATAATTGCCACTCCTCTTGCTTTTGAGGTACCAAACGCCATTTCATAATGTTGTATCCATCCTAAAAAAAATTTGTTTGTGTCTTTTGATTTTTGATGCATTTCCTGTAAAAACACTATATCGGGTCTATCTTTCTTCAAAGCCAATTCCAACCTCCTCCTCTTAAGAACAGAGCCTGTACCCTTTACATTCCAGGTTAATACTTTAATATTTCCCATAATCTATTACGATTTCATCTTTTCTAACTTCTAAACTCTCCATTGGGTGTGCCACCACAAACCCCTTACCACTAAAACACAAAATTATACATAAAACACACAATATCTCTCTCCCCACTTTCTCCGGAAAAAAAGATGCCTTCGATGACCAAAGAGGGGAGAGGGGGGACATGGAAGATGTATGTACAGATTAGTGCATCACGCCACCCACCTTTATACATTCTTGAGTAATATAAAGGATTTTTTCATCTTAATCTATTGCTCAATGCTCCTTACTTGCCTCCTCCTCCACCATGATCAATGACAACTCCTCTTCCTCTCTTCCCTGCGGGGTTCCACCCGTAGCACCACCGGCATCTGCCCCCTCATAATCCCTTCTTATGGCCCCCGATTCCAACAAATCTTTCCTAAGAGTTAACCACTCTTCTGAACCCGCTTTAACAAGCTCCAGCAGACTCAAATATTCCAGTGGATCGGTCCCCTCATCAATAACCTGCATTCTTTTCTCATAAAAGAAACGCAATTGCTGTGGGAATCTCCAATTGTACCTTACACCTTTACTCATCAACAGTTTAGTTACCGGTCTCATCTTATATCTCCAAATTCTTTCCTTCATTGAAATATCATTATATACTTCCACATCAGAACCATCAATTTTCAGGGCGCCAGAACCAGCTTGTTTTAAGAAGGCCATTACTCTAAGTTTGTCTCCCCAATTTGCAAATTTTACCAAAACATTTCTTTGAAGTGCCTTCCCTCTGAGAGAAAGACCAGCTGAGAGAAACAGTGGTCCAGTGGTTAAACAATTTGAGCATGGGAAAGGAATTTGTACAGGAGGACATTGTAAGTGCATATAGGGCTCTCTGCACTTTCTCAGGAGTTATGACTAATCTTTTTCCCCCAGTGTGCTCTGGAGATCGCAAAATACGTCGCTGCCTAACTTGGGCACTGCGATCAATATCCATGAAATGGCAGACTAAGACTTAGAAAGACAGACAAGCTAAAAAGACAGTCTTAATGTGCAATGCTGTGGTGGAAAAAACATCAAAATGAAGAAACGAGTTAAAAATTTCATACAGTGTTGCTCTAATGACAAGAGCATGCAGCAAATGAAAAGGTCATAGGATGAAAAAGTCAGAGGTTAGCTTATTATCAGTTAATGAGAATGTAACACTCCCTTGAGTTCCTGTTTCTGTGGAAAGAGATAGCAATCTTATCAGTGAAGAGTTAATTAGCTAAGGAGGCTGTGGAAAAACACTACAAAATTCACAAAGAGGTTGGAATTTAGTTCCAGGCATGTTATGACTGCAGGAAAACAAATTGCCTTTGAAATGTGGCACTTAGGAGAGAGGTTTGCAAAAATCGAAGTGTTATTTAGGTAATGTAAAGGGATTAGACATAGTTATAGCAGAGCTGTGGGAATAAATCCAAGTCTTTAGGCTTGTTCATAATGTAATGGATTAGTGACATTTTACCTAGATCAAGATTCTATTTAACTTCAAGTGCCAGTGTCATACTTAATGCAAAACCTGAACCTGTGATTTTGCCTGCTAAGAACCTCAATTTCATACAATCTGACTTTACTACATTCTTAAAACATTTAGACAAAACTAGACAAGACTTACTATTCATTAACCAGTTATGAGACATGTCATTTGAAGATAGGTACCCCATTTTGTGAAGATGAACAGGATTTTTTCTCTTCCCCTTTTTTTAGAGCACTCTTGCCGGGTGGGAAACTCAGAGACAATTTTTCAAGTTCGCGAGGCCGTAAAAATTGTCTCTTCCAGCGAAAGTCTCTTTAATGTAAATGAATCAATTTCATCCCCATTTTTCACTCTCCAATTAGCTGTATGCTTTGTAACAGCACTAATTGCTAAACAGGCTTAAGAATGTGGAAGTTGTGGCTTAATTCTTTGAAGAGGCCAGCAACCAGAAGAAAAGACCTCCCTTGCACCTTTAAAGGCAAACTTGGCTGAGAGGGAGGGGGTCACTTTTGCCCCTTTTTGGGGCTAGAATTTCCCCCCTCCTTCTTCCTCTTTCATTCCTGGTGCTTATGTTGCTAGGCAGGCAGCCAGGAAACAAAGAAGTTTTTGCCTGCCGCTCTTTCCTGTGCTTTCTCCAGCCTGCTGCTTGAATGAATCAGAGCTGGGGCGACTTTCTTCCTCCCATTGAAAGCAATGTATCCAACCCATGAACAGAGTTAACTGTCACCTTCCTTATGACTTCTAGAACACAAAACCTGGCATCTCACTTTTAATGTTGCAACATTATAACACAATCATGCAAACACATGACAACTCTCAACAATTTTGCAGTCACACTGGTGCACCATTCATTCACACATCACACATCCAAGCCTTGGATATCCACATTCCTTTCTGGTGACATTCCCCCTCCCCAGGTCTGCAATGCTTCACTCTACTCATGAGGAAATGGTTCCTCTCTGCCAGATTTTTTAGGCTGTTCTCAGGTGGCTTTTTACAGCCACTCTGGGCTTTGCAGGCGCACCCCCCAAATAAAGACTCAGACACCGGTATATGGATAAAGGCATTGGGCCACTTTTATTGAATAATGCCCTAGTCCGAATTATAACTTTCAATTGGTGTATTCATCCACTTGTAATTCTTAAGGCAAGCAGGCCGCAGTAACACTGGTAAGCTTCCTCCCAACAATGCCAATGATAATTGGCTACAATGTAACCATTTGTATCAATTTGTTTGTTGACACAAACAAATTGTTGACCGGAGTCAATAAACTATCTACTGACCCCACCCTATGACATGTATCCGTCAAATCACGAGGTGATGCATGCTGTAAAGCTCCTGCCATCACCCCTTGCCTGGTTCGTTGTTGACCGGCCAAAGCTGTTACACCTGTACCTGTCTAAGTGTTGGCCAGTCAATTGCGAACCTGCCGGATACCTATGGGTCATCAATCTTTACCTTACCAGTGCTACCCGCCACACGGGGAGGCATCTATGAAGACTCACCGCCCCCCGCCCCCCCAGACCGTCAGCTCGGTCACCAGGCCTGCTTGCAAATCTTCAAGAAAGAGGTTCATACCTCTAGCCGACAGGTGGACCCCATCCCCTGCATAGAGATCATAATTTTGCAAACTAATCATGGGATGCTGGATGACCATCCCCAAATCCTTGTCTGACAAGAACCGGACAACTGCCCTGTTCACCGAGTGGCGAGCGCGGTCAAGGGCACGGAGGTCAATACCTCCCCTGTATGTATGACGCGGTACGATGTCCGACCATAGCAGCCTTGTGGACGGCCACACATAATGCAAATAAGCTAGGTCACTGCAGATCGGAAAAGTGGCCCGCTACCCTCCTGGCCTCTATTTCTTTGGCAATACTCAGGGCAGCTACCCCCTCCTTACCCTTCAGGGAAATCAAATTGGGGGCATCTTGGGGTCCCCGCACCCCTTTGAATGGGATACGAAAGTCCCACTGGAAACCCTCCAGGAGGTACCTCGCGTCCTCCCTTCTTGGATAAGTTGAGAGCCATCGCTCCAACATATACACATTAACTGGGGAGGGGGCCTTTTGACTGGCTAGCTCCATCAGTGGAAGCCCTGTCCGCTCCCTGTCCACCTCTACCTCTGCCCCGTGACCCACCAGCCTGCGGGCACGCGGAGGCAGCGTGGGGCCAGCGCAAGAGGGACACTCATGTTTGTATCGATACTGTCGCTTATTGCACACGCCATTAGCTGAGAAGCTCCAACACAGCAAGCAGGCTGGAACCCCCTGCCCCGCCGGCTGGCGGGGAGCCTGTGTTGGAGTGGCTCGCTGCACAGCATGGCCACAATGGTACCTATCCCCAGGCGCCGGACGCGTGGGGGTCATGTACAAGAGCCACAATTTCTGGCAGGGCTCATCCCATCTCATCTCTGGGTGTAGGGCCACCCTCATTCTAAATTCCTCATCGTAAGCCAACCACGATGGGCCAGGGAAATCAACCATCGCCCTGTAAATATTGTCCAAGTATTGGACCATAGGAATGGCCAGATCAGGCCGGGCCCTAAGGTATACCGCCATATAAATAAGATATGCCGGCAACCAGTTGGCCCAGGTGCGCGGTGGCTTACGACGACGAGACAGCTCCTTGTCTCTGTCGTCCTGTCCCTCTCTCTCTTCCTTAGTGGGCTCATGGTTCAATAGGAAGAATATATCCACGTATTCCCATCGCCAAATCTTTTCCCTCGTGACCTGTGACAAATGATCACCCAGGGGCAAGGAATAACCAGCCGTCGGCAAAGCCGTCATCGGCACATTCTGTATAGAGGGCATACGCAGCGGGATCTGGACAGCCCCTGCGATGCTCGGCACTGCCCCAGGGGCGGAAACCCCCGCCCTTAACGAGGGGCCATTTTGAAACCATGGGGCACTGGGATAGGCTGGTAACTGATGCCCACTCGCCTCAACTTGACGAGGCCAGGGCCACTGAACCCCACCACTGTAAGCGGGCTGTGATGTAGGTGCACTAAATTGAACCTGATACTCACTAGGTGCACCCCCGTGAGCCGCCACCACTGGGGGTTCCGGCCCACGGCGGGCGTTGGAGCTCACGACCGGAATCGAGCTCTGGAACCACACCTGACTACTCCCAGTCTGCAAATCGGGACGAACGGGGAGCTGCGAGACACCGGCTGGTGCCGGCCAGAGCGTCTCAAGCAGCTCAACCCGGCTGGCCGCCCGTTGAAGCGTTGCGGCCGGCAAGGTAGCCGGGGCCAACGAAGGGGCCCTAGTGGAAAGAGTAGCGCGCCCCTCTGCAGGAGGCTGTGCAATGCCCAAGGATGCTTCCAGCACTGCTAACCGTGCTAACAGAGCATCCACTGCCACAGAGCCCCCAGCGTAAGGCGGGCCGGGTGGGCTGGACTGCCCACCAGGCAGTTGAAAAGGTAACCCAAAAGGCAAGCCAGGGCCAGAATAAGGCCATGCCCAAAACTCCAGCCCATGAGGGGCCGGAGGAGGAGCAAGTTGGATACCCGCACCAGGCCCCCCCATGCCGCCCTGTCCCATGGCTAGTAACGGCGGGCCAAGGGGGCCTGCCTGTAGCTGCCCAGCTACCGAGCTGGAGCCCGGCTGCCAAGTGTCAGCCTGAGTAGCCCCACTGGTACCAGTGGGCAAGGCTGGCACATTGCCCTTCCGCGAGGGCGCAGCCCTGGTCCTCCGACCCGATGGCTGGCCCCCGTCCAGTGCAGGGCCAGTAAAAGTTCTCCCCCTCGGCCGCGGCTTCATCGCCGGGGCCTTCCGCTTGGGAGCCATGTCTCCCTAGGAGAAGAAAATCAGGATCCCTATCCAGGGATCGAACTCCTAGCGCCTAAGCACCGCAGTAGCCAAGCAAACCAAGGCTCTGCGTGCATTAATCCTCCTTTCCCAGCCGGGAAACGAACTGCAAGGGCTCAATAGCCGAAGACTAAGAGGAAAAACAGCGACCAAAATATCACACTGTTCACTAGGGAGGAGGTGGAGGGAAAAACTTCTCCTCTCCGTTGCTATTTCTAAAATGGCAGCTCGTCTGCCTCGTGGCCACCCCTTTTATAGAGGGGTGGCCACGCCCCCTAACTCACCCGGATGTCTGAGTCCGGGGGGGGCTGCAAAGAGCACGGCGGCCATTTTGGCACCGCGCTTTCATTTGCTTAGAAGTTAGTTTCCTTTCCAGTTCAGTTACCTTCCTATCCGATCTAAACTTATGGACTTGGCTTCTGGGGGTTCCTACCCAACTCCTTCTGCCCCTCCTGTCTCTGCTCTCTTCCTGAGTTCCTTAGTGAATCGGCTCTGGAGCCATGTGTCCGTAGTGGCTTTGTGGGTCTCCGCAAGCAGCCTGCATGGGATGGGCTTGTGGGTGGTGGTCTGTTTGCCTGAAATTGCATCTGCCTCTAGGCAGACTGGACACAACAACTGAATTTCGGCCAGTTCTGCTGCCGACAATTCCCCCTGGCATAATTCTGCATCTATCATGTGTTGAGAAGGACTCCTGACTACCCTGGAAGCACCTGCAGTTCTGGAGTCCTCCAAGCCTCTATGCTGGAATTTGATGGTCAGGTAGAGACACGCTGGGGCTGATGGTTCTACATAAGCTGGGGTTTTCTTGGTCTCTACCCGAGCTGGACCTACTGCTGCAATTATCTGCCTACATTTCCTCCAAGCCCCTATGGTTTTAATGGGTGCTCGGGGTTCCTCTTGCAGACATTTCCCTACTTTCTCCCAAACCCTTAGGTCCATCGTCCCTGACTCTGGGTAGAACAAGCAGTTCTCTCCCAGGTACACGATCAAATCTGCTAGCTCTCCTATCCCTAGCTCTATCTTGAGCTGCCTGGCCAGGCTTTTGAGCTCACGTGCATGCGCCCGCTACCTAATGGATAAATTAGCCCCCATCCCTGCCCCTTGAAATCACCGAAGTTACCTTCCACGGGACGAGTTGGCGCGCCGACTGGCAGGATGGCCCTAGGCGAGTGTACTGGATGATGGATTAGCGATCGTGGTGGTGGTCTTGCTGTTGCTGTCATCTGCTGCTGTGGAGGATCGGGCCCTGACTTGCCCTGGCTATGGAATGCATCCGTCCCAGTTGCCAATGGCTTGCCTGAGCATGTGATTGTTTGTGGCTTGGTGTCTGCGCTAGTTGCATTGGAATATCACGTCGGGGTCACCACTCAATTGCCCTGCACATTTTTCATATCTGCATCTTAAATTATTCACTATCCAGTTCTGTCCACATATAGACCATACGTTAAGCCCTTTTGTCTATGCAATGACTGGGGCTGGGCACACTTGGTGGGGACAGAATTACAGCCACTGCTTCCCATTTTTACATTTTGTAAGATTTTTTAATCTACTGGTACTGAAAAAACAGCAGCAGCCAGACAAGGTTCTGTCTGTGTGCATCTGAGAACCCCAGTAAAAATGTATTAAGAATTCTCCACACGTATACTGATAAACAGAAAGGAATTTTCAGACTTTGTGTGAATATATGCCCACAGTAAACAGGAAATTACTGCAGCTGAAGAAGTGGAATCAACCTGGAAGAAGAGCAAAGGCAGTGTCTCGCTTATTTCTACTTCTATACATAATTGCAAAAGAATATGGTACTGGGCTCACAGGAGTTGCTGGGGCAAGAGTATCTCCTTCCTTGAGATACTCAAGTGACCAGTAGATAGGTACTGGCAGTATCACAAGGGTGGGTGGGTCTTTTTGGTGTCAAGGGAAAGAGAGATTTTTTTCAGGTTTTCTCTATTGCTGTCATCAAGACATATACAAAAAGAAGGCTTCTGAGTGCACCACTTCTGCTTTGCTCCAAATAGCACAATGGCTCTAGGGCAGTGATGGCTAACCTTGGCACTCCAGATCTTCTTGAACTTAAATTCCCAGAAGCTCTGATCAGCAGGATTGCTGACTATAGGCTTCTGGTAATTGAAGTCCAAGAACACCTAGAGTGCCAAGTTTAGCCATCACTCTAGGGGAAGGGGAGAGGAGAAAGCCAGCTGAGATATCCTCTTGGGTCCTGCTACTTGTAGCAATTCACAGACAAACACCACACTGAGCTAGTTCTGGAATTCCCTGAGAAGGGATGGAGATGGGTGCCCAGGTTTTAAAGCCATCTCATAAACAAAAACCAGATAATCTCCCCTTCCTATGCTCCTTCCTCTTGAAATTGGTCTCCCAAGATGGAGAATCACAGAAACATAACAATTCCTTCAGACTATGGCTGGCACCTTAAGAATTGGCAACATTTATATTGCCCTGTCCAAAAATTATATTTCCTATGCATAACAGCAAGCAAACACCTGGTGTTCTTCAATTATTTTAAGGATTAGCAATTTTCCATAATCCATTACAAAGGTGAGGATAGCACTATATCATAGTGCCCCAGTTATGGGCATATTTTCTCCAGCAAAAATCCTTTCAACCCAGAGTAATCTCTGACATGGAAAACGTGTGTGTGTGTGTGTGTGTGTGTGTGTGTGTGTGTGTGTGTGTGTGTGTGTGTGTGTGTGTGTGTGTGTGTGCATGCATGTGTGCGTGCACACATTACAAAATGACAAAATACTGAAATTATTTTATAAGCAGGTGGCAAGCTTCCTTCTAAAACATTATGCTCAGACCTGGTGTACTTAGTGCTTAATTCTTTTTAAAAAAATACCAGAAATAACAGGTGGTCAGTAAGAGATAACAAAAATTAAAGGTCTGGAGAAATTGTTCCATGCAGAGGAACTACAGACAATACAATTGGTTAGACTAGAAAAAAAGCCAAAGCCAAATAACAACTATACAAAATAATGGGTCTGACTGGGCAAATTATATACTCCAGTTTTCTCTTTAGATAAAAAAAAGAATTAAAAAGAGATAATTCTACCTTTACACATTCAAAACAAAAATACCAATATTATTAACTGAATTTCTGCTGCTAGGTAAGCTGTACTAAGGGCAAAGTCTACAAAGGTCTGGGCAATTGTAAAAAGCAGCACAGAACTAACAAATGGAGTTCTGTTGGCAAGTCAAGTAATCCAGATGGGAGAAAAGCTGAAGCTGAAGTCCATGAAGAGTCCAAGAGTCAGGAAAGGCCAAGAATATCAGAAATGAATCAAGGAAAGTCTGAGAAGTTGGGACCTTGTTACACGGCAGAGTTACTCTTCCAGAGGAGTACCTCCCAATTGATGAGATTTTCACAAACCATGCTGTTGAAAGTAGCCACTCCCGGAAAGACCAGAAGAAGTAATACACAAAAAAGATATTTCCCAGTGATAGCACCTTCCGTTCGGTGGGATCTCATAATGGAGCTCTATCAGGCATCATCCCTCCAGGTTTTTAAGAGAATGTTAGAAATTCATTTATTCAGAGGAATTTGCTGAATTTCTCTCTTGGAAAGAGAGGTTTTAGGGGTTTTAGGGGTAGGGAACTGTTTCGGTTCTGTTGGGTTTTAAACTAGTTATTACTATGTGAATCCAACTAACATTATCATCATCATGAGTTTGTTTATTTTCCATTATTAAACAATGTGTTTTCACTGCTAATATAATATTGTATCTGTTACATATTGTTTTTCTGTAATGTTATGTTCTCATTACTGTTCACTGCCATGAGTAATGCTTTAGCACTAAATATGGCAGCGTATATGTCTCTTCTGCCTGCAGACTGGTTGGATTGTCAACCTACTACATTTTTTATTTAAGGACTGATTGTGGGTCAAGTAGATTGGGGCTATTATTTTTTGCTTCTTCCAAAACTCTTGATCAATTTTCTATTTTTACCACCTTGACATATCCTTTCCTCACCTTCAGAAACTGGCCTGTTACCAAACATATCTGCAAGCTTGCCAGGCACTTGCAACCTGAAATGGATACAAGACTGCCCATCTGAAAATGACAAGATAGCATCTTCCAAATTTTCAAGTCTCCTCTACAGATATTACTCTAGCATAACATTGAGACAACCAGTGGGTTTTAGCTTCTAAGTACTTTTGCACAATATATCTACTATGAAGAATAAATTCTTATCTCTGCACAAAAGTGGTGTCCTTTTCTTTTTATGAAACTAAGCTTACATAAGGATAAATAGCAAACACAAAAAGACACTCTGATCACAAAGACACAAACAAGCCATACAGTGCTAATGTTTTCACTAGATGTGCAACAAACAGCACTTGCTGCCATGCTGTTTTACAGATTTTGTGGAAAAGCATTGAAAATAGTCCAAAAATACACAAACTCTCTGGGACTGATACAACCTACAAATTTTGCTGGGTCATGGTGAGGAGAATTTTGTTTTTCATTACTTATTTACCAAGGAAGGACAAACAGAAGCAGGATTTACTCCCTAACTTGGATGTTTTCGCTCTCATGCAAATTCTTCAGAAATCTTAAACTCCTTCTGTCAAATTTTTGTAACATTATTAGGGTAAAGCCTTATAAACAACAAAATGAATGGAAATTCACGCCATTCCTACTTCCTGATGCCTGTTCCTGCTAATTTTTACCTTCTCCACCCAGTAAACGTACAGGACAACATTAAGAGAAGTGCCACTACCAGAGAATTGACATGTTATGGTTCATGTGTTGGAAATCTGCATTAGGTAGGTTTGCATTAGTATCTGAACTGAATACATTTTTGCCAACACCTCTACAACTAATCTTTAAAGAGAACAAACAAGAATCATAGTTACACAAAAATACAGAGAAAGAGATGCTGGTATGTCATATGGTAACTTTTTCTTGTGTCCAGCCAGTACCAGATGATTGGACTACAGTAGATCAGTGCAGTTGAACCAATGGTATGTGTGCCAGAGGTGGCATACAGAGCCCTTTCTGTGGGCACATGCACCATTGCAGACAAGCCCCACCCATGGCAGTGCCGCTTCCCCACCCACCCCTCTCCTTCCACCAATGGGGAGGCGAGAGAGGAGGCTGAAATCCCACTCAAGAGGCAGCAGCAGGGATGAGGTAAGGCAACCAGACAAAACTCCCCCCCTCTTCCTAGGAGGCGAAGTGGTGGAAGTGCACACATGGGGGCAAGCACATGCAGGGGGGGTTGAGCACCTGCAGGGGGCATGCACATGCATCCATGTGACATTGCCAGAGGTGTGCCATACTGCACCATCACATGGGTGCATGGGCATGCATGGTGCCTGCCCACCCACCACCTCCTCCTCCTTGGGCGCTCAGTCTAAAAGGTTCACCATCACTGGACTAGATGGACTGTCATCTTCTGACAACTGACAAGGCTTTGGATTTATTTTTTAAAATGACCATGGAATATCAAGAAGCCATTATTAGTGGTAATTAAGATTAGTCACTGCTTATCTTCATATTCACATTTCTATTAGATAACAAAGTTATCTGCAAATCTCTATACACCTGCAAAGGCTCACTGTTTAAATTATGCAGCAGGAAAGTTTTCCCTTGGTTTTCATATATAATTATGTAACCTCTCTCTGACTCGCACTAGTTCTTTTATTTTACCTTAGGAGGATTGGTTGCAGCCTGCAATTATTGCCTCATGACATAGGAACTAAATGCTGTCACCACTGAGGATGCAAACTGAAAATGCCATGCTATCAGGAGCAGAACTATTTTCCAGCCGCTACCTACATTTATCCAAATTCAGATGGAATGATCTACTTCCTCTTCTATCATGAAAAAAGCAAAAAAATATGTGATTCTCAGGAAATAATGGTTCCACCCTCCTACAGCCCCATCTTTAAAACAACTAGGAAGGAGAAAAATATCAACTGTCATGTGGTAAGAGATAACAAATCAGGTGTGTTGGAGAAAATGCAAGCTTGATTGTCAGAGGATTACACAATTTCCCTTTAAAAGCTTTTATACATACTCCTTTTGATGGTTCTCACACCTGACTCACATAGCAACCGTGTATTCATTTCAAGTCTGTTATCAAGGGGGTACTGAGGCTAAAAAAGCAATGACCTTCTGCATTTCCAATTCCAGAGGTGGAATCACTACACAGAAGGCAAATTCCATTTATGGCTCAAGTTATAATTGATTAGAGTATATCAGAGTTTGTAAAAACTGTGACTATGTTCCTAACAGAAACAATTTGGTAAGTTGGCTTTTTCTTTCCAGAGGAGCAGTTTAGACTTCATGTACCTTGAACAAATCTGAGAAAAATGGAAACAGCAGCCCATTATTGGACTGAATACTGGAATTATATTCTAACATCCTTAAAAGACAACTATTTATTTTCTCATATCTTTTTTCAGGTCTTTTTTGTATAGGCAGGCTTCATATCTTCAGTACAAGATATGCCAGTCCATTAAAGTTTTCAGGGTTTTTTCAACTCCAGTTGTGAAACTGTTCCTTTTGAAAAAATAATAATCCTTAAGATAGTTTTCAGAAATACTACTTTTCTTGTCATGATAGGCCTCTCAGTTTTGGTTCTGATAATGAGAATGATGAGGCTGTATAATGGCCACTGGAAAACTAAATTTAGCCATAAATGTCGGTCATTTACTGGTCCCTGAAAAGAAGAGCAAATGAGTGTGATCTAGGTATGTGTTTTTCAATGTGCACATTCTAATATATACATTGTTAGATCCGGCCCTTATAAGCACCAGTCCAGGACAATGATGAACAAACAGCAACAGGCTTTATTTAACAGTCAGTTAAAGATTAGCTTACAAGGTATACAATCCTAATGGAGTCAGTCCCTCTGGACTCTTGCTCGGCAATGGGCAATAAACTAGTAAAGGTAAAGGTTTCCCTTGCTCGAAAGCCAGTCGTATCCGACTCTAGGGTGCAGTGCTCATCTCTGTTTCTAAGCCGAAGAACCAGCACTGTCTGCTTCTGCAGACGTTTCCGTGGTCATGTGGCAGGCATGTCTAGACACCGGAGCGTACGGAACGCTGTTACCTTCCCACCGAAGTGGTCCCTATTTATCTACTTGCAATTTCTTGCTTTCGAACTGCTAGGTTGGCAGGAATCCCACTAGCAATAAACTAGCTACTGAGAATTGTAGCATAATGGAGGGACACAGGCTTAGCATGTACCTGGCTACCTGTAGGGTGTAGGAAGTATAGATCCGGTCTAGCTCCACCTTTGTTTATCCGTGGGGCTTATATAGTGTCTCCCGGGCGGTGGCTACTGGATACAAGGTAGCGACCCACCAGACAAATGTAACTAACCAATCAGTGCAGGGAATATATGAAGGTAACTAATGGAGAACGGGATCCAAAACTGTAACCAATGACAGGGCTTGGATTAGTATAACTAGTGCGCCCTTTTGCAGGGGTTTCACACTGGTTTAGGCTTCTAATTAGTATGGCAGGAAACCGCCATTTTCCTCTTGCAAAATTGCTCCTTGGGCTACTTGCAAATGTGCCTCAGAGTCAGTACACAACATACATACAAACAGAAATTCATGTATAAGTATTGTTGCCATTTTCCAATTTGGAGCAAATCCAGTAATAGTTTCTCTGATCCTCCATTTTGCAATTCAGGTGGTAAGTCTTTATTGGACCTGTACACTCCTTTCATAGGGTTCTTTGCCTTTGAATTAGACTTGAACCGGATAGTTTTTCAAACAGAGCACACTTGCAAAGACAATCTTTCATATCTAGATCTTCCCTCTGTTAGGTCAAAGACAAAGTTACCATACCTGGATGACAAGAAAATAAGCTATGTGGTTCTTGTAGACCAATGGTTCTCAACAGGGGTGGTACCACCCCCGGGGGCGGTGGGAGGATGTTGAGGGGAGGTGAACTTGTTTTGGGCAGTAAGGGGCGGTGGACATGTTTTGGGCGGTAGGGGGGCGATGAGCAAGTTTTGGCATTTGAACTTAATTTTAAAATGAACTTACGCGATGGCTCCCCTCACGCACTTCTAAGAATGGTGAGACAAATTTGTATTCTAGGTAGGATGACCTTGAAGAACTCGACACTACGATTCTTCTCCAATCCCAACCAGTCTTTCACCCATACTTTAAGGGGGTTCACAAATTGCAATTCCACCAATATTGTATATTTGCTTAAATGTCCTTGTGACATGTGCTATATCGGTATGTCTACATGGTCTTTGAAGACCTGTGAGAATGAACATCGTTCTCAAATTAGGACCCAGACATTGTCTGCCCCTTTGGTATCTCATTTTCTATGTCAAAATCATACTGAAGACCAGGTTCATGTTGTTGTTCTCGAGTCTCTGAGTTCCAGACGCTATGAAAAGTCAAACATTGAGAAGCGCCTCCTTCAACGCGAAGCGTTTTTCATTCATATGTTTAAAAGTTTGGAACCCCGTGGTCTTAATTCTGAGTTGGAACTTTCCTGTTTCTTATAATGTTGCAATCACTCTTTATGTTTGGTCCCTTTAAGACATTTCTTCATCATGAGCACATCCATTTCCATTGAGCATGATTAATTATTGTCATTACATTCTGCTGCTATATATTACGCTTTCTTTCACATACTTCTTTAACATCTTGAGCACTAATAGAAATTACATTTAAAGGCTCCGTGACACATTTTACAGGTATTTTTACATCATATGCTCTTTCCATATCTTGTTGTCATATTATCACTCTTATGTATCAATATATATATATATATATATATATATATATATATATATATATATATATATATATATATATATATATATATATATATATATATATATATATATATATAGTATTGTTATATATTTCACTTTAATTGTTATTATTGTTTTATTATGTTTAGATAATATATCCTGAGGAAGCTGCAAGTGAAAGACTGGATTATACCGGAACAGTCTCGATTGATATTTGCTGACTCAATTTTTGAGCTCTGCTCCTCACCTTCATATTGATTCAACATTACAATGTTTATTTACTTCTGAAGAACATTTTCTGAACTTAACGTTTGAACTTACCTTATATTAGAGTGAATCTTTATAGTTTTTGGTGACTGAACCCGTTGATACATTACATTATTTTTGAGCTCTGAATGAAGTCAATGCAACTCACATGTGGATTTTTTGGAGTTAAGATTTGCATTACTTTGGATTATGAATTTTGAATTTTCATTTATGCATTACTTCTGAAGAATATCTACACTATTACCTTTAACAATAAACTGGCATTTTGGACTTAATTCTTGCGGTATTGCATTTTTTCCTGGAGATATAGAGACAAGACTTGTATCATATGAATGATGGAGGAAAATTGGAACTTAAATCCCGTTAATAAGGTGCATTTTGGAGAACAAATAATTGATGTGTATGAAACATTACATAATATACATGTAAATGAAACACTCAAAGTTTCATTTGGATGAAAGACCCTTAAAAGACTGATTTTGGAAGCTGATTTTCATAAGTGAAGCTCACTTCTTTTTGCTAAAATCTAGTAAGTGATGGGGAAGAAATCATAATCCTAAATGGCAGTTTGGCTCTGTTAGGAACCAGATGTAGTAAAGGAAAGTTACGAGGTCCAACATCAATTTGTTCTATTTCCTGTTTTGCCATTTAAGAGGTCTCAGTGACGTAGAAATGAAAATGACATTTAAAGCTTGAATTTTATTAGGCATCTCTTTGGAGAGTGGTCTCTTGGTATTTCTCCCCCTTATTCTCTCTCCATCCACTGGAAACAATAAAAGCTGGGGAAGAGCTTGACATGGCAAGAAGCAACCAGAAAGCTTAGAGACTACTGAAAAGATGGATAAAAATCCAAGCAAAAGCAAACAGGTCACAAAAACTAAATCGCACACCAAATGCTCTTGGCAGGAAAGACCAATCAATGCACAATAAAATAAAACATCAAAGGGATATTGGATGTGAATCTAATGAACTTTCTACTGCTTTCATACTGGAGAAATTAAAGGACATCAGAAGATGTAGAGTGGCAAAGAAGCAGAGCTCTATGATATCTTGTTGTTGTTCAGTCGCACAACCAGGTCTGACCCTTTGTGAACCCATGGACCACTGCACACCAGGCTCCTCTGTCATTTGCCATCCTTCGTAGTCCGCCCAGATCTACACCCACCATGTCAATGATGCCGCCTAGCCATCTCATCCTCTATTGCCCCCTTCTCTTTTTGCCTTCGATCTTTCCTAGCATCAGGGCCTTCTCCAGTGAATCCTCTCTTCACATTTGGTGTCCATAGTACTTCAGTTTCAGCGTCAGTATTTGATATAAGATATGATATCTGATCCCTGGCAAGTTAAACATTTTGGGCAAAACACAAAAAAATGGTTCCTTCAGCTTTTTAATAATTGTTAGATGAGCAAACAAATTCCAAAATCATGACAGATGACAAAAGTAATTGCTATTCTTCTTCTTCTGTATCTAGGCCAGGCATGAAACTGTCAAAATGAAGGAACCCTTTGGTGAGTTCATTCTGTAGTTCCCTTCCCCTGACCTAGTGAGAGAAGATTAGCCAGCAACACAAGATTTCCATTACCAGGGTATGCCCAATTGTAATTCAAGAATACCATAATCTTGCTATGCTGAAACCAAGCAAAGAACCCATTAGATCCCAAACGCTACAGGCCAATCTACCTAATATGCCACTTGTACAAAGTGTATGAACAAATAATATTAAATTTTCTAAAAGTTTCTAACCCTAAAATTGAACCTCTTCTACTTCCACAACAGGCAACCCTTAGTCTTGGCAAGAGCTATACAGTCCAAATCTTAAATCTAACTCAGCATATAGAAGACCATCTTGAAACCCATAAAATAACTAGAGCAGCATTTGTTGACATTACAACTGAATACCATCCATCATCAATTACTGCTCCAAAAAAATCTACTTCCTTACTAAAGATCATGGACTAACATAAATGTTTGGTGTTCTATTTCAAAATAAATTTTCTTTGTTGAATTTCAAGACAGGCACAGTTGCTGGATAAACCAAAGGAACAGTCTCCCATAGGGTAGCATCTTGGCATCATTACTTTTAAACATTTGCACAAAGGATCAATCAATATTTCTGTACATCAGGAGTTTCATTTATGCTAATGATCTTGCCTTGGCTATCCTAAGAGGAAAAATTGAGTCTATAAAACACTAGCTAATCTCTGCCTTAGAAGATTTTTGCTTATATTATAGAAACAGCCAACTGAAACCAATTATTTAAAAACATGAGTCTATGCCTTCCATTTAAGGAACAGAAAGAAAGCTCCAAGTTAGCTGAAATAGCAAGATTACTTGCATGGTTCTAGCCAACATTCTCAACTTTTTTACCATGTTCAAAAAATAATAAAAATGTATAAAATTAATTTTAAAATAAAAATAAATTAATAAACAAATAAATTTTAAGCTGGAGTCAGTAATATTTACAGTTCTTTCTTATACTTTACTTGTCTGTGATTAACAAAACAATCTTGGGAAGACATATTTTTGTTTGGATCCCCCATGTGACATAGTCCACTGAAGCACAAGCGGCACCCTTGTGTCTATCTATCCAGGCTTCAGGCCACCCAACCTGATAACTTGTGTTGCTTCTGGCAGGAAGCTGTGTATGAGCCTTTGTAAAAAGATGTGTGCTTGTTTGCTCTGCAATCTTTGTATACAAGGATCTTCCTTTAGTGCAGCCATTCCCAATCTACAGGCCGTGGGCCAGATGCGATATGTGACACCATTCCATCTAGCCTGTTGCCACCTCCACAGCACTCAGAAGTGGAAGTGGGCACATTTGCATCAGCCATAAAATGCATCCATGCATGCACAAATGTGCATTTACAACAGCCATAATTGTGCCCACTTCCACTTATGGGTGTGTGGTCCGGTCCGCTCAGCTGTCCAGGGGCATGGTCAGACCTGCAGTGTGACTTTCGAGTAACAAGAGTGTCCTCCTAGCAGACATGTGCAGGAAATACAAATGTGATATACTTCTGCTCCAAGAAACACATCAGAGGACAGCATGATACAGACACAAAGTGGCTGGAATTGAACTAGTGATTGAGAGACTGCATGACCAACATGGGAGTACAATTTTTGTTAGACCCAGCCTCAGCATAATATCAGCTGCATTGACTGTAACAAACAACACTGAAATTCTCACCATCAAAACCCCACAATTGTTACCTCTGCCTATAAGCCACAAGAAGCAAATTTTGGTTTTAATGAACCGGGCAATTTTACTTACTACTTACCTTACATGAAAGTGAGTTTTGCAGACATCTACTGGAGTGTTTTAGTTATCCAACAATAGATTACAAAATATATCTCCAAGGACTAAATATTTTTTTAATTATTGGTAATGGATTTTTTTTAATGCTATGTTCCTATGGAAGCCAATCTATTAACAACTGAAGTGGCCCTGTATAAATGCAGAACGCAAGGCAATTGTGAAGGAGGAATGATATACCTGTCTAAAAGAGATACGATTTTCCCAGATACTCTAAATATGATAGTACCTACCATCAGACATGAATTTAATCATATCTATTCAGTGAAAATAATAAGACATTTTATTACAAAATATTGCGTTTCAAACTTTATTGAATGTAGTACATTTAACAAATTGGATATATAACAAATGCAATAATACTCTACTATGGGTTTTATAAGATTTCATTAACTTCCAGTCATAATTCATATTATTTCTCATAATTTGCATCAATGCACAATGAAAAATGCTAGAGCTACTGTATGAAATTAGTAAAAATTATTCTGACAATATAAAAATAGAGAAATTAAATTCTGATAAAATGCACAAGACAAAGGAACCTGCATGACTCACATTTCTGTATACATTTCACAAACATCCAAATCTATGACTGCCAGCTGGGCCACTGAAATATGGTATTTTGTGATAAGTCCAAAAGTGGCTAGATGTTGCCCTATAGGGAAATATTAACTCTTGGCTGCCTTGATGAAAACACTGTTTACATCTACATGAAGCCACTGGGTGAGATCATTCGTTCCCACAGGGTGCGGTACCATCAGTACGCGGATGACACCCAGTGATGCTGTTGAAATCCTATCTGGATGCCTGGAGGCCATTGGGGTCTGGATGGGGGCCAATAGGCTTCAGCTGAATCCCAGCAAGACAGAGTGGCTGTGGATAAGGGGCCCAATGTTATCCAGGGAACTACCATCTTTGGTACTGGATGGGGCTGTTTTGCCCCAGACAGACCCAGTGCGCAACTTGGGGTTCCTTCTGGACTCGTGGCTGCTGCTAGAAGAACAGGTAGTGGCTGTGGCCAGGAGGGCTTTTGCCCAACTTCGGGTGATTCGCCAGTTGCGCACGCTCCTGGACCAGGGCTCCTTGCTTATGGTCACCCACGCTCTGGTCACTTCCCGACTAGATTATTGTAATGCGCTCTACATGGGGCCCTTGATGACCATTCGGAGGCTGCAGCTGGTCCAGAATGCGGCAGCCCGGGTAGTGATGGGATGCGGATGATATGCCTGCACCTCACTGCTACTTCAGGAGCTGTACTGGTTACCAGTTTGTCTCCGGGTGCAATTCAAGGTGCTGGTTTTGACCTTTAAAGCCCTATATGGCAGTGGGCCAGGATACCTTAGAGACTGCATCATCCCAAGAGTGTCTGCCCGTCCAACCAGAGTGGACCGGAGGGGCTCTCTAATAGTGCAATCAGCTAGGGGTGCACATCTATCCAGCACCCAAAGGAGGGCCTTCTCCGTGTCCGCACCAACCCTCTGGAACCTCCTGCCAACAGATCTAAGACTTCAAAGAGAATTGCTGCCCTTCAGGAACGGATTGAAGATCTGGCTGGCAGGGCAGGTGTGGGGCCCGAATGGGAACACAGTCCCCGCCTGCTGGCTTATGTAAACAATTAAGAACTCTCTCTTCTTCTTTTTATGGTGGGTGGCATGGGTGGGTGGGATATAGGTCTTTTAAAGTGGGTGGGATATGGGTCTTTTAAAGTGTTTTATGTGTTTTTAGAACTTGTTGTAATGCTGCCCTGAGTCGGGTTCTGCCTGAGTGGGCGGCATATATAAATATGACTATTAAATTAATTAAATTAAATTAATTACATCAGAAGTCCAGTGGCATGGGTGGCCTAATGTCATATTTAAGAGGGTGTTTAAGATGTGGGAGGCAAAGGAAAATGGTTGACTGCTTTTTTCTCTTCCTCTGAAAATAAATGTTGTGAAGGAATTTAAACTTAATAGAGGGACTGTGGCGGCTCAAGTGGTTAAGACACTGAACTCGCTGGCTGGAAGGTTGGACATCCGGGTAGTTAGGGGGCGTGGCCACCCCTCTTTAAAAGGGGTGGCCACGAGGCAGCCGAGCTGCCATTTTGCGAAAGCGACGGAGAGGAGAAGTTTTTTGCTCCATCGCTCTTCGCCTTTGGGGGAAGCCGTTTTTGGTGAAGCTTGGCGTGCTTTTCGCCTCTTATTCTCCGGCTTCCTACCCATTCTCCTGGTCCCTGGGAAGGGATCTGCTTTGTTATGCCTCCTAAAAAGAAGGCTATGGCGACTTCGTCTCGCCCGACTAGGAGGCAGCAGTCGGGTCAGAGGACCGCGACTGCTCCTCCCCAACAGGACTTCTTCATGGAAGCACCCACCGGGACCAGGGGGATGGGGCAGCTTAGGCCGTGGCCCGCGGCTCTCCAGCCTCAGACCGGCTCTACAGGGGCTCCGGCCCCTGGCCCGCAGTTGCTGGCCATGGGCCCTGAGCAGGGGGGAGGGCCTGGCGCGGTCAGGGCTTCGGCCCCCGGCCCGCAATTACCGGCCATGGGCTTCCAGCAGGGGGTAGGGCCTGGTGTGGGTCCACAGCAGGGAATACCCCCGGCCCCTTATGGGCCGGAGTTTTGGGCATGGCCCTACTTAGGGTCGGGCTCTCAAGTTAGGGGCCTTGGCCCACTGCCCAGCGGGCTGTCCGGCCCACCTGGCCCCCTTTATGCAGGGGGATCTGCGATGGTGGATGCCCTACTGGCATGCATGGTGGTGCTAGAGGCATCCTTGGGGATATCCAATAACCCCATTGGGGGGGGCGGGGCGGCATTGCCATCGGGGGGGCCCTTTTGCCAGCAGGTGACCACGACAGCCGCCAACCTTCAGCAGGCGGCCACTCGGGTTGAGTTGCTTGAGGCGCGCAGGCCGGTGCCAGCCGCAGCCTCGCAACTCCCCGTACAACAGGCACTACAGTCGGGTAGTGGTCAGATGTGCCCTCAGAGCTCGATGTCGGTCGCGAGCTCTGACGCCCACCGTGGGCCGGAACCCCCAGTGGGGGTGGCCCATGGGGGTGCACCCAGTGAGTATCAGGTTCAAGCTAATGTCCCCACACCACACTCCGCTTCGGGGGAGGGTTTCCAGTGGCCATGGCCTCGTCATGTCGGGGCAGGGGGGCATCAGTTCCTGGCTTACCCGGGTGCAGCTTGGTCTCATACAGGTCTGACATTAGGTGGGGGGGTTTCCACCCCCGGGACTGCAACGGGTGTCACAGGGACAGTTCAGGCCCCTCTCCTACTGCCCCGTATCAATACCGTGCCGGTGTCAGCTTTGCCGACAGCCGGGTATTCCTTGCCCCTCGGGGATCATTTGGCGCAGGCCACAAGGGAAAAGATTTGGCGGGGCGAGTACGTAGATATTTTCTCCCTATTGAACAGGGAACCCACCAAGGAAGAGAAGGAGGGGCAGGATGAGAAGGATAAAGAGCAGTCTTGCCATCGCAAGCCACCACGTACATGGGCCAACTGGTTACCCGCATATCTCATATACATGGCGGTGTATCTCAGGGCTCGGCCTGACCTGGCCATTCCTATGGTCCAATATTTGGACAATATTTACAGGGCAATGGTGGATTTTCCTGGCCCATCGTGGTTGGCTTACGATGAGGAATTTCGAATGAGAGTGCCCCTACACCCAGAGATGAGGTGGGACGAGCCCTGTCAGAAGCTGTGGCTTCTGTATATGACCCCCACGCGCCCGGCGCCTGGGGAGAGGTACCATTGTGGACATGCGGTCCAGCGAGCCGCTCCAACTCAGGCCCCCCGCCAGATGGCGGGGCAGGGGGTTCCAGCCCGCCTGCTGTGTTGGAGCTTCTCGGCCAATGGTGCATGCAATAGAAAACAGTGCCGATACAAGCACGAGTGTCCCTCTTGCGCTGGCCCCCATGCCACCGCTGCGTGTCCGCGAGCCGGTGGGTCACGGGGCAGAGGTAGAGGTGGACAAGGAGCGGGCAGACCTGCCGCTGATGGAGCTGGTCACTCAAAAGGCCCCCTCCCCGGTTAATGTAGTTATGTTGGAGCGGTGGCTCTCAACATACCCGAGGAGGGAAGAGGCTGGTTACCTCCTCGAGGGTTTCCAGCTGGGATTTCGCATCCCATTCAAAGGGGAGTGGTGCCCCCAAGATGCCCCTAATTTACTTTCCCTTAAGGGCAGGGAGGAGGTGGCCACCCTACGTATTGCTACGTATTGCTTTAACATGCCACCCTTCCCCAATCTGAAGGTTTCCCCTTTAGGGTTGGTGCCCAAAAAGACCCCTGGGGAGTTTCATTTAATTCACCATCTGTCATATCCGGTGGGCCATTCGGTCAATGATGCCATCCCTGATGACCTTTGTTCGGTCAGGTATACATCATTTGACCAGGCCCTGCGCATGGTGCGCTCTTGTGGCCCGGGTGCACTTTTGGCAAAATGTGACATTAAGTCTGCATTCCGTTTGTTGCCAGTGCACCCGGGCGACTTTGAGTTATTGGGTTTTAAATTCCAGGGAAAATTCTATGTTGATAAAGCCATGCCTTTTGGCTGCTCTATTTCCTGTTCAGCATTTGAACGTTTTAGCACTTTCCTTCAGTGGGCCTTTATTCGCAGGTCTGGGTCTCGGTCTGTAGCCCACTACCTCGATGATTTCTTGTTCGGGGGTGAACGGGGCTGGGACATGTGCACGCGTCTCCTTCACACATTTCAGACGCTAATGTAGGAACTCAGTGTCCCTTTAGCGCCCGAAAAGACCGAGGGCCCATCAACCAAGTTCACATTTCTGGGTATTGAAATTGACACGGTTTTGCAGGCATCCAGGTTACCCATGGACAAGGTTACCCGGATCACTGCATTGATTTTGACCTTACTGGCCAAACACAAGGTGTCGCTTCGTGAGCTCCAGGTTCTCCATGGTCACCTTAACTTCGCCTGCAGGGTGGTCGCGCCTGGCAGAACTTTTGCTCGACGCTTGTGCGACGCCATGACTGGCCTATCCAGGCGCTATCATAGGGTCCGACTGAACAAGGGCATGAGGGCTGACATGTTAATTTGGCTTAAGTTCCTTAAGGACTTCAACGGGGTGTCATTTTGGAGATCTGACCTTTTGGTTTCCCCTAGGTTCCAGGTTCAGTCGGATGCATCGGGGTCCCTGGGTTATGGGATTTACTTTGAAGGGAGGTGGGCCTACGGCCGATGGCCTCCAGCTTGGAGGGGCACGGATTGTTTACGCGATCTTACGTTCCTTGAGTTCTTTCAGATACTGGGAGCTTTGATGCTATGGGGCGAGGAGTGTGCTAATTTAGTGGCTCATTTCTGGTGTGACAATGCTGCGGTAGTGCACATTGTCAATTCCCAGACATCTAAATCACACAGGGTCATGGAGTTAGTGCGCCAGGTTGTTTTGCGCAGCCTACGCCTCAATGTGCTCTTCAGGGCCAGACATGTACCAGGTATTAATAACGATATTGCTGATGCTTTATCCCGCCTGCAGATCCCCCGGTTCCGCACCTTGGCTCCGGACGCAGAGGAATTCCCCTCGCCACTCCCGGACGAGATTTGGACATTTGGCAAGGAGAGGTGAACCGGGCGATCGGCATGTCGCTGGCGCCCCGCACGCATAAGGCATATCACCATGCATTCAGTCAATTTAAGGCCTTTTGCGTGCAACTTCGGTTGCCCGAGATTTGGCCCATTCCAGTTGCACATGTTCTTCAATTTATGGTCTACCTACACAGTCAGGGCCTAGCTCCCCGCACCATAGCATCCAGGCTGTCAGCACTGGCATTCATGGCCAAAGTGGGGGGCTCTGCTGACAGCACGAATGACTTCCGTATACGACATGTTTTGGAGGGGTGGACACGGGAACATGGACGCCGCCCGGACAATCGCCACCCTATTTCTCTGGGGGTTCTTACCCACCTTGCATGAGGCTGGCATAACCTGTGTTTTGACAGGTACGAGGCAGCTCTGTTTCATGTGGCTACCACGGTGGCCTTTTTTGGAGCGCTCCGCATCAGTGAGCTGGTGCTACTGTCTAAGGCGGATGCGGCGCGTAGGGCACTGGAACTCGAAGATGTCTATGTTTCCAATTAGTGGGCTCAGCTAAGGATACGGTCCTCAAAGGTTGATCAGCATGGCGTAGGCAATGGTGTTAGACTGCTACGATGTTCCATTGCAGACATCTGTCCGGTTGGTGCCCTACGAGAGTTCCTTGCACTGCGTGGTACGCACCCTGGCCCGTTTTTCTGCCACCAGGATGGGTCCCCCCTCACCAAATTTCAATTTTGGAAGGTGACCGGTAAGGCACGGTCCAGTGTTGGCCTACCCGGGGCTCGTTATGGCACCCATTCATTTAGAATAGGGGCTGCTTCTACTGCGGCTGCATTTGGGTACTCTGAGGCTGATATATGCCAAAAGGGAGGGTGGGGATCAAAGTGTTTTGAATTATATGTTCGCCCTCTTCAAGTATGAGTACCAGTTAAGTCACTGTCCTGTTTCCTTTTACTTTACAGACCCTGTGTGTCGACGCACACCGGTGGCAGTATGGCTGGTGGGCCACAGCTACGTACACTGGGCAGCACAGTACACTGCGGCGACAGAGTGGGGACCCCAGCTGGGACTACGTGCATCCGCATGTATCAGGTGGTGTGGTAAGCGCGGAATGTTATGGCGGGAACTGTTGCCATTCCTTTTCTCCATCAGGGATGCTGAACCGCCTGATGTCCTGGTGCTGCACTTCGGGGGCAATGACTTGGGCCAGGTCACTGGCCTTTCGTTAAAACATACGATCTGCAGTGACCTGGCTTATTTGCATTATGTGTGGCCTGCCACAACCCTGCTATGGTCGGACATCATACTGCGTCACGCTTACAGGGGGGGTATTAACCTTCAGGCCCTTGACCGTGCTCGTCGCTCGGTGAACAGGGCAGTGGCCCGGTTCTTTGCTGACAAGGGTTTGGGGCGGGTCATCCGACACCCCACCATTAGTCTCCAAAATTATGATCTTTATTCAGGGGATGGGGTCCATCTGTCGCCCAGAGGTATGCACCTCTTTTTGGAAGATTTGCAAGCAGGCCTGTTGACCGAGCTGACGGTCTGGGGGGGGGGGGGCGGTGAGTCTTTATTAAGCCTCCCCGTGTGGCGGGTAGCACTGGTAAGGTAAATATTTATGACCCACAGGTATCCGGCAGGTTCGCAATTGACTGGCCAACACTAGATAGGTACAAGTTGGTTAACGTTGTCCGGTCAACGACAAACCAGGCAATGGGGTGATGGCACGAGCTATTCAGCATGCATCACCCCGTGATTTTACGGATACACGTCAGAGGGTGGGGTCAGTAGATAGTTTATTGACTATAAACAAACAAATGGATACAAATGGATACATTGTAGCCAATTGCCATTGGCAATTTTGGGAGGAACCTTACCAGTGTTACTGCAGCCTGCTTGCCTTAAGAATTATAATTGGCTGAGTACCAATTGAAATTTATAATTCGGACTAGGGCATGAATCAATAAATGTGGCCCAATGCCGTTATCCAGTTATACCGGTGTCTGAGTCCTTTTTTGGGGGGTGCGCCTGCAATGAAAGCGCGGTGCCAAAATGGCTGCCGCACTCTTTGCGGGCCCCCCCACCTGGACTCAGACATCCGGGTAGTTAGGGGGCGTGGCCACCCCTCTTTAAAAGGGGTGGCCACGAGGCAGCCGAGCTGCCATTTTGCGGAAGCGACGGAGAGGAGAAGTTTTTCCCTCCACCCCCTCCCTAGTGAACAGTGTGATATTTTGGTCGCTTCGCGGCCGGGTGGGAATTTTTGGCTGGAACCTACAATTGGCTTCCTGGTTCTGGCTTTTTTGCCCATCCCACACTGTTGCTATGGTTTGATATAGGGTTTTTTTGCTATTGACTTTGGTCACATGGGCGGGTAGCACTGGTAAGGTAAATATTTATGACCCACAGGTATCCGGCAGGTTTGCAATTGACTGGCCAACACTAGATAGGTACAAGTTGGTTAACGTTGTCCGGTCAACGACGAACCAGGCAATGGGGTGATGGCACGAGCTATTCAGCATGCATCACCCCGTGATTTTACGGATACACGTCAGAGGGTGGGGTCAGTAGATAGTTTATTGACTACGGTCAACAATTTGTTTGTTGTAAACAAACAAATGGATACAAATGGATACATTGTAGCCAATTGCCATTGGCAATTTTGGGAGGAACCTTACCAGTGTTACTGCGGCCTGCTTGCCTTAAGAATTATAATTGGCTGAGTACCAAATTTATAATTCGGACTAGGGCATGAATCAATAAATGTGGCCCAATGCCGTTATCCACTTATACCGGTGTCTGAGTCCTTTTTTGGGGGGTGCGCCTGCAAAGCAAGAAATTGCAAGTAGATAAATAGGGACCACTTTGGTGGGAAGGTAGTGTTCTGTGCACTCCAGTGTTGAGGCATGCCTGCCACATGTCCATGGAAACGTCTGCAGATGAAGACAGTGCTGGCTCTTTGGCTATAAATAGAGATGAGCACTGAACCCTAGAGTCAGATACAACTGGCTTTCAAGCAAGGGTGATCTTTACCTTTGCCTAGAAGCCTAATTTATCAACTCCGAGATAAGGGCCACTATCCTGGACACCTTATCACCCGGCAACCTAGAAGCCTGCACTACTGTGTCAATCTCAACCCCCAGGAATACTAGCTTGGTCGATGGGCCCTCGGTCTTTTCGGGCGCTAAAGGGACACCAAGTTCCTCCATTAGCGTCTGAAATGTGTTAAGGAGACGTGCGCACGTGTCCCAGCCCCGTTCACCCCCGAACAAAAAGTCGTCCAGGTAATGGGCTACAGACCGGGACCCTGACCTGCGGACGAAAGCCCACTCCAGGAAGGTGCTAAAACGCTCGAAAGCCGAGCATGATATGGAGCAGCCAAAAGGCATGGCCTTATCAAAATAATATTCCCCCTTAAATTTAAAACCCAGCAACTCAAAGTCGCCCGGGTGCACTGGCAAGAGGCGAAAAGCCGACTTAATGTCACACTTGGCCAGCAGGGCACCCGGGCCACATGAGCGCACCATGCGCAGTGCATGGTCAAACGATGTATACCTGACTGAACAAAGGTCATCAGGGATAGCATCATTAACCGATCGGCCGCCTGGGTAGGACAAATGATGAATAAGGCGAAACTCACCTAAGGACTTTTTGGGGACCAAACCCAATGGCGAGACCTTAAGAGTGGGAAACGGGGGTGCGGGGAAAGGTCCAGCGACCCTGCCCGCGTCTAACTCCTTTTTAATGCTGGCCGCAGCCACCTCCTCCCTTCCTCTGAGGGATAAAAGGTTGGTAGCATCCTGAGGGGACCTATCACCCATAAAAGGGATACGAAATCCCTGCTTAAAACCTTGAAGGAGATACACCCCGTCCTCCCCCTTTGGGTACGATGCGAGCCAGCGCTCCAGCATGTCCACCTTAATTGGGGAGGGGGCCTTTTGGAGAACTAGCTCCATCCATGGCAGCCTTGCCAGCCCACTGTCCACCCCTCCCTCTGCCTCGCGCCCCCCCAGGCTTGGGACAAGCAGAGGCTGCGTGGGGGCCAGAACATGTGGGACACTCATGCTTATACCTGCAGTTCTTTCGATTGCAGGAACCATTTGACGAGAAAGTCCAGCACAGCAGGCGGGCTGGAACCCCCTGCCCCGCCGCCTGGTGGGTAGCCTGCGCTGGAGCCGCTCGCTGGACCGCATGTCCGCAATGGTATCTATCCCCCGGGGCAGGGCGTGTGGGTGTCATATACAAAAGCCACAGCCTCTGGCACGGCTCATCCCATCTCATCTCGGGGTGGAGGGGAATCCTCATACGGAATTCCTCATCATATGCTAGCCATGAGGGGCCCGGGAAATCGACCATCGCCCTATATATGTTGTCCAAATATTGGACCATGGGAATAGCTAAATCCGGCCGCGCCCTCAAATATACCGCCATGTATATTAAATAAGCGGGGAGCCAGTTGGCCCAGGTACGCGGCGGCTTACGGCGGCGTGCCTGCTCCTTGTCCTTCTCATCCTGACCCTCCCTTTCCTCCTTGGTGGGCTCTCTGTTCAGGAGTGAGAAGATATCTACGTACTCCCCTCGCCATATCTTTTCCCTAGTAGCCTGTGCCAGGTGATCACCCAATGGCAAGGAATACCCTGCCGTCGGCAAAGCTGAAAAGGGGACAGCCAGCCTGATAAAAGGGGCCTGAGCTAACCCAGCCACCCCCAGAACATTCCCTGCAGTGTAAGGACCAATGCCCACCCCAGTGCCAAAGGTGGCAGTCGTCGTCGCCGGGTGGGTCGCCGACAGCGTGGCCCCCACACCACCCGCGCGAGGCCAAGGCCATTGAAAGGCCCCCCCTTGATTGGGAATGTGTGTGGATGTACTAGCTTGCACTGTATACTCACATGCTGCACCCCCGCGGGCCGCCCCCACCGGGGGTTCCGGCCCACTGGGGGCGTCGGAGCTCACGACCGACGTAGAGCTCATCACCGGGGCTTGACCCGCACCTGGTTGCTGGCTGGGGAGCTGCGAGGCAGTGGCCGAAACCGCGCCACGCGCCTGCAGCAGCTCAACCCTCCCCGCCGGCTGTTGTCCTCCTGCCGACAGCGCCTCAAAAGAAACCCCGAAGGGGGCACCCGCCTGACTGGCCCGAGCCAACGACGCCTCCAGGGCCGCAATGCGGGCCAGCAAGGTGTCCACGTTGACCATGGGCAAAGGGCCGGCCGGCCCGCCAGGTCCAGGCATGGGTACAGGTCCCTGTACCCCGGGACCCACATATGGCCATTGGCCAGCACCGAAGCCCGGCAGGGTTGGTGGAGAAACTTGCCAAGGCAGGGGGCCGCACCACCCCCCAAGGCTAGAGGGCCCGGGGAGAGGCTGCGGCCCAAGAGGAGTAGGCCCGACAGAGTGGGCAGGAGCAGGAGCGGTGTCCACCGCTCGTGGGCCGCGGGCCGGAACCCCTTCCGTGCCCGTACTCTGATCGCCCACTCCGGCCCAAGGGGCAATAGACCCCATTCCGCTAGCCCCGGCCGGGGCTGGCAAAGGTGGCTGCTGAAGAGGCGGCACCGCGGTCCTCCGACATGGGTTGCGCCTCCTAACAGCGCGAGCTGAACTCGAAGCTGCCTTCTTCTTCGAAGGCATTTCCTCCGAAGCAGAAAAGGGAAGCCGGCAAGGCAGAATCGCTACCAAAAGGCTTCCCGGTAAGCTAACGAGCGACGGAGACACAGGGGAAAAAACTTCTCCGCTCCGTCGCTGAGGTAAAATGGCAGCTCGGCTGCCTCGTGGCCATCCCTTTTATAAGGGAGCTGGCCACGCCCCTAACTACCCAGATTCTCTGTCCTGTGGGGGGGGGCCCCCGCAAAGGGCGCGGCGGCCATTTTGGCGCCGCGCTTGCATTACATACACACACAAACACACAGTCCAAGTCATCTCTATAAATATAAGTCATGCACTGAGTGCAATCAAGGTGACATTTAGTATCCCTATGTAATTCATTCCTCTGTAAATAGAATATTTAGAAATATCAATAAATAGAAATATCTGAAAATGGCTGAGACTCTTTCATTTTCATGCTGGCCCAGGGAGCTAATGCCACATTTACTGAGGTTATTTATGAGTTTTTATTACTTTATAAGACTGGATCTGCTTTCATAATCATTAGCAGACTACACGTAACAGCCTAAGTGTCCTGTTTTACAGGCTATAGTTCCCTGGTCATAATTCAGACTCTTTTTCTTCTTCTAAAGTAACTTTCTCATTTGCTATATCTGTTCCCTCACTTCCACTCCTTTGTATCTGTTGACTTCATCTATGATCAACACCAATGAAACTGAATAAATAAGAAAAGTGGAGGATTACCCCAGGAGATTTATTTTGTTCTTCTAAAAAGAAAATTCCAAACCACTAAATACTTTGCCAGCTCTAATTTACAAATATCAAACAAAAATTAATTCATGACCAGCCATGCAGCAATAGCAACCTGTTTTATTCATTGTTACACTTGTAATTGAGAAAACTTAGCGATGTTTTACAAGCAAAAGAAGACATTTGCTCATTCAGGCTGAGGACTTTATGCAGTTGATTAAGCCTCATTATTACTCATGGCTTTGTAGCAATAAATGACATCAACAAGACTAGGACTTTAAGAGTTTAGGGTGGCCCAATGTCAGAGTACTGACTAAAGTCTCAGAGGTTTGCTATACTTTCAATGGTCACCAAATGGGGAGAGAAATCTCAGGAGAAGTGGTGCTGGGAAAAGGGGGGGAATGATCTGATTATGTGAGGTGGCTTAAAGGCCTGGACTACCACCTCTTCCACATGTTCCAATTGCAAACCAGGCTCATTGGTTCTATGTGAATGTGTATGTATGTCACATGAATGATACTTAGACTGTAGTGCAGAAAACACACAGTATCTATCTATCTATCTATCGCATACACACTTTTATGTGGTGCTGAGATTCATATTGATCAGTTTGCAGGCTGCAGCAAAGCTGGGTGAAGCAGAACAAAAACAAAGAGTGAGTGAGAGAGAGAAGTTTTTTGAAAGTATTATTTGACTCAGTTGACCCCAGTTTCAGCCCTGTATCATATGGACACCAGAAACAATATTGGTATCCTGTATGCTCTGTTTATGCTGGTATCCTGTATGCTCTGTTTAATGAACAAATGCTGCCTTGGAGAGTACCAGGTTCAGATGAAGGTGGCTTTTTGGTTAAAGACATCTCAGTAAAGTACACATAGATCAGAGGACTGGTGGCTCCCTCTTGGCCACACAGATGCATCAGCCCATTCCTCAGCTCCATTCACTTGTGCCGCTGCTTCAGTTGAACTTTTCACCTCTGTTCTAGTCCTTCTCACTCTCCCTCTCCCTCTCTCCCTCTCCCTCTCTCTCTCTCTCATATTACAGGCTTTCCAGACTCTCCAGTCACTTCTCCTTTTAAAGTCTCTGCCAGCTGGAAACTTTTAGAAGGAATTGCCCCACCTTGTTCATCATCCTACCTTTCACCACCTAATGGCTGAGGCAAATGATACCGTACCCAGTAGTGGACTGGGGAAGAAAGCCATTCATAGAGCCTTCTGCTGACTTTTGGAATGACAGGTCAACACCATCTCAGAAGAGATTTACCATTGTATTGGCTGTTGTGGAAGAATATTGTAAATTCAAAGAGGTAAGGTGATATTACCAATTTTCTTCCACTACAGCTCTGAGGTGATTAAAATCATATAATGTGTATTAAAGTATTAAAATGTGCTAGCTAATCAGTTTGGGCATTGAACAGGGCCAAGCTGACAAAAGAGATGTTTTCCCATGGAACTCATCAATTAGCAAGATAGACAAGGGGATATATGGCAGGAGAATACAGAAGAGATATGATGTCTGGGAAACAGCTGTGTCCTTGGCCGAAGTGGACAACAGCTGCACATTTTATAATAAGACACCTGGCTGTGTAATGGGCAGAATACATCAAACTAAACAAAGAAAGAGAAAGGGCAAGCCAAACTGACCCTTCCTATGGTCTCAAGCTTTATGACCAATGATAAGTTGATGTAAAGAGTCCAACTGCAGAGAATGAGACATCAATTAATTATTTCAGGGGACAGTTGATGAATTTGGATATCCTTCAAGTGTGGGGCATAGAGCAAAGATGGTGATGTAGGATCTTTAGTCGCTAGGGTATAAATGAAGCAGGTTTAGACCCAGATTTTTGGAACTCTTTTGACCATCAAAGGTGTCCCTTGCTACCTAACCTGAACTCCCAGGTAGCTGAAGAAGAAGGGATAGAGGGAACCCATGCTGATAGGTAAATAGGAATGACTCAATTGAATTGCAGGCGCACCCCCCCAATAACGGACACAGACAACATTGAAAGTGGATAACAGCATAGGGCCACATTTATTGATTCAATGCCCTAGTCCGAATTATAAATTTGTATTGGTAAAACGACCAATCATAATTCCTAAGGCAAGCAGGCCGAAGTAACACTGGTAAGGTACCACCCCAAAATTGCCAACGGCAATTGGTTACAATGTATCAATTTGTATCAATTTGTTTGTTGACAACAAACAAATTGTTGACCGTAGTCAATAACTAACTTATGACCCCACCCTCTGACGCGTATCCGTGAAATCACAGGGGTGATGCATGCTGGTTAGCAATCGTCATCACCCCATCGCCTGGTTCGTCGTTGACCGGACAACGTTTAACTAATTTATTCCTGTCTAGTGTTGTCCAGTCAATTGCGAACCTGCCGGATACTTGTGGGTCATACTGTTTACCTTACCAGTGCTACCCGCCAATGTGACCAAAGTCAACAGTAGGAACACAGAAAGACCCCTATATCAAACCATAGCAACAGTGTGGGATGGGCAAAAAAGCCAGGACCCGGAGCCAATATGGGTCCCAACCAAAAATTCCCACCCGGCCCCGAAGCGACCATAATATCACACTGTTAACTAGGGAGGGGGTGGAGGGGAAAAAACTTCTCCGCTCCGTCGCTGAGGTAAAATGGCAGCTCGGCTGCCTCGTGGCCACCCCTTTTATAAGGGAGCTGGCCACGCCCCTAACTACCCGGATTCTCTGTCCTGTGGGGGGGGGGCCGCAAAGGGCACGGCGGCCATTTTGGCGCCGCGCTTGCATTGCAGGCGCACCCCCCCAATAACGGACACAGACAACATTGAAAGTGGATAACAGCATAGGGCCACATTTATTGATTCAATGCCCTAGTCCGAATTATAAATTTGTATTGGTAAAACGACCAATCATAATTCCTAAGGCAAGCAGGCCGAAGTAACACTGGTAAGGTACCACCCCAAAATTGCCAACGGCAATTGGTTACAATGTATCAATTTGTATCAATTTGTTTGTTGACAACAAACAAATTGTTGACCGTAGTCAATAACTAACTTATGACCCCACCCTCTGACGCGTATCCGTGAAATCACAGGGGTGATGCATGCTGGTTAGCAATCGTCATCACCCCATCGCCTGGTTCGTCGTTGACCGGACAACGTTTAACTAATTTATTCCTGTCTAGTGTTGTCCAGTCAATTGCGAACCTGCCGGATACTTGTGGGTCATACTGTTTACCTTACCAGTGCTACCCGCCACACGGAGGGGCTTCAAAGAAGACCTGACGCCCCCCCCCCCCAGACCGTCAGCTCGGTCAACAGGCCTGCTCGCCAATCACCCAACAGGAGGTCCATACCTCCTCGCGACAGATGGGCCCCATCCCCTGCGTACAAGTCATAATTTTGTAGACTAATATCGGGGTGATGACTAACCCGTCCCCAAGCCCTGGTGGCAAGAAACCGCGCCACTGCCTTATTGACCGCGCGCCTAGCGCGGTCAAGGGCCAGGAGGTTAACGCCCCCTCTGTAAGAATGGCGCGGAACAATGTCCGACCAAACCAGGGTTGTGGCAGGCCAGACATAATGCAAGTAGGCGAGTTCCTCGCAAATCGCATGCTTGAGCGATAAGCCGGTGACCTGGCCCAAATCATTGCCCCCCAGGTGGATGATTAGAATGTCAGGCGGGTCAGCACCCAGGCCAGAAAAAAGGAAAGGCCGCAGCTCCCGCCATAACATCCCAGGCTTACCATGCCATGCGAGACTGGCGTGGTCACCCAGTCCCAGTCGGGGTCCCACTCTGTCGCCGCAGCGTAACGCGCTGCCCTGTGCACATAGCTGTGGCCCACCAGCCATACTGTCACCGGTGTAATACGACACCCAGGGTCTATAAGAAAATTGAGAAAAAAGGCGGTAAGGTGACTGGATTGGTACTCATGGCGGGAGTGGGCGCACATAAAACTGAAAACATTGCGAGCCCCACCTCCCCATGCTGCGTATGTCAGCCCCAGAGTACCCAAAAGCAGCTGCTGTAGAGGCTGCACCAATACGGAACGAATGTGTGCCATAACGGGCACCTGGTAGGCCCACCCTGGTGAGGGCTCTGGCTGTCACCTTCCAAAACTGAAATTTAGTAAGGGGAGACCCATCTTGGTGACAGAAAAACGGGCCGTGGTGCATGCCACGCAGTGCCAGGAATTCCTGTAGGGCACCAACCGGACAGATGTCTGCCAAAGAACACCGTAGCAGTCTTACACCACTGCCTACGCCATGCTGATCTGTTTTAGAGGAGCGTATCCTCAACTGGGCCCAGTCTTTGGCAACATAGACATCCTCGAGTTCCAGTGCCCTACCACTTGCATCCGCCTTAGACAGCATCACGAGTTCGCTGACGCGGAGCGCTCCAAAAAATGCCACCGTTGTGGCTGCATGAAAAAGGGCTGCCTCATGATGATCAAAACAGAGGCCTGGCCAGCCCCGGGCCAACTGGGTAAGAACCCCTGGGGAAATAGGGTGCCGGTCGTCCGGGCAACGCCCGCGCTCGCGCACCCACCCCTCCAAAACATGTCTCACCCGGAAGTCAGAGGTGGTATCCACATGACCCCCCACTTTGGCCATAAAAGCCAACGCCGAGAGCTTGGATGCTATGGTGCGAGGTGCGAGGCCCTGTGCATGTAGGTGAACCATGAACCGCAGAACATGGTCCACCGGGATAGGCCAGGTCTCTGGCAAGAGAAATTGAGTAGCAAATGCCCTGTACGAATTGAATGCTTGTTGATACGCCTTACGCGTGCGTGGCGCTAGTGACAGGCCAATCGCCCGGTTCACCTCTCCTTGCCAATAGTCCACATCTCTTCTGGGAGTGGCGAGGGAAATTCCTCCGCATCCGGGGCCAAGGCGCGGAACCGGGAGATCTGCAGGCGGGACAAAGCGTCAGCAATATCATTATTAATCCCTGGGACATGCCTGGCCCTGAACAAGATGTTGAGGCGCAGGCAGCGCAGCACAAAATGGCGCACTAGATCCATAACCCTGGGCGATTTGGAAGTCTGTGCATTGACAATGTGTACAACGGCAGCATTGTCACACCAGAAATGCACCACTGAATTTGCCCACTGTTCGCCCCATAGCATCAAAGCCCCCAGAATGGGAAAAAATTCCAGGTATGTGAGATCCCGCAGGCGACCTGTGCCTGCCCATGCCGGTGGCCACCCACCATAGGCCCACTTCCCATTGAAGTACATCCCATAAACCAGGGATCCTGAGGCATCAGACTGGATCTGGAAATTGGGGGATGCCAGGAGGTCAGACCTCCAAAATGAGACCCCATTAAACTCCCTCAGGAATTGCAACCAGACGAACATGTCTGCCCTGATACCCCGGGTAAGCCTGACTCTGTGGTGGGGCCTGGATAACCCTGCCATGGCGTCACATAAGCGCCGGGCAAAAGCCCTGCCCGGAGCGACCACCCTGCAGGCAAAATTAAGGTGCCCATGGAGCACCTGCAGTTCCCTCAGGGATGCCTTACGCTTGGCCAGCAATTCCGAGATAAGGGTCACTATCCTGGACACCTTATCACCCGGCAACCTAGAAGCCTGCACTACTGTGTCAATCTCAACTCCCAGGAATACTAGCTTGGTCGATGGGCCCTCGGTCTTTTCGGGCGCTAAAGGGACACCAAGTTCCTGCATTAGCGTCTGAAATGTGTTAAGGAGACGTGCACACGTGTCCCAGCCCCGTTCACCCCCGAATAAAAAGTCATCCAGGTAATGGGCTACAGACCGGGACCCTGACCTGCGGACGAAGGCCCACTCTAGGAAGGTACTAAAACGCTCGAAAGCCGAGCATGATATGGAGCAGCCAAAAGGCATGGCCTTATCGAAATAATATTCCCCCTTAAATTTAAAACCCAGCAATTCAAAGTCGCCCGGGTGCACCGGCAAGAGGCGAAAAGCCGACTTAATGTCACACTTGGCCAGCAGGGCACCCGGGCCACACGCGCGCACCATGCGCAGCGCCTGGTCAAACGATGTATACCGGACTGAACAAAGGTCATCAGGGATAGCATCGTTGACCGATCGGCCGGCTGGGTAGGACAAATGATGAATAAGACGAAACTCACCTGGGGACTTTTTGGGCACCAAACCCAGTGGTGAAACCTTAAGATTGGGAAACGGGGGTGCGGGGAAAGGTCCAGCGACCCTGCCCGCGTCTAACTCCTTTTTAATGCTGGCCGCAGCCACCTCCTCCCTTCCTCTGAGGGATAAAAGGTTGGGAGCATCCTGAGGGGACCTATCACCCAGAAAAGGGATACGAAATCCCTGCTTAAAACCTTGAAGTAGATACTCCCCGTCCTCCCCCTTCGGGTACGATGCGAGCCAGCGCTCCAGCATGTCCACCTTAATTGGGGAGGGGGCCTTTTGGAGGACTAGCTCCATCCGCGGCAGCTTTGCCAGCCCACTGTCCACCCCTCCCTCTGCCTCGTGCCCCCCCAGGCCTGGGACAAGCAGAGGCTGCATGGGGGCCAGAACATGTGGGACACTCATGCTTATACCTGCAATTCTTCCGATTGCAGGAACCATTTGACGAGAAAGTCCAGCACAGCAGGCGGGCTGGAACCCCCTGCCCCGCCGGTTGGCGGGTAACCTGCGCTGGAGCCGCTCGCTGGACCGCATGTCCACAATGGTATCTATCCCCCGGGGCAGGGCGTGTGGGTGTCATGTACAAGAGCCACAGTCTCTGGCACGGCTCATCCCATCTCATCTCGGGGTGGAGAGGAATCCTCATACGGAATTCCTCATCATATGCTAGCCATGAGGGGCCCGGGAAATCAACCATTGCCCTATATATGTTGTCCAAATATTGGACCATGGGGATAGCTAAATCCGGCCGCGCCCTCAAATATACCGCCATGTATATTAAATAAGTGGGAAGCCAGTTGGCCCAGGTACGCGGCGGCTTACGGCGGCGTGCCTGCTCCTTATCCTTCTCATCCTGACCCTCTCTTTCCTCCTTGGTGGGCTCTCTGTTCAGGAGTGAGAAGATATCTACGTACTCCCCTCGCCATATCTTTTCCCTAGTAGCCTGTGCCAAGTGATCACCCAATGGCAAGGAATACCCTGCCGTCGGCAAAGCCGAAAAGGGGGACAGCCGGCCTAGTAAAAGGGGCCTGAGCTAACCCAGCCACCCCCAGAACATTCCCCGCAGTGTAAGGACCAATGCCCACCCCATTGCCCAAGGTGGCAGTTGTTGTCGCCAGGTGGGCCGTAGACAGCGTGGCCCCCGCACCACCCGCGCGAGGCCAAGGCCATTGAAAGGCCCCCCCTATATTGGGAATGTGTGTGGATGTACTTGCTTGCACCGTATACTCACATGCTGCACCCCCGCGGGCCGCCCCCACCGGGGGTTCCGGCCCACTGAGGGCGTCGGAGCTCACGACCGACCTAGAGCTCATCACCGGGGCTTGACCCGCACCAGGTTGCTGGCTGGGGAGCTGCGAGGCAGTGGCCGAAGCCGCGCCACCCGCCTGCAGCAGCTCGACCCTCCCCGCCGGCTGTTGTCCTGCTGCCGACAGCACCTCAAAAGGAACCCCGAAGGGGGCGCCCGCCTGACTGGCCCGGGCCAAAGACGCCTCCAGGGCCGCAATGCGGGCCAGTAAGGTGTCCACGTTGACCATGGGCAAAGGGCCGGCCGGCCCGCCTGATCCAGGCACGGGTACAGGTCCCTGCACCCCGGGGCCCGTATATGGCCATTGGCCAGCACCGAAGCCCGGCAGAGCTGGTGGAGAAACCTGCCAAGGCAGGGGGCCGCCCCACCCCCCAAGGCTAGAGGGCCCAGGGAGAGGCTGCGGCCCAAAAGGAATAGGCCCGACGGAGTGGGCAGGAGGAGGAGCGGTGTCCACCGCTCGTGGGCCGCGGGCCGGAGCGCCATCCGCGCCCACACTCTGCTCGCCCACAGCGGGCCAAGGGGCAATAGACCCCATTCCGCCGGCCCCGGTCGGGGCTGGCAAAGGTGGCTGCTGAGGAGGCGGCACCACGGTCCTCCGACCTGGGTTGCGCCTCCTAACAGCGCGAGCTGAACTCGAAGCTGCCTTCTTCTTCGAAGGCATCTCCACCGAAGCAAAAAAGGGAAGCCGGCAAGGCAGAATCGCTACCAAAAGGCTTCCCGGTAAGCTAACGAGCGACGGAGACACAGGGGAAAAAACTTCTCCGCTCCGTCGCTGAGGTAAAATGGCAGCTCGGCTGCCTTGTGGCCACCCCTTTTATAAGGGAGCTGGCCACGCCCCTAACTACCCGGATTCTCTGTCCTGTGGGGGGGGGCCGCAAAGGGCGCGGCGGCCATTTTGGCGCCGCGCTTGCATTCTGATTCTTGCCTTTTATTTTCAGATATACTCATGTACTCTCTGAATCTGAATATGCATTGCTTGCCTAAAAAAATTGTCTGAATAAAACTTTGTTTTTCTTCACCCACTGGGTGTACAATGTCTCTGAGATCCTAAAAAGAACCTAAGCTCACCAGAACTTGCCAGTTTAAGTTGGCAACATAACCTTTCCCTTCTGTTAGGGGCATCCTGGGATTATGTAGTTTGTTCAAGGTTATACAAGCTGGTTCTACACACAAGAGGCACAATGGAGAATCAAACTCCCAACCTCTAGCTCCACAACCAAACCACTGAGCTATCCAACCAGTTAGTCATAGTTCCCAATGTTGGGCACATTGCCCCACTGGGGGGAAATTTGATTTTAAGGGGTGCAATTTGAGAATTAGTTGTTAGCAGTTAAGGGCCTTTTAGGCTTCCTCCATGTGAATAGGAATTCACTTTTTTAATAATAAGAATTAGTCATAGGGGAGTGGCATCAGGATTTTAGAGTTGCTTAGGTGGGTCATGGCCAAAAAAAGGTTTGGAACAACTGAGTTAAAGGAAAGGAGCTTCTTGTGAATACCATGTCTACCTGTCATGAACAAAAGTGGCTGTATTTTTGCCTATTTTCTTCTCTGGAGCACAGCATGGTAGAACATAGACTAAGAACTGTGATGCACCACTCTTTGTCTAAAATGAAAAGGCAATTTTCTGATCCTCTGCTGTGCAGTGAAAATAAATTTGCTCCTTATTGTTTCAGAAAAGCAATTTGCACAGCAGCAAAACCATATTTTCTGAGTCGCAATGGTCAATAATGGGGGAATCTCAAAGAGTTCCAAACTTTGGCTCAGATACAAAGTCAGCAGAGTATGGGATCCTTATCTAAAGCTTGTTCAATTCCCTTTAGGCTTAATTTGATGTCAATCAGAAAAAACCAATAAAGAGCAGTCAGTAGCTCAACATTTAACAGCTGCAGGAATCCAAGAACATGTTGAAAGAGCAAAATAATAATTCATCCTCTTGTGTTTCAGAGCCAGCTGAACTTTTATATTATGTTCCCCCTTTGTAATGACCTGAGGTCTCCATCAGATTCTAGATTCCTCATATAATAGTCCATTCTTAAATAATAAGTTACAATTAATAAATAGTTTTCAGAATGCACAGAATACTGTATATACTCAAGTATAAGCCGACCCGAATATAAGCTGAGTTACCTAATTTTGACCTGAAAACCCAGGAAAATAGATTGACCTTAGTATAAGCTGAGGGTGGGAAATGCAGCAGCTTTTAGTGATTTTCAATAATCGAAATACATGAAAATATCGTAAAATTAATTAAATTGTTGCCACATCTCAATCCAGCATGTTCTTGGGACCTTCGTGGTTATTGACCCAAGTATAAGCCGAGTCTCCTTTTGGGGCTCATTTTGGGGCTAAAAAACTTGGCTTATATTTGAGTATATATGGTATGTAATTGATAGTTTAAGCTATAGCTTGATGAACACATACAAGAAATCGTTCTAATACCACTATTTATACCACAGCACATGACAACTGGGACCTTTGTCACACTGGCTGAAATCCTATTTTTAGCACAGTAAATTGGACTAGAGTACACATTCCATTGATTCAAATGGGTTTACTCTAGTTGGGACTTGCTATACTAAAGTAAGTTGCAATGGAGAAGACCCATTTGAATTTATAGAACATACAGACAAGTTGACTTTCCAATTTCTCACTGATTCAAAGGGCCTATTTTAAATGAAACTTAATTCACTAAGCAAGATGTTTTCAGTCACTGGAAATTCTGCCTCTTTATCTTTATCATTGTTAAAAATATTTTGAACTAAATTACCCCAAATATGGGAATTGTCTGCCTAGCTCGTTGTTGTTTAGAATTCACTATATGCTGTTCAGGTACTCAGAGTTACAGAAATTCTCCAGTATGGAAGACAAAGTCCTTTCAAAATAATAATTGGAGATGCCAGGGAATGAACCATGAACCTTCCAAAAAACATGTGATGTTCCATGGAGCTATGTCTCCTAGTCCAATTACACTTATATACTGCCCTATAGTGCTTAGTGCACTCTCTGGACAGTTCACAAAGTAGTCATTTTACTGATCTCGAAAGTTTGCAAGTCTGAGTCAACTTTGATCCCTGACAGTAATGAACTCACAACCTCAGCAGTTTTGGCTGCAGTACAGCAGTTTAACCACTATACCACCAAGGCTCCACAATACATACCAATACACATGGTAGCTTGGAGAGATCACTTGACTCCTGCTGGACTACAGAGCTTTGTTAAATTCTCCATAAGCAAATACAAAATAACCAGCTAATCATTAACCAAGACACAACCAAACCATCTAAGGCTTAAAACTGATATGCATCCATGAAACAAAGTAGTAATGAGCTATCCTTTACTGATTTATTACTCTATGTCTTTGTGTATGGATTTATTCTGCATACTCACACATAAAATCATTTCTTGCAAAGGAGAGGAACAATTCTAGAATACAATAAAATATTCAGAACAAGACAAGTGATGATTTACAGCTCCACTACTTTGACAGCCAGAGAAACATTCTTTCTGAAATATGTCACTGTCTGCCAGATCTTACATCAGCTACAAATTTCTGAACTGCTGAAAAATGGGCTATCATCAGTTCCTTGATTACATTTGATATCACCAGGGTAAGGGAAATGAAGGAACTCACTGTATTATTCTTTACTCAGTAGTGCCTGGATTCCTGTTATCATTAATATTTATCCCTCTGTATAAGTATTTTGCAGCAGTGCATGTTATTTCTATGTGTGCTGTCATTGCAGGCGCACCCACCCAAATAAAGACTCAGACACCGGTATTGGATTAAAGGCATTGGGCCACTTTTATTGAATAATGCCCTAGTCCGAATTATCACTTTCCATTGGTATATCATCCAATTGTAATTCTTTAAGGCAAGCAGGCCGCAGTAGCACTGGTAAGGTTCCACCCTAAATACCAACGGAAATTGGCTACATGTATCAATTTGTATCAATTTGTTTGTTTACACAAACAAATTGTTGACCGGAGTCAATATACTATCTATTGACCCTACCCTATGACGTGTATCCGTTCCAATATCAAGGAGATTCAGGCTGTGAAGCTCCTGACATCACCCCTTTCATGGTTCGCCCTTGACCGGCCAATCCTGTTTCCCCTGTACCTATCTACACGTTGGCCAGTCAATTGCAAACCTGCCGGATACCTATGGGTCATAAATCTTTACCTTACCCAGTGCTACCCACCGAAAGTGACCAAAGTCAACTTACCCCGTATCTCAAACACTAGCAACAGTGTGGGATGGGCGAAAAAGCCAAGAACCAAAGGGCCAATGTAGGTTCAAGCAAAAATTCCCACCCGGCCACAAAGCGACCAGAAAATCACACTGTCCACTTGGGAGGGGGTGGAGGGGAAAAACTTCTCTGCTCCGTCGCTTCGCAAAATGGCAGCCGGGCTGCCTCGTGGCCACCCCTTTTATGGAGGGGTGGCCACACCCCCTAACTATCCCGGATGTCTGTGTCCGGGTGGGGGAGCCAGCAAAGAGCGCGACGGCCATTTTGGCACCACGCTTGCATTGCAGGCGCACCCACCCAAATAAAGACTCAGACACCGGTATTTGATTAAATGCATCGAGCCACTTTTATTGAATAATGCCCTAGTCCGAATTATCACTTTCACCAATTGTAATTCTTTAAGGCAAGCAGGCCGCAGTAGCACTGGTAAGGTTCCACCCTAAATGCCAATGGAAATTGGCTACATGTATCAATTTGTTTGTTTACACAAACAAATTGTTGACCGGAGTCAATATACTATCTATTGACCCCACCCTATGACATGTATCCGTTCCAATATCAAGGTGATTCAGGCTGTGAAGCTCCTGACATCACCCCTTTCATGGTTTGCCCTTGACCGGCCAATCCTGCTTCCCCTGTACCTATCTACGTGTTGGCCAGTCAATTGCGAACCTGCCGGATACCTATGGGTCATAAATCTTTACCTTACCCAGTGCTACCCGCCACACGGGGAGGCGTCCGTGATGACTCACCGCCCCCCCCCCCCCAGACCGTCAGCTCGGTCACCAGGCCTGCTTGCACATCCTCCAGAAAGAGGTCCATACCTCTGGTCGACAGGTGGACCCCATCTCCTGCATATAGGTCAAAATTTTGTAAACCTATCCCCGGATGTCGAATGGCTGTCCCCAAGCCATTGTCAACAAGGAACCGGGCAACAGCCCTGTTCACTGACCGCCGGGCACGGTCAAAACCACGGAGATCCATGCCTCCTCCATAACACTGTCTTGGCACGATGTCAGACCATAGCAACCGTGTGTACGGCCATAAATTATGTAAAAATGCCAGGTCGCTGCACACCGACATTTTTAAGGAAAGGCCAGTGATCTGTGCAAGATCATTGCCGCCGAGGTCCAGAATCAGGACATCAGGCGGTCCAGCATCCCTGATGGACATCAGGAATGGCAACAGTTCCCGCCATCTCATACCACGCATACCATACCAACGCATACCTGTGGCTGCACCCAGCCCGAGATGGGGTCCCCACTCTGTCACCGCAGCATATTCTGCCACCCAGTGCACGTAACTGTGGCCCACCAGCCATACTGCCACCGGTGTGCGTAGACACACAGGGTCTGTAAAAGAAGAAAAGGGAAGTAAGGACATAAATGGTACTCATACAGTGAGGGGACGTACATGTAATGAAAAACGCGTGGACCCCCACCTACCCATCCGACATATATCAGCCTCAGAGTACCCAAATGCAGCCGCAGTTGAAGCGGCACCTATCCTGAATGAATGGGTGCCGTAACGAGCCCCTGGGAGGCCGACACTGTGAAGTGCCATACCGGTTACCCTCCAAAACTGAAATTTGGTAAGGGGAGACCCATCCTGGTGGCAGAAAAATGGGCCAGGGTGCGTGCCACGCACTGCCAAAAATGCATGTAGGGCACCAACCAGACAGATGTCAGCAGACGTGCAACGTAGCAGTCTAACACCACTGCCTACTCTGTGCTGATCGCCCTTTGAGGAGCGAATCCTCAACTGGGCCCACTCCTGGTTGATAATGACATCGTCAAGTTCCAGTGCCATACGAGAGACGTCCCCCTTTGACTATGGGACCAGCTCACTAATTCGGAGCGCTCCAAAGAAAGCTACGGTGGTAGCTGCATGAAAAAGAGCCTCCTCATACCTATCGTAACACAGTCTATGCCAACCTCGGGCAAGGTGGGTAAGAACACCAGGGGAAACAGGGTAACATGTGTCCGGGGGGCGGCCACACTCACTTGTCAACCCTTCCAATACGTGGCGTATGCGGAAGTCATTCACGCAGTCAGTGAAGCCCCATGCCTTGGCCATGAATGCCAAGGCGGAAAGCCTGGCGGCTATGGTGCATGGGGCTAACCCCTGATTATGAAGGTACACCATATACTGCAAAATCTGGTCGACCGGTATTGGCCACATTTCGGGCAAGTGCCTTTGCACACAAAAGGTCCTAAATTGGAGGAGTGCATGCAGATACGCCTTACGCGTGCGAGGTGCCAAAGACATGCCAATCACCTGGTTCACCTCTCCTCGCCAAATGTCCAAATCTCGGCCGGGAGTGGAGAGGGAAGTTCCTCTGCGTCTGGAGCCAAGGCACGGAACCAGGAGATCTGCAGGCGGGATAAAGCATCAGCAGTATCATTATTAATGCCTGGCACATGTCTGGCCCTGAAGAGCACATTAAGGCGTAAGGACCTCAAAACAAATTGGTGAACTAAGGCCATGACTCTGGGGGATTTGGATATCTGGGCGTTGACAATGTGCACCACTGCAGCATTGTCACACCAAAAGTGAACTACCGAATTAGCCCACCTATCCCCCCCCCCCCCGAGCATTAGGGCCCCTAAAATGGGAAAGAACTCCAGAAACGTAAGATCGTGTAAGCGATCCGTGCCTTGCCATGTCTGAGGCCATTGACCATAGGTCCACCGTCCCTCAAAGTAAATTCCATGACCCAGGGAGCCAGAGGCATCTGACTGTACTTGAAAATGAGGGCTGACCATAAGCTCCGATCTCCAAAAGGAGACGCCATTAAAGTCCTGCAGGAATGTGAGCCAAACTGCCAGGTCTGCCCATAAACCCTTGGTCAGCCATACCCTATGGTGTCGTTTTGAAAGGCCCACCATTGCATCGCACAGACGCCTGGCAAATGCTATGCCTGGCGTCACTACCCTACAGGCAAAGTTGAGGTGACCATGAAGCACCTGTAACTCTTAGAGGGACACCTTATGCTTGGCAAGCATTGCCAAAATCGCGGCAGAGATCCGGGTCACCTTTTCCATAGGCAATCTGGATGTCTGAGCTACGGTGTTGATTTCAATTCCTAAAAAGGTAAGAGTGGTAGCTGGGCCCTCAGTCTTTTCAGGTGCTAGGGGGACGTCCAGTTCACACATAAGGGCCCGAAATGTGGTGAGCAGACAGGCACACGTGCCCGTAGCGTGTCCACCCCTGAACAAAAAATCGTCGAGGTAGTGGGCTACCGATCTGGACCCTGACCTACAAACAAAAGCCCAGTGGAGGAAGGTGCTAAATCGTTCAAAGGCCGAACATGATATGGAACAGCCGAAAGGCATGGCCTTGTCCACATAAAACTTACAAACATCCAAAGGTTTTGTTGTAAAACCTTGGAGCAATGCCCATTGAAGCCTCCAGCACCGAAATGCAGGCAAGGAGAGCATCCACAGTCTCTGACCCACCAGAATAAGGTGGGCCAGATGGGCCAGATGGCCCACAGGGCAATTGCTGAGGGATAAAACCATGTGGTAATCCCTGGCCAGAATGTGGCCATGCCCAGTAATCCGGCCCATGAGGGGCCGGAAGGACGGTGGGGTGGAAACCCGCACCTTGCCCGGTTGGGCCACTATGCCCCGAGCCGGGCAAAGAAGTAGTGGGGGTAAGAACCCCCAGGGACCAGGCCTGAGCCACCCCCGCCTGAGTCCTCAGACTGGGCTCGTTGGTGGCAGTGGGTACGACAACCCCGCCACCCCCCTGCGGGGGTGCTGTCTGAGCCCTCCGGCCCAGTGGCACCCCCAAAGAAGTGGAGGGGTTCGGCCGAGCCCCCCCCCCCTTTGGCGTGACCGAGTAGCCGCCTGCACCTTGTGCTTGGGCACCGTGGCTCAAGCGGTGCTGTTCAGAGGAATAGAAAACCTCCAATTCAAGATCGATCCAAGTGAGCCTCTTCAAAGAGGCGAAGGCAAAGAGGAAAGCGACGGAGCAAACTTCTCCGCTCCGTCGCTTCGCAAAATGGCAGCCGGGCTGCCTCGTGGCCACCCCTTTTATGAAGGGGTGGCCACGCCCCCTAACTATCCCGGATGTCTGCATCCGGGTGGGGGTGGCCTGCAAAGAGCGCAGTGGCCATTTTGGCGCCGCGCTTGCATTGTTGTCATGCCAGAAACATACAAGGAAATAATCTCTAGTTTCTTCTAATGGACTTTTTTGTTTGTACGTTGAAAATACTAAAATGTAAAAAAGGAAACAGAACAGTATTTGTTTTCCAATCAGGACTAACAGAAGAATGACATGAAGCTTGTAAAAGTATTCTCAAAAACTTCTTAAACATTTTTAATGCTTCTAATGTTTCTAATAAAGTAACCTTTGAAGGTCACTTATTCATTACAACAAAAATTAACTTTGTAACTAAAAGCCACAATATTCTTGAAACATAGCTTAGTTATACCCTTGCTATAAATATGGTTAACTAAATTGTCATAACTATTTTCTTCCAAGATCCAGGCTATCACAAGCAAAGGACTGAGAAGACAGAGCTTTTGTAAAGGTAGGAAGAAAATTCAAAGGCTTCAAAGGAACAAAATTTGTGAACAGCCAATTGAGAAAGAGATGATGTTGATTTGCATACACCTAAGAAATCAGACAAAAATGTCCCAGAGTTTTAATATTCCACACATCTTGTTTTACAACAAAATACCTTGCTTTTGTTGTAAAACCTTGGATAGCCAGACTTTAAGACAATGTGAATGGTGCTTGTCATTCATCAGAACTCATCCTGTAAGCACAGATGAAATGGATTCAGAAATGAGGAAACATGAAATTTACTATGGGATGAGATTCAGCTTGCTATCCCTTTACCTCAGGCTCTAGGAAGTAGGGATAGAGTTTCAAAAAAAAAAGTTGCAAGACTTTGCAGGCGCACCCCCCAAAGAAAGACTCAGACACCGGTATATGGATAAAGGCATTGGGCCACTTTTATTGAATAATGCCCTAGTCCGAATTATAACTTTCAATTGGTGTAATCATCCAATTGTAATTCTTTAAGGCAAGCAGGCTGCAGTAACACTGGTAAGGTTCCACCCAAAATGCCAATGGCAATTGGCTACATGTAACTATTTGTATCAATTTGTTTATTGACACAAACAAATTGTTGACCGGAGTCAATAAACTATCTACTGACCCCACCCTATGACGTGTATCCGTTAAATCTCAAGGTGATGCAGGCTGTTAAGCTCCTGCCATCACCCCTTGCCTGGTTCGTCGTTGACTGGCCAAAGCTATTACCCCTGTACCTGTCTAAGTGTTGGCCAGTCAATTGCGAACCTGCCGGATACCTCTGGGTCATAAATCTTTACCTTACCAGTGCTACCTGCCAAAGTGACCAAAGTCAACTAACCCCTTTGCTCAAACACTAGCAACAGTGTGGGATGGGCAAAAAAGCCAGAACCAAGGTGCCAATTGTAGGTTTGGGCCAAAAATTCCCACCCGGCCCCGAAGCGACCAAAAATTCACACTGTTCACTTTGGAGGGGGTGGAGGGGAAAACTTCTCCTCTCCGTTGCAATTCTAAAATGGCAGCTCGGCTGCCTTATTGCCACCACTTTTATAGAGGGGTGGCCACGCCCCCTAACTCACCCCGATGTCTGAGTCCGGGGGGGTGCAAAGAGCGTGGCGGCCATTTTGGCACCGTGCTTTCATTGCAGGCGCACCCCCCAAAGAAAGACTCAGACACCGGTATTGGATTAAAGGCATCAGGCCACTTTTATTGAATAATGCCCTAGTCCGAATTATCACTTTCAATTGGTGTATAATCCAATTGTAATTCTTTAAGGCAATCAGGCCGCTGTAGCACTGGTAAGGTTCCACCCTAAATGCCAATGGAAATTGGCTACATATATCAATTTGTATCAATTTGTTTGTTGACACAAACAAATTGTTGACCGGAGTCAATATACTATCTACTGACCCACCCTATGACGTGTATCCGTTAAATCTCAAGGTGATGCAGGCTGTTAAGCTCCTGCCATCACCCCTTGTCTGGTTCGTCATTGACCGGCCAAAGCTATTATCCCTGTACCTGTCTAAGTGTTGGCCAGTCAATTGCGAACCTGCCGGATACCTCTGGGTCATAAATCTTTACCTTACCAGTGCTACCCGCCACACAGGGAGGCGTCCATGATGACTCACCCCCCCCCCCCAGACCGTCAGCTCGGTCGCCAGGCCTGCTTGCACCACACCCAGAAAGAGGTACATACCTCCAGCCGACAGGTGGACCCCATCTCCTGCCTACCGGCAAAAAAATTTGTAAGCCTATCCGCAGGTGTCCAATGGCTGTCTCCCAGCCATGCTCAGCAAGGGACCGAGCAACAGCCCTGTCCACTGATTGCCGGAACAGTCCGAACCATGGAGATCCACATCTCTCCTAAATTGGTGTCTCGGCACGATGTTAGACCATAGCGACCGTGTGTAAGCCATACATGATATAAAATGCCAGGTCACTGCCCCTCGACAGTTTAGGAATAGCAGTGATCCGTATAAGATCATTGCCGCCGAGGTGCCTAATAAGAACATCGGGCGGTCCAGCATCCCTGACGGACATCAGGAATGGCCACAGTTCCCACCCCCTTGTGCTGTGCATACCATCGTATACGTGCGGATGCACACAGCCCAAGTTGGGGTCCACTCTCTGTCGCCGCAGCATATACTGCTGCCCAGTGTACATAGCTGCGGCCCACCAGCCCCACTGCCACCATTGTGCAGAGACACACAGGGTCTGTAAAAGAGAAGAAGAGGTGAAGGATATAACTAGGTACTCATACAGTGAGGGGACATACATATAAGAAATTACGCATACACATATATCCGCCTCCGAGTACCCCAAACGTAGCCGTGATCAACGCGACGCCTATCCTAAATAAATGGGTGCCAAAACGGGCCTCACACCGCGAAGCATGGCACCGGTCACCCTCAGTAACTTTACTTTGGTAAGGGTAGACCCATCCTGGTGGCAGAAAAACAGGCTGGGGCGCGCAGCAGGCACTGCCGAAAATTCATGTAGGGCACCAACCGGACAGATGTCTCCAATGAAACTTCGTAGCAGTCTAACTCCACTGCCTACGCGGTGCTGAACAACCTTTGAGGACCGTATCCCCAAGTGAGCCCACTCATGTGTGACATAGACATCGTCGAGTTCCAGTGCCCTACGAGACACATCCGCCTTACACAGATGGTACCAACTCTGGCACCCACTCACTGATGCGGAGCGCTCCAAAAAGGCTACCGTGGTAGCTGCGTGACCAAGAGCCACTTCACACCTATCCAAACATAAGTCATGCCAGCCTCGTGCAAGGTGGGTCAGAAACTCTGGCGAACTGGGGTGACGCGTGTCCGGGTGGCGTGTCCACCTCTCCAAAACACGACGCATGCGGAAGTAACTCACGCAGTCATTGAAACACCCCCCCCCCCCACGTTGGTCATAAATGCCAGTGCCGAAAGCCTGAAGGCTATAGTACGGGGGGCCAAAGCCTGACTGCGAAGATAAACATGCATTGTATAACCTGGTCCACTGATATTGACCACCCTTGAGGTAACTATAGTTACTTGCAAAAAGTTCTAAATCGCATGAAAGCATGTTGATAAGCCTTACGCGTGCGAGGTGCCAATGACATGCCTGGTTCACCTCTCCTCGCCAAACGTCCAAATATCGGCCGGGAGTGGCGAGTGGAATTCCTCTGCTTCCGGAGCAAGGCACGGAACCGGGGGATCTGCAGGCGGGATAAAACATCAGCAATATCGTTATTAATACGTGGAACATGTCTGGCCCTGAACAGCACATTTAGGTGTAGGCTTCTCAAAAAGAATTGACAAACCAATGCCATGACCCTGGGGGATTTGCACGTCTGGGTGTTGACAATGTGCACCACTGCCGCATTGTCACACCAAAAATGGACCACTGAGTTGGCCCACTCATTGCCCCATAGCATCAGTGCTCCCCAAATTGGGAAGAAACTCAAGGAAGGTAAGATCGCGGAGGCGATCCGTGCCATGCCATGAGTGATGCCCTCGGGCGTAAGTCCACCTATCCTCAGAATAAACCCCCATAATCCAGGGAGCCGGAGGCATCCGACCGTACTTGAAATCTAGGGCAGACCATAAGGCCTGATCTCCAGGAAGAGACCCTGTTAAAACCCTGGAGGAATTTGAGCCAGACCGCAAGGTCCGCCCGTATGCTCCTGATCAGCCGGACCCTGTCGTGACGTTTAACAGGCCAGCCATGGCATCACACAGGCGCCTGGCCAATGCTCTGCCGGGTGTAACCACCCTGCAGGCAAAGTTAAGGTGGCCATGAAGTAGCTGCAGCTCACGAGGGAACACTTTATGTTTGGCAATCAATGCCAAAATCGCCACAGAGATCCGAGCCACCTTATCCATGGGTAACCCGGATGCCTGTGCGACAGAGTCAATTCCAATGCCTATAAATGTGAGCTTAATAGCTGGGCCCTCGGTCTATTCAGGCGCTAAGGGGACACCTGGTTCCCACATGAGTGTCTGAAATGTAGTGAGGAGACGCATGCACGTGTCCAAGCCCCGTTCACCCCCGAACCAAAAGTCATTGAGGTAATGGGCTAGAGACCGGGACCCCGACCTGTGAGCAAAGGCCCACTGAATTAAAGTACCAAATCGTTCGAATGCCGAACATGAAATAGAGAAGTCAAAAGGCATGGCCTTATCTAAGTAAAATTCCCCTTGGAACCTAAAACCCAATAGCTCAAAATACCTTGGGTGCACTGGCAGTAATCAGAAAGCCGAGTGCATATCACACTGTGCCAGGAAAGCACCAGGACCGCATGAGCGTACCACTGATAGGGGCTGAACAAACAACGTTTACCTGACTGAAAAAGGTCAGCAGGAATGGCATCACTGACCGAAGAACCCGCAGGGTAAGCTAAATGGAGGATTAGATGACATTCACCCTGGTTCTACTTCGGTACTAGCCCCATAGGGGAGACCTTCAAATTATGAAAGGTGGTTCCAAGAAGGGGCCCGCTACTCTCATAGCCTCAACTTCCTTAGCTGTGCTCAGTGCAGCAACCTCCTCGTTACCTTTCAAGGGAACTAAATTACTAGCATCTTGGCGCCCCTAACACCCCCGAATGGAATACAAAAGCCCCATTGGAAACCCTCCAGCAGGTACCTCGCATCATCCCTTCTTGGATAAGCTGAGAGCCATCGCTCCAGCATGAGTACACTAATTGGGGAGGGGGGCTTTGACATGGCTAGTTCCGTCAGACGGAGCTCTGATCACCCCCTGTGCACCCCTACCTCTGCCCCGTAACCCACCAACCCGCGGGCACGCGGAGGCGGCGCAGGGACCAGCGCAAAAGGGGACACTCGTGTCGATAACGACACTGGCGCTTAGTACACACGTCGCTAGCTGAGCAGGTCCAACACAGCAGGCGGGCTGGAACCCCCTGCCCCACCAGTTAGCGTGGAGCCTGTGTTGCAGCAGCCCGCTGCACAGCATGACCACAATGGTACCTATCACCAGGCGCCAGTCACGTGGGAGTCATGTATGAGAGCAACAATTGCTGACAGGGCTCATCCCACCTCATCTCAGGATGTAGGGCCACCCTCATCCAAATTCCTCATCGTAAGCCAACTACGATGGGTCCATGAAATCAACCATCGCCCTGTAAATATTATCAAGGGATTGAACCATTGGGATAGCCCAATCAGGCCGGGCCCTGAGGCATACCACCATATATATAAGGTATGCCGGCAACCAGTTGGCCTAGGTGCGCGGTGGCTTACGACGACAGGACAGCTCTTTATCTCAGTCATCCTGTCCCTCTCTCTCTTCCTCAGTGGGCTCATGGTTCAATAGGGAGAATACCGTATATCCACGTACTCCCCTCACCAGATCTTATCCCTCGTGACCTGTGACAAATGATCACCCAGGGGCAAGGAATAACCAGCTGTCAGCAAAGCCATCGTCGGCACCTTCTGTATAGAGGGCATATGCAGCGGGACCTGGACAGCCCCTGCGATGCTCGGCACTGCCCGAGGGGCGGACACCCCCGCCCTTAACAAGGGACCATTTAGAAACCATGGGATACTGGGATAGGATGGTAACTGATGCCCGCTCGCATCAACTTGACGAGGCCAGGGCCATTGAACCCCACCACTGTAAGTGGGCTGTGGTGTTGGTGCACTAAATTGAACCTGATACTCACTAGGTGCACCCCCGTGAGCCGCCCCCACCGGGGGTTCCGGCCCACGGCGGGCGTCGGAACTCGCGACAGGAATCGAGCTCTGGGACCAACCCTGACTGCTCCCAGCCTGGACACCAGGTCGAACGGGGAGCTGCAAGACACCAGCTGGGGCCGGCCGGACCATCTCAAGTAGCTCGACCCGGTTGGCCGTCCACTGAAGCGTTGCGGCGGGCAAGGTAGCCGGGGCCGACGGAGGGGCCCCTGTTGAAGAAAGAGTAGCGCCCCCCTCCGAAGGAGGCTGTGCAATGCCCAAGGATCCTTCCAGCAGTGCCATCTGTACTAACAGAGCATCCACTGCCCCAGAGCCCCCAGTATAAAGCGGGCCGGGTGGGCCGGACGGCCCACTAGTCAGTTGAGGAAAATGCAACCCAAAAAGGGGAGCCAGGGCCAGAGTAGGGCCATGCCCAGAACTAAGGCCCATGGGGGGCCGGAGGATCTGTGGGGCGGACACCCGCACCAGGCCCCCTGGGCCAGCCTGTCCCGGGCCCTGCAAAGGCACACTCAGGGCCGAAGCCCCGAAGGGGCCAGCCTGCACCTGACCAGCTACGAAGCTGGCACCCAGCTGCCAAGTGGTAGCCTGACAGGCCCCACTGGTACCAGTGGGCAAGGGTCTATTACTGCCCTGCCATGGGGGCGCAGCCCTGGTCCTCCAACCCAAAGACTGGCCCCCATCCGATGCCGGGCCAGGAAAAGCTCTTCCCCTCGGCCGAGGCTTCAGTGCCGGGGCCTTTCGCTTGGGAGGCATTCTCCCTAAAAGAATAAGAATCGCTGAAGAATCCCTATCCAGGGATCGAGCTCCTGCGTGTAAGTACTGCAGTAGCCAAGAGGCAATCCTAAAAAAGGCACCGGGTACTCGGAGTTCTCTTTTCCCAGCCGGGAATCGAATGCGCAGAGCTCTGCAAGGCTCTATAGCCGACTAAAGAGAGAACGCGACGGAGAAAACTTCTCCTCTCCGTCGCAATTCTAAAATGGCAGCTCGGCTGCCTCGTGGCCACCCCTTTTATAGAGGGGTGGCCATGCCCCCTAACTCACCTGGATGTCTGAGTCCGGGTGGGGGGGCCCGCAAAGAGCGCGGTGGCCATTTTGGCGCCACGCTTTCATTGTCACTAGAATCTGGATGATCATATGCACTTCATGGCAGTAAAGTGGCATCATGTAGATTTGGACCAAAGTCACGAAGAGTGTATGTGCTATTGAGTGCTGAGTACAATTTAATTCAGTGAGTGTTGTAAAAAAAAACTGCTCTAGCACTGCTCTTCTTTCATCACACACACACCCTTTTGGGGGAGATGTGTCATACCAGTTCATAATACAAACCAACCTTCAACTTCAAATAGAATTCTGTTCTTTTACATTAATAACTTCTCTTATGAAAGAAGGGGTTCTGAGATACAGTGGTCGGGGGGGGGACAGAAACAATTAGAAGGTTTTTCCTAGTTATTGGGATTTCTTTTTCCTCCTCTCTTTGGTGACTTGAATAGTGTGGGTTAAAGCAACTCATATCTCTTGCCAGGCCTAAAGATTACATTGCTCATACATGCTTGGTTTCATACAGAAGCCCAATCTTTCTTCTAGGTATTATACAGCTGACTCACTATGAGATTTTTAATTAATATAATAATTCTTACTCCATGAATTTAGACAATCAGTCTACAGTTACCTTCGATATAACACGGACAATATTGCTTTTAGAAGAAATATAATTCTCCAGATCCATTCTTTTTAAAAGTATATTAGCTTCTGTCTTTACTTTTTATGGACCTAACAAACCATTACATCTCCTACTTAGGAGAAAACAAGGAAAGCTAGAATAGCTTAGAATATTATGAAACCTAACCATCTGTTTCCTTTGTATTTTTGGAGTCATATATAGCTATCAGTGCTGTTATGCCTGCCAAACTGTTTGAGAACATTCTTTAAAACAGCATTAAGCCATGTAGTTTTACCAAAAAGTTCAGAGAGAAAAAGGTCCTCTTTTTAGATTCCAGGTCCCAGAAACACTCGGCCAGAATGTTTTCCAGACTTTGCATCTGTAAGCATAATTCACCTCCCCAACTCTTACCAGCTAACCTTATTGCTGGGTGTCAGATCCCTCATCTTCAAGTGCTAAACAGATAGTACCAGTACCACCTAAATGGGTCTAATGGTAGACTTGTGGAAATATGTAATCCAGCTTGTATTGGATGCATTATACCCTTATTGGCTACTCTCTTTGTGATTGTTTGATTCAATGACTGAAATCCTGTTGCTTAGGATATCAAGCAACACAACAGTGGTGATTTGGTAAGTCAAATCCAGCTGTGACTCTTTAAGCTAAAATAAGCAGCAACTAAAGTAGGTCCATTTGAATCAATTGAACTTATAAAAAAGTTGAGTTACCAAATCACTACTTAGTCAATGGGCCTACTCTAATGCCAATTACTGTGCTAGGCAACAGGGTTTCAGTTAATGTATATACATGAATCCATAAAGTTCATAAAGTTTCCTCTAATTAGAGGCAAATAGTTATTGTTAGTTGTTGTTCATTCGCATAGTTGAGTCCAACCCTTTGCAACCCCATGGACCACTGCATGCCAGGCTCCCCTATCTTCTACCATCCTCTGCAGCCTGCTCAGCTCTACACCCATTGCATCAACAATGTCATCTAGCCACCTCATCCTCTGCTGCCCCCTTTTCCTTTTGCTCTCAATCTTTCCTAGCATCAGGCCTTCTCAAGTGAGTCCTCACTGCTCATTTGGTGTCCAAAGTACTTTAGCTTCATCTTCATATTTGTCCTTCCAAGGAGCATTCAGGGTTGATTTCTTTCAGGGTCAACATAGTTGGTGTCCAGGGTATAGTACTCTCAAAATTCTGCTCCAGCACCACATCTCAAAGGCATCTATTCTTCTGCGCTCAGCTTTCCTTATGGTCCAGCTCTCACAACCATACATTACTACTGAGAATACCATTGCTTTGACTATGTGGACTTTTGTTTGCAGGGTGATGTCTCTATTTTTTATTATGTTCCCTAGGTTTCTCATAGCTTGCCTCCCAAGGAATTAATCATATTTTTATTTCATGGTTGCATTCACCATCTGCAGTGATCTTGGATCCTAAGAAGGTAAAGTCTGTCACTGCTTCCATTTGCAGGCGCACCCCCCCAATAATGGACTCAGACACAAATGAAAGTGGATAACGGCATTGGGCCACATTTATTGATTCATGCCCTAGTCCGAATTATAAATTTCTATTGGTAAAACGACCAATCATAATTCTTAAGGCAAGCAGGCCGAAGTAACACTGGTAAGGTACCACCCAAAATTGCCAACAGCAATTGTTACAATGTATCTATTTGTATCAATTTGTTTGTTGACAACAAACAAATTGTTGACCGTAGTCAATATCTACCTAATGACCCCACCCTCTGATGTGTATCCGTAAAATCAGGGGGTGATTCCAGCTGTCTAGTGGTAACCATCACCCCCTCGCCTGGTTCGTCGTTGACCGGACAACGTTTAAACAACTTATGCCTATCTAGTGTTGTCCAGTCAATTGCGAACCTGCCGGATACCTGTGGGTCATAAATGTTTACCTTACCAGTGCTACCCGCCCATGTGACCAAGTCAACAGCAGCACAGAACAAACCCCTATATCAAACCATAGCAACAGTGTGGGATGGGCAAAAAAGCCAGGACACAAGGGCCAATTGCGAGTCCCAGCCAAAAATTCCCACCCGGCCCCGAAGCGACCAAAAAATCACACTGTTAACTAGGGAGGGGGTGGAGGGGAAAAACTTCTCCGCTCCGTTGCTTCGCCAAAATGGCAGCACGGCTGCCTCGTGGCCAGCCCTTTTATTAGGGTGCTGGCCACGCCCCTAACTACCCGGATGGCTTCGTCCGGTGGGGGGGCCCCGCAAAGAGCGTGGTGGCCATTTTGGCGCCACGCTTCCATTGCAGGCGCACCCCCCCAATAATGGACTCAGACACAAATGAAAGTGGATAACGGCATTGGGCCACATTTATTGATTCATGCCCTAGTCCGAATTATAAATTTCTATTGGTAAAATGACCAATCATAATTCTTAAGGCAAGCAGGCCGAAGTAACACTGGTAAGGTACCACCCAAAATTGCCAACGACAATTGTTACAATGTATCTATTTGTATCAATTTGTTTGTTGACAACAAACAAATTGTTGACCGTAGTCAATATCTACCTAATGACCCCACCCTCTGACGTATATCCGTAAAATCAGGGGGTGATTCCAGCTGTCTAGTGGTAACCATCACCCCCTCGCCTGGTTCGTCGTTGACCGCACAACGTTTAAACAACTTATGCCTATCTAGTGTTGTCCAGTCAATTGCGAACCTGCCGGATACCTGTGGGTCATAAATGTTTACCTTACCAGTGCTACCCGCCACCCGGAGAGGCTTCAATAAAGGCTCGACGCCCCCCCCCCAAGACCGTCAGCTCGGTCGACAGGCCTGCTCGCCAATCACTCAGCAGGAGGTCCATACCTCCTCGCGACAGATGGACCCCATCCCCTGCGTAAAGCCCATAATTTTGCAGACTAATGGCTGGATGAGGACTGACCCGCCCCCAGCCCTTGGTCGAAAGGAATCGGGCCACCGCCCTGTTCACCATGCGCCTAGCGCGGTCCAAGGCCTGGAGGTCAAGGCCTCCCCTATAAGCGTGCCGTGGGACCATATCTGACCAAACAAGGGTTGTGGCGGGCCATACGTAATGTAAGTAGGCGAGGTCACTGCAAATCGCATGCTTCAGCGATAAGCCAGTGACCTGTCCCAGATCATTACCCCCAAGATGTATGATCAGGATGTCGGGCGGGTCAGCGTTCCTTGCTGAAAAAAGGAATGGCAAGAGCTCCCGCCACAACATACCGGGCTTACCGTACCATGTGAGACTTGCGTACGCACCGAGTCCCAGTCGGGGTCCCCAATCTGTCGCCGCAGCGTAACGCGCTGCCCTGTGCACGTAGCTATGGCCCACCAGCCATACTATCACCGGTGTGATACGACACCCAGGGTCTGTCAAGGAAAAAACAGCGAAGGAAGAGATATGTGGTGACTAAAAAATGGTACTCACGGTGGGAGTGGGCGAACATAAAACTGGAAACACTGCGAGCCCCACCTCCCCATGCTGCGTATGTCAGCCCCGGAGTACCCATAAGCAGCCGCAGTAGAGGCCGCCCCAATTCCAAAAGAGTGGGTGCCGTAACGGGCCCCAGGGAGGCCCACCCTAGCCAGTGCCTTCCCAGTCACCTTCCAAAATTGAAATTTAGTAAGGGGAGACCCATCTTGGTGACAGAAAAACGGGCCATGGTGCGTGCCACGCAGTGCAAGGAACTCCTGTAGGGCACCAACCGGACAGATGTCTGCCAAGGAACATCGTAGCAGTCTTACACCACTGCCTACGCCATGCTGATCTGTTTTAGAGGAGCGTATCCTCAACTGAGCCCAATCATTGCAAACATAGACATCTTCGAGTTCCAGTGCCCTACGACTTGCATCCACCTTAGTCAGCATCACAAGCTCGCTGATGCGGAGCGCTCCAAAAAAGGCCACCGTTGTAGCCGCATGAAACAGGGCTGCCTCATACCTATCGAAACATAGGTCATGCCAGCCCCGTGCCAGTTGGGTAAGGACCCCCGGGGAAATTGGGTGGCGGTCGTCCAGGCTACGCCCACGTTCCCGCACCCACCCCTCCAAAACGTGTCTCACACGGAAATCAGCGGTACTGTCCGCATGACCTCCCACCTTGGCCATAAAAGCCAGCGCTGATAGCCTAGATGCTATGGTGCGTGGTGCCAGGCCCTGGGCGTGCAGGTAAACCATGAAACGAAGGAGGTGGGCCACTGGGATCGGCCAGGTATCTGGCAATCGAGATTGGGTACAAAAAGTCTGAAAGGAAACCCACGCGTGGTGATACGCCTTACGCGTGCGTGGCGCCAGAGACATGCCGATCGCCCGGTTCACCTCTCCTTGCCAAAGGTCCATATCTCCTCCGGGAGTGGCGAGGGAAATTCCTCCGCATCCGGGGCCAAGGCACGGAACCGGGAGATCTGCAGGTGGGACAAAGCATCAGCAATATCATTACTCACCCCCGGGACATGCCTGGCCCTGAACAGTACATTGAGGCGCAGGCTGTGCAATACAAACTGGCGCACGAGGTCCATGACCCTGGGAGATTTAGATGTCTGTGAATTGACAATGTGGACAACGGCCGCATTGTCACACCAGAAATGCACCACAGAGTTGGCCCACTCCTCACCCCATAGCATCAAGGCCCCCAGTATGGGAAAAAATTCCAAATATGTGGGATCCCTCAGGCGACCCGTGCCTGACCAGGCTGGTGGCCATCCACCATATGCCCACTTCCCATTGAAGTACATCCCATAACCAAGGGATCCCGAGGCATCAGACTGAATCTGAAATTGGGGTGAGGCCAGGAGATCTGACCTCCAAAATGAGACCCCATTAAACTCCCTCAAGAACTGGAGCCATATGTGCATATCTGCCCTGATGCCCCGTGTCAATCTGGTCCTATGATGGGGCCTGGATAAGCCTGACATGGCGTCGCACAAGCGCCGAGCAAATGCCCTGCCAGGTGCGACCACCCTGCAAGCGAAATTAAGGTGTCCATGTAGCACCTGCAGTTCCCGAAGGGATGCCTTGCGCTTAGCCAGCAAGTCCGATATAAGGGCCACTATTCTTGACACCTTGTCTTCCGGCAACCTAGACGCCTGCGCTACCGTGTCAATCTCCACCCCCAGGAATACTAACTTATTAGACGGGCCTTCGGTCTTTTCGGGCGCTAAAGGGACACCGAGTTCCTGCATTAGCGTCTGAAATGTGTTGAGGAGACGTGTGCACGTGTCCCAGCCCCGTTCACCCCCGAACAAAAAGTCATCCAGGTAATGGGCTACAGACCGAGACCCTGACCTAGGGACAAATGCCCACTGCAGGAATGTACTGAAACGCTCGAAAGCCGAGCAGGATATGGAACAGCCGAATGGCATGGCTTTGTCAAAATAATATTCACCCCGGAATTTGAAACCCAGCAACTCAAAGTCACCCGGGTGCACTGGCAGGAGGCGAAAAGCCGACTTAATGTCACACCGGGCCACATGAGCGCACCATGCGCAATGCCTGGTCGAATGATGTATACCTGACAGAACAAAGGTCCTCAGGGATAGCATCATTGACCGAATGACCGGCTGGGTAGGACAAGTGTTGAATCAGGCGGAACTCGCCCGGGGACTTCTTGGGCACTAGTCCTAGAGGAGACACTTTAAGGTTGGGGAAAGGGGGCGCGGGGAAAGGGCCAGCGACCCTGCCTGCAGCGACCTCCTTATTAATGCTGGTGGCAGCCACCTCCTCCCGTCCTCTAAGTGACAAAAGGCTGGGTGCATCCTGCGGTGACCTATCCCCCGTGAAAGGAATACGGAAACCCAGTTGAAAACCCTGAAGGAGGTACACAGCGTCTGCTTTCTTCGGGTACAATGCGAGCCAACGCTCCAGCATATCAACATTAATTGGGGAGGGTGCCTTTCGGTGAACCCACTCCTTCCGTGGGAGTCCTGCCTGCCCCTTGTCCGCCCCTTCCCCTGCCCCTGTATCCTCCCGGCCTGCGGCAGGCGGAGGCAGCATGGGGGCCAGAACAAGCGGGGCACTCGTGCTTGTACTTGCAATTTTTTCTGTTGCAAGAACCATTGGACGAGAAGGTCCAGCACAGCAGGCGGGCTGGAACCCCCTGCCCCGCCACTTGGCGGGGAGCCTGTACTGAGGCCGCTCGTTGGACCGCAAGTCCACAATGGTATCTCTCCCCAGGCGCCGGGCGCGTGGGGGTCATATACAGAAGCCACAGCTTCTGGCAGGGCTCATCCCACCTCATCTCTGGGTGCAGTGGAATCCTCATGCGGAATTCTTCGTCGTAAGCCAGCCACGACGGACCCGGGAAGTCAACCATGGCCCGGTAGATGTTGTCCAGATACTGGACCGTAGGGATGGCCAAATCCGGCCTAGCCTTGAGGTAAACGGCCATGTAAATCAGGTACGCTGGCAACCAATTTGCCCACATGCGTGGCGGCTTACGACGACGTGCCTGCTCCTTATCCTTCTCGTCCAGCCCTTCCCTCTCCTCCTTGGTCGGCTCCCTATTAAGAAGGGAGAAGATATCTACATACTCTCCCCTCCAGATCTTTTCCCTGGTGGACTGGGCCAGATGGTCCCCCAGGGGCAAGGAATACCCTGCCGTTGGCAGTGCCGACACCGGCACAGAGGGAACTGCGGGCAAAGCAAAGGGGGCCTGTACCAGCCCGGGGATCCCCAACACATTCCCCACCACACAGGGGGCGCCACCCGGGCCCGGGCCCTGTGTAAGGGGTGAAGTCGCCGGGTGGGCCGGGGGCAATTGGACCGCCGGACCACCCGTGCGAGGCCATGGCCATTGGAAAGCCCCCCCCCCAAGGAAGTCAGTTGTGTGGGTGCACTGGCTTGAACTGCATACTCACCCGATGCACCCCCACGGGCCGCCCCCACTGGGGGTTCCGGCCCGCTGGGGGCGTCGGAGCTCACGACCGAAGCTGAGCTCGTCGACGGGGCCAGACCCACACCAGACTGCTGCACCTGTTGAGTGGGGAGCCGCGAGGCAGTGGCCGCCACCGGCCCGCGCGCCTCAGGCGGCTCAACCCTACCCATCGCCGGCCGCTGCTCGGCAGCTAAAGGGGGCACCTGGAATCCTAAAGGCACCCCTGTTTGATTGGCCCTCGCCAAGGATGCTTCAAGGGCCGCAACGCGGGCCAGAAGGGCCTCCACGTTGACCAATGCACCAGCCCCAACAGGGGGCGAATGGGCAATCGGCCCATAATTAAAGGGTACCTGTCCAGGCCCCTGAGTCCCGGGGGCCAGATAAGGCCAAGAGCCCATGCCCGGCCCCTGTGAAGCCGAGGGCACACCCTGCAGAGGCAGGGAACCCAACCACCCCCGTGGCTCACTTCCCCCATGGGGAACTGTGCACCCGGGCAAGAGGGCCCAGCCGCACGGACCCCGGCGGGGGCACTAGGCATCGGTTGCGGGCCAAGGGCCGAGGCCCCATCCGGGGCAACCTGCCCGCACCGCGGATTGGGCCAAGGGGCCACCGATCCCATCCCACCGGTCCCGGTGGGCTCCGTTAAGGGTGGCTGCTGGGCGGGCACAGTCGCGGTCTTCCGACCCGGCTGGCGCCTCCGCGCCGATCGAGCCACGTTAGCGGCTGCCTTCTGCTTCGAGGGCATAGCCAAGCCAGCTAGGAAGCCTACGGAGAGAAAAAAAGCTGCCCAAAAAGGCTTCCCCTGAAAGGACACGAGTGACGGAGTTAAGAGGGAAAAACTTCTCCGCTCCGTCGCTTCGCCAAAATGGCAGCACGGCTGCCTCGTGGCCAGCCCTTTTATTAGGGTGCTGGCCACGCCCCTAACTACCCGGATGGCTTCGTCCGGTGGGGGGGCCCCGCAAAGAGCGCAGCGGCCATTTTGGCGCCACGCTTCCATTCTTCCTCTTCTATTTGCCAGGGAGTGATAGGGCCGGTTGCCATTACAGGTATCTTAGTTTTTTTGATGTTCTTTAGGTCTTCTTCACTTTCTGCCATTAGGGTAATTTCTTCTGCATATCTCAGGTTGTTGATATTTCTCCCAGCAATTTTAATTCCAGCTTGTGATTCATCAAGTCCTGCATTGCACATTATTATTGTTGGTGAAGGGAAACTAAGATCCAGGTGTCTGTTTGAAGCAAAAGCTGAAGCATAAATTAATCAGATAATGCTTCAATCACCACTGATGTTAGTACAATGGTTCACTAATGATTAACATAATTCAATATCTCTGTGATTGTGTTTACTTCAGAACAGGCTGGGTAAAAGGGAAGCCAAAGAAGGTATCTACCTGATGGACACTGAAAGCCGATTAGGAGGCTTGAACGGCTGCTCTATAGGGAAAATTTTAAGACAGTTGAAAAGGAAGCAAAAGTTAAGAACATTCACAGTTCAAACAGATCATTTTGGCATGGAAAATTGATGACAGATTTAAATGAAAGGCAGTTCTAAAGTGTCTAATTAATAATAATCACGAGTTTCCATTAATAATAAGAACTTAGTTTTGAGTAAAATGTAGCTGCTTTAATGAAAACTATAAATTATATTTAAACACACTCTTTGGTCTACATCCATTTTTAAATATTATGAAGTCATCATAGAATGAAGTCTTATTATGCACACGCATTCGCATAGATGTCATTAAAGTCTACCAAGAACTTAATTTCAGAATTGGGCTGCAAAAGAAAGAACATAAAGAATAAAGCAAAGCAATCACACTTATAAATGACCCCATAGCACTTAGTGCACTCTCTGGGTGATTCACAAGTTAATTAGCATCCCCCCCACCCCCCACATGCTGGGTATTCATTTTACCGATCTTGGAAAGATAGAAGGCTGAATCAACCTTGATCCCTGGTGAGTACTGAACTCACAACCTTTTTGGTTGCAGGACAGCAGTTTAACCACTGCACCACCAGGTGATAATTTTCAGCTGCCACCTTAGCTGAGTGGGGGGAGAGTGATTTTCATTATTTCATCATTTAAAATTGTGAATATCAAATATGCCTAGAGTATTTTAGGCTTGACAAGTTCCCCTTTTCACAGAAATGAGAATAAACTTTTCAGAAATACATATAAACTACATATTCTTAGGCATGTGTTTCTTGACTTCCTTGTTTAAGTGGCTACTTTCAAACATAAAATCCTTTCTAATTTGTGTCTTATTTTCTTTCACCATTACCCCTTTCCTTTCTCAAACAGAAAAAGAGAAAGGGAAAGAGACTGGACATTCATCAGGGCAGAATACAAGGGGAGGGGCAACCCTCCAGTTCAGGGGTTAGCCCAAGCCTGAGGTGGGCAAGTCCATGTTTGCCTTAAAGGACCAACCTCTGCCAGAGGGGAGGATAATATTATATTACACAGAAACAGGGATGATCTCAAAAGCACATCAGAAAGCCACATATCTCACATCCAGGAGCTGCATGTAATCTGAAACCCACTGGAAGTGGAATCTGACATGTTTATGGCAGCCATAAATGCGCCTGTGGTTGGCATAACCACTGGCATAAAATGCATCCATGGCTGTCATAAATGTGTTTACAAGTAAGGTAAGGTAACACACCCAAAAGGAAACAATTCAAATGAACGGAATAAGCTTTAATCTACTTATACAACATGGAAAATAAATATAAACTAATGTGCAATTACAACGAACAAGTTGCTGAGATAAACAAACATGGTGTTAAAACGATTACACATCCGCCCCCTAGTTCCTGCAAAGGTCTAAACTATATCTCCAGAGACTCCCCGTGAGTGATCATGATAAAGTTCGTAAGAACGATCTGTAACATAGCTCAGTCCATAATCAATCTAGGAGCTGTCGAAAAACTTCGAAACAGAATGCAAGGTGGGTCTAATCTTCATGAAGATCACCGGCAGGGAGAATGACAAGGCAAAAACATGCAGGTAGAGGTGCAGTCGTGGAACACTAGGTCTCGATATTCATCCGGTAAGTGGACATTTCGTGAGCCTTTTTCAAGAGTCTGTAAGATAACAACAATGCAACTATGCTATAGCAACCAACCAGTGATAAACGTGACAAGGAACACACAATAAAGACAACTACTACATACAATAAACAGGCATACGTAAAATCAAGAATTATTACCAAGATCACATACCTAGAATATTTTCATAGCGCGAAATAAACCTCCATGGTGATTATCATATTGGGTTAGAGCGTTATTACAATCCAGCAATGCTGAAATATAAATACCTATGTTCTTATAATCAGTGCATGTGCAATCTATTAAACTTAATTAACCGAATTATATGGCTATGCTGAAACCTGGAGAGATTTAAAGACACAGAATCAAGGGGACGATAGAGCTGTGTACATAGAGGTGGATTCATAAAAATGCCAAGAGATCGATCCGTATTCAAGCCCTGAGGTGTTAAAGTTCCAAATCTGTGTATGTAGAACACTTCCCTCTGTAAGAGGAAGCGTTCTACGTCAATCATCTGATATTTATTAGGGCGATAAGTTTCCAACACTACGATTTTCATATCCCTATGTGTGTGCTCTTTCTGCATAAAATGGGCAACCATTGGGGCAGTGTTGACATGATTTCTGATGCAGGACTGATGTTCCCCTAGTCTTATCTGAGAACCAGTTTGCCTTTGTGGCGCTCGAGTTTGTTTTCCCTCGACAGTTTGAACGGGTTAATTTGGAAGTGTTACTCCATCAGTGTGAAGCATTCTATATCCATTACTTTGGCACTCGAACTCTTCAGACTCAATTGTGAGATTGACTACACTTGTTTCCTCTGAATTTTCCACACTCTCTCATTATTAGGAACACTTGCCTCTTACTGTTTTGTATTTAATGAAACTCTATTAACATTGAAAGCATACAAAGAGAAAGCAACACGAGGCTCGTGACACTATATATAAATATAAAAATTATCACTTGGTATGTATGTTTAATAATAGTTTAATAATTTTATATGCTTTATGATGTTGTCTCCATAGATTTCAAGTTGTTCCCTGATAGTCATGCTTGTAACTATTTTAACCTCTTTAAGTATTACATGCTGTTGTATATAATTATACAAATCATTATATATGATGTTTAAATATGTAATTTTTTGTATTAATTTTAGAACACCCTGATGAAATAAGTTTGAAAAGTAAGAAATTTACCTGATTCACTTTGGCTTTATATGTCTCTTTACTTCATACACCGCATTGACTGACTTTAGTTGCATAACTCATTATATACTGAATGAAGTGATTTATTTTGAATACTGAATGAAGTGATTTATTTTGGATTATCAATGGACTTTGTACATCAAGTTTTTGACAATTACATTGTGATTTACCAACATCATCAGTAAAGAAATTATACTTTCATATTTTGTATTCTTGCCTCAAATGGTTTTTGCGCTATTTCTAGGTTCTTTTATTAGCAAACTGCTATTTCCATAAAAATAGGCATTTGAACAATATATAAAGTTGCCTCTTAAAATCCTATCTTACGTCTCTCTAAGTATTCACTGAGTGCAAGAAAGGAAAATAATAAATCAGATTTGATAGCTACTTTTTCTCTCTGGCTAATTGTCTCTTGGACGGGCATGGTTCGCCCCCATAGAGTGCGTAGAGTTGGCATCACAGCATGGCATGAAATCTGGAAGGCATCTCCCTGCGTGTGTGTGTGTGTGTGTTCCTTCTCGAGAGGGATGTTCTTTCTAATTAACCTCTCCTTTGATTCTCTTCCTTTTTATAAGGTTCTTGGCAAGGCAATTACATCATTAAACCCACACTTAGTGTTATAGCTGATATACAGTATCTAGGCATTTTTATGCCAATTCTTGCCAGCTATAGTACTTCTATATTATATGAATGTATAGATGTCCCAGCCATTCCTAGTGCATGTATAAGGAGGTGAGTAATATGGATGAAGTCATACATACATCGTACTCCTTCCCCCTCCCATCTAGTGAATGAGTTGAAAAGTTCGACTTTGGAAAAACCAATACAGGTTACTGCCAGACACAGTAGTGTATAACAACAACAACAACAACAACAACAACAACAACAACAACAACAATAATAATAATAATAATAATAATAATAATAATAATAATAATAATAATAATAATGAATTTAAATTTGTATCCCGCACTTTCTCAGCCGAAGCCAACTCAAGGTGGCCATTACAACATGTAGATATCATACAATACAATAATAAAGATGCATGAAAAGTAAATTTGATACAATAATCAATAGTCAATAATAAACATAAATTAATCAATACAATATAACACAGTACAATTCAAAAAGCAGTGCAGTACAATTCGAATGGTCAAATTTGAATACAAAATATCACATCAAGAAATAAACCCATTAACAACAATAAACAACAAGAAATATCCAAGACCACCCATAAAATCTCCCCACCTTTAGAGTCTTTTGAGTCCGAGGGCAAGGAGGAGGGCAGAGCTGAAGAACGCTGACTGGTGGATTGGCCTGTGGAGTGGTCTCTTCACCCCCACCAGGGCCAGGATGCTCGGTGGCAATGGCAGCTCACCTGACGCCCCCTCGCCTTTTGAGTCTGAGAGCGAAGGGGAGTTGCTTGTGCCAACTTTTGGAAGATGCTGTGATTCTCAAACTAGGCAAATGATTTCTATCAAACTACAACAACTAGGCACTTAATACAATGTGACCTACTACAAGTAGTGTAAGACTGTGGGAGGAAAATAGCTAGTGAATGGAGAGCTGATTTTTGTCCCTGTTACCAAACCTCAAAGTTTCAAAGTGGAGTAAAAAGAAAAACTTTTTGTATTATCTCCAACCAAATTTTCAGACAGCAAGATGCTCAGATGTAAGGAAATTGATTCCAGCTTGGTGTCACCTTAACTGTAACTGTCAGTCCATGATAAGCTCAACCTCTACCTCCTTCTCTGTATTATACCACACAGTTTTTATTTTTTTTAAAAAATGTGTTACTCTCCTGCATTTTCACAATTTTTTGCTAAATGCTGGTCTTTAAGAGGATGTCTGTTACAGAAAAGGGATTGCTTTGGTACTTTTCTAACCCTTTGAAAGTTGTCTTATTCCCATTAATCTTTTCTATTATACTTTCTTTGGCTGCTTCCTCCTTATTATTTTGCTGCAGAGTTCCAATCATAGCCTTATTTGTTCTGTTCCCTGACTAATGTTCCATTTCACTTCCCCTCTGATGAACAATGTCTCAAAGCCATCTGTCATCACCAGGCAATATTTTTCATGCTACATAATATACTACCCATCAAATACAGCCAAGCCAGGCCTCTCTGTTTCTTCCCAATTCATACTGAAGAAATAAAAAATATACTATGTGTGTATCCATATGACTTACCTATGTTTTGCTTGAATCAAGCTAAAAATGGTAGAGAATGGTTAAGACAAACAAGGTTCTTATTAAACTACGTACAGTGGTACCTCATACAATAATTTTAATCCATTCCATGGGGCTCGTTGTTGTACGAAACAATTCTTATACGATGCATGCATCGTATAGCGATTTTCCCTATAGGATGCATCATACAACGATTTTTTTCGCTAAGTGGTTTTTCCCATTGAAAATTTGCTGTACGATTTTTTTCCATATGGAAAATTGTTATGTGGGATGCCATTTCCACTGAAAACCTAATTGTTATATGATTTCGTTGCTATATGGAGCGATTGTTGTATGAGGTTCCACTGTACTTGGACATTCTTTTTCCATTCTTTTCATTACTTCTCTCCTAATTTGCTGTCACCAGGATTGTGACTATGGTGGAGCAACCAAAAACAGGCACAAAAAGATAGAGTTCACTGAAATCTAAAGGTGAATCTGCTGACGATATTAGGAGAATGATTTGCAACACCTCTTGGCCCTATTCATTTTTTCTTTTATATTCTAAAATGCAAACCACAATTTCTTTTGGGGTTTCACACTACTCTCCACCTTTTTCATGGGTAGAGTTTGCCTATGCCTTACAGTAGAGTAGGTGAGAGGTGCTAGCACAGGATCCAGCTGTCAAATGGCTAGTTGTTTCTCTGGGCTTTGCTTTTTCTTGAAATGTTTGCAGCCATCAAAATTTGTGGTCTGAGTCAGAGCATTCTTCCATCCTTTTTCAGCTACTGGCGCTGAAGCACCAAAATGGCAAAGCAAGTGGTGAGGTCTGATGCCCTCGAGTATTCACTTGTACTGGTATATTTTAAACATGAGTACAAATGAGAAGCAATTCATATCCTAAGATCTGCACTAATGATATCAATGAAGCATCATGAATAAGAGAAGAAACTAAGCTCCACTACTTCTAATATTAATGACTAAAGAGCAAAAGAAAAGAAGAGAGGATTTTTCATTCTGAGAGAACTTGAAAGGACTCATCATCAATATCAATGTATTGCCCTAAAATTATAATGGAAAGGTTTTATAAACATTTGAAGTCATTCAGTATCATGTTTTATGCTGCTCTTGTTGTTGTGGCTACCCATCATTATGTGTTTCTTCTTTCTTGTAGCTACCATCTGGACCGGATCTGAAGACTACCTTTAGGAAACAATGAGTCACATGACTAGGTCCAAAGGCTACCCATAGGTAACAATGGGTCACATGAGCAGGTCCTAAGGCTACCCATTAGAAACAATGGGTAACATGAGCAGATAGGAAGGTTACCAATCAGATAAAATGGGTCACATGACTGATTCTGTAGGCTACCCACTGAAAACAATGGGTCATAAGAACATAAGAACAGCCTTGCTGGAACAGGCTACAGCCCATCTAGTCCAGCATTCTGTCTCACACATTGGCTCACCATTTCCTTCAGGGTATTCCCAAGGAGATGCCTTCACCTGCTTAGGATTCCCTGGAAATGGCATTGAGAGATATCCTGCCTATCTCTCCAACCCCGAGGTTGTCCTTAAGTATCCATAATTATACCCATTGATACCCTTGTCCTCCATGAACTTGTCTAATCCTTTCTTAAAGCTGTCAAGACTGACAGCTGTCACCACTTCTTCTGGCAGGGAGTTCCATAGACCAGTAATCCTCTGGGTGAAAAAGTACTTTCTCTTATTTGTTTGAGAACTAGTACCCAAAAGTTTCATCGAGTGTCCCCTAGTTCTAGTGTTGTGCGATAGGGAAAACAATTTTTCCTTACCTACTTTGTCCACACCGTGCATGATTTTATAAACTTCAATCAGGTCACCTCTTTAGTGTATGGGACCAAAGACACCAGGACAGCCGAAGAGCTGGCTTAACACAACTTTATTACATGCTGGTCAGAGGGAACATGTGGTAATGGCGGACGAACAGCTCAATATATACAGTGGCTATACATTTGAATGTGGCTCCTTGACAGTCTATTGGCTACTGTCCGCGTGACGTCATTTCAGGTCACGCCCTTCTTGTCCAGGTGAAGGTGATGGCGGGAATCTTCCCGCGCTGTTGCTCTTAGGTGAGTCTTGGACCAATGAGCTTGGACGCTCGCTATTGCCATCTAGTGGTCACTAGCTCGCATCCTATTAGGGTTACAGAGATGCAGCTGAGGTTACAATGTTACACATGGAAAAGGTTATATTAGATACACATGGATAGGTACATTGTTTAAAGGCACATGCTTTAGAACACAACATCCCTCCCCCCTAGGATGAGATGAAGTCTCTTAACCAAGATGGTTTCTTGCACTCGCGTTTGGGCCGCAATGTGGGTTGGCCCCCCCGGGGGCCGCTCCCGTTTCCTTGTTCCCTGGACCCTTGTCCTGTAATGGGAGAGGGAGACTTGTTAGTGGCTTAATGCGGTTTTGCAGCTTTAGGGGAAAGGGTAGATTCTGTTATGGGTGAACCGGGGGCACCAGGGGCTAACGTAAAACCCCTCTTCTCGCTTGGATGGGTGGGGGACCACTCCAAACCCCCCCCCCCGGCTCTGAAACTCAAAATCAAACTCTGCTGGGTGATCCCGCGGGGTATCTATGAGGACAAATTCCTTCTCCTCCCCCCTTGGTGGGGACTCTGGGCCCCCCTCCCCTCCCCCTTGGGCTAAACGGGTGGGGGAGAACCCTAACGCTGAATTCGGCTCCGCGCTTTCAGCGCCCTGCTTTCCGAGGACCCGGTGCCGTAGCTGGTCCGCGTGCCGCCGCCAGAGTAGACCTGTGTTGGTCTCCACGCGGTATGACACGGGACCGGTCTGCTCCATGACCACGCCCGGTACCCAGGCTGGCCCCGCACTGGCATAGTTCCTGCAATGCACGGGGGCGCCTACGCTGAAACTCTTTGTGGCCTCTAGCCCGATGTTCCTCCCCTTGTCTTCTACTCTCGTGGGGTCTAGCCTATTGAGGATGGTGGTCAGTTTCCTGCGCATTAAGAGCTCCGCGGGGGAGTATCCTGACGCCAACGGAGTCACCCTGTACCCTAGCAGAAACTGACACACTTGCAGGTTGAGGTCCCCGGGGCCCATGCGCCGCAGCGTGTCCTTCGTGGTGCGGACGAGGCGCTCCACTTGGCCATTGGTGGCCGGATGGAAAGGGGCGGAGGTGATGTGCCGGATGGCGTTAATCTCTGTGAATGCCCTGAACTCAGCGGACGTGAAGCAACTAGCGTTATCACTAATTAGAGTGTCGGGTATGCCGAACGTGGAAAAAATTCTCCGCAAATGCTTTATTGTCGCGGCCGAGGAGGTGCTCGTGACTGGGATGACCTCCAACCACTTGGAGAAAGTGTCCACAACAAGGAGAAACAGAGTTCCTCGGAACGAGCCCGCGAAATCTATGTGTATCCGGGACCACGGCCCCTTAGCCGCATCCCACTCCCTGTGGGGAAGACGGGCCTCCTCTGGTCTGGAGCATTGGCAACTCTCACAAGTGCCGACCATGTGCTCGATGTCGGCGTCTAACTGGGGCCACCAAAAGTAACTACGGGCCAGCGCTTTGGAGCACACGATTCCGGGGTGGCTGACGTGCAGCAGTTTAAGCACTCGCGGCCGAAGGGATGTGGGGATCACCACCCGCTGCCCCCACAAGAGACACCCCCTCTCTAGGGACAGCTCCAACTTTTTCCTGAAAAACGGAGCGAATTCTTCCGCTGGGGAAGATGCTGGCCACCCTTTCTGTACCTAGGAGCTAACCGCCGCCAACGTCTTGTCTCTGCTTGTCGCTTTAGCGATATCGGCGGGTACTATGGGGGGCGAATCTAAGACTTCTATCATGAGCACCTGGCGGTCCGGCTCCTCCCCGCCCACGTGGCTGTGTGTCTGGGGGAGGGGGGACCTCGACAGGGCGTCCGCATGGCTGATTTCTCTCCCGGGCCGGTACACCAACGCGTGCTGGTAGGCGTTGAGAAAAATGGCCCACCTAAGCATCCTTGGGGACAGGATCTGTGGCGTGGGCTTATCTGCGGTGAAAATGCCTAGTAGGGGCTTGTGGTCGGTCACGATGGTGAAGGGGCGGCCATATAGAAAATCATGAAATTTTTGGTCCCTGCAATTATCGCCAGTGCCTCCCTGTCTGTCTGGGCGTAATTCCTCTCCGCTTGGGACAGGGACCTGGAGTAAAACGCTATTGGGGCCTCCCTCCCGTTTTCCAATACGTGGCATAACACTGCCCCCACCCCCACCGGGGATGCATCACAGATCAGGACCACCGGCCGTTTGGGGTTGAAATGGGTCAGAATGGCGTCTGACGCCAGGAGTTGTTTCAGTTCCGTGAATGCTCTCTCCTGGTCATCGCCCCACTTCCATGCCGCATCTTTCTTGAGCAACTTGTGAAGCGGCTCAGCCACCGCAGCCTTCCGAGGAAGGAAGGAGTGGTAGAAATTTAAGAGCCCTAGGAACGACTGCAACTCGGGCTTGGAGGTGGGGTGAGGGGCTTTCTTGATGGCGGCCACCTTGGATTTGGACGGTTTGATCCCCTCGGGTGTTACTCGGAACCCTAAGAGCTCAACCTCCTTCGCGAAGAAGACGCATTTGTCCTTTCGCAACCTCAACCCCGCCTGTTCGAATGCCTCCAGGACCTTGTTTAGCCTTTCAGCCAACTCAACCTCACTCCCCCCGTTATCAAAACATCATCAAAATATGGCAAAACGCCGTCCAGCCCTTTGAGGAGGCGTTCCATGAGCGACTGGAAAATTCCAGGCGCCGAGTTCACGCCGAATTGGAGGCGCGTCACCTGGAACGCCCCCTTATGCGTGACTATGGTCTGTGCAGCAGCTGCGGCAGGGGTTACCATGAGTTGCTGATAAGCCTGTGCCAGGTCAAGCTTAGTGAAACACTTTCCCCCATGTAACCTGGCTTGCAAATGGCTGACCACCGGCACCGGATACGCATTAGGGCGGATTGCCTTATTAATGGTGCACTTATAATCGGCGCAAATGCGAACCTCCCCATTTGCCTTCAATGCCGTGACAATTGGAGTTTCCCACTCCGCAGAATCAACAGGAACAAGAATCCCCTGGCCCACTAATTTGTCCAGTTCCGCCTCTATTTTGTCCTTTAGTGCAAAAGGCACTCTGCGCGGTTTGAGTCTTATTGGGCGGACCTCCGGGTCCAGGTCGAAAGTTACTGGGGGTCCATTGAATTTCCCAAGTCCCTTTTTGAAGACTTCAGGGTGCGCGTCGCACACCCTCTGTATTGGATCAGTCCCAATGGCGTGCACCCCCCCCCCAATGAACAGACCCAGGGGCTGGAACCATTGGGTCCCGAGGAGGCTGCAATTACCCCCCTTGAGAACGACTAGGGGGAGTTCCGCGGCGTGCCGCTTATACTGGACCTGGAATTTCCCAACCCCCAACACCGGGATACTGTTCACTTGCACGTCCCGAAGCGTGGACCTCAACGCTTTGAGCTTGGGCCGTACGCGGGGGGCAATTCTCAAAAACTCCCTCTGGGAAATGAGGGAATATGAGGAGCCAGAGTCAATCTCCATCCTAACAGGGGCCCCTTGCACCAGTACCTCAACAAAGTAGCGGGGGTGTCCCAAGGACACGCTGAAAACTGGAGCGTCGTCGTCGCTGTCGTCGGAGATGCGGCCCATGCCGTCCTGCTTCCTCGTGGGCCGGGCGCCATCCTTGATTCTCGTCGAGCGGTCTGGCCTCGCCGCGTGGTCGGGCGAGCTCCCCCGGTCCTTGCGCCATTGTCTGCATACTTTGGTGATGTGCCCGCGTCGTCCACAGTTGTGGCACTCGGCTTTTCTGAAAGGACACCTGGCGCGGTCGTGAGCCGCTCCGCAGCCGTCGCAGCGCCGGCCCTCCTTCCGGACCCTCCGGACGTCCTCGTCATCGCTGTTTTCAGCGGACGATTTCGAAATTCGCCGGGCTGCGTGCACCGAACTCTCTGTTTTGTCGGCCTTCGGGCGCCAGTCCTGGAGCTCCTGTACCCCGGCCTTCGTGGCTTCCGCGGCCTGTGCCGCTTTCAGGACCTCCTGCAATGTGGGGGGCGGCTCCTGATTCATCAGCGTGCGCTGGATTTCGGCATCCTTCAGGCCGCATAGCACGCAGTCCCTGAGGGTGACTTCCAAGTTCTCCCATTTGCATGGGCCGGCAGCCAGACGCAGGGCCGCTACGAAGGCGGCAACCGACTCACCAGGCGCTTGGACTCGCCTCCAAAATGCGCTCCGAGCGGGAAACATCGCTACCGAGGGCCGGAAATGGTCTCGCAACACCTTCAGGAGCTCTTTCGCCTTGAATTCAGCCGCCTTTTTGGGTGCGATGAGGTCAATCAATACCCTCTTTGCGTCGTGCCCGAGCATTCTGGTGAGGATGGCTCTCTTCTTTGCCTCGTCCGTCACCTCGAACTCTACCAGCGCGCCTTGGAAGTCCATTTCGAAAAGTTCCCAGTCTTGCGGTTTCTTGATGTCGAAACCGGCGTATGTCTTGGTCCCGTGGGCAGCCATGATCCCACCTTTGTCGCCAATTTAGTGTATGGGACCAAAGACACCAGGACAGCCGAAGAGCTGGCTTAACACAACTTTATTACATGCTGGTCAGAGGGAACATGTGGTAATGGCGGACGAACAACTCAATATATACAGTGGCTATACATTTGAATGTGGCTCCTTGACAGTCTATTGGCTACTGTCCGCGTGACGTCATTTCAGGTCACGCCCTTCTTGTCCAGGTGAAGGTGATGGCAGGAATCTTCCCGCGCTGTTGCTCTTAGGTGAGTCTTGGACCAATGAGCTTGGACGCTCGCTATTGCCATCTAGTGGTCACTAGCTCGCGTCCTATTAGGGTTACAGAGATGCAGCTGAGGTTACAATGTTACACATGGAAAAGGTTATATTGGATACACATGGATAGGTACATTGTTTAAAGGCACATGCTTTAGAACACAACAACCTCTTAGACGCCGTCGTTCAAGAGTGAAAAGGCCCAACCGTTGTAGCCTCAGATGGTAAGGAAGGTGTTCCAGTCCCCTAATCATTCTGGTTGCCCTCCTCTGTACTTTCTCCAACTCCATAATATCCTTCTGGAGGTATGGCGACCAGAACTGTACACAGTATTCCAGATGGGGCCTCACCATAGATTTATAAAGAGGCAAAATGACACTTGCTGACTTATTTTCTATACCCTTCCTAATGATCCCTAACATTGAGTTTGCTTTTTCCACTGCTGAGGCACACTGGGTTGACATCTTCATTGAGCTGTCCACCAGGACACCAAGGTCCTTTTCCTGGTTTGTCGCAGAGAGTTCAGACCCCATCAGTTTATAAATGTAGTTAGGGTTTTTTGCCCCAACATGCATCACTCTGCACTTACTAATGTTGAAGCTCATTTGCCACTGTTTTGCCCACTCCCCCAGTGTCAAGAGATCCCTCTGGAGCTCCTCACAATCTCTCACAGTTTTCACTACCCTGTATAATTTAGTGTCGTCAGCAAATTTGGCTACCTTGCTTTTTACTCCTACCTCTAGATCATTTATGAAGAGGTTGAAAAGCAGGGGTCCCAGTACTGAACCTTGGGGGACCCCACTCTTTACTTCCCTCCACTTGGAGAAGTGTCCATTTAGTGCTACCCTCTGTTTCCTGTCCCTTAGCCAGTTGCTGATCCAGGACAAGACCTGTCCCTTTATTCCATGACTGGTAAGTTTATTCAAGAGCCTTTGGTGTGGGACCTTGTCAAAAGCCTTCTGAAAGTCCAGATAAACAATGTCAACTGGATCCCCCTTATCCACATGCTTGTTGACACTCTCAAAAAATTCCAACAGATTAGTGAGGCATGATTTGCCCTTGCGAAAGCCATGTTGGCTCTCCTTTAGCAGCGCCTTCTCTTCTATGTGCCTATTAATTCTATCTTTTAGGATGGTTTCCATCACTTTACCTGGGACACATGTCAAACTGACAGGTCGGTAATTTCCTGGATCACCCCTGGATCCTTTTTTGAAAATTGGTGTTACATTCGCTACCTTCCAGTCATCAGGCACAAAGCCTGATTTGAGGGAAAGATTATATATTTTGGCTAGGAAATCAGCAATTTCATCTTTAAGTTCCCTGAGAACTCGTGGATGGATGCCATCTGGTCCTGGTGATTTGTTAGTGTTTAGCTTAACAAGACATGCAAGGACCTCCTCCCTGGTTATTTCTATCTTGCTTAATTCTTCGGTTTCCCTCCCTACGAAGATAGGCTCTGTTTTGGGCATGTGGTCTCTGTCTTCTTCAGTGAATACTGAAGCAAAGAATTCATTGAGTCTCTCTGCAATCTCTGTTTCCTCTTTAATAACCCCTTGCCTTCCATTGTCATCTAATGGTCCAATGGCCTTCCTAGTTGGGTTCTTACTTCTAATGTACTTAAAGAAGTCTTTGTCACATGATCTAGTCTGGAGGCTACCCATAGGTAACAATTTGTCACATGACTGGGTCTGAAGGCTACTCATCGGAAACAATGGGTCACATGATACCGTCCGATGACTACCAATAGGAAACAATGGGTCACATGATCAGGTCAGAAGGATACCCAGAGGAAAGTGTAGGCCAGAAGTCTGTGTTCAATGGCTACCCATAGGGAAAAATGGGAACATGATCTGGTCCAAAAGTGACTCATAGGTAGGAATTGGTCACATGACCAGGGCCAAAGGCTACCCATACTGAACAATGAGTCACATGATTGGGTCCAAAGGCTACCATAGGTAGCAATGGTTCACATGACCGGGTCCAAAGGCTACCTGTCAGAAACAATGGGTCACACGATCTGGTACTAAGGCTACCCATAGAAAACAATGGGTCACATGTAGCCTGGACAGATTATAAGGGTGGCAATGTTCCCTGAGATATCCTTGCACTCAAGTGAATAAGTGCTTTGTACTATACGTAGAAGTGAAGTGTAATTAATTCTGATTATAGATTGGTTTAACAATCCTATACTTAAGGCATTCCTAATTGGTGGAATAAAATCACTTGTACTCAGCTCCAGGACGAAGGCATGAATAACTTTATCCCAAAATGTTGCAGGGGGCGGGGAACATACACTAACCCAGTCATAAATCACCACTGGGACCACTCATAAAGTCTATGAAAAACTAGAGAATGGAAGCGCGGTGCCAAAATGGCCACCGCGCTCTTTGCGGGCCCCCCCCCCACCGGACGAAACCATCCGGGTAGTTAGGGGCATGGCCAGCACCCTAATAAAAGGGCTGGCCACGAGGCAGCCGTGCTGCCATTTTGGCGAACCGACGGAGCGGAGAAGTTTTTCCTCCTTACCTCCGTCGCTCGTGTCTTCTTGTGGGAAGCCTTTTTGGGCAGCTTTCTCCTTTTGTTTCTAGGCTTCCTAGCTACATTAGCCATGCCCTCGAAGAAGAAGGCAGCCGCGAACGTGGCTCGATCGGCGCGGAGGCGTCAGCCGGGTCGGAGGACCGCGACTGCGCCCGTTCCGCAGCCACCTCTAGCGGACTCCACCGGGAACGGTGGGATGGGATCGGTAGCTCCTTGGCCTGATGCGCGGAGCATACCCGTGGCCCCGGACGGGGCCTCGGCCCTTGGCCCGCAAACGACGAACACGGCCCCTGCCATGGTTCGTGCGGTGGGGCCGTCTTGCCCGGGTGCGCAGTTCCCTATGGGGGGTGCGAGCCACGGAGGGTGGTTGGGTTCCCTGCCTTTACAGGGCGTTCCTACGGCTTCCCAGGGGCTGGGCATGGGCTCTTGGCCTTATCTGGCCCCTGGGACTCAGGGACCTGGACAGGTACCCGTGAATTATGGGCCAGTTGCCCAATTGCCCCCTGTCAGGGCCAGGCCCTATGTCGACGTGGAGGCCCTCCTTGCCCGGGCAGCGGCCCTTGAAGCGTCCTTGGCGAGGGCCAACCAAACAGGGGTATCTCTGGGTTTTCAGGTACCCCCTTTGGCCGCCGAACAACGGCCGGTGATGGGTCGGGTTGAGCCGCCTGAGGCGTGTGGGCCGGTGGTGGCCACTGCCTCGCAGCTCCCCACCCCACAGGTGCAGCAGTCTGGTGCTGGTTTGGCTCCATCGACGAGCTCAGCTTCGGTCGTGAGCTCCGACGCCCCCAGCGGGCCGGAACCCCCGGTGGGGGCGGCCCGCGGGGGTGCAGCGGGTGAGTATGCAGTCCAAGCTAATGCACCCACACAACTGACTTCATTGGGGGGGCTGTTCAATGGCCTTGCCCTCGCTCGGGTGGCACGGCGGCCCAATGGCCCCCGGCCCACCCAGCGACTTTGCCCATGACATAGGGCTTGGGGCGGGGTGGTGCCCCCAATGTGCTTGGAAATGTGTTGGGGATCCCCGGGCTGGCTCAGGCTCATTTTACTTTACCCGTAGTTCCCTCGGTGCCGGTGTCGGCTTTGCCAACAGCAGGGTATTCCTTGCCCTTGGGGGACCATTTGGCCCAGTCTACCAAGGAAAAGATTTGGAGGGGCGAGTACGTAGATATCTTCTCACTTCTAAATAGGGATCCGACCAAGGAGGAGAGGGAAGGGCTGGACGAGAAGGACAAGGAGCAGGCACGTCGTCGTAAGCCGCCACGCACGTGGGCAAATTGGCTGCCAGCGTACCTGATTTACATGGCCGTTTACCTCAGGGCTAGGCCGGATTTGGCTATTCCCATGGTCCAATATCTGGACAATATTTACCGGGCTATGGTTGACTTCCCGGGTCCGTCATGGCTGGCTTACGACGAAGAGTTCCGCATGAGAATTCCGCTGCACCCAGAGATGAGGTGGGATGAGCCCTGCCAGAAGCTGTGGCTTCTGTATATGACCCCCATGCGCCCGGCGCCTGGGGAGAGATACCATTGTGGACATGCGGTCCAACGAGCAGCCCCAGTACAGGTACCCCGCCAAGTGGCGGGGCAGGGGGTTCCAGCCCGCCTGCTGTGCTGGACCTTCTCGTCCAATGGTTCTTGCAACAGGAAAAATTGCAAGTACAAGCATGAGTGCCCCTCTTGTTCTGGCCCCCATGCTGCCTCCGCCTGTCCCAGGCCAGGAGGATACAGGGGCAGGGGTAGGGGCGGACAAGGGGCTGGCAAGACTGCCATGGAGGGAGCGGGTTCACCAAAAGGCCCCCTCCCCAATTAATGTCGACATGCTGGAGCGTTGGCTCGCATCGTACCCGAGGAGAGCAGACGCTGTGTACCTCCTTCAGGGTTTTCAACTGGGTTTTCGTATTCCTTTCACGGGGGATAGGTCACCGCAGGATGCACCTAACCTTTTGTCACTTAGGGGAAGGGAGGAGGTGGCTGCCGCCAGCATTAATAAGGAGATTGCTGTGGGCAGGGTCGCCGGCCCTTTCCCCGCACCCCCGTTCCCCAACCTTAAAGTGTCTCCGCTAGGTCTAGTGCCCAAGAAGTCCCCGGGCGAGTTCCACCTGATTCACCATTTGTCCTACCCAGCCGGCCACTCGGTCGATGATGCTATCCCTGATGACCTTTGTTCTGTCAGGTATACATCCTTTGACCAGGCATTGCGCATGGTGCGCTCATGTGGCCCGGGTGCACTGTTGGCTAAGTGTGACATTAAGTCGGCGTTTCGCCTCTTACCCGTGCACCCGGGTGACTTCGAGTTGCTGGGTTTCAAATTCCGGGGTGAATATTATTTTGACAAAGCCATGCCATTCAGCTGTTCCATATCCTGCTCGGCTTTCGAGCGTTTCAGTACATTCCTGCAGTGGGCATTTGTCCGTAGGTCAGGGTCTCGGTCTGTAGCCCATTACCTGGATGACTTTTTTTTCGGGGGTGAACGGGGCTGGGACACGTGTACACGTCTCCTCAACACATTTCAGACGCTAATGGAGGAACTCGGTGTCCCTTTAGCGCCCGAAAAGACAGAAGGCCCGTCTGATAAGTTAATATTCCTGGGGGTGGAAATTGACACGGTAGCGCAGGCTTCTAGGTTGCCCGCAGACAAGGTGGCAAGGATAGTTGCCCTTATATTGGACTTACTGGCTAGGCACAAGGCATCCCTTCGGGAATTGCAGGTGCTACATGGCCACCTCAATTTCGCTTGCAGGGTGGTCGCACCTGGCAGGGCCTTTGCTCGGCGCTTGTGCGACGCCATGGCAGGCTTATCCAGGCCCCATCATAGGGTGAGACTGACACGGGGCATCAGGGCAGATCTGCACGTATGGCTCCAGTTCTTGAGGGAGTTCAATGGGGTCTCATTTTGGAGGTCTGACCTCCTGGCTTCGCCCCACTTTCAAATTCAGTCTGATGCCTCGGGATCCCTGGGTTATGGGATGTACTTCAATGGGAAGTGGGCATATGGTGGATGGCCACCAGCCTGGTCAGGCACGGGTCGCCTGAGGGATCTCACATATTTGGAATTTTTTCCCATACTGGGGGCCTTGATGCTATGGGGTGAGGAGTGGGCCAACTCTGTGGTGCATTTCTGGTGTGACAATGCGGCTGTTGTCCACATTGTCAACTCACAGACCTCTAAATCTCCCAGGGTCATGGTTCTTGTGCGCCAGTTTGTATTGCGCAGCCTGCGCCTCAATGTACTATTCAGAGCCAGGCATGTCCCGGGGGTGAATAATGATATTGCTGACGCTTTGTCCCGCCTGCAGGTCTCCCGGTTCCGTGCCTTGGCTCCGGATGCGGAGGAATTTCCCTCACCACTACCGCAGGAGATATGGACCATTGGCAAGGAGAGGTGAACCGGGCGATAGGCATGTCACTGGCGCCATGCACGCGTAAGGCGTATCACCACGCGTTGGTTTCATTTCGGACCTTTTGTTCCCAATATTGCTTGCCAGATACCTGGCCGATCCCAGTGGCACACATCCTCCGTTTTATGGTTTACCTGCACGCCCAGGGCCTGGCACCACGCACGATAGCATCTAGGCTATCAGCGCTGGCTTTTATGGCCAAGGTGGGAGGTCATGCGGACAGTACCGCTGATTTCCGTGTGAGACATGTTTTGGAGGGGTGGGTGCGGGAACGTGGGCGTAGCCTGGACGACCAATTTCCCCTGGGGTACTTACCCAACTGGCACGAGGCTGGCATGACCTATGTTTCGATAGGTATGAGGCAGCCCTGTTTCGTGCGGCTACAACGGTGGCCTTTTTTGGAGCGCTCCGCATCAGCGAGCTTGTGATGCTGTCTAAGGCGGATGCAAGTCGTAGGGCACTGGAACTCGAAGATGTCTATGTTTGCAATGATTGGGCTCAGTTGAGGATACGCTCCTCTAAAACAGATCAGCACGGCGTAGGCAGTGGAGTAAGACTGCTACGATGTTCCTTGGAAGACATCTGTCCGGTTGGTGCCCTACAGGAGTTCCTTGCACTGCGTGGCACGCACCATGGCCCGTTTTTCTGTCACCAAGATGGGTCTCCCCTCACTAAATTTCAGTTTTGGAAGGTGACAGGGAAGGCACTGGCCAGAGTCGGCCTCCCTGGGGCCCGTTACATCACCCATTCATTTAGAATTGGGGCGGCCTCTACTGCGGCTGCTTATGGGTACTCCGGGGCTGACATACGCAGCATGGGGAGGTGGGACTCACACTGTTTCCAGTTTTATGTTCGCCCACTCCCACCGTGAGTACCTTCTGAGTCACCATGTATCTCTCCTTCCCTGTTTTTTCCCTTGACAGACCCTGGGTGTCGTATCACACCGGTGACAGTATGGCTGGTGGGCCATAGCTACGTGCACAGGGCAGCGCGTTACGCTGCGGCGACAGATTGGGGACCCCGACTGGGACTGGGTGCATACGCACATTTCAAATGGCACGGTGAGCCCGGTATGTTGTGGCGGGAGCTTTTGCCATTCCTCTTTTCGTCGAGGAGTGCCAACCCGCCCGACATTCTGATCATACACCTTGGGGGTAATGACTTGAGTCAGGTCACTGGCTTATCGCTGAAGCATGCGATTTGCGCGGACCTCGCCTACTTACATTATGTATGGCCCGCCACAACCCTTGTTTGGTCAGATATGGTCCCACGGCACGCTTATCGGGGAGGCTTCGACCTCCAGGCCCTGGACCGCGCTCGGCGCATGGTAAACAGGGCAGTGGCCCGATTCCTTTTGACCAAGGGCTGGGGGCGGGTCAGTCATCATCCCGCCATTAGTTTGCAAAATTTTGGGCTTTATTCAGGGGATGGGGTCCATCTGTCGCGAGGAGGTATGGACCTCCTGCTGGGTGATTGGCGAGCAGGCTTGTCGACCGAGCTGATGGTCTTGGGGGAGGCGTCGAGCCTTTATTGAAGCCTCTCCGGGTGGCGGGTAGCACTGGTAAGGTAAACATTTATGACCCACAGGTATCCGGCAGGTTCGCAATTGACTGAACAACACTAGATAGGCATAAGTTGTTTAAACGTTGTCCGGTCAACGACGAACCAGGCAAGGGGGTGATGGTTACCACTAGACAGCTGGAATCACCCCCTGATTTTACGGATACACGTCAGAGGGTGGGGTCATTAGTTAGATATTGACTACGGTCAACAATTTGTTTGTTGCCAACAAACAAATTGATACAAATAGATACATTGTAACAATTGCCGTTGGCAATTTTGGGTGGTACCTTACCAGTGTTACTTCGGCCTGCTTGCCTTAAGAATTATGATTGGTCGTTTTACCAATAGAAATTTATAATTCGGACTAGGGCTTGAATCAATAAATGTGGCCCATGCCGTTATCCACTTTCATTTGTGTCTGAGTCCATCATTGGGGGGGTGCGCCTGCAATGGAAGCGCGGCACCAAAATGGCCGCCGCGCTTTTTGCGCCCCCCCCCACCGGACGAAACCATCCGGGTAGTTAGGGGCGTGGCCAGCACCCTAATAAAAGGGCTGGCCACGAGGCAGCCGTGCTGCCATTTTGGCGAACCGACGGAGCGGAGAAGTTTTTCCCCTCCACCCCCTCCCTAGTTAACAGTGTGATTTCTTGGTCGCTTCGGGGCCGGGTGGGAATTTTTGGCTGGGACTCGCTATTGGCCCTTGAGTCCTGGTTTTTTCGCCCATCCCACACTGTTGCTATGGTTTGATATAGGGGTTGTTCTGTGCTGCTGTTGACTTTGGTCACATTGGCGGGTAGCACTGGTAAGGTAAACATTTATGACCCACAGGTATCCGGCAGGTTCGCAATTGACTGGACAACACTAGATAGGCATAAGTTGTTTAAACGTTGTCCAGTCAACAACGAACCAGGCAAGGGAGTGATGGTTACCACTAGACAGCTGGAATCACCCCCTGATTTTACGGATACACGTCAGAGGGTGGGGTCATTAGTTAGATATTGACTACGGTCAACAATTTGTTTGTTGTCAACAAACAAATTGATACAAATAGATACATTGTAACAATTGCCGTTGGCAATTTTGGGTGGTACCTTACCAGTGTTACTTCGGCCTGCTTGCCTTAAGAATTATGATTGGTCGTTTTACCAATAGAAATTTATAATTCGGACTAGGGCTTGAATCAATAATGCAAGCGCGGCGCCAAAATGGCCGCCGCGCTCTTTGCGGGCCCCCCCCACAGGACGAAGAATCCGGGTAGTTTAGGGCGTGGCCAGCTCCCTTATAAAAGGGGTGGCCACGAGGCAGCCGTGCTGCCATTTTAGCTAAAGCGACGGAGCGGAGAAGTTTTTCCCCTGTGTCTCCGTCGCTCCTTACTTTGCGGGAAGCCTTTTGGCGGCGAATCTTCTTTTCGGCTTCCCTCTCCTGCGATTGAGATGCCTTCGAAGAAGAAGGCAGCTTCGAGTGCGGCTCGAGCTGTGAGGAGGCGCAACCCGGGTCGGAGGACCACGGTGGCGCCTCCCCAGCAGCCGCCTGTCCAGGCCCCCGCCGGGGCCGGCGGAATGGGGTCCATCGCCCCTTGGCCGGATGCGGGGGATCGGAATGCGGGCGCGGCAGGGGCTCCGGCCCGCGGCCCGCGAGCGGTGGACACCGCTACTCTCTCTGCCCATCCTGTTGGGCCTGCCTCTCTTCCTCCTGGGCCTTCTAGCCTGGGCGGGTGGTGTGGTCCCCTACCTTGGCAGGTTCCTGCACCGACCCTACCGGGCTTCGGTGTTGGGCAATGGCCCTATTCGGGTCCTGGGGTACAGGGACCTGTACCCGCGCCTGGACTTGGCGGGCCGGCCGGCCCTTGGCCCCAGATCGACGTGCAGGCCTTACTGGCCCGCCTTGCGGCCCTCGAAGCGTCTTTAGCTCGGGCCAGCAAGGCTGGGGCTCCCTTTGGCGTCCCTTTTGCGGCGCCATCGGCGGGAGGACAACAGGCGGCGGGCAGGGTTGAGCTGCCTCAGGCGGGTGGCGCGGCTTCGGCCACTGCCCCGCACCTCCCCAGCCAGCAGACGAGTGCAGGTCAGGCCCCGATGATGAGCTCTATGTCGGTCGTGAGCTCCGACGCCCGCAGTGGGCCGGAACCCCCGGTGGGGGCGGCCCATGGGGGTGCAGCATGTGAGTATATGGTACAAGCCAGTACACCTGCACACATTGCTTCTATGGGGGGAGCTTTTCAATGGCCTTGGCCTCGCTCGGGTGGTGCGGTGGCACAGCAGGCGGCACCCCACTCGGCGACGGTAACTGCCACCCAGGGCACCAGGGTGGGTAGTTTTTCTTTCACTGCGGGGAATGTACTGGGGGTGGCTGGGTTAGCTCAGGCCCCTTTCCCGGTGTCTGTGGTGCCTTTTTCGGCCTTACCAACTGCGGGGTACTCCTTGCCACTGGGTGACCACTTGGCACAGGCCACCAAGGAAAAGATTTGGCGGGGGGAGTATGTAGATATCTTCTCACTCCTGAACAGAGAGCCCACCAAGGAGGAAAGGGAGGGACAGGATGAGAAGGATAAGGAGCAGGCACGTCGTCGTAAGCCGCCACGTACCTGGGCCAACTGGCTGCCGGCTTATTTAATTTACATGGCAGTGTATCTGAGGGCGCGGCCGGAGTTGGCTATTCCGATGGTCCAATATTTGGACAACATATACAGGGCAATGGTTGATTTCCCGGGCCCTTTGTGGCTGGCTTATGACGAGGAATTCCATATGCGGATTCCCCTCCACCCGGAGATGAGGTGGGACGAGCCGTGCCAGAGGCTTTGGCTTCTGTACATGACGCCCACGCGCCCCGCGCCAGGGGACAGATACCATTGCGGACATGCGGTCCAGCGAGCTGTCCCAGCACAGGTTACCCGCCAAGCGGCGGGGCAGGGGGTTCCAGCCCGCCTGCTGTGCTGGACTTTCTCGTCCAATGGTTCCTGTAATAAGAAGAATTGCAAATACAGGCATGAGTGTCCCACCTGTTCGGGCCCCCACGCAGCCTCCGCCTGTCCCAGGCCTGGGGGGACATGGGGCAGAGGGAGGGGCGGACAGTGGGCTGGCAAGGCTGCCACAGATGGAGCTGGTTCACCGAAAGGCCCCCTCCCCAATTAAGGTGGACATGTTGGAGCGTTGGCTCACAGTGTACCCGAAGGGGGAGGATGGGGAGTATCTCCTTCAAGGCTTTAAGTACGGGTTCCGCATCCCTTTCATGGGTGATAGGTCCCCTCAGGATGCCCCCAATCTTTTGTCTCTCAAGGGGAGGGAGGAGGTGGCTGCTGCCAGTATTAGGAAGGAGTTAGATGCGGGCAGGGTCGCTGGCCCTTTCCCTTCACCCCCGTTTCCCAACCTTAAGGTGTCGCCCCTAGGCTTGGTTCCCAAAAAGTCTCAAGGCGAGTTTCGCCTTATTCATCATTTATCCTACCCAGCCGGCCGGTCGGTCAATGATGCTATCCCTGATGACCTTTGTTCAGTCAGGTATACGTCTTTTGACCACGCGCTGTGCATGGTACGCTCGTGTGGCCCGGGTGCCCTGCTGGCCAAGTGCGACATTAAGTCGGCCTTTCGCCTCCTGCCGGTGCATCCGGGTGACTTTGAGTTGCTGGGTTTCAAATTTCGGGGCAAATATTATTTTGATAAGGCCATGCCTTTTGGCTGTTCCATATCATGCTCGGCCTTTGAGCGTTTTAGTACCTTCTTAGAGTGGGCTTTCGTCCGCAGGTCAGGGTCCCGGTCTGTAGCCCATTACCTGGATGACTTTTTATTCGGGGGTGAACGGGGCTGGGACACGTGCACACGTCTCCTCAACACATTTCAGACGCTAATGGAGGAACTCGGTGTCCCTTTAGCGCCCGAAAAGACCGAGGGCCCATCTACCAAGTTAGTATTCCTGGGGGTGGAGATTGACACGTTAGCGCAGGCTTCTAGGTTACCGGAGGATAAGGTGTCCAGGATAGTGGCCCTTATCTCGGAGTTGATGGCCAAGCGCAAGGCATCACTGAGGGAACTGCAGGTGCTACATGGTCACCTAAATTTCGCTTGCAGGGTGGTCGCTCCGGGCAGGGCTTTTGCTCGACGCTTATGCGACGCCATGGCAGGGTTATCCAGGCCTCACCACAGAGTTAGACTTACCCGGGGTATCAGGGCAGACATGTTTGTCTGGTTACAGTTCCTGAGGGAGTTCAATGGGGTCTCATTTTGGAGGTCTGACCTCCTGGCATCCCCCAATTTTCAGATCCAGTCTGATGCCTCAGGATCCCTGGGTTATGGGATGTACTTCAATGGGAAGTGGGCCTATGGTGGGTGGCCACCGGCCTGGGCAGGCACAGATCGCCTGCGTGATCTCACATACCTTGAATTTTTTCCTATACTAGGGGCTTTGATGCTATGGGGCGAGGAATGGGCCAACTCGGTCGTGCATTTCTGGTGTGACAACGCTGCTGTTGTCCACATTGTTAATGCACAGACTTCCAAATTGCCCAGGGTTATGGACCTAGTGCGCCATTTTGTGCTGCGCTGCCTGCGCCTCAACGTTTTGTTCAGAGCCAGGCATGTCCCAGGGATTAATAATGATATTGCTGACGCTTTGTCCCGCCTGCAGATCTCCCGGTTCCGTGCCTTGGCCCCGGATGCGGAGGAATTTCCCTCGCCACTCCCGGACGAGATATGGACCATTGGCAAGGAGAGGTGAACCGGGCGATTGGCCTGTCACTAGCGCCACGCATGCGTAAGGCGTATCAACAAGCATTTAATTCTTACAGGGCATTTGCTGCTCAATTTCACCTGCCAGAGATAGGTGACATGTTCTGCGGTTCATGGTCCACCTGCATGCTCTCGGCCTCGCACCTCGCACCATAGCATCCAAGCTCTCGGCGCTGGCTTTTATGGCCAAAGTAGGGGGTCATGTGGACAGCACCTCTGACTTCCGTGTGAGACATGTTTTGGAGGGGTGGGTGCGCGAGCGCGGGCGTTGCCCGGACGACCGGCACCTATTTCCCCAGGGGTTCTTACCCAGTTGGCCCGGGGCTGGCCAAGCCTCTGTTTTGATCATTATGAGGCAGCCCTTTTTCATGCAGCCACAACGGTGGCATTTTTTGGAGCGCTCCGCATCAGCGAACTTGTGATGCTGTCTAAGGCGGATGCAAGTTGTAGGGCACTGGAACTCGAGGATGTCTATGTTGCCAAAGACTGGGCCCAGTTGAGGATACGTTCCTCCAAGTCAGATCAGCATGGCGTAGGCAGTGGCGTAAGACTGCTACGGTGTTCTTTGGCAGACATCTGTCCGGTTGGTGCCCTACAGGAGTTCCTGGCACTGCGTGGCATGCACCATGGCCCGTTTTTCTGTCACCAAGATGGGTCTCCCCTTACTAAATTTCAGTTTTGGAAGGTGACAGGCAGAGCCCTCGCCAGGGTGGGCCTACCAGGTGCCCGTTATGGCACACATTCATTTCGTATTGGGGCAGCCTCTACAGCAGCTGCTTTTGGGTACTCCGGGGCTGACATACGCAGCATGGGAAGGTGGGGCTCGCAATGTTTTCAGTTTTATGTGCGCCCACTTCCACCGTGAGTACCAATCCAATCACCTTACCTTCCTTTTTCTCAATTTTTCTTACAGACCCTGGGTGTCATGTTACACCGGTGACAGTATGGCTGGTGGGCCACAGCTATGTGCACAGGGCAGCGCGTTACGCTGCGGCGACAGAGTGGGGACCCCGACTGGGACTGGGTGAACACGCCAGTCTCACATGGCATGGTAAGCCTGGGATGTTATGGCGGGAGCTGCTGCCTTTCCTGTTTTCAAGCAGGAGTGCTGACCCGCCTGACATTCTCATCATACACCTTGGGGGCAATGATTTGGGTCAGGTCACCGGCTTATCGCTCAAGCATGCGATTTGCGAGGACCTTGCCTACTTGCACTACGTCTGGCCTGCCACAACCCTGGTTTGGTCGGACATGATCCCGCGCCATTCTTACAGAGGGGGCATTGACCTCCTGGCCCTTGACCGCGCTAGGCGCGCGGTCAATGGGGCGGTGGCGCGGTTCCTTGCCGACAAGGCTTGGGGACGGGTCAGTTGTCACCCCGCTATTAGCCTACGAAATTATGACTTGTATGCAGGGGATGGGGTCCATCTGTCGCGAGGAGGTATGGACCTCCTGTTGGGTGATTGGTGAGCAGGCCTGTTGACCGAGCTGACGGTCGGGGGGGGGCGTCAGGCCTTCTTTGAAGCCCCTCCGTGTGGCGGGTAGCACTGGTAAGGTAAACAGTATGACCCACAGGTATCCGGCAGGTTCGCAATTGACTGGACAACACTAGACAGGAACAAATTAGTTAAACGTTGTCCGGTCAACGACGAACCAGGCGACGGGGTGATGGCGATAGCTAGCCAGCATGCATCACCCCGTGATTTCACGGATACGAGTCAGAGGGTGGGGTCATGAGTTAGATATTGACTACGGTCAACAATTTGTTTGTTGTCAACAAACAAATTGATACAAATTGATACATTGTAACCAATTGCCGTTGGCAATTTTGGGGTGGTACCTTACCAGTGTTACTTCGGCCTGCTTGCCTTAAGAATTATGATTGGTCGTTTTACCAATACAAATTTATAATTCGGATTAGGGCATTGAATCAATAAATGTGGCCTGATGCTGTTATCCACTTTCAATGTTGTCTGAGTCCGTTATTGGGGGGGTGCGCCTGCAAATGTGGCCCATGCCGTTATCCACTTTCATTTGTGTCTGAGTCCATCATTGGGGGGGTGTGCCTGCAAAGGGATGCACCCCACTAAGAAGTAGAACATGCAGAGAGAACCTAGTGTTCAAACCGAGCATACAGTTTCATTTGTGTATTGCACATAGCTGTTACAGTTGATTCAGCTTCTGGGTCAAGCTAAAGAGCAAGATAGAGTTAAACCACTTTATATTGGCATGCTTACCTATTAGGAATATGGCTGGATCTACCACAGCTTAAGTGATCTCCAGAACACAGGGATCATGTAGAGGAACAGAAAGGAGAAAAGTAGGGGGGAGAGACTTATTTTCTTTCCCCAGTTATTAAGAACACCAGAGTGAGCTGAAATAAAAGATCGCCTTGCTACTAGCTGAAATGTCTCTACTGATATCACTTTCCTCTGAATTCACCTCTAATTTGGCAACCCTTATTGGCTCAGTGCTGAAGATCTGCCAGAAATTCTGTTCTGAGGCACAATCCAGTTGATGCATCTTTCTTGGTGCACCTGCTGGATCCATCTTCTATTATATACTCAGAGACTTCTAAAATTTGTCCACTTGATTGTGTGCCCTTGCTACTGTCTGTTGAGACCAGAAACTGCTATCTTCCTGAGAGGATTGTGAGCAAGGACTAAGGATACAGAGCTTAGCTGGATACTGGAACAAGACTCTTCCATAGTTGGCTATTGCTATGTATCTTAAGGGAAGATGGCTACTCCAACTCCAAAATAAGGAAGTTCAAGTTCAAAATGAATAATAGCATTCCCCAAGACATTGAACCTGACCCTGGATGCAAAGTTAGATCTATCAGCAGAACACTGCCCTATTCTTTAGAATAAAAACATGGTGCTGTTGTTGTAGCAATAACATTGGTATTAGCAAAAGCAAGAAGGAAATGATTAGCTCTGGAGTATAATGGAGAAAGTGTGGACTTATATTGGAATTCTGTGCTCACCCAGAAATTACTTCATCTCCCAAGATAAGCATAACGTTACTGTTTTATGCCCCAAGAGGTGACATAAATTGAAAAGCATTCCCTTTAGAATCAATGGAGAACTGAAGATTACTGTCCTCCAGGCACACAAACACACAAAAATTCTTACTTCCCAACTCAACAACCATGATGGAGGATGTATATGAATTAACTAGGGAACAGAAATGTTTAAAGATGAACTAGTCTTCATTTTTCAATAAATTCCTAACTTTTGCAAATGTTTGTACCAATACTTATCAGGAACACTTTTCACTTGATTAATTCTGAAAGCAGTACTGATTTTTTAAGCATGCTTTGAAGTACAGTATCACGTTCCATTGTAACCATAGGATTTGTGATATTCTTATAATGTGTGAACACACTTTCAGATAAGATCCTGGATGAATCAGGAAACACCAAACAACTGCAAACCTAAAGCCTTTTGCAGTGTTTAGTAAGAAAGTGGTAATATCATTTGCACATCTAGCTAATTCACAATGTAGATTCTCCAAAATTCCAGATAGTGTGGAAAGTCTTCACTCTGAGCAGAAATTCTGGTTTTCATAATGTCACTTTCTGTGTGACAAAAACAATGAAAAGATTAAGCTAATCAGCTCCTCCTCACATGTTCTTGTTAACCCTGTCCTGCTGTACCTTTGAGAACATACACAAGAATTTGCAATACCTGGACCATCAATCATCATTACTGCTAAGAAACTGATAACCTGGGGGAGCAATGAATCTGTTTAGAACATTTGGGCTTCTTTGTAAGTCCCTGGGGAAAGCTAGCTGACACAGTGTGGAGCTGGGGTGGGAGTGTGGAGCTGGGGTGGGGTGGAGGCCAGTGCCTGCCAATTACTAAGGAAGAAATAACATCTTCAACATGTCTTTTGTCATTAAGGACATCAAAGAAATACTAACGAGGAAATAACATCTAAAATTTATCTTTTGTCAGAGGGGACATCAAAGCTAGTCTGCTTGGAGACATGCAAATTGAGGGAGGATTACAGTTGTGTGAAGGGAAGGAGCTAGCAAGTGCTTTTGTCTTGGTAAACATTCAAGTCAGTGTTGAGCTGAACTGGGGACCGGTAGCAGAAATTCCCACATGCCACGCCCACTTGGCTGGCCATGCCCACCTCCCTACCCCAGGCCATGGGATAGGGAGGCCAAGTGGGCATGGCCTACAGAGTTAGCCATGCCCACAGAGTTAGCCACGCCTATGGTGGGGTAGTAAATTTTTTTGCAGCACATCACTGATTCAAGTGTATTCAAATATTGATTGGAATGGGTTGTTTCAAATATTAAAAGTGGTCAGAAATCTGATTAGGCAATTCAGCCTTTCTCTAAGTGGGTTAGGATCTTTTATTCTGAAGGTCTGTAGATATCCTCTTTGGATATAATTGTTTTTAGCACAGATACTCTGCCAGCTGAACCCTGAGGATTAGCTTTGCTTTAGATTTTGTTGAGTACTGGGGAACTAAAACAGATTCTTAGGACACTTTACAAATTATCTTTTTCTTGCACAGTCTCTTAGTGAGCAGTCTATCTACAAATTTAGGCTCATGGCCTTACCACATTTGAAAATATAAATTCAAGGGGGTGGAAATACTAAACTAATCAGCAGAAGGGTTGCTGAATCAAAGAGATTTAATGAAAATTTTCTGGCATCCATTTTTGGAAAAGTTTACAAAAAGTATACCCTCCCCGCCCCCATCCCCCAAAGGAAGAGTTGGACACCAGTGTTGGATAAACTATGGGCCACCTTTATGAAAGTTAACAACATGTTTAAAAAACCTAAAAAAAAAAACGGGCATTGGTAGTGCAGGTGAGAAAATGGACCCAAGGGCCAAACGAGAATACCCCTTGGCTGGTTGAGTCCAAAATCCCCTTAGCCACCACCTTGGGCCACCACCTTAGATGGTCAGCAAACATAGACTTACCTGTCTGAATCAGGCCCGGGTCACCTCAACAAACCCCTCCCAGCTCCTGATACCCCACCCCCAGACTCACAAAAGGCTGCTCACGCTACCCTACCCACCCATACCCAGGTGACCTAAATGATACCTCTCTGGCCAATTGCCCAAATCTCTCCACTCGATGTGGTACAGGTGAAAAAGACCCCAAGCCAGAGACAATCACTTGAGATTTTAAAAATTCCTGTCCAGCCATCTCAGATGGCCAGCTCTTTCATGTGGAGAGAGAGAAAGTGAGCAAGATTGTCACTGCAATCCCAACCTATAACCACGAGGCACAAATAAGGACCTGCAGCGTAGTAGGCAAAACCACCACCCTCTGCCACAAGTAATGTGGTATGACTTTTTTGAGGCGGGGGGGGGGGGTGCAGCAAAGAGTACCTGCCCTGCACAGCCATAAAAGTGCATGCATGCCTTGTGCTTCTATGACAGCAGAACAATAGTAGAACAAGAACAGGGATGGTATAGGCCAGGCCTTTTTATTTTTACTTACAGCTCTTTACATTGCCTTACATTCAGAACCTGGAAAAAAGCCATTTTGCTTGACTACATCTCACAGAATCCTCCAGAGTGAGCGTTATGCTCAATGAAAACAGACAATGTGCATTAAAATAGCCCTTCAAATTGCTTAAGTACAGAAAGATACATTTGTAAAATTGCAAGGTTAATTTCATTGTCTCTGAAGATTCATTTGCTTAAAATGTCATGCTTCAGAAAATTCCTCTACTGAATATGAGCCATAAAAAGAAAGTGCAAGATATTTTTTTATCTGCAATCCAAAGCAGGTCTGTTGGTCATCATCTTTTTTTATTCAAAAGATTCCTCCCTGCTGGTGATGTTCATTTTAGATTCTTTTAAGAAGATACATAATGGATATCACAGCTTTTAGAGAGGCTAAAGGCAATGTAACACAATGAGGTAGGATGAAACAAATGGATTGCTTATAATGGCTTTTCAAAGTGTTCCATTAACTCACATGAATTCTTCTAGGTACAAAGAGAATCAAAGTTCAAAACCACCATTATAAACATTAAATCTCTATATAAAATGGCTTCTTTCAATTACGTTCAGATTATATTTGCATGTTAATCCTACACATTTACTTGCCATCTAAAATCAGTGGATGGTTTCAGGTTGCCATGAATCCTTCAGGCTAATTTTTTAAATCATAAATTTAAAAATACAGCTTCCTAGCTCCTAAGAAATGTGTTTGATTTTTCCCATCAACAGATTTTCTAAATGCTTTAACTCAGGGAAAATCCATATGGTCTCCCTTGTATAACAAGATTAATCAAAGACCTCTTTCCTCCCCAGAAATATGAATGCTTAAAATGAAGCATGTGTTCAATGGTGGTCTTGCCTGTGCCAGTGGAAAAGAAATTAACTTTCAGATGTGGTGAGACTCATGATTTAATTCAGGACATATACTACCACTTTGTGATGAGAATCACAGGGCTCTGAAAGAACCCCTAATCAGCTTCACCAGATTGTTCAACTTTTAAGGCTCTAAATGGTTTGGGACCTTCCTACGTGCCGGAACTTCTTCCCCTCAGAACATCAGCCTGCATCACCTGTTCTTCCCAGACAATGTTGCTTTAGGTGCCAATGCTGAGATTAGCAAGAAAGGCCGTGACTTGGAGAAGAGCCTTCTCAGTGGTGGCACCAACTTTGTGGAACTCTCTACTAGTTGAGCTCCACCAGGTTCTATCTATTTTTAAGAAAACAACTAAAATTATTCCTCTTTAAAGAAGCCTTTAAGGATATACTGCCAACGGCCAAGCAATAGGTTTTGATGAACTTTTCCTGTCACCAATCTGTGTTTTTGTTGTTGGGTATTTTTTTTTAATGGAGGAGGCATCATTTTGTTTTTTGTCATTACAGTGGAACCCCATACAATGAAAAAACTCCGTTCCACATGGTTCTTTGTTGTCTTTCAAAAGGGCTGGGAAAAGCCTTCGCCTGCTGTGAAAGCCAACCGGCTGGGTGGCTAAGCTCTTAGTGATCCAGGCTCGCCTCCCTCCTTCCAAAGCAAGCCGGGGCTCAGAGGATCCAAACCCCGGCTTCCTTTGGGAGGAGAGAAATGACATGCTTGCCCCCTCCTTCCGAAGCATGCCGGGGCTCAAGGCTATGAACCCTGGCTTCCTTCGGAAGGAGGGGGCAAGCAGGTCGCCTCCTTCCTTCCAAAGGAAGCCAGAGCTCAAGGATACAAACCCCAGCTTTCTTCAGAAGGAGGGAGGCGACCTGCTCGCCCCCTCCTTCTGAAGCAAGCCGGGGTTCAAGGCTGTGAACCCTGGCTTCCTTTGGAAGGAGGGAGGCAACCTGCTCACCACGTCCATCTGAAGCAAGCCAGGGCTAAAGGCTACAAATCCTGGCTTCCTTTGGAAGGAGGGAGGTGACCCGCTTGCCTCTGTTCTTCCGAAGCAAGCCCGGGCAGCTTGCTTTCGAAGGAGACAGCTGACCCGCTCAGCTTCCTCCTCTGAAAGCAACATGTACAATGAAAAAAATCATACAATGAAGAGGATTGTAGAACAAATGTGTGCATTGTACAATGAACATTTTCATTGTATGATGCACCCATTTGTTCCAAAATCCTCTTCATTGTACGATTTTTTCATTATATGATACATTCGTTATATGGGGTCCCACTGTATTTGTAAATGTATTCAGCTTGTTTATTCTTTATGTTTAATTTCTTATTGTAAAGGTTCTTTTTTAATGTGTTGTGAGCCACAGATGGCAGGATATAAATGCAATCAATCAATCAATCAATCAATCAGTCCCAAAATTCATTGAAAATAGGTTTAAGCTGGTTCTCTTTGAAAGCAATAGGTAGATTATTTAAAAAGTGTTGCTGTTTAAAAATCAGGAATCAAATTGTCCACTGCATCATCAATTTTAACAATAAACCACATAATTATGCAAATATTATTTCAGTCACAGGAAAAGGTTCACCATTTGGAGTTCTTTTTGTTGCTATATTGCAGGAGCATCATGCACAGCTTTTGGTGTTGGGGGAAAGTAATCACTCTGGCAAGTAATGCGAAAGTAAAAAAATATTCACATAGTCCTTTTATGTATATAACATGAGTCTCCATTGATCTGGTGACAGCTGTCAGTCTCGACAGCTTTAAGAAAGGATTAGACAAGTTCATGGAGGACAAGGGTATCAGTGGCTATAATTATGGATACCTAAGGACAACCTTCGGGTTGGAGAGATAGGCAGGATATTTCTCAATGACATTTCCAGGGAATCCTAAACAGGTGAAGGCATCTGCTTAGGATTACCCTGAAGCAAATGGTGAGCCACTGTGTGAGAAAGGATTCTGGACTGGATGGGCTGTCGCATGTTCCAGCAAGGCTGTTCTTATGTTCTAAAGGCAATATTGTAGCACTTCTAAGTGTCATTAATTTAAATGGAAATACAATTCCTAACTTTCTCCAGTTTGCATAAATGACACTTAAAAGTGGTTAACGTATGCTCGATAAGAGGAACAATTAGAGTGCTTTTTAATGTAGAGAATTTTTCTATCTTCATTAAAAACTTTCAAAACATAAACTACATTGGAATATCATTATCTGGTGCAACAGATTTTGAGGGCAGGTCATCATTCAGAGCATTGGATTGAATTTGTTGCACAGTTAAGATCTAAAACAAGGATGGTAGAAGTTCTGCTGAAACTCTTGGTGGAGTCAATGGTTAAATGAGACTCTCTTTCCAACATCTTACAGCTCTTTCCAGACATCTATACATATAAAATGGTGCGTTAACCATTGGAATGTGACAAAGGATGTTTAGCCAGGCCCTACTAGCCCCGTCCGAGCCTCCGTGCACTCACCCGAACGGGGTTCACAGGTAACTGTCGGGTTGAAATTTGCACCAGGGGGGCAGAAGCCCCCCGGACGCAAAAAAAGGGAACTTCAATTCCCAACGTTCCTTGCGCTGCGCCGCACCAGGGCCAATCAGGCTGTGCAGTGCGGCAAAAGGAACGTTCAGAAACGCGCCACAGCCAATCATAAATAAGCCGCAGGAAAAAAACCACTGCAGTAACCAAAATCGCGCACGCCAAACTACAAGCCCCAGCATCCTGCACGCCATGAGCACGCAGAACGCTGAGGCAGCTGGCACGCGAAAAATAAAAGAAAATAAAAGCCCCGCCGCCGCTGCCCTTACTTAAGACGGGCCAGCTGGCACGCAAAAAAAAAGAACCCCCCCCCCGCCGCCGCCGCTGCCCTTACTTAAGATGGGCCAGCCATCGAGCCTGGCCCGTGGGGAAAAAAAGACCACCACCACCCCGCCCTTTTCTTTCAACGGGCCCGGGATCGAGCCTGGCCCATGAAAAAAAAAGAAACCCCCCCCAAAAAAAGGACACACAAAAACATCCAAAAATACACACAAAAACATCCAAAAACAATCAAAAAACAGTCAAAAATAAACATAAAAACATCCAAAAAGTAAACACAAAAACATCACACAGACCCCCCACACACAAAAACCCAAAACAACCCACCCACCCCCCAAAAAAACCACAGAGCTTACCAGGAGACATCTTCACTCCACGACGCCCAGAACTCAACTGAGAAAATAATGAAAATACTCACCAGAAGAAGAAGCAACACCCAGAGGACAGTAGAGAAGAATTGTAGAGTAGAAGAAAAGCTCACCACCCCCACCCAGAGGCCACAAGAGAAAAAACATTCTAAAATATTAAAAATAATAGGATTAATTCCCAAATTAATTAAATAAGTTATCAAAACATTCAAAAATATTCACACTAATCACAAAAAAATACCAAAAAAAACCAGAAAAAACTTTTCACTCAAAAAAACAAAACATCTAAACGCAGTGTGGAAACAGTGATTTAAAAAAGACATATTCTTACACATTTTAAAAATGATAATCCAAAGCACAACTATTTTAAAAAAACATAGTAACACATTATTTGGTTAAATACAATAATTATAAAATATTTTATCTTCCTTTCCTCTTTTGAAAAACCAAAAAACTAAAACAAAAAATAAAAAATGTGTAAAAATAAATATTTAAAAAACCAAAATTAAAAACTAACCTCATTTGCATAAACAAAAAACAAAAACCTGCCAAAACCATTTTAAAGAGCCTGGCAATGAGGAAGCCGGTGCGCAAAAAATAAAAATAAAACACACACTGGGAGCACAAGTCCGCCGCAAGCGGATGCAGCGCCTTAAAGCCACAAAATCACAAAACCTTTCAACACCATTTAAAATATCCCAGCACCATTTGTTCAATAAAAAAAGAAACCCTTTACTAACCAACACAATTTGAAAAAGCCCGGCTCTGCCGGGCAAAATATGCTAGTATTGAATAAAACAAAAATTATCATGATAGGGTTGAATTTTTCGGAACGATATGGTTGACCATGTTTTGGCTGCGTATGGGAAGTCAAATCATTAGCATCAAGATGTCATTTGTTTTGTTTTGTTTTAATTATTTGCTGTGTCTATCTGATTTTGTTAGGGATTTTGTTCTTCTCTTTTATTCTCCAGAATATATAATGCTGGAAAGTATTTTTTTAAAATAAGTTTTAATCATAGTTTGGCAGACTGTCATGAGAGGCATGTGGTCAACCCTGGAAGGGAAAGGTTTCCTTATTGGCCTGACCACCACTGAATTTGTCAGGAACTGGAGAACATTTTGGGACAAGCCAAACCTGTTCAGGAGGGATGGGTTGCATTTGAACCATGATGGGACCAGATTGCTGGCACTCAACATCAAAAAGGCTGCAGAGCAGCTTTTAAACTGATAACTGGGGGAAAGCCGACAGGAGCTGGGCAGCATCCAGTTCGGGAAAGTGTGTACTTGAGTAGTGAGGAGGATGCAAAAATTACTGAGCAGAGCAAGGAGCTAGTCACTAGCATTCTAGCAGAAGGATGCAAGAGGCAGTCTAACAATGCAACTGGACACAAAAGACTGTGTCAGAGAAGCATATATAAATGCTTGTATACAAATGCCAGAAGCCTCCGGAACAAAATAGGGGAGCTGGAATACTTAGCAATAGATAAGAATATTGATATTATTGGTATCACTGAAACCTGGTAGACGGATGATAACCAATGGGATACAGTTATCCCAGGCTACAAACTGTACAGGAAGGATAGGAAGGGGCAAACAGGAGGTGGTGTAGCCTTGTATGTCAAAGAAGTGATAAAATCGTATGAATTGGAATATCTAGGTGATTTGGAGTCACCATTAGAAACTCTGTGGGTAAGAGTACCAGGCCACAAGGATGATCTAACAGTAGGCATATACTATCGGCCTCCGACCCAAACTCCTGAGGGAGACTGTCAGTTGGAGAATGTTGTAAAGGAGGCATCCAAGAAGGGAAGCCTGGTTATAATGGGGGACTTCAATTACCCTCACATAGACTGGGTGAACTGTTGTTCAGCACATGATAAAGAGATAAAGTTCCTAGATATGCTAAATGATTGTTCCCTGGGACAGATGGTTGAAGACCCAACTAGAGGTACAAGAATCCTTGACTTGATCCTGAGTAATACTCAGGATCTGGTGCAAGATGTTAATGTGACTGATCCAATAGGGAACAGTGACCACAACTCAATTATGTTTAACTTGATCATAGACCACAAGTCACTGATAAAATCTAACACAGAGACCTTAAATTTTCAAAAAGGAAATTTCCCAAAGATGAGGAAACTAGTAAAAAAGAAGCTGAAAGGGAAAATTGAGAGAGTCCAAACACTCCAAGAGGCATGGAGGCTGTTTACAAAAACAATAACAGAGGCCCAATTGGAATGGATACCCAAAAGGAAAAAGGGCACTGCCAGGTCCAAGAGGAGTCCGATGTGGCTTACAGGAGCTGTTCGGGAAGTGATCAAGAGCAAGAAAAGCTCATTTAGAAGATGGAAGGCTTGTCCGAATGAGGACAGCAAGCAGAAACATAAATTCTGGCAGAACAAATGCAAGGCAACAATCAGGAAAGGAAAGCAAGACTTTGAGGAGCGTATAGCCAAAAATACTCAGAGAAATAAGAAAGACTTCTTTAAGTACATTAGAAGTAAGAACCCAACTAGGAAGGCCATTGGACCATTAGATGACAATGGAAGGCAAGGGGTTATAAAAGAGGAAACAGAGATTGCAGAGAAACTCAATGAATTCTTTGCTTCAGTGTTCACTGAAGAAGACAGAGACCACATGCCCAAAACAGAGCCTATCTTCATAGGGAGGGAAACCGAAGAATTAAGCCAGATAGAAATAACCAGGGAGGAGGTCCTTGCATGTCTTGTTAAGCTAAACACTAACAAATCACCAGGACCAGATGGCATCCATCCACGAGTTCTCAGGGAACTTAAAGATGAAATTGCTGATCTCCTAGGCAAAATATATAATCTTTCCCTCAAATCAGGCTTTGTGCCTGATGACTGGAAGGTAGTGAATGTAACACCAATTTTCAAAAAAGGATCCAGGGGTGATCCAGGAAATTACCGACCTGTCAGTTTGACATGTGTCCCAGGTAAAGTGATGGAAACCATCCTAAAAGATAGAATTAATAGACACATAGAAGAGAAGGCGCTGCTAAAGGAGAGCCAACATGGCTTTTCCAAGGGCAAATCATGCCTCACTAATCTGTTGGAATTTTTTGAGAGTGTCAACAAGCATGTGGATAAGGGGGATCCAGTTGACATTGTTTATCTGGACTTTCAGAAGGCTTTTGACAAGGTCCTGTAGGAATGCATCTGGTTTCTGTCTTGCCTGTCTCTGACACATTTTGTAAACAAAAGCCTCTTTGCTCACTGAGAGACAGCGCTCCTTATCTCTCTTTCTTTGGGTCCTGACACTTCTGATTGGCTGTAAGGACTCAGCTTTGTCTCTGCTAAGTTTCGTTTCTGGTATAGAATGCTTGCTAGTTTCGTTTCTGACGCTCTCTGCCTAAATAAAGAAAAGGCTTCAGTAGTTTTTGACCAGCCAAAGAGAGCAGTCGTGTCTGCTTTGTCTGTCTCTGTTTCTCCCTACAAAAAGCCTAATGAAGCTGGACTCATAGGTACCTCAAAAGATCTGAGAATATAAACTGCTGCTAATGAGGCTGGCTGATTGAGACTAGATCTTTACATGAATCAAATCCCAACAAGTGGCGCTCCGTGTGACGCTTTGAACTACAATGAGAGAGCCTGCTGTGAAAGCTGCTTCAGCATTTAGCATCTAATTAACACCCCATAATTGGCGACCGGGGACAAGGTCTCATTTACCCCGACCGGGAAGGTCATAAATTGAGCTCGAAAATTTATCCAAAGTCAACTTTGGGTCCCATATAGGGTAAGTGGAAAAGAAAAATATATATTTTTTTATCATGGGGTGTTTGCTTTATTCGCAAATGCAGGAACTTTGTAAAGATATCTCAGATCTTTTGCATGAGAATGGGCGAAAGGCTGATGATAAAGAGATACAGCAGCTGGTTAAAGTTATAGAACGAATCTGTCCTTGGTTTAAATATGAAGGTCTGGACTTAAAACAGTGGAAACAGATTGGGAGAGAAATGCAGAAGCATAATGGAATTTCTAGATCAATATTATTTACATGGGAGGGAGTTAGGGACTGCCTTCAGAGACTTACTCCAAAAAATATTTTATTGTCTCAAAGACTTGATGGCTCCCTCCCACAGCTTTTGCCTCCAGAAAAAGGGGGGGCCATGGCAACTGCCCTTCCATCATATGAGAAACAACAGCCTCCTGATGGGGGTGGAGGTGGAAATGGAGATGGGACATTAGGTCCTGACTTGCAACAATCAAGTCCTTTTAGCCCTACAAAGACACATTTTTCTGCTGCTTTAACGGCAGCTGTGCTGGACGTGCAATCTCCTGAAATATACCCAGTGATCAGAGGGGCTCCGCCTGTTGGCAACGCAGCGGCAGTCCCAGATAGATATGAAACCCTCCATTACAAATATCTGAAGGAACTAAGAGTCAGCATACGTGACTATGGATTTAACGCACCTTTTACAAAAGCTTTGTTGGAAGCCATTGCTTCTCAAAAATTACTACCAGTGGATTGGAAACAGATGATCAAAGCACTTTTGCCTCCGGCAGAAGCCATGCTCTGCTTGCAAGAGTGGAGGGATGTGGCTTGGGAGGTACATCATACACGCCCTGCACTCACAATGGATATGTTATGTGGGGAGGGAAATTTTGCCAACCCCACACAGCAGTTGGCACTCACGGATGCCCAGCTGGGAGAGATTGCTCAGATAGTCATGCGTGCCTGGAGTAAGATTCCTTCCAAAGGGGATAGCTCCGTTGCTGGATTTGCAGCAATTAGGCAGGGCCCTAAAGAGGATTACACTGAGTTCATTAACAGACTCATGACTGCTCTCAGCCGCCAGGTGGAAAATGTGCCGGCACGGGAAATGCTCATGAAACAAGTGGCTTTTGAAAATGCCAATGAGGATTGTAAAGGGGCTCTGACAGCTGTTTATGCTAGGCCAGGAACATCTATAGCAGACATGATGAAAGTTTGTCAAAATGTGGGGACTCACAGTTACAAGGCTCAACTTCTGGCAGCTGCAGTTCAATTGCCCACAACTCAGGCTCAAAACAAACGTTGTTTTGGCTGTGGGAAGGAAGGACATTTTAAAGCACAATGTCGCTCCTCTCAAAAGCAGGCAGCACGCCCTTCAAGGAAGTGTCCCATTTGCCAGAAAGGGTACCATTGGGCCAATCAGTGCCGCTCAAATCCTAATGCCAACCCCTCAGCTGCTCAGCACAAAGACTCTGACTTTTCTCCACAGCAGCAGGGAAATGGGAGTGCGGGCCAGGCTCGGGCCCAGGCAAAATAATAGGGCTACCAGAGGTCAGTGAGGAAGCAATACAGGAATTTTTTGGCAGAAGATATGGAACTTGCCCAAGAAATGATTTCACGATATAGAAAAAACCATCCTCTAAAAGAAGGACTTTTATTGAGGTTATCTAAGGACTGTACTTTTACTATGCCAGGGTGTGTGGAGGCTCTTCCCACACTGGTTGATGATGTTAATTTCCAGGGCATGATGGGCATCGTTCTTCCTTGCCCAGACGCCTTACCCGCTTCTGTACACATTGCAGCAGGGTCAGTTACATTGGGTCACCAAGAAATTGTCATTCCTGCTTCAGCCACGCAACATCTCACCCTGCCTAAGGGACAACCTGTAGGATGCCTTCATCTGCTCCCACTAGGGACCACTGCAACTCCATCCCAGGAGGGGACTGCAACAGCGGCTATGGCGGTGATACAAATCACCGAGGATATAACGACCCGCTCGCTGCTTATGGGTGGACGTTCAGTGTCTGGATTGGTCGATACAGGAGCCGATATTTCAGTGGTGGCAAAAAAAGATTGGCCGACTGGATGGGCCGTCCGCCCCTGTAGGGAAGTTTATGGGGTGGGCGGGTACGAGCCAGCACAGCAAAGTGTTCATCCAATCGTCTTTGAGACCTCAGGGGGAACAAAAGTTTCTCTTCACCCCCTGATTATGGATATTCCTATTACTCTGTGGGGCCGGGATCTCCTGGCTAAAACAGGGTGTACCTTGCAGACAAATTTTTGATACGGGCCTCCCCTGCAGCGCCGTTGCATGCACTTCCACTACAATGGAAAAACACCCCACCAGTGTGGACGGATCAATGGCCGCTCTCAAGAGAAAAGCTCCAAGCGGCGGAGGCCCTTGTACAGGAGCAATTAAATCTGGGACATATTCAAACAACCACTAGTCCTTGGAACTCTCCGATTTTTGTGGTGAAAAAGAAGTCTGGAAAATGGCGATTGTTACATGATTTGAGGAAAGTTAATGAGCACATCTTGCCAATGGGACCTCTACAATCTGGACTTCCTAATCCGAACATGATTCCGGAAGATCATCAATTCATGGTTATAGATTTGAAGGACTGTTTTTATACAATCTTGCTAGCGCCACAAGACAGAGAAAAATTTGCATTTACATTGCCAGTATACAATAATGAACATCCTACTCAACGGTTTGAATGGTGTGTCTTGCCTATGGGTATGGCCAACTCGCCGACTCTATGCCAACATTTTGTGAACAAGGCTTTGGAACCTTTCAGGCAACGTCATCCAGAGGTTAAAGTCTATCATTACACAGATGACATTTTATTGCATGGTCCACAAGTCACGGAGAAACACCTGCAGGACCTAGCAGACATTTTGCAACAAGCGGGCTTGATCATAGCTCCTGAAAAAGTGCAGCGGATGTATCCATTCCAATATCTGGGACATAGGCTCTCAGCTACAGCTTCAACTCCGCTATTGCCAACAATAGCTATTCCGGAGCAGTTCACTCTTGTACAATTGCAACAATTGCTAGGGAACATAAATTGGGCTCGTCCTTTCTTGGCCCTGAGCACGGAGGAACTATCACCACTCTTTGCTGCTCTTTCTGGACACACTTCTCCAGCGGACATCATTCCCTGCACAACGGAGATGCGTACAGCTCTTCAACGCCTCAACGAAAAGCTGCATACCATCGCTGTGGATCGGGTGCCCTCAGGCACCATTGCGCTGGCATGCGCTCTTCTTCCTACACCGAGGCTGCCCACTGCTGTTTTGTTCGCGCCTGTCAATGCTCAGAAGGTGGCCATCGTGGAATGGCTGCACTTGGCGCACACTCCCTCGAAAAACTGTTATCGCCTGCCTGATGCGATTGCTGATCTTTTCCTCAAATGCCGTACTAGGGCAAAGCATTTGACTGGCTATGACGTTGACTTTGTTTGTTTTCCTTTTTCACAGGATCAGCTAACCGCCTTGCTACAGCATTCTGAGGCATTTCAGGTGGCCATGGCGGACTTTGTGGGACAAGTTAAATTTAACCCCCCCAAGGATAAGCGGTTTACCTTGCTGAATCTCACTTCTTACTCCCTGTCATCCCCGCTTTGCATGCAACCTATCTTGCATGCCATTACTCTTTTCTCAGATGGCTCCCCCTCCCGTGGAGTCCTTACATGGCAGGGTCCTACTGGGGAATGGGAGGTTGTTTTTACAGGACCTCAAGCATCGGCCCAGCGGTCGGAACTGGCAGCGGTCATACTTGCTTTCTCTACGTTTTCTGATGTGCCTTTTAACCTGATTGTGGATACTCAATATGTTTACCGCCTTGTTTTTACTTTAGCTCAAGCTTATTTGTCTCCATCGATGGATAGGGATCTTTTTGCTTTATTCCAACAGCTTCAAGGTTTTCTTTCCAACCGTACGGTCCCATTCTTTATTGCCCACATACGCTCTCACACAAGGATCCCAGGTTATTTGACGGAGGGCAATGCACGAGCAGATTCTGCTCTCCGAGACTCTGCTGAGGTTTTTTCTCTCTTTGACAACCCCATTGACAGTCATGCAATGTTTCATCAATCTGCTAAGGTTTTGCATAAACGATTTTCCATTCCTATGTCACAGGCTAGAGACATTGTGTCGTCCTGTGCTTCCTGTACGAAGTCTCCTATATTCCTGCCATTTGATGCTGTTAATCCTCAAGGAACAGAAGCTAATCAGCTATGGCAGATGGATGTCACGCAAGTACCTGCTTTGGCTCCGCTTTCTAAGTTACATGTGACTGTTGATACCTTCTCTGGATTTATATGGGCTACACCCTTACGGGGTGAAACATCCAGACATGTTATACAACATTGCATTCGTTCGTTTGCGGCAATGGGTAAACCTAAAAGCCTTAAGACAGACAATGGGCCATCATATGTTTCTTCTGCCTTTCAGGACTTTTGCCGTCAGTGGGACATTAAGCTAACCCATGGAATACCCTATAACTCGACTGGACAGGCGATTGTTGAAAGAGCCCACCGGACATTCAAAAATTTGTTACACAAGCAAGTGGGAGATAGAGGGGTTCATGTGGCTGAAATACCTACAGCTGTTGCTAAAGTAATGTATACTCTTAATTTTCTTCTTGCTCCCCATAACAGGTCACACTCTCCAGTCGAATTGCATTTCAGGACCGAGGAGTGTCTTCCTAAGCCATTGGTCGTTTATCGGCAGCAACCCGATCCTGAGTGGAAGGGTCCTGTACCTCTAATCACCTGGGGACGAGGATACGCAGCGGTTTCTACTACCTCAGGACCTGTGTGGATTCCTGCCCGAGCGATCCGCCCATGGAGAGAGAAGAAGGTTACTCAGCTCCAGGATGGTGGTTCACCAGTAAACTAAATGTGCTGACATTTGTTCTTTTCTTTCTTACTGTGCTTCCAGCTGTAAGAACAATGCCTCATGGGGGCAACCCCAACTTTTGGATTCATCATGCTAACTATATGTTTGAGGTTCATGGTAAGAATGCAACGTTATACTATGAGCATCCACTGGCAGTGTCTCAAATGGCTTTTCTTCCGGCATTGTTCAACACACCTGAGCTGGTTATTGGACATTTGCAACATCTTGATAGGTCTACACTCTTCTCTAATCCTCCAGAACAATTTAACAACACCCGTTGGCGAAGCATGACATTCAAGAAATACACTAAAGGACTTTGTTTCTGCTGTCATAGTTCTGGAGTCTGGAATAGTAAATGGAAGTACTGGACTCAAGCAAAAAGGGTTTTGCAGAGTGTAGGCAATTATACGGGTTGTGACGATTATTTTTGGTTATGCGGTAGTTATAACAGTTCTTATAAGCTTAATTATACCTTGTTTAACACTACTATTGAAGATATATATGATGTATTTCCTATGTTTACTCCTGATTATTCTGCTATAGATAGTGGTTCAATTTGCAATGGATGGCAAATCAAGGATCCTAACATGTGGTTCTTTTTTAATGGAGTTGCCACGAATTTCCATCCAGGACAATATCAATGTGCAGCATTGGGTTATTTTATCTGAATAATACTATTGAGAAAGAACTTCAGAATTTACAGGAGAGCATTACTAACAATGTACGCACTGATGTTAATCTCTTTGATTGGGTGACTTCTTGGTTGCCTGATTTATCTGTCCTTAGACAAGTTTTCTTTTATGGGTTTATTATTATTATCTGCCTTATACCTTTGTATTTTTGCATTACTTGTATTCCTAATCTTATTTCTATGTGTAACACATGTCCACTGCGTAGAAGGGAGACATCGAGTTTTGCACGACGGCAATCGTACTCAATGAGGTATCATCCTCCGGAACAAAGTACCATGAGTCAGGAGGGGTACGATGTCCAGGAGGACAGTGATGATGTATATGGAGGAGTAGTTATGGAGTATGATGACATGCAGGGGTATGATTAGCCGTCCCTCTCTCGAATTTAAATGAAAAAGGAGGACATGTAGGAATGCATCTGGTTTCTGTCTTGCCTGTCTCTGACACATTTTGTAAACAAAAGCCTCTTTGCTCACTGAGAGACAGCGCTCCTTATCTCTCTTTCTTTGGGTTCTGACACTTCTGATTGGCTGTAAGGACTCAGCTTTGTCTCTGCTAAGTTTCGTTTCTGGTATAGAATGCTTGCTAGTTTCGTTTCTGACGCTCTCTGCCTAAATAAAGAAAAGGCTTCAGTAGTTTTTGACCAGCCAAAGAGAGCAGTCGTGTCTGCTTTGTCTGTCTCTGTTTCTCCCTACAAAAAGTCTAATGAAGCTGGACTCATAGGTACCTCAAAAGATCTGAGAATATAAACTGCTGCTAATGAGGCTGGCTGATTGAGACTAGATCTTTACATGAATCAAATCCCAACAAGGTCCCACACCAAAGGCTCTTGAATAAACTTACCAGTCATGGAATAAAGGGACAGGTCTTGTCCTGGATCAGCAACTGGCTAAGGGACAGGAAACAGAGGGTAGCACTAAATGGACACTTCTCCAAGTGGAGGGAAGTAAAGAGTGGGGTCCCCCAAGGTTCAGTACTGGGACCCCTGCTTTTCAACCTCTTCATAAAGGATCTAGAGGTAGGAGTAAAAAGCAAGGTAGCCAAATTTGCTGACGACACTAAATTATACAGGGTAGTGAAAACTGTGAGAGATTGTGAGGAGCTCCAGAGGGATCTCTTGACACTGGGGGAGTGGGCAAAACAGTGGCAAATGAGTTTCAACATTAGTAAGTGCAGAGTGATTCATGTTGGGGCAAAGAACCCCAATTACATTTATAAACTGATGGGGTCTGAACTCTCTGCAACAAACCAGGAAAGGGACCTTGGTGTCCTGGTGGACAACTCAATGAAGGTGTCAACCCAGTGTGCCTCAGCAGTGAAAAAAGCAAACTCAATGCTAGGGATCATTAGGAAGGGTATAGAAAATAAGTCAGCAAGTGTCATTTTGGCTCTTTATAAATCTATGGTGAGGCCCCATCTGGAATACTCTGTACAGTTCTGGTCGCCATACCTCCAGAAGGATATTATGGAGCTGGAAAAAGTGCAGAGGAGGGCAACCAGAATGATTAGGGGACTGGAACACCTTCCTTACCATCTGAGGCTGCAACGGTTGGGCCTCTTCACTCTTGAACGACGGCGTCTAAGAGGTGACCTGATTGAAGTTTATAAAATCATGCATGGTGTGGACAAAGTAGATAAGGAAAAACTGTTTTCCCTATCACACAACACTAGAACTAGGGGACACTCGATGAAACTTTTGGGTACTAGTTCTCAAACAAATAAGAGAAAGTACTTTTTCACCCAGAGGATTACTGGTCTATGGAACTCCCTGCCAGAAGAAGTGGTGACAGCTGTCAGTCTTGACAGCTTTAAGAAAGGATTAGACAAGTTCATGGAGGACAAGAGTATCAATGGCTATAATTATGGATACTTAAGGACAACCTCCGGGTTGGAGAGATAGGCAGGATATCTCTCAATATCATTTCCAGGGAATCCTAAACAGGTGAAGGCATCTGCTTGGGAATACCCTGAAGGAAATGGTGAGACACTGTGTGAGACAGAATGCTGGACTGGATGGGCTGTGGCCTGTTCCAGCAAGGCTGTTCTTATGTTCTTATTATTGTTATTATCAGTAGTGTTTAGGTCCTTTTTGTAGAGTTCCTCTGTGTACTCTTGCCATCTTTTTTGATCTCTTCTGCTTCAGCTAACTCCTTTCCATCTTTGTCCCTTATCATGGTCATTTTTACTTTGAATGTTCTCTTGATTTCCCCAATTTTTTTGAAAAGATCTCTAGTCCGGCCTCTTTTGTTGTTTTCTTCCATTTCTTTTTTTTTTAATTTTTATTGATTTTCAGGGGGAAAAAATAACATACAAATACAGAAAGAAGAAAGAAGAAACAACGTAGGCAAGCATATAAATGATACATTTGACATTATCACTAAAAGAAAAAAAAGACTCTTTAAACAATAAAATTAGATGTATACAAGTCTAAATATAACACCTTTGAAATTTAACGTTTAACTTACTGTCTCTTTAATGTTTTATTATCACGATGGTAAATATCCCAACTTTGCTCTTAAATATTAGTGACCAGTAACTTCTTGTTTTATCTAATTTCTATTCAAATCAATTTGTCTAAAACAGTTATATTTCTATTTCTATCCCTATCAATTTATTCCAATACTACATTCTATACATCATTCACCCCGTGTATTTACATTGCCCGGGAGGATGTGGTATTTCCCATCGATTTCTACTGTGCCCAAAACTTCAATTGGTCTGGTGTCAGTCTATTCTTCCCCTCTCCCTTCAAAGCATGATCCACAAACTATCTCCATGTATTCCAGAATCTATTCTCTTTAATTATTCCTTTTTAAAAATTCAACGCCCGTGTTAATTTTTCATTCAATGCGAGATCCCACATCTCCTTATACCAATCATCTACTTTTAATGTTATGTCGTTCTTCCAATTTTTTGCTATACACATTCTACCCATAGTAAGCATTATAGCCAATAATTCTTTCTTATCATCACCTAGGTTCATATTATCTACGTCCGTCAACAAGATGCTACTTGGCCCCAATTTGAGAGATGTTCTCATAATATTAACCATCTCCTTCTCAATTTCCTCCCAAAATTTCTCAACCTTTTTACATTCATACCACATATGTACATATGTGCTCAATGTATTTTTACATCTCCAACACATTTTATTATTTTTTTATCTATCTGGTACAGTTTCAATGGGGTCAAGTACCATTTCCACAACATTTTGAAATTATGCTCTTTAACTCGGACGGACATGGATCTCATACCTCTTTTTTCCATTTATTTTTCCACTCTTTTTCAGTTATGCTTATCTTCAAATCTTGTTCCCAAGCATTTTTTAATATCTCTTGTGAATTACTTTCTACATTTATTATTTTATATATTTTACTAACCATACCTTTAATTCCAATTTCCGACTTTCTTACTTTCCATATTAACTCTTCAAATTCAGTTTTGCTTCTTTCCAGACTCTGCTCTCTCACATAACTATCATTCCACTTATTTATCCTCATAATCTGTAACCAATTTAACTTCATTTGATCATACAGCTCTTGTCTTTTCACATCGTCTCTGCAAACTCGTATCCAATCTTTCAGCAGGAAAATCTTGTTCTTTAATAAATTTCCTTCATCCTATCATCAATTTTTATTGGGAATTGTTTAATATCTTCAAGCTCAATTATTGGCGATATATTCGGGGATAGATTCCTTTTAACTTCTTCCAAACTCCCAACATCGATCTCATCATTCTATTTTTAACCATTATTTTTTCCTTTTTCATTCCCTAGAAACACACTTTTACCCAACTCCTTTAATTCCATCATTTCAATTTCCTCCCAAATAACTACCTCTTTCATTAAAACCTTAACTACATTTTTAATATGGAATGCATTATAATAATTTTTCAAGTTCGGTATTCCCAGACCCCCTTCTTTTTGTGACTGGTACCACATTTTCTTTGGAATTCTAGCTCTTCTTCCCCCATTACAATAATTATTTATTAAAGGTTGAAATTCCTTTCTTTATCTGTAATTTGGATCGGTAGGGTTTCAAACAAAAAAAATATTTTTGGTAATAACATCATTTTTGTGAATGCTACCCTGCCGAACCAAGACAGCTTCAAATTTTTATATTGTGAAATTTTTGCTTTGAGTTCTTTTTTTTTTGTTTTGTTTATCATAATTTAATCTTCTTAAATCTTCTATTTTGCTTGAAATATTTATCCCCAAATATCTCACACTATTTCTAATCTGTAGTTTAAATCTATTTTTTATTCTCCCTTGTTCTTCCCTCTCTATATTATTCAATATCATTTCAGATTTATCCCAATTTATCCTCAACCCAGTTATTTGTTCAAATTCCTCCAAATGCCTCTGTATTTTTCCCAACATCTTCCTCTGATGTTTCATAATTATAAGAGTATCGTCAGCATATAAACTAACTTTATTTCCTAATATTCCTTCAATTTTTTTATCCTCCCTTATACTTTTTGCTAAAATTTCCATCGTCGTTATAAATAATATTGGGGATAGTGGGCATCCCTGTCTTGTTCCCGCTTCTAATCTTACTTCTTCCGTAAGGCCATCATTTACCCTAACATTGGCACACCCTTGTTGATACAATTGTTCTATCGTTTTTATAAACCTACATCCAAATCCATAGCCTTTTATTATCTCATTAATTGTTATCCATTGCAAAAAATCGAATGCCTTGAAAATATCCAAAGATAACAATCCTACCTTCTCTTTAGTTTGACCTGCAATGTCTATTAAATCTATAATTCGCCTTGTTAAATCCGCCATGTATCTACCTTTAATAAATCCCGCCTGGTCATTATTTATATATTTATCCATGAAGCTATTTAATCTTTTTGCCAATATCACCGTAAAAATCTTAGCATCCTGATTTATTAAAGAGATGGGCCTATATGACTCTACCTTTTCCAAATCTTTCCCAGGTTTTGGCAATAATACTATTATAGTTCTATACCAAGAGGGTGGAATCTGACCTCCATCCAAAATAAAATTATACAATTTTAATAATTTTGGGACAATTATATCTTTAAACTCTTTATAAAATTCAGCAGGCAATGCAGCTTCACCTGGCGATTTATCCATCTTCAATTTGCCTATTATTTCTTTTATCTCCTTTTCAGTAATTGGCTCCTCCATTATTTGTTTATGTTCCTGATCGATTTTGTTTTTAATCTGACTTTCAATTTTATCTTTTAATTTTCCCAGGTCTATATTTTTTCTTGAATATAACTCCTGATAGAATTCTTTTACAACCTTACATTTATCTTTTGTTTTATTATACCTTATACCCTTTTTATCTACCAAAATCCCTATTTCCCTTTTATTTCTTTTTTCCTTAGCAGCTCTTGCCAATAATTTTGAATTTTTATTACTATATTCAAAGTATTCCCTTTTTAGATAAAACAAATCTCTTTTCACTTTTTCAATATCCTTTCCTATTAACTCCTTCCTCAGCCCCTGCATTCTTTCATAAACTTTCCAGTCTTTAGTTATTGCATGTTTTTCTTGTAGCTGTTTAATCTCTTTCTCGATTTCCTCCTGCTTACCTTTTAATTGTTTATTTTTAAAACTAGCCAACTTAATATTTTCCCCTCTTAATATTGCCTTCATCATATCACACACCACATTATATCGAACCTCGCATGTATCATTCCATTTCCAATTTTGCTCCCATCTTTCAACTATTTGTTCTTTACATTTTTCATCTTTAAATAATTTAGTATTATATCTCCAATTTCTCCTAATCTTTGTACCATCCATTCTCATTTCTAACAATACCTTTGCATGATCCGACTCTCTGAAGATTCCAACTTCAATTTCATCCAAATTCCCTATCAGGTTGTCAGTTACAAATATATAATCTATTCTAGAATAGGTGTTATAGACCTGGGGAAAAAGTGTAAACCCTTTCCGATCCTTTAAGCTCCCGCCATGTATCTTTTAACCCTAATCCTTTCATCCATTTATCCAGCACTTGTGTTTTATCTCCTCCCCCCTTCTAGCTATGTTTGTAGTATCTATACTTGATCTTATTAAATTGAAGTCCCCACCCAGTTCTTTCTTTATTCAATATATTATACACCTTATCTAAAAATTTATTTTGATTTTCATTTGGTACGTACAAATTTACCAAGGTTATCTCCTCATCATCTATTTTTCCTTTTATTAATAGATATCTTCCTTCTATATCTGAAATACTTTTTACCATCTCAAATCCAACTCTACTTGATATCATAATTGCTACACCTCTTGCCTTTGACGTACCATATGATTTTTCATAAAATTGAGTCCATCCTAAGAATAATTTGTTAGTTTCCTCTGATTTTTGATGAGTTTCCTGTAGAAAGATTATATCCGGTTTGTCTTTCCTAAGAGCTGCTTCTAATCTTCTTCTCTTCACCTGACAACCAGTACCTTTCACATTCCAGGTTAATACTTTCAAATTTTTCATTCCTTATTTTCTAACCCCAATTCTCCCTTTTCCCCACTTCCTCCAATGGGTGTGCACTCCAACAAACAACAAACCCCCGTTCCCAAATATCTATTGAAGAAAAAGGAAAAAAGAAAAAAAAGAAAAATAATAAACAACTCTAAAAAACAATAAAAAACATATAAACAATCTACTACTATCCCTCCTCACTTTTCTGCAAGTAGCCTCCATATTAAAAAGGGGGGAGGGGGGAAGCACGAACAACTGTGCGGGCTTAATAGGAACCCAAACTAACTTCCACTCAAATCAATCCCTCCTTCTGCTCCTTTGGGCATATTCTCATTATCATTTCTCCTTCTCATGAACCCACCCGAAACAATTAATTCCTCCTTCAGTTCATCCCACTCTTTAGTTCCGAATTCCAGTAATTTTGCATCCACCATTACATCCATGACATTGACATCTTCACTCATCATATATTGTTTACCCAAATGAAAAAACTCAATTGACGTGGAAATTTCCAATTATATCTAACACCTTTATCTTGGAATCTCTTTGTAATTGGCTTCATTGATTGCCTCCACATACAATACTCCATTGGAATGTCATTGTATACTTCAATATCTGAACCATCTATTTTTAAAACTTCTGAGCCCTTCACTCGAATGAGAGCCATTAATCGAAATGTATCAGCAACATTGGCAAACTTTACCAGTACATTTCTTGCCCCAACTTTACCCCTTCTTGAACCCAACCGAAAGACACTTACAATACCATATGGCATGAAACCTCCTTCCATAACTCCATCTAACCATTTTACAATTCTTTCTTTTAATTTATCTGGCACACCTTCCGGAATTTTTTGAATTATCACGTTCGCACATCTCATCTGTTCTTCCACCAATTCTAACCTTTTTCATGACCCCCCACCTTATTTTTCCTTTCTTTCTCTCTTTCTCTCATATCTGAAACCTCTGCTTTTATCCCCTCCTGCTCTCTTTTATCACCTCTTGTTCTTCCTTAAGTTTATTCTGCCCTTTTTGAAATCATCAAAACCCTTCATAATGTTTGCCATCAAATCTTGCATGTCTTGTTTTCATTCCTGTTTATCTTGAACAAACATATTTCCAATTTTTTGTTCCAAATTATCCACCTTCTCATTAAATTTATCAACATCTGATTTAAACCCTTGCCCCCCCCTTTATTGGCAACATTGATGGGGTTGTCACTGTCATTATAGTTGCTGTTGTTGTTACTGCCGTCGGTGTCATTGCAACTGTGGTTGTTATAGTTGTTGTTGCAGCTGTTGTTACCTTTGCTGTCGTTATTACAATAGATTTCACAGCTCCAGATGCCATCGGAGGTGGAGTTGTCACTATTTTTTGCTGTTTTTGTAATTGCTGTGCAATTTTTCTCACAGTCTCTTGGTCCTCCAAATCCTTTATTTCCTGTTGCATTGTTTTCTTCATCTCCAACTCCTCTTGTTCTATCCTGGTGAGCCTTTTAAAAATCCTATCTGAGGATGACTGTCTCTCTGCTCTTATCCAGCCCACTTTCTCCTTCTCCTTCCCTCTTCCCTGATGTTTCATTCAAACACTGTTCCAGTTGCAAACAGCCTCCAGTTTATCTCCACAAAAGTATATCTTTTGTAACACAGTCAGCCCACACTCTTTTAACCGTCCTTATATCCCTTTAAGCAAGTAACAACCAATTGCCACTTCCACACACAAAAAACACAAAATGCTTGTAATCCAATGGAAAAAGAGAGAGAAGGCAAAACAAACTTCCGGTCCCAAAAATGAAGAAGACAAAACAATACTTTCCCAGAGACACCACTGATCAGACTCCCAGCGCCATCTTATTCCCTTCTTTTTTGTATCCAAATATCCAAAAATTCAAAGAAAGGGAAAAGGTTCCAAGCCACCAAACTCTCCTCTTTTAAGCCCGAATGTCCATCATCCAATCTATAATATTTTCCAAGGGGGGGGGGGGGGAAATCCCCATATTCAATAAACTTTTCTGCTTTTCCACTTTTAACTCACTCTCTGCAGCAGCAAATTCCTCACAGCTCTGCTCAGTTCCGAAATGCTTCAGGGCTAGCCAGGCTGAATGAGGCTCGCTTTCGCTTTCACCCCTTCAAATCCCAGCAAACTCACACACCCCTTCAGTCCGGCCACCGGCTTGCCTTTTGCTTTTGCTTGCCTTTTGCTGCCTTTATCACTTTAGGCAATCATAGTCCAACCCAGTCCTCGGCTAGGAAAAATCTCCCATTCCTGCACTGGCAAAGTCCGCCCAACCCCCACTCCTCTTTGAAATTCGAAACTCACGTCTCTCTCCTTTTTCACTCAGCTTTTCAGCCAGTCCAAAGTAAATTCCATCAGTTGCTGACTTTATCTTTCTCCTCCACCTTTTTTAATGTCTCTGGAACATTTTAAATTCTTTTTAAAAGCCTCTTTCATCATCGTTCTTTCTGAGTGAAAGAAAGTTCAGTCCGTTCAGTCCTCCATTAGGCCACACACCCCTTCTTCCATTTCTTTGCATGTTTGTTCAGGTAGTTTTCCTTATCTCTCCTTGCTTTTCTTTGAAATTCTGTATTTAGGTGATTGTATTTTTTTCTTTCTCCTTGGACTTTTGCATTCCTTCTTTCCTCTGCTATTTTAAGGGCCTCATCTGACAACCACTTTGCTTTCTTACACTTCTTTTCTTTTGGTTTGGTTTCTCTTGCTGCCTCCTGCATGATGTCCCGCATCTCTGTACATAAGTCTTCTGGTACTCTGTCTATCAGGTATAGGACATTAAATCTGTTCATGACCTCCACCGTGTATTCTTTAGGGATGTTGTGTAGGTCATATCTGTCTGGTATAATTGTTTCCCCATTTTCCTTAGTCTAAGCCTGAATTTTGCGATCAGTAGGTTGTGATCTGAGCCACAGTCTTCTCCAGGTCTTGTTTTTGCTGACTGAATGGAGGTTCTCTATCTTTGACTGCAGAGTATGTAATCAATCTGGTTTCGATGCTGGCCATCTGGTGATGTCCATGTGTAAAGTCCCCTCTTGTGTTGCTGGAAGAGGGAGTTTTCTATGACCAGTGTGTTCTCTTGGCAGAACTCTATCAATCTTTGCCCTGCTTCATTCTGTGTTCCAACACCAAACTTGTCTGTTATTCCATTTACTTTTTGATGTGGACATCATTTCTTGGTGTCTGTTCTATGAGGTGTTGTAGGTCTTCATAGAACTGGTCAACTGTGGCTTCATCTGCACTAGTGGTTGGTGCATAGACTTGGATTACAGTGATATTGAAAGGTTTGCCTTGGATTCTGACTGACATCATTCTATCATTTTTGATGTATCCCATTACTGCTTTCCTCACTCTTTTGTTGACAATTATGGCTACTCCATTTTTTCTGAGGTTTCCTTGCCCACAGTAGTAGATATGATGGTTTCCAGAGCTGAATTCATCCATCCCTGTCCATTTTAACTCACTGATGCCCAAGATGTCAATGCTTATTCTTTCCATCTTGTTTTTAACCACTTACAGTTTTCCTTGATTCATAGATCTCACATTCCATGTTCCTATGCAGTATTGTTCCCTGCAACACTGTATTTCTCCTCCCCCTTCCATGTTCCTCCCCCTTTTCTGATCTGCTGTGCTGAGCATCCCCTTGTTTTGTCTTTTGTTTTGGTCCATAGGGTTCTCTTGGCAAACTTTGTGGCATGCCTTGCCTGTCTCTACGCCAGTCTCTTCCCATCACACATGTTATCACAGTTTAAACAGTTTTAAAACAAAGTATTATTATGCACAATATCACAGTTTATCACATAGTATCAAAGTAAAAGTTGAACTAATTAATGAAAGGGAATGAAAGAAAGAAAGAAAAAGTCCACTATATCAAGTCTCTATTTAAGTCAGTTTCTTTTACAGTCACTATGTCAGTTGCTATAAGCCATCTATGTTTAGTCAACTATATTATTTCAGTTCAATTTCTTATCCTTTGCATGCAGGCAACAGCTCTCGCCACCCTTCAGCCGCATGGAGTTGGTCAAAGGCGCCGAGTCTGGCCTCGCTGTGATGGTGGTTGCAGATGGAATCACCTGGGGGTGGTCGAGGGTCTCCAGAGGTGTCCATGGTTGGCTGCAGTGGCAGTGGGGCCCTTCTTCTTTGCCCTCCGGGGTGTTGCTACTCTGGGAGGATTCCCCTGGGCTCTGGATGGCAAATGGGCAGCTGAGTCCTGTGTCTTTCTCTGATGCCTTTTCTTTCTCTGGCCCCAGGTTTTTGGATCGGGTGGGAGGGGCAAGATCCTTCTCTCACCTCCCCCTGGGCCTCTCTGGATGGCAAATGGGCAGCAGAGCTGGGCATGTGTCTTTCTCCTGATGCCTTTTCCTTCTCTCTGGCCCCAGGTCTTTGGATGGGGTGGGAGGGGCAGGATCCTTCACTCACCTCCCCCTGGACCTCTCTGGATGGCAAATGGGCAGCAGAGCTGAGGCCTGTGTCTTTCTCCTGATGCCTTTTCCTTCTCTCTGGCCCCAGGTCTTTGGATGGTGAGGGAGGGGCAGGATCCTTCACTCACCTCCCCCCTGGAGCTCTCTGGATGGCAAATGGGCAGCAGAGCTGAGTCCTGTGTCTTTCTCCTGATGCCTTTTCCTTCTCTCTGGCCCCAGGTCTTTGGATGGGATGGGAGGGGCAAGATCCTTCACTCACCTCCTCCTGGGCCTCTCTGGATGGCAAATGGGCAGCTGAGCTGAGGCTTGTATCTTTTTCTGATGCCTTTTCCTTCTCTCTGGCCCCAGGTCTTTAGATGGGGTGGGAGGGGCAGGATCCTTCACTCACCTCCTCCTGGGCCTCTCTTGATGGCAAATGGGCAACTGGCTTTCGAGCAAGGGAAACCTTTACTCCTGTCCCGTTTTTGTGAGAGGGAAATATGGTAACCCTAAAATGATGGGATTTGTATTCCAAAACATCTAAAGGATTGAGGGTTTCTCATGGCAGGCTTTAGGCTTTACTTTTTTAGGTAAGAGAGAGAAAGAGAGACCACTTTGGATGCTTCACTGAAAAGCAGTTTATAAACAGCAGAACCCATGTCCAAGTGAATACTGTTTCCAATTGGGAAAAAAAGACAAGCCAATGATAAACTCATTTGCCTTTCTTAATCCCTACACTAATGGGTTTGTCAAGGTCTAGTGTGCATCTTGCTTTGAATTGGTTTCCTATCTCCAGTCAGATGGGATTTTCCATATGCTTGTCATTACATTCCTGCTATCCATACTGCTGAACAGCAATGACAGCAAACAAAAATGCCTGGCATTGGGTTTTCCACTGAGAAACCCTTAGACGGCCTCTGTAAAATGCTAACAATATTCCTGGGGGAGGATGTTACAAAGAGCACAATCAATGTGTTCCATGTTGCTTACCTCGGAAGAGTCCCCCACCCCCAACATGGCCCTCATTTTGCTTCCATTGCTGTGGTACTTTACCATCTTCCTTCCTTTCTCCAGCTCAGCTTGAGATAAGTAGTAAAGTTGTAAGTTGTATTTCTGACTGTTCACTGCCCTAGCTGTGACAGATTTTCTAACAAACAGTATCTTTTTATTCCACAGAAGTGTTTCGTATGACAGACAACAGACATTCAGATAAATTAAATGCCAGCAATGTATGACACTATCTGTTGTCTAGATAAAATTTATTTCTGACCACAAGACTCCTTAGGACACAGTGTTGATAAATTCACTTTGTGCTATAATACTCAGCCTCACACTTGCAGACAACAAAGATCCCGTCCCATGTGGTCTTTTCAGACCATAACACTACCATCCAGCAATCATTGCAACAATTCATCCCAAAATGGCCCTTGAGTAGCATGTAAACATTTCAATATGCAATCACTCAGCTGAACTTCCTATTCTCATTTTGCATGCTGTTGCCTTCTTTCCAACAGAAACATTTGGTTGCCTCATTTCCTCCTGATGAATGCAGAAAGCTGCTGGACCCCTTTCAATGGCCTCTTAAAGAAAAGAGCAGAGCATTCAGGCTGAGCCTCAGGGAACAGTTGCTTGCTAGTTGATCAGCATACCTGTCAACGTTTGGCTTTGGAAATAAGGGAAATTTTGTGGGCGTGGTCAAATAGGTGGGCGTGGTCAAATCAGTGGGTGTGGTCAAATCAGTGGGTGTGGTCAAATCAGTGGGTGTGGTCAAATTGGTGGCCATGTGTGGCTTGCTGGGGGTGACCATGTGACTGAGTAGGCTAGCTGCTATCTAGTCATGCCTGCCACATGGCCATGAAAAAAATCTACAAACAGCACTGGCTCTTTGGCTGTAAATGGAGATGAGCACTGCACCCTAGAGTTGGATACGACTGGCTTTTTGAGCAAGGGCCAAGGGTGTCCTTTGCTAACCAGCCGGGGGTGAGGAGGAGGAGGAGCAGCAGCTGAGTGGCGGGAACGCGATGACCGGATAATTCTAATTATCTTTCATGTCGGTCCATAATTTCAAGTGTGAAATGCTCTGAGGCAAAATGCGAAGAAGAAAAAGTTAAGAAGTTGGCATCGGCATTTCCTATTCTACATCAGTTATGTGAACTGGTGTGCAAGAAGAAATGCCTATTCTCACTTCTTATCTTAAACGTGTGGTAATTTATTGCTCAAACTTACATTAATGGCATTATAAAAAGGTAAAGGTAAAGGTTTCCCTTGTTCGAAAGCCAGTCGTATCTGACTCTAGGGCTCAGTGCTAATCTCTGTTTCAAAGCCGAAGAGCCAGTGTTGTCTGCCTCTGCAGATGTTTCCATGGTCATGTGGCAGGCATGACTAGATAGACACCAGAGTGCATGGAATGCTGTTATCTTCCCACCCAAGTGGTCCCTATTTATCTACTTGCAATTTCTTGCTTTCGAACTGCTAGGTTGGCAGGAGCTGGGACAAAGAGCTCATTCCATCCTGCAGTACTCGGGAATCGAACTGCTGACCTTCCGCCTCCCAGGCAGCATTATGCTAGCAAGCATAACAAGTAGGAATTCGATCTTTACATCTCGATGTATTTGGGAAAGGAGGAGCAGCAGCTGAGCGGTGGGAAGGCTAGCTACCACCGCCGCGGTGAGGCCTCTGTCCACAGTGGAAATAAAACATGTTTCCAGGAGCGACGAGAGCTTTGTGGGCTGGATGAATTGGCATCACAAACCAGATCCGCCCCCTGGGCCTGGGCCATAGTTTGGACACCCCTGAACCCTGATCTAGATAGATATATTTTTGTCCTGAGAAGGTGGTTCTCAGCTCAAACCGCTTCCAAGAGCTATCTATCTATCTATTTAGATGGGGTGCCCAAACTTTTTGACGGCTGGTCACGTGGTTCAGGGAGCCAGTCACTATGGCCCAAGGCCTGGATCTGGCCTCTGACGCCAATTCATCCAGCCCTCGAAGCCCTCATCGCTCCTGGAAGCGGAAATAAAATGCACTTCCAGGAGCGACGAGGGCTTTGTGGGCCGGATGAATTGGCATCACAAGCCGGATCCAGGCCCTGGGCCAAAGTTTGAACACCCCTGAGCTCTGATCTAGAAAGACAGACAGATAGATTTTTGATCGAGAAGGTGATTCGCAGCTCAAACCGCTTACAAGAGCTATCTATCTATCCATCCATATCTCTCTTCCTTCCTTCCAAGCCAAGGGTGGGTCTCCCGGGTGTAGTCAAGAGGCGCCCATGACTAAGGGAGTCTCCACCGGGCCCCGATCCCGCAGCAAGGCGAGGCGGGCCGAGATCGTGCTCGACTCTTGCTTTTTCTCTCCCTCGTCCCTCCCTCCCTCCCTCCTCCAGCAGCGCCCAACCTGTCCTCTTTGACAGGCAAGCCAGCCAGCCTCCCTCGCTCATGGAGGAGCTCTCTCGCATGCCTGGGAAGCTGGATGCAGCCACAGGAAGATTGCGGGCCAGAGGGGAAACATGAGAAGACACGGTTATTCATGTTCCCGGCCCCCCGCCGGCGGCGTCTGCCCGGCCTAGGCCATAAAGGCGCGTGGTTGACGTGGCAGGACCGGAGAGCTCCCTGGGATTGGTGGTGGCGGGAGCATGCATGAGGGAGGGAGGGCACCCACGACCAGCCGACACCACAGTCCTCCCTCCTTGCTTGTAAAAGTTTAGGTTTCCCTTGCTCAAAACAAAAGCCAATCATACCTATCCCTAGGGTTCAGTTTCAGTGCTTATTTCTGTTTCAAAGCCGAAGAGCCAGCGCTATCTGCTTCTGCAGATGTTTCCGTGGTCATGTGGCAGGCATGACTAGACACCGGGGAGTGCACAGAATGCTGTTTACCTTCCCACCAAAGTGGTCCCTATTTATCTACTTGCAATGTCTTGCTTTCGAACTGCTAGGGTGGCCGGAGCCTGGGACCAAGACAGGAGCTCATTCCGTCCTGCAGTAGTACTTGGGAATTGAACTGCTGACCTTCCTTCCACCTCCCAGTCAGAGTCTTACCATTCCGTCCACTCACTCCCCCCCTCCCCTCTTGCCTGCTGCCTCTTACCCAGATAGTGCCTCAGGTCCAGCAGAAAGTGTGGCACCCCCGTTGAGTTGGTAGAGAAGGGAGCCGAGGCAGAAGAGCAGCAGGCTGGCCATGCAAAAGCCGTAGTCATGGAGGGAGAGAAAGGGCAGGAGTGAGAGGGGCCTCCGCAGTCCACCGCCTCCCTCCCTTGCCTGGGACCTCCGACGCCAGGTGAGGCCACATGAGGCCAAGGAGGAGGCTCCGGGCAGCCCGCGCTGTGGTGGTGGTGGTGGGGCTTTGAAGCCATGTGGCAGGAAAGGGAAAGAGAAACTAAGAACACCCCCACCACCTTCTCTCTCCCCTTCCACAAGCGGAAAGCCACAGACAGTGACCTCTAGTGGCCAGAAAAAAACACTGCAGTTTCCATCAGGATTTTTTTTAAAAAATTAGGGAAAATACGGGGAAATGAATAAAACGGGAGGGGCAGGAAGAGGGGTCAAAATAAGGGGTTTTCCCGGGTAAAACGGGATGGTTGACAGGTATGTTGATCAGATGGATCCAAAAGTAAACTTGGTTCATATTGAAAGGCCTGCTAGGAAAGATCAAAGGCAAAAGGAGAAGGGTACAACAGAGGATGAGATGGTTAGACAGTATTTTTTGTGCAGTGGGCATGGATCTGGGTAGATTCCAGAGTACAGTGGATAACAGAGGAGCTTGGTGTGCTGTGGTCCATGGGGTCACAAAGGGTCCGACTCGACTGTGTGACCAAATGACATCAACAAATTGTTATATTTCTAACTATTATTTTATCAAAGGATTTGGATTGGAGTGAATAACTATAGTTTGAGAGGAACAGGCACCTCTTATAGCCTAAGGCAGGCCAGAAAACATCACAGGTGTGGTCACACCATGATGCCAGGAACATGTCCACAGTGCTAGATGTTATCAGCTCCCCATCTGAAGCACTATGTGGAGCTTCTCCATAAAATGTTTCATCAGAAAATTTACCTTTGCTCCTGCATACATATGCAGGAAATTTGTAGGGAAAGGGAAGAAGTGAAGTCCTCCACATACTGCTTGTATGAACCAAATGAGTCCTGTTCATCTGACTCAAATGAGACTCCTTATTATCTCTGATCAATGGTTGCAGAGACAAGAGATGTAAGAAAATATCACAACCTTTTTCATTCTCAGCAACGTTCCAAGTCCTGCTAGGTCAAGGCTCCTACCCAATATGTCAGTGAGATTTTCCATTTTCAGAAAGTTAGATCCCAGTCTTGTTTTGCCTTATAGTTTTTCTATTTTTTTAACTACAGTGGTACCTCGCTTAAAGAGTACTAGCATATTTGTGCCCGGCCTTGCCGGGCAGTTTTAATGTGTGTGTTGGTGGTTAGGGGTGGTTTTGGGTGTGCACAACACCCACCCCCACCCCCATACAATACCACTCCAACCACCAACACACACATAAAAAATTCCTGGCAAGGCAGGAGTGCCGTGTGTGTGTGTGTGTGTGTGTGTGTGTGTGTGTGTGTGTGTGTGTGTGTGTGTGTGTGTGTGAGAGAGAGAGAGAGAGAGAGAGAGAGAGAGAGAGAAGCAGTGTCTCTGTGAGAGAGAGAGAGACAGAGAGAGTGAGAGAGACAGAGAGAGTGACAGATAGAGTAGACCACCAGAGGGGGTTAGTGAGTTAGATAGAGAGATAGTCAGATAGAGGAGACAGGCGGAGAGGGCAGAGGCTACTCGCTGAGGCTGCATGCAGGTAAGTTGGTAGGGGAGGTTTGGTGTGTGTGCGTGTGTGTGTGTGTGTGTGAGAGAGAGAGAGAGAGAGAGAGAGAAGCAGTGTCTGTGTGTGAGAGAGAGAGACAAAGAGAGTGAGAGAGAAAGAGAGAGTGACAGATAGAGTAGACCACCAGAGGGGGTTAGTGAGTTAGATAGAGAGACAGTCAGATAGAGGAGACAGTCGAAGAGGGCAGAGGCTACTTGCTGATGCTGCATGCAGGTAAGTTGGTAGGGAATGTTTGGGGGGGTGTTGTTGTTAGTTGTTGTGTGTGAGAGAGAAGCAGTGTCTGTGTGAGAGAGAGAGAGAGAAAAAGAGAAAGAGAGAGTGACAGATAGAGTAGACCACCAGAGGGGGTTAGTGAGTTAGATAGAGAGATAGTCAGATAGAGGAGACAGGTGAAGAGGGCAGAGGCTACTTGCTGAGGCTGCATGCAGGTAAGTTGGTAGGGAAGGTTTGGTGTGTGTGTGTGTGTGTGTGTGTGTGTGTGTGTGTGTGTGTGTGTGTGTGTGTGTGAGAGAGAGAGAGAGAGAGAGAGAGAGAGAGAGAGAGAGAGAGAGAGTTCTCTCTGGGTTGGCTGGGAACAAAACTTTTGTTCCCAGCCAACCCAGAGAGAAATGATTCCTTCTCTGCGGGAGGCAAAGACAGCACCTTTGCCTCCCAGAGAGAAGGAATCCCCATCACGGAGGGGCTTTGCTTCTCTCTGGGTTGGCTGGGAATGAAACTTTTGTTTCCAGCCAACCCAGAGAGAAGCGATTCCTTCTCTTCAGAAGGCAAAGACAGCACCTTTGCCTCCCGGAGAGAAGGAATCCCCATCAACGAGGGGCTTAGATTCTCTCTGGGTTGGCTGGGAATGGAACTTTAATTCCCAGCCAACCCAGAGAGAAATGAGTCCTTCTCTCTGGTAGGTCAGGAGGCACTCCGGCCTCTCCTTTGTCCATGTGGGCGTTCCACAGGATTGCTCTTTAAGCAAATTTGCTCTTTAAGTGAAACACCATTGTAAGTAACCAATTGTGACTTCTGGTTTGGGGATTGCGAACCCCAATTTTGTTGTTAAGTGAGTTTTTGGTTGCTTTTAGTTGTTAAGCAGAGCGACCATTCAGAGAAAATTCTGCTCTTTAATCGAGTTAAGTCTCTAAGACTCTTTATGCGAGGTTTTACTGTTTTGTTATTTTCTAAATACTGCAAATTCTGCACACCAGTGAATCTTGCAGAGATAAGATGACATTTTGCACAGTATTTGTAATAATCCTGGCCAGCTTGATATTATTGCAGGGGGGAAATGACCACAACATTTCCTGCAAGATTTCTCAGCAGATTTATTGAGAAAAACAGTTTCACATAGAAAAATCTATCCTTAAGGGGGAAATAATATTTTCTTCTTGGTTTCTCTCTGAGAGCGAGAAGCCAGAAGATTCACATCCCTAGCAGAAGAAGACCTTCAAGGGGAAGAGAGTGGGGTCTGGGGGGAGCATCCAGAGGTCAGCTGGAGACTGTATGCTGGCAATGTGCATTCCGAATTCTGGATATATTTTCAGAATGAAGTGACCTATTTGTGGCATCCATGTCAAGGAATGTGGGAATAAATTTATCAGCAAAGTATTCAGCAAATGTGTCATTTGTTGAATTTTCTCCTTCAATGATTAAGAAGGCCCAAATCACTCTGAGAAAGAAAGGAAAGACAGGCAGACCTCTTCTGAGGACTCTATCATTATCATCAGTGCGATTGAAAAGTTTTCAAAAGAAAGTAAAATGCATAAATATTCACAACTTATTCATGTGCTTAATTAAAAGTTCAGCATAGAAGTACTCTTAATAAGTTTATCAAGGCAGCAAAAGAAAATCCAGCAGAGAATTTAAGTGCCAGTCCTGTGCTGTGTTTTCATGTAGTTTGAAGGGGTGGGAAAACAAACTCCAATCTGAGCTCTTGAGATATTCTGTGGATATCTGTTGAGCCCCGGAGACCTAATTAGCAATTGAATACCCACAACTAAGCTCTTGTCTTCCTTAGGAAAAGAAAAATTTGTATAATCTATGACTGTTTGCATATACATAATGAGATATGTTTGTGTCCCAGTACACAGCAAAACTTCAGAAATCATGGACTTGTATGATTTTGTTTGTAATTGTGATATGGCAACCATTTGAAGTTAGAATCATAGGATAATGGATTCAGAGGGGAGCTATAAGGCATTTAAGTCCAACCCCCTGCTCAGCACAAGAATACTATAATCAAAATATATCTGATAGTTGTCTAAATTTCTCTTGAAGATCTCCATTATTGGAGCACTTACCACCTCCTGATGTAATTGGTTCCATTGTCTTGTGTCTCCTAGCAATTGGGAATTTTTTCTTGACATTCAACCAAAATCTGTCCTCCTGTAACTTGAGCCCATTATTACATGTCCTGCACTCTGGAATGATTGAGAAGAGATAATGCCTCTCCTCTGTATGACAGCCTTTCAAAATTGTGAAGAGTGCTATCATATCTCTCCTCAAGCTTCTTTTCTGAAGGCTAAACATGTCCTTTCATTCTTTCCTCACAGAGCTTAGTTTCCAGTCACCTGGTCATCCTTGTTACCTTTTTTTCTTCAGTTTGTCAGGATCCTCCCTAAAGTGCAATGTCCAGAACTGGACACAGTACTCAAGAGCAGACCTAACCAGAGACAATTATAGGAAAACTAGTTGTCTGTTCATGCAACCTAAAATACTAAAATAACATTTGCTTTTTTTTTTTTTTTTGCAGTCACATCTCCCTGTTGGCTCTTATTCAGCCTGCAATCTACAGCAATTCCAAGATTTTTCTCACACATAGTATTTCTGACCCAAGTATTCCCCATCTTGAAAATATGTGTATGGTTTCTTGTTCTGAGTTGTAGAACTCTAGTCTTATCCATGTTAAATTTCATTGAATTGTTTTCTGACCAGTGTTCAAGCCTATCAAGACTTTTTTGAATGTTTTTCCTGTCTTCCAAGATGTAAGCCATTTCACCTAATTCTGTGTCATCTGCAAGTTCCGTAAGTATTCCCTCCAATGAAAATGAATGAAAATGTTGAAGAGCACCAGACCCAGGACATAACTTTGTGTTACCCTCTTGATAACTCCTCCCAGCTTGAGAAATAGCTATTGATAAGCATTTTCTGAGTATGATTTGTAATCAATTATGTATCTGCCAGATAGTTGGATACTATCAGGGTACTGGTAACAAAGAATTGCAAGGATGGCATTAAGAAGTCAAAAGGTGAGAATGAGGTGAGGTTAGTTAAAAGCAACTAAAAGCATTTCTCAGATAAATGCATAGCAAAATTCTTTGACACCAGTCTGTATTCTGGCCTTCCTTCCACTTCCTATATCTTTATGCGGGTTCCGCGAGCGCAATTGGCATAATACGGCCCCTGGCAAGGTTACACCGGATGAGGAAGACCCCTGGTCACTGGCCTCTGTCAGTATGGAAATTGGGGAGCGGATTAATAATCATAGGGTTGATTCACCCACATCTGACCTGACCGGCAGTTCTGCTGAGGGAAGCGAGATCGCTAACTCCTGTTAGCGATTAGGCAATTACTCACTCACAGATGAGCCCAAGCTCTAGTGCAAATAGTGGCCATGTTTACCCTGGTGTAAGCCACGAACAATGGATTTCCCCTGTCAGTGTTTGCCCTAGTTAATTAACTTCCCCAAGAAAGATTCCCCATTAACCCGGGTAAATGGGTGATGTGATTTTCTGTCAGATGACGATTCTATCACACGTTGCCTTCTATCCCTATATATGCTGATGCTTTTCCCTCAATAAACCACTGGTCTTCGCTCCATCTTGCCCCTTGTCGTTCCTTTGACCAGTCTCCTCCGGGACCCTAAGGGCCGCTTCACGGCCCCAATCCAACATCTTTGTTGTTTTCAGATTCTCTCTGAGCTTTTTGTGAAACTACATTGGTGTTTTTTTGCTGTCTTCTGCCTTTTTTTTTCTTGGAACAGTTTGTAGTTGTGCCTTACATTTTTTTAAAAAATGTATCTCCCATCCATATTGGAATTCTTTTCTCCAGCCATGGGACCTTATTCATCATTGTCCTGAGTTTATTAAAATAGGCTTTTATAAAAACAAGCATATATGTGAAGCTACGGTCTGATCTTGCTGATGATCACTTTGCCATTACTGTCACTTCTTCCACCGTCATCTCTAAGTGATTAGAATCAAACCTGGGATAACTAATCCTCTAGTTTCTTCCTCCACCAATTTTTTTGTGGGGGAGGGCTTGAAGAAAATTATCAGCCCAGGAATTTATTTCAAGGGCCATGTCTGACAGAAGCTGCCTTCCAACAAATAGCAGGATGATTTAAATCTTTCATTGCTACTATACCATGCCTCTCTGAAATTCTTGCAATTTGTTTTCTAAAGATTTCATCCACATCTTCTCCTTGATTGGGCAATCAGTAGTAGACTCCAACTATAATCTTCCTTTTGTTTTTCACTCCAATTATATTAATACAAATGCTCTCTAATGGAACAATCAAGCTCATCCTCCTGTATTTCTGTGCAAGGATATGCAATATTTTTTTTTACATATAGTGTGACTCCACCTCCCTTTCTATTCTTTCTGTTCTTTTATATCCTTCGGTTTCATCCCACTAAATTAATCCTATCGAGTCATATTTACTGACCTGAACTAAGATTTCTAGTGCTTTTTTTTTGTTTCACCTACTCCTGACATTTGTATATAGACACTAGAGATTGTGTGATTTATGACCTGCTTTCCTTCTTACATTTTTATGAAGACTTTTATTGGGCCATTAGAACTATTTGCTCTGTTCTTCTTATGAGTTTATGTCTCTCTTCCAATTCAATCTAAAGCTCACTTAATGAAGTTTTTCATGCTGTGGCCAATAATATTCTTTCCAGTCCTTCCAAGGTGCAACACGTTACTTGCCAAGAGTCCATCTTCCAGGAAGCATACTCTTTGCAGGCGCACCCACCCAAAGAAGGACTCAGACACCAGTATTGGATTAAAGGCATCAGGCCACTTTTATTGAATAATGCCCTAGTCCGAATTATCACTTTCAATTGGTGTATCATCCAATTGTAATTCTTTAAGGCAAGCAGGCCGCAGTAGCACTGGTAAGGTACCACCCTAAATGCCAATGGAAATTGGCTACATGTATCAATTTGTGTCAATTTGTTTGTTGACACAAAGAAATTGTTGACCGGAGTCAATATACTATCTACTGACCCCACCCTATGACGTGTATCCGTTCAAATATCAAGGTGATGCAGGCTGGGAAGCTCCTGACATCACCCCTTTCATAGTTCGCCCTTGACCGGCCAAACCTGTTTCCCCTGTACCTATCTACGTGTTGGCCAGTCAATTGCGAACCTGCCGGATACCTAGTGTCATAAACCTTTACCTTACCCAGTGCTACCCGCCACACGGGGAGGCGTCCATGATGACTCACCGCCCACCCCCACCCCCACCCCCAGACCGTCAGCTCGGTCACCAGGCCTGCTTGCACATCCTCCTGAAAGAGGTTCATACCTCTGGCCGACAGGTGGACCTCATTTCCTGCCTAAAGGTCAAAATTTTTGCAAGCCTATCCTCGGATGTCTACTGGCTGTCCCCAAGCCATTCTCAAAGTACAGTGAGGCGGCTGCCGTGTAACAGTAAAGGCGAAGCAAGGCAACACTCCCAAAGCAACAGATTGGAAAAAGCCGAGTGTGTATCTTTAATAACAAGAAAGTGTTCACATGCATATCCTATTGTCAGATATCTTGGTTTTAAGTTTCTAAATCGTATTGTGGTATATATAATGATAAAAACTGTATCTAGTATATCTCTACATACATATCCACATACAGAAAAATATGCACATCCAAGACACATCTATATGCAAAAACCCCATGAAGACCCCATGGAAAATGTAGAATGCTTCCCGAAATGGAATCCCCAAGTTCATTCCCCCAGTGCTTGCATAACTTGCAGGTATGAATAAGACCACTAGTTCTAAAGTCCACAAAAAGTAGTCTTCAGGATTTCTATAAACGTCTATCAGCTGTGAAAGCCGTCTGTGGTGTAGACGTTGGGAAAGATGTAAGTCAGCTCAAATTGCAGGTCCCCATGTAGTGGGTTGCACCAATGTGGTCAAGGACGGGTTCTCGATGCCCCTCTGGTAAACGGACATTTCGAATGACTTTCTCAAGAGTCTACAAATTTATGACATGAAAAACACATGTATAAACTAAAATATCTACTACTATAAGTGCCATATTAAAGACATGTTAAGAACACTAAGCATATACAATCAATAAGAACGGACAAGGTACGTACCTAACACATGTTCATGGTGCGTTTATCACCTCCATAGTGCTTTTTCTCAATGTGTGCACGCGTTATTTTCTTACAGGTAAGTACTAAATTTATACGCTATTTCATAAATTAATCGCATGTGAAAGTGATCAACCTAAAATTCGCCAGCTCCTGTTGGAAACCCTGTTAATAGTTCTTAAGGGCATACAGTCGCCAATTAGTTAGATAACGAAAAAGAAAGTATTACAAAAATGCAGAGAGATCCCAGTCTGTGTTTAACCCATGAGGCACCAGCATGTCAAATCGATGGATGTAGAACGCCTCTCTCTGTAAGAGGAAGCGCTCCACATTCACGACCTGATGTTTGTTTGGCAAGTAAGTTTCCAGTATTACAACCTTGATGTCTTTAAGTGTATGTTTCTTTCTCGGTGAAGTGATTAACTAGAGGAGCAGTGACAATCCGGTTCTAATACGAGAGAGATGTTCTCCTAGGCGTACCTTAAGGGGTCGTCTGGATTGTCCTACATATGCTAGCTGACATGAACAGATGATCATGTAGATGGAATCGCTTGTGTTGCAATTTGAGAACCTAGAAAGACTTGAGGTGAAATTACTACCAGGTAACTGGTACAATTGGTGCGCCACATGTAGGCACAGAATTTGCAGTGTCCACACGCATGGTGTCCTGAAACAATAGTAGGTGATGCTGTTTTGTGAGGAACAATGTCGGCTCAAGAGATGAAATTGGCGATAGTGTTGGTTTTCCTGAATCCTATGGTGGGTCGTTGTTGGCAGCCCGGTATAGAATCAAGGATGTGCCAATGCCTTAAGATGGTATGTTTGATACGGTTTGCCAGAGGGGTGTAATCCAATGACCAAAATAAGCCAGGCTGAGCCGGGGATGGTCCAGTATTCTCCAAGTAAGGTTCTTCTGGGATGTGTGTTGACTTTGTTACGAGCTGTTTCAATGATATTCCTCGGATAACCTCTATTGCTTAAAGTGGTAGATATGTTATTTGCTGCAATGGTGTAATCTCGATGTTGTGTAGAATTTCTTTTCACCCTTAACATTAAACTATATGGGATGTTGGCCTTAAGGTGGTGCGGATGGAAAGATTTAAACTGTAGGTATGCAAAGCAATCCGTTGGTTTGTATCTGACCATTCTCAATGAAAACTGTAAGATCTAGGAAAGGGAGGGATAGTGTATGTAAATTTGAGTTGATTATGTTGATTATTAATCCATTGGCAGAAGTTTTCCACAGATGTTTGGTCTTTAAAAATAAGAAACAGATCGTCTATGTACCGTTTATAACAAATAATATTTGTGAAAAAAGGATTGACAGAGGGATCGAGTATGAAGGTTTTATCAAAATTGCACATGAATATATTAGCCACGGAGGGTGCGAAGTTTGAGCCCATCAAAACCCCTTGGGTCTGTAAAAAATAAGAGTGTTCAAACCTAAAAAAATTATATTCAAAGCATGTATCTAGAAGATCTAACAAAAAATCTGATGGCGGATGATTGTCAGTCCGGGCGTCAAGAAGATGTGTAATAAGAGATCGGGCTTCTGCCAGCAGAATGTTGGTGTATAAAGATGTTATGCCCAGTGTTAAAAGTACGGCATCGGGGGGGACTGCAAAGTTTTCTAATAATTGGATGAAATGTGCTGAGTCTTTAACATACGAAGGAGTGTCTGTAGCAAACGTGTGAATGTGATGATCAATATATTTTGCTATGGGCTCTAATAAAGAATTGTTCGCGGAGATTATAGGCCTGCAAGGGATGATGTCATCATTCGAGGAGAGTTTATGAACCTTTGGCAGCAAATAAAATATAGGGACTCTGGGAAATTTATTAAATAAGAACCGAAAAGTGCTCTCTGTGATGTATTCCATAGCTAACCCTCCCTGTAGGATAGTTGTGATTATGTTTGAGACATGTGGAGTAGGGTTGTGGTCTAATTTTTGATAACAGTCGGTGTTGGACAGCTGGGTCCAAGCTGCCTTGAGGTAATCTTTTTTATCAAGAAGGACCACACACCCTCCCTTGTCGGCAGGTTTTATGACAATTTCCCAAGTTTTTAAGAAGGGCCATGTCTCTGTGAGATAAGTTAAAGTCTTTATTGTAATGGGATTCTAATTTTGTGATGTCACGGGAGACAAGCCACTTGAAAACTTCGATAGATGAATTTTCCACATTAGGCATGAATGTGGAGCGAGGGGTAAACAATCTGGGTTGGTCAGAAGGCTCCCTAAAAAATGCTTTTAGTTTGAGTAGCCTAATTAGTTTGAAAACGTCTATCTTAGTTTTAAAGGGGGAATATCGAGGTGTCAGAACAAAGCCAAGTCCCAGATTTAACAGTTGGGTTTCTCTTACCGTCAGAATCCGGCTTGAAAGATTGAAGACCAGGGAGGTCGTTACTTCTTCCTGGTGAGTTTCTGCGGTCTCTGCCCTAAAAAATCACTCCTATTGTGTGATTTAGAAGTAGTGGCTGTTGCTGTGCCTGCCCTATAGCAATTTGTTCTAAAATTGTATGGGTCCCTGGTTTTTTCATCTGCGGATGATTCAGCCAAATGCGAATCAGTCGTTTCGTAATCTGTCATTTCCACTGGTCGTCTCCAGGATACTTGTTTCTGTGTATTTTGTCTGGAGAATTGCCATCTGTATATGCGTTCATTCTGATAGTCACTCCTATCTCTGTTTAGTTTCTTGTTTTTGAACGCCATAAGTTCATCCTTGAATTCTTTTTCCAATCCGTTGCTTTGGGAGTGTTGCCTTGCTTTGCCTTTACTGTTACACCCCAGCCGCCTCCATGTCTCCTCTAAAACGGTGTCTCGGCATGATGTTAGACCATAGCAACCGTGTGTATGGCCATAAATGATATAAAAAACGCCAGGTCACTGCACCTCGACATATTAAGGAAAGGTCAGTGATCCGTGTGAGATCACCGTCGTCGAGGTGCAGAATAAGAACATCAGGAGGTCCAGCATCCCTGATGGACATCAGGAATGGCAACAGTTCCCGCCCTCTCATGCCGCGCATACCATACCACCTCATACGTGTGGATGCACACAGCCCGAGCTGGGGTCCACACTCTGTTGCCACAGCATATTCTGCCGCCCAGTGTACATAGCTGCGGCCCACCAGCCCCACTGCCACCAGTTTGCGGAGACACACAGGGTATGTAAAAGAGGAAAAGGAATTAAGGACATAACTAGGTACTCATACAGTGAGGGGACGTACATATAAGGAAAATACGCACAAACCCCCACGTGCCCACATATATCCGCCTCCGAGTACCCAAACGCAGCCGCAGTCAATGCGATGCCTATCCTGAATGAATGGGTGCCATAACGGGCCCCACACTGTGAAGCGCGGTACCGGTCACCCTACAGAACTTAAATTTGGTAAGGGGAGACCCATCCTGGTGGCAGAAAAACAGGCCAGGGCTTGCAGCAAGCATTGCCAAAACTGCATGTAGAGCACCAACCAGACAGATGTCAGCAAATGTACATCATAGCAGTCTACACCACTGCCTGCTCCATGCTGATCGGCCTTTGAGGAACAAATCCTCAACTGAGCCCACTCCTGGCTGATAGAGACATCTTCAAGTTCCAGTGCCCTACAAAAATTGTCCCCCTTTGATCATGGGACCCGCTCGCTGACTCGCAAAGCTCCAGAGAAAGCTATGGTGGTAGCTGCATAAAAAGAGACTCCTCCCACCTACTGTAACATAGTCTATGCCAACCTCGTGCACGGTGGGTCAAGGTCAGAGTACCTGTGAAAATAGGGTGACGTGTGTCCGGGCAGTGGCCATGTACACGTGTCCACCCTTCCAATACATGGCGTATGCGGAAAACACTCGCACAGTCAGTAAAGTCCCGTGCCTTGGCCATGAATGTCAAGGCGTAAAGCCTGGCGGCCATGGTGCGTGGGGCCAACCCCAAATCATGAGGCGCACCATATATTGTAAATCCTAGGCGGCCGGTATCGGGCACATTTCAGGCAACTGCCTTTGCCCACAAAAGGCTCTAAAGCAAAGGAGTGGACGCTGACACGCCATACGCGTGCGAGGTGCCAAGACAAGCAACTCGTCTGGTACACGTCTCCTCGCCAGATGTCCATATCTCAGCTAGGAGTGGAGAGGTGAGTTCCCTTGGGTCTGGAGCCAAGTCACGGAACCGGGAGATCTGCAGGCGGGATAAAGCATCAGCAATATCATCAGTAATGCCTTGCACATGTCTAGCCCTAAGGAGCACATTCAAGTGCACGGCCCAAGAACAATAGGCGAGCTGAGGCCATGACTCTGGGGGGTTTAGACGTTTGGGTATTAACAATGCGCACCACCGCAGCATTGTCACACCAAAAGTGAAGCACAGAATCAGCCCACCCATCCCCCCAGAGCATAAAGGGGACCCGAAATTGAAAAACTCCAGAAACGTAAGATCGGGTAAGCAATCTGTGCCCTGCCATCCCTGGGGCCAATGACCATAGGCACACTGTCCTTAAATTAAAACCCACACCCCAGGGAGCTGGAGGCATCTGACCATACTTGGAACTGGGGCTAACCCTAAGCTCAGACCTCCAAAAGGCGACAGCATGCCAGTTCTGCTGGAATGTGAGCCAAACCAACAGGTATGCTCGTAAACCCCTAGTCAGCCATACCCCACGGCGTCATGTATGAAGACCCGCCACAGTGTGACCCAGACACCAGGTGAAGGCACTGCCTGGTGTTACCACTCTGCAGGAGAAGTCGATGCAGCCATGCATCACCTGCAACTCTCGGAGAGGCACCTTACACTTGGCAACATTGCCAAAATCGCAGCAGGAGCCGCCCCCCTTGACTGACAATTAGGTCACCCGGCCCTCCTGCACGTTATTCAAAAGAGAGGTGCATCCACTCGTCGACAGGTGAACCCCATCTCCAGAATACAGGCCAAATTCCTGTAACCCTACCCCCAGATGACAAATGGCTGTCCCCAAGCCATTCTGGATAAGGAACCAGGCAACAGCCCTGTTCACTGACCGCAGGGCACAGTCCAACCGCAGGGTCAAAGCCCCCCCTATAATAGTGCTTCGGCACGATGTATGACCATAGCAACCATGTAAACGGCCATAAATGGCAAAGAAACGCCAGGTCACTGCACTCTGAAGTCTTTAAGTCCGGGCTAGCAATCCGTGGAAGATCACCACCTCCGAGGTGCAGAATTAAAACATGTGGTGGCCCAGCATCCCCAATGGACATCAGGAATGTCAACAGTTCCCGCCACCTATATGCCGTGCACACCATACCACTGCATATGCGCGGTTACGCGTAGCCCGAGATGGGGTCCCATTCTGATGAAGCAGCATACTGTGCCGCCCTAGTGCACATAATTGTGGCCCAAAAGCCACCATACTACCAGTGTGCGGGAACACACAGGGTCTGTAAAATAAGGAGGGAGAATAGAGGGGAGAACAAGGCACTCATGCAGTGAGGGGACGAACAGACAGAGAAAAATGCGCAAATCCCCACCTGCCCATGCAACATATGTCAGGCTCCGGGTACCCAAATGCAGCTGCAGTTGATGCAGTGCCGAACCGGAAGGAATGGGTACCAATTATAATTCAGTAAGGGGTAGACCCGTCAGTAGCAGACGACAGGCCAGGGCATGAACCACGCGCTGCCACAAACACATGTGGGGAAGGAACTGGACATATGGCAGCGCCAGGCTAGTACCCTTTTCCGGCTGACCGGCCCTTGAGGAGCGAAACCTTCCTAGAGCCTCCTGATAGAGCAACACATCTCCTAGTTCCAGTGCCCTGCAGAACACGTCCCCTGTTGAAAATAGCAGCAGCTAACTTAATCTGAGAGCTCCAGATCAAGGCACAGAGGTAGTTGCCCGAAGTAGACACTACATACGGAGCATGGGAGCTGCCCACGTAGGAGTCATATATATTAGCCACAAGTGCTAGCAGGGCCCATCGCTCTCATCTCAGGGTGAAGGGCTGCCCTCATCCTAAAGTCTTGGCCATAGGCTAACCATGACGGGCCAGGGAAAGCAACCACGGCCCGTTAAATATTGCCCAAGCACTGGACCATTGGGATGGCCAAATCAGGACAGGCCCTATATATCCTACCATGGATACCCAATAGGCCGGTAACCAACTGGCCCCATTGCAAGGCAGCTTGCAGCGACGGGGCAACTCCCCGTCCCTGTCGTCCTGCCCCTCCATGTTCTAATCAGTGGGTTCACGTAGCAGGAGGGGAAAAATTGGGAATATATTTCCCACGCCACATCGTCCTGCTAATAGCCTGGGACAAATGGTCACCCAGGGGCATGGAGTAACCGGCCATCGGCAGAACGACCGTTGGTGCGGATCGGAGTGGGAATACACATAATAGGCCCCATCGGACCCCCAAGAAATTAAAGAAAGCATAGGGGTGGTCACCCCTGTAAGAACCAGGGTGTAATTGGCCTGTTGCGGCCATGGCCACTGTAACCCCCCCCCCCACGCTAAAGCTAGTGTCACAGGTGTGCTGATTTGACCAGGATACTCACTCGGTGCATCCCCACGAGCCGCCCCCACTGGGGGTTCCGGCCCGTGGTGAGCGTCGAAGTTCGTGATGGCCATCGAGCTCCGTGTTTCCGTGCGTCCAGGACGGATGGGGAGCTGTGAGGCACCGGCCTGCGCTGGCCGGATGGCCTCTGGCAGCTCAACCCTGTTTGCGGCCCGCTGTGCAGCCGTGGCCGGCATGTGGGCCGTAACCGCCAAGTTGGCACGCCCACCATCTGAAGGTGGTGGAGCAATGTCCATTGATGCCTCCAGTGCTGAATTGCGGGCAGGAGAGCATCCACAGCATCTGACCCACCAGGATAAGGTGGGCCGGATGGGCTGGATGGCCCACCGGGTAATTGATGAGGGATAAACCGATGTGGTAATCCCTGGCCAGAATAGGGCCCTGCCCATTAATCCAGCCCATTAGGGGCCGGAATGACGGTGGGGCGGAAACCTGCACCATGCCCGAGTGGGCCGCTATGCCCTGCCGGGCAAAGAAGCAGCGGGGCCAGAACCCCAGTGGAGCAGGCCTGTGCCGCCCCCCGCCCGAGCCCTCAGCCTGGGCTCAATGGTGGCAGTGTGTCCGACAACCCTGCCACCCACCTGCAGGGGTGCCGTCCGAGCCCTCCGACCCGGTGGCACTCCCAAAAAAATAGAGGGGGTGTGCTGAGCCCCCCCCCCAGGTGCGACCAAGGGGGCCACCTGAGCCCAGGGGTATTCCGTCCTGCAGTACTCAGGAATCGAACCACTGACCTTCCTCCTCCCAGTCAGCCTCTTAGCCACCTGAGCCACTACAGTAAGGTGCTGGTCGGAGGAAGGAAAAACCTCCGACGAAAGAGCAAAGCAAGCCTCCTAGCAAGGGAGGAAGCGACGGAGCAAACTTCTCCGCTCCGTCGCTTCGCAAAATGGCAGCCAGGCTGCCTCGTGGCCACCCCTTTTATGGAGGGGTGGCCATGCCCCCTAACTAGCCTGGATGTCTGCGTCCGGGTGGGGGGGCGCAAAGAGCGCGGTGGCCATTTTGGCGCCGCGCTTGCAGTCGCACGCACATTCTCCCAAAGGGGTTAATTTAGGGCATCTGCTTTTGAAATCTAACTCTTTTTTATTTCAAAGAGACAGTCTATATAAAACATGCAACAGAAGGGAAAAAATAAGGCTACACTAGAAGTCTTTGTTCCTGAGAACATGAACACATATTATTGAATGTACTGGTTCTGTAAAGGACTATAGGACAATCCAAAGCTACAACATGCAACTGAAGATATAGAGATCAAGCTTTCATTTCTGTCACCATCAACCTTATCCAATTCTACTCCTACAGGCAAGTAGCCATGAAGTTTCAGTAAGGGCCAAATAGGCTTTCGCAGTTCTGTCCCTTAACATCCAAAGAAGCAATGATAAATTCTAGTCATTTCTGACCCCTGGTTTTCTTTAGAAAGCCATATCAACTTCACTGAGAAGACTTCATATTACCATCTTGGAAAATATAACAAGGTTAAAGCCATCACTGTCTAATCAAGATGCTGAGCTTTTGGATTTGTGCCATTATAACAAGAAGGTTGAATTTTTGCAATTTGTTGATGGCAACTTTCCCAGACTATTCCATTTCTATTTTGCCCAAGCTGGCCCAGTGTTCAAAAACTATTTTATCCCACAACCCTCTTGGTAATATAATATTTGTAGAGAGAATTTCAGTAAAATCATGCATGATTTGAAGGTACAGTACTTGGTTTTAAACAACTGAATAACAAGACACTGCTACCGCTGCCACTACGAGGCTGTCCCTCCCTGCCACTTCCACCGGGCGGGGAGGATAAAGGGGGCTCCTGACCCCAGGTGAGCCCCAAAGACGCTGTTGCTGCCACTGCCATGAGGCTGTCCCTCCCCACCCCCTTCCACCGGGAGGTGAGGATAAAGGGGGCTCCTGAGGACAGGTGAGCCCCAAAGATGCCGTTACTGCCACCACCACAAGGCTGTTTCTCCCCGCCCCCTTCCACCGGGCAAGGCGGATAAAGGCCAGATGAGCCCCGAAGACACTGCTACTGCTGCTGCCCCAAGGCTATCTCTCCCTGCCCTTCCACCAGGCTGGGAGGATAAAGGGAACTTCCAAGGCCAGGTGAGCCCCAAAAATGCCACTACTGCCGTGAATGCTCCCTGCCTTGCCCCAGGACCCATGCCATCAGTCCTGGGTAGTGGAGGCAGGTAGGAGCCGCCGAAGCCCACCTTCGCAGGCGCTTGAGACTCCCCCCTCTCCCATGCCATTGGTAAGAATTTTGGACTTGGACCTTGGTGGCAGGGGTCCAATGCTCCCATTACCCTTCATCTTTGGTTTTTTTGGGTGACTAGGGTGAGTGTTGGGTATCATCTGTGTTTTTTCTGTCGGTGGTGCGATTATTGTCTATTATATATTATTGTTACTGTATTGCATTGTATTTTATTGTTCTTTTTGTATTATTCGATCTGTGATTTTGTAATGCTTTTGGATATTGAGTATTTTCTCTCTCTTATACTTTATATCTGTATTGTATTTATCAATTGCAATAGTATGTATATGAACTTTTGTAGCCATTCTGAGTCGGCCTTGGCTTGAATAGAGTGGGGTAAAAATCCAATAAATAAATAAAATGAGCCTTTTAGTTTTCTCTAACAATAGTATGCTTATTAGATAATAACCTATTCTACATCTCTTGGCTTTGTTTCCGCATATACAAATGACAAAAGGTTTTGAATTCAATGATTAATATTTTCCCATTTCTACAGGCCACACAAAGATGGGTAGTATCCAGATTTTGGGAAAGATAATTTCTCAGTTTATAGTGCTCAGAATCACACTAAACATGCTGGATGGATGGGGAATGGTCTAGGAAATGCAATCTTTTAAGCAACTTTTCTAATCCTTGATTGTATCTCTCCCCCAAAATAAACAGAAGCCCTGAGCAGAATTTTGGATGATTAAAGTGAGAAATGTCTACCATAAAAACTGAGCACATCCTGCTGAGGATCCAGGGCACTGTGTGGTCCTGGTTTTCCTCATTTCTGATGGGCTGGACCCAGTTGATATTATTGGAGGGTGAGAGGTCCAGCCCTAGGTCCCTTCAATATGGGGTGCCTCAGGGCTCGGTCCTCTCACCTCTCCTATTTAACATCTACATGAAACCATTGGGGGAGGTCATCCATTCCCATGGGGTGAGGTATCATCAATATGCTGATGATACTCAATTGTGCATCTCGGCCCGTGGTGATCCAGGTGATGCAGTGGAAGTCCTATCCAGGTGTCTGAAGTCTGTTGGGTTCTGGATGGGGGACAACAGGCTACAACTGAATCCTGGCAAGACTGAGTGGCTGTGGATTAGGGCCCCCGCATTATCACGGGAGTTACCATCTTTCATTCAGGATGGGGCTTCTTTGCCTCAGGCAGACCCGGTGCGTAATCTGGGGGTCCTCCTGGACTCAGGATTTATGCTCAACGAGGAGGTGGCAGTTGTGTCTAGAAGGGCTTTTGCACAACTTCATGTGATTTGCCAATTACGCCCGCTCCTGGACCGGGACTCCTTGCTCATGGTCACTCATGCTCTGGTCACCTCCAGACTTGATTATTGCAATGCACTCTATATGCCCCTGATGACCATTCAGAGGTTGCAACTGGTCCAGAATGTGGCTGCTTGGGTGGTGATGGGGTATGGGCATTATGCCCATGCCTCACCACTGCTGCAGGAGCTGCACTGTTTACCGGTGTGCCTCCAGGTGCGATTCAAGGAGCTGGTGATTACCTTTAAAACCCGACATGGTAGAGGTCCAGGCTACTTAAAAAACTGCATTTCCCCAAGGACTTCTGCCCACCTCACGAGAGCGGACCGGAGGGGCTCTCTTATAGTCGCATCTGCTAGAGAGGCTCGCCTCTCTAGCACAAGAAGGAGAGCCTTCTCTGCATCTGCCCTGGCCCTGTGGAACTTCCTGACGACCGATCTTCTTCTCCAAGCAGAGCTTTTCCCTTTCCGTAAGAGCCTGAAGACCTGGCTGGCGCAAGGAGCAAAGAAAAGACCGTTGTGGAGCAATGAAGTAATCAAACACACACTGTTATGAATATTTAGTGTACTTTTATAATCGTCTTCTTGTAATTCAAACTTGTAATAAGTGACTTAAGTCCAATAAAGTTATCCAACAAAAATCCTTAACTTCAGGTAATGTAAACAGGATGATTTCAATGATGCAACTCAATTGTTTTTATGCCATAAATAAATCGTTAAAGAAGTGGTTTCAATAATATGTTTCTTCTTATAGTTCACTTGTAATGAGTAACTTAAATCCAATAATGTTATCAAACTCCTTAACTTCAGGTAATTATGAACTGTATGATTTCAATGATGCTACACAATTGTTTTTAAGTTATAATAAATTGTTGAAGAAGTGTTTTCAAAATTGGTTTGAAACCTGTGATGGCTGACAAAATGCATTTCAGAACCGAAGTTCTTTCCTCAGGAATCAATTATAAAGAGAATCGTAAAGGAGAAATATTGCTCGCATCCGTCGCCTTGCGTATGAATTTATTTAGTGCGTTGGGATGTTGGCTGGAGCAGCAGGTGTGGGGGTGGCTGGAGGGGCAACCACCGTGGGTTGGCTCGTCTAGGTTTTGGAACTTTTAAAGAATTGTTTTTTAAAAATATAATTTTTAACATAACAAGTCTACTTTTTAAAATGTTTTAAATGTCTTGTAAAGTTTTATTGTTAGTGCATAAGCCGCCCAGAGTTGCCCCGGTGAGGGGGTGGCAATAGAAATATGATAAATAAATAAATAAGTAAATAAACGATCCAGGTTACTTTTAAAAGGCTCTTATCTATTTTATCTCACACTTGAGGATCCTTTCATTTGCATGGGAGATGTTTCTTCTCCCATAAGAAGGATCCAGATATCATTTCAGATTGGTCCAATTTCTCCCCCTTTGGATTACTATGCCGGCATCTTCTCCCCTGCTCCTTTCCCAGCTTTTTGTCATGGCTGTCATTCTGCAACTTTCCCCCCATTTGGTTTGGTTTGGTTTGGTTTAATTTAGTAAGTAGCATAGCACTACAGCAGTACATCAACCTAGCATGGTTACTGCCTGTATCTGAAACAATTCAGTGTCACTTAGGAAAGTTTTTTTTTAAATTGTGAGGAGAGGAATATAGAGGCAAGAGTTTCTCTGCTGCTCTTTCTACTGTCATATGTTGTGACAATCCACTTACTCCCAAGTAGGACTCGGACTTACTCCGGCCTCCTGGCAATGGGATTGTGCCTGATCCTGCTTCCCTGGTCCAGTTCAGACCCAGCAGTTCACGCTTTTCCTAAAAGTGTGCCCAGTCACCCGTGACCGAAATCCAGGTAGTGATCAAAGGGTGCACATGAAACTAGTGTAGATTCAGGTAACATGAGCCAAGTAATCACTCCAAGTCTCTCGAGGTATTTTAGCAACTATTCTGATGTATAGTAGAAAACAAATATTTCAACAGTGATTTTGATAAGCTTCCTTGATTTTCAGTAAACATTGCAGATGTTTTCTTTGTTCTCTATTTCAAATGTCATTCTTCTGCCCTGAATCCTATTGTGCAACTTTATGACATTCAACTATGATGATGGCAGCAGTGCGTTAAAATGTTATCTTCCCTTTTCTGTGGCTCCAAAAGGTTTTCCCGTGGTGAGCAGGATTGCTAGAGATCCTAGGATCATTGTGGAGGTGGATTGAAAAGTTTTTAATTCTTTCTAAAAGGCCACAGCTGGTGATGTTATCACGTTTGTGCAGCACAAAGTTACACAATAGGATACTGACTGATATTTAACATCATCTACAATGAAACTGTAATCATGAATCATCCCAGTCAGTTTTGTAGAAGTCTGCAAATGTATACACTGTCATGATCACCTGTGGCAACTTTTAAATTGTTTTGATATGTTGGCACATATCTAACAACTAACATGAGGACAAGAGTATCAATGGCTATAATTATGGATACTTAAGGACAACCTGCGGGTTGGAGAGATAGGCAGGATATCTCTCAATATCATTTCCAGGGAATCCTAAGCAGGCATCTGCTTGGGAATACCCTGAAGGAAATGGTGAGCCACTGTGTGAGACAGAATGCTGGACTGGATGGGCTGTGGCCTGTTCCAGCAAGGCTGTTCTTATGTTCTTATGTTCTTAACATTTATGTAGGCTCAGCTACACATCTGACATTGCTGGCAAAGCTGATACTACCAATTATTTCATAAAAATGTTCATGTAACACTCCTTAAGAGATTCAAACAAATGAAGCTCACACACAGTATGAATATGTGATTGATGTTTTTATGCCTTCAACTTAGAGTTGAAAGATTTAAAATCTAAGCCTTTTACTGTCATCATGGCTCTTGAACAGAAATGCTCAAAATCATTCCACATTTGCCACTCAGGTCTTTAAATACAACCAGAAACCTTTCAGAAAAAATGATAGTGGTCTGAATTCAGCACCACAAATCCATCATACAGAAGCTATGACAGAAGAATAAAAGCATAGAAGAGAACCATTTAATTTGTTATGAAGGAGGCAAGAATTCCATAGGGAGTTTTGCCTCCTTCATAACAAATTATGCTCTCCATAGGGAGAGCAAATCTCCCTATGGAGATCTGCTCTCCATAGGGAGAGCAGATTGACCTGTGACTTAAATTCTTCTCTAGTGCCATGAAGCAGCAACTGAGTGAACCCAATAGAAATGCATATGTACAAAAGAGTGTGAGCAGACTGGGAAATTAGCACCAGAAATCAAGATTCTGGCAGATTTTAATAAAAAACCAAAGTATGCAGGGAAGTCTCCTACACAATAGCCAGCCAGCACTCCTGATTGACTCAAATGACCTGTGGTACTCCAGGCAGTCAGTTTTCTTGCACTAGCTGGTGTAAATAGGCCAGGTGGCCATTTTCTGTCTTCTTTTCCCACACCCTATAGAAGTACAATCTGTTCATCCACAGTAAATAAAGGCAAGTGGGCAAAAATGAACCAAACAAAAATTCCCAGCTGTTCCTAAAAACCGTGGTTCCAGGGTATAGACCAGGGGTTCCCAACGTATGGCCTGCAGGCCAGCTCCGGCCTGTGATGCCATTTCATCAGGCCCATCACCTTCTCCCCTGCACGTGGTAGTGGACATGTTTACACATGCACAGGCACATGCCCGTGCATGCACAAATGCACCCGTGACTGTTGTAAATGCACCCACTTACACTTCTGTGGGCATGGTCTGGCCCAATCAGCTGACCAGGGGGCATGGCTAGGCCCACAGCGCAAAAAGGTTGGCCACCCCTGGCGTAAACTCTATCATCTCCAGCTCATTTCCTCCTTCTTTCAAATATTGACTCATTCGGAGAAATTGGGAGGAAGTTGCTGCTGTCATTCTTCTTTTTGAAACTGAATGTCCGTGCAAGCTTTTACAGTCTTGCCTAATTTCCTTCATCAAAGGTATGATAAAAGCTTGCACTTACACATCCATGTTGAAGTGTCAGATCTAAACTTAAATTCAAATTAATATAAATGAGGAGGCTTCTGTCCTTGCCCGAAGTGACAATGTCACTGCCTGGAGCTTACATCTATCATTACTATGAGTTAATTAGAACACAGGAAAGTTTTAAATGCCCTGACTCTAATCTGTCATTCTGGACTTCTTCCAGCATCAACACAACTGTCAATCATTTCAACCCACCCCACAATGTTTACCAAAACTCCTTATGATAAGCCTGTCTTCTGGGGAGTCAGCAGCACAAGATAGGAAGCCCTTCGTGTGTGTTAAAATCTGGGGTATTATTTGAAAAAAATAGCTCTTTCTAATCCAGTACTCAGTGCCTAGATGATATAGTCTTCAGACCAAAGAGTTCAAAAGCACTGTTTCAACTTCAGAAATTGCTATGAATTTCTGTGAAACAATAAAACAAGCTCATAATGCACCTTTGACTTGGAAATTGGTTTGTGTTGGTGATGGCAGTGGTGGTGGTTATTGTTACTATGGTATATTTGTAGGGCAATAAGACTTTCTTTTCATTATAGAGCACAGCAAAACAAATCTTTATGAGTAACTTCATGTGGAAGCAATGGGCATAAAGAGGTTTTGGTAAAGATAGGTAGCCTTTAAAACAAAGGCTTATGACAGAAAATTCAGGGAGATTATTTTTAAAATAAGACAAATAAAAACTATATTCCTCATTTCTCTTTTATCCTATGTAACAATGGGACGATGGAAAGTGGTTGAAAAGGAACAATTGTCTCTGGGACTGGTAGCTTGTATTTTGACATTCCTGCCATAACTGCAGTTGCATCCCTGTGGCTACTTGAATGGAAAGCCCTTTCCATATGCAAATTTTAACTAAATCATAAGCAGTTATTTAAAGTAACATCATCATCATAGGGACTGCAGTGGTTCAAGTGGTTAAGATCTGACTGGAAGGCGGCAGGTGAGCAGTTCAGTACCTAAGTACTGCATGATGGAATGAGCTCCCATCTTTGTCCCAGTTCCTGCCATCCTAGCAGTTTGAAAGCAAGAAATTGCAAGTAGATAAATAGGGACCACTTCGGTGGGAAAGTAAACAGCTTTCTGTGCACTCCGGTGTTGAGCCATGCCTGCCACATGTCCACGGAAAGGTCTGAAGATTCAGACAGCGCTGGCTTTTCAGCTATGAAACAGAGATGAGCACTGAACCCTAGAGTTGGATACGACTGGCTTTCAAGCAAGGGATCCCAATAAATAAGATTAACTCCAGAGAAAATAAATTTAGGGATAGAAATGTTAGTAATAATAATTTTGTGTCAGAAGTTATTCTGGGTTGAAAGGATTTTTGCTGGTGGAACTCCACTCAGGGGATGCTTGAATGAGGCTCCTTTCATGTCCCCAAGATCTTTTCTCCACTGAAGTGGTCACTATTTATCTACTTGCAATTTCTTGCTTTCTATCTGCTAGGTTGGTAGGAGCTGAGGCAGAGACAGGCACTCAATCCGTCATGCAGTACCCAGGTCTCAAACTGCCACCTTCCAGCTAATAAGGCGAGCTTTTTAACCACTGGACCACTGTTGCCCCATAGAAGACGTCAATATTCCTCCCTCAGACATATAATATTTGGGACAAAGTTCACCCTCTCACCTAAAAAAATGTGCTTTGCAGCTCCTTGCATTGCTTTCCCTAGTTTTCAAAAGATTTTTGAAATTTCTTGGGAGTGAAATCATATTTTGTTTCACATATTTGTTTATACCATTACACCGGTAGTTCACAGATACCCAGAAAACAGTAAAGGGGTATCAATAGGAATCTAAATTCAGTCTATATATCTTGATGTATCTCTGTCCTTATCCACCGATTCCTAATGATATATTTCTTCCAGTTGCTTTGAGATCATCTTTCTCTCTACTTACTAAGCTTGCCCATCAAATATTTCTTCTGCAAAAGAATCTGCTTTACTGCATAGTTTTTTAATATATTCCTCTAAAACATAAGAGACCTTACTTTTTAAAGTAAATTTTCCCCATAATTGAGACAATTTGTACTTTTAGTCTTCTAGGGTCATGTCTAAGGCTTCTTTCAATGTGCCAAGAACACCCAAATTTTGACCCAGTTGTCCACATAACATTCTGGAATTGTCTACCACAGGTCTGATCCCAATAAGCCTCTATTTACACCTATAAACAGGGGAGTTCACAGTATCCCCGATCACTTTGAGGATAATGAGAAAGGATAGTGGCTGTGAGTGCTGCAGAAAAAAACACCGAAGCATGGAAGGAATTGGCTGAAGAAAATGGAAGACTGGGTGGAACTTGAGTCACCATCCATGAGGCAGAAAGACGAAGGCAGGAACAGTGGGTTAGAAAGAGTTTCTTCTTCTTCCATGTCTAGGCCACACATGAAACTCCCGAAATGAAGCTACCTTTGGAGAGTTCATTCTGCAGTTCATTTCACCTGAACTAGCATGAGAAAGACGACCCAGCACAACATTGCTGCCATTGCCCAGGGCACTCTGATTATGGTTCAAAAATAACACAATTTTCAGGGAGGCACTTTCTGTGCACCCCAGAGTAAAGCTGGAAGGACTGGAGAGTGAAAAGAATGGAAGACTAAAGCTTGAAAAGAAGCTGGATATGGAACTACATGTGTAGAAGGGTGGGTTTGGAATGGAAGGAGGGAATATGATATTAACTGGAAGTGGGAGAGACATATATAATGGAACGAGGACAAATTGTTCATCTTGGGCTAGTGCATGCTCTAATTTTTTCACTCACTGTGGATGGTAAGTTTCTGGGGTGTGTGCTCTCTGTTCTGGAGATTTTTTTACTTACTATATATTGTATTTTTATTGGTATACATGCTGCAGTGGCTCAAGTGGCTAAGATGCTGACTGGGAGGTGGAAGGTCAGCAGTTTGATTCCCGAGTACTGCAGGATGGAATGAGCTCCAGTCTCTGTCCCAGCTCCTGCCAACCTAGAAGTTCGAAAGCAAGAAATTGCAAGTAGATAAATAGGGACCACTTTGGTGGGAAGGTAACAGTGTTTTGTGCACTCCAGTGTCTACTCATGCCTGCCACATGACCACAGAAACATCTGCAGAAGCAGACAGCACTGGCTCTGCGGCTTTGAAACAGAGATGAGCACTAAACCCTAGAGTCGGATATGCCTGGCTTTCAAACAAGAGTGACCTTTACCTTTACTATGCTGTCCTAAGTGAACTTTGGTCAGTAGGTGATATAGAAACTAAATAAATAAATAGCTAAAAATGAGTATCACAGATCTTGCATTCAGAATGTTATAAACAGATACAACAGTCTTATCCTGGCAATTCCATTGTGTAAATCTATTAACCCCTGCCCTGTCATTTGCATCTTCATTATCAAACATAAATTTTCATACACTGAATAAGCAGTAGATTAGTCAAATTCTTATCACCATAAATGTATTCATGCAGTCTTCTCTAAATATTTTAATAGGGCATAAAGAGGATAGAAGCTCCTCTCACACATAAAAATGCAGATTTATTGCATAGAAAAATTTCACAGTTTTATAATCCAATTAATAGTAGTTTAAATCTTAGCTAAGTTACAACATATAATAAATTGAGTTTTGCCATTAGATCGTGTCAGTTACAGTTTTAAGGGTCATTATGAAATGATCATAGTTTAATCAGCACTCTTTAGTTGAAAATCAGAATATCTTTACAAAAAAGTGAAGGTGAGACTTCACATTTTTATACATGTACTAGCATTTTTTTTTGCCCGGCAATGCCAGGCTGTTATAAACTGTGATCAGCTTTTTTGGGTTTTTTTTGTGGATTAAAAAAGAACAAAGGATTATATACTTTTTTTTTTAAAAAAAATAACCAAATAATGTTTTAGTTTGTGGGTGTTTTTTTTTTAATAGTTGTACCATAGGTAATAATTTTAAAAATATGAAAGTACATGTTTTTTACATTCAATGTTTTTAAACTGTGTTTAGATGTTTTGGGTTTTTATTTGAGTTAAAACTCAACACAGGATGTTATAAATCTTTTTATTTTATTTTTTGACATGTTTGTGATTTGTGTAAAATTGTGATTTATTGTTATGTTTTTGACTTGTTTTTACTCTTGTGGCCTCTTGGTGGGGCTGTTGAGTCTTTTTGAGTTGTTTTTACTATTCTGCCCTGCAGGTGGGGCTGCTAGTGGTTCTGTTTTAGTTTCACTGTGTTTTCTCTCCTGGCCTCTGGGTGGGGCTTCTTCCAGTAAGTCGTCTCTTTGTTTCTTCATTTCTGTTCCGTTCGTCGTGGAGGGAGGACGTGCTGGTGAGTTGTCTGGTTTTCTTTCTTCTGGGGTTTTCTTTGTTTTGCTTTTGTGGTGGTAGGCTAGGAGCTGTTTCTGTTTGTTCTTTTTTGTTTTGGTTTAGGTTTGTTTAATTGGTTTGGTTATTTCTGGTTTTGTTTAATTTTTCTTATTTCGTTGTTGTTTATTTGTGTAATTAGTTGTTGTTTGTTTGTGTACTTTGTGGTTTTTTCATATTGTAGTAAGGTGTTTTGTATGTGGTTTTGTGTCATTGTTGATGTTTTTGTTTATGTATTTTGTGGTTTATGTTTTTATTTAATAATTTTTTAATTATTGATTTATTTTTGTTTTATTATTTTTTAATAATTTTGGTGTTTGTTTTTGGTGTTTACTTTAGTTTGAAGAACAGGCTGCCTGTCAGTTTCTCTTTTCCCATTGTTGCTTTGAATTTTGGTTTAGATGTAGCAATGGAGGAAAGGAGGGAGGAGGCAGTCAGCCTGTTATTCTCCCGGGAAGGTTCATTAGGTAGGTTGGGGAAGAATAGGGCAGAGAAGAGCTTTCTCTGCCTAACAATGGTTCTCTCCTCTCTGTCTCCTTTTTCTCCTGGTTTACCTAACCGGAGATCGACAGGCAGCAATCCGTAAGGAGTGGGGCGCTTCCTTGCGGATTGCTGGCTGTTGTTTTTGTATTCGGAAGTACAAAGACATCAGCCAGTCATCCACCAGGGAGGGTGCTTCCCCTGATGAACTACTGCCTGTTTTGGGGGGGTTATTTCCACCCCGGCTTAACTTTCCTTGAGGCTGGTGGTGGTCTCGCCATGTCTTCAGTGGGGTAGCATGGAGGAAAGGGAGTCCCTCTTCTCCCCGTTGCTCCAGGAAAGAAGAACGGTGGGTGTCTCACGGTGGAGTTTTGTGGCTTTTTATTTTGCGTGGCTGTGAGGCACTAAGTCTGCCTGCTGGGGACTTGCGCTCCCGTTGCTTTTTGTAAGTTTATTTTTTACACGCCAGCTTTCTCAGCATTCTGCGCACTCAGGGCGCGCAGGACACTGGGACTTGTAGTTTTGCATTTGTGGTTTGCATTCGTGCAGTGGTTTTTTTTCTGCAGCTCAATTTCAATTGGCCGCGATGCATTTCCCAACGTTCTTTTCGCTTGCGCCTCTCAGCCTGATTGGCTGTGGCGCGGCGTGGCGCAAAGAACATTGGGAATTGAAGTCCTTTTTCTTTGTTTGCGTTCGTGGGGCTCTTGCCCCACTGGCGCATTTCTCAACCTGACAGTTACCTCCATACTGGGTTTGGGCGAGTACAGGAGGCTCGGTACAGGATAGTGTGGACGGGTGTGGGAGCCTTTGTCAAATTCCAATGGTTAACGCTTGGATTTATAGGTATAGATAAAATGCCTCCAGCTGCATAATGTGATTAAAAGTTATTTCTCTGTTATTATTTTTTCCTTATGGCTGTATCTCTTACTGACTGTAGAAATTGGAATACTATTGTAATTCTTTCTATATTGTGTTTTACCAAAACCCTCTTATGAAAAATGCAGTTCAAGGAAAAAGAAGAAAGGCTTCCAAGAAAGATACAAAATTAGAACACTAAAAATCATAAATATTCAATAGTCTCAGATAGCTTCTGTTTACCCTAGAGAATGGGCAGTCGATTTTATTGCTCCTTACAAAGAAGACACAGGATAAGGGCTTATTTCACTATAATTTTTTTAGGCAATATGAGAAAGAGAGAGTGAGAGAGATTAAATTAAATTTAAAATTGTATGGAAAGCAGTAATGTTGGATGTTGTAGTCCAAAACATCTGGAGGGCACCAGGTTGAAAAATGCTCTGTATAGAATGTGATTTTCCAAATTTATATATAAAGATATTTTATGTTAAGATGGTCAATTTCCCTATGGCCATATTAGCTATATTAAGGCTAATCTTAGAATAAGCAGGACTTGGTCACATTATCATTCTTAGCCTTGTCCATGACATGTCAACCTGCCCCCAGCCTTTTGACTTCTTACCTACTCAGCAGATGTCTGAAGGCCTTATACATGTAATGAGTGGGAGAAATCTTGATCATGCAGGACTCTTGACCACTTGAGAAGCCTATTCAAATATATCTGGCATATTTCAGTGTTCCTCAACCTTTGGGTTTTGGAGTTCAATTCCCAGAAGCCTAAGTCAACTCCCCAATGCACTGATCAGCCAATGTACTGACTTAGGCTTTTGGGAGTTAAAGTCCAAAACCCAAAGGGTGGGGAACACTGCTTTAGAACATTACCTTCCTGGATGCTACTCCCAGGCATGGAAAGACTAAACCAGAGGTAGGCAACCTATGGCCTGCGACCAGATCCAGCCCATGACACCAAATCATCTGGCCTGCTGCCTTTGCTCCTGTTGACAACCGTAAATGTGTTTATAACAGCCCTAAATATGTAAAAATGCATATACAATAGCTGTAAATGCAGAAATGGCTGTCGTAAATGTGTTTTTATGCATTTACACATTTATGACTGTCATGGACACATTTAATGGCAGTGTTTACCACCAGTCCGGCCCCCTCAACTATCTAAGAGAATGTGACCCAGCCCTTGATTGACAACCCCTGGACTAGACTGACCTTTTCTCAGTTGCACTCTGTTGACTGCAGTCAAAGACATTTTTACTCTAAAAAAATCTACCAGTAATCATTTAGCTACAAGGTTTTTAACTGATCCCTGAACCTAGCAAACTGCTGTCCTTTTAAGACAACCCCAAAACCAAAAATGAAGGGACCAAACATAGATATCTGCAAGAAGAAGAAAAATCATTTGACTCGGCTCATACAACTATGATCAGTTTAATTCACTGGAATCATAAAAGAACAGATCCAAATTCCATCTGATATAGGAATTTTCAACTTTTTCATCAGGGATCTAAATCAAACGTAATAAACAATTACTAATGTTCATCTCCTTATAACATATATACACATATATACACATATGTACACTATATACAACAGATCTTGGATTTGCCACAGGATAATATAACTCAGTAATGTAAACTCATAGATAGTTAAACATTCATTACCTGTGTATTCTTGTTCCGAGATAGTGGTTTTTTTGATATTAAATATTTATATCGCATCCCAGACCTCCTATTCTATTTATTCAGTGTCGATGGACATTAACCTTATGGGGAACTAACTCTAATTTAAAGCCCCACTGAAATCGGGCAGCTGCAGCTCCGACAGAGATTACAAAAAACATGTGTAATCAATTTCCATGTTAAGTCCTGAAGGGTACAAGGTGTTAAAACGATAGATAAAGTAACATTCCCTTTGCCTCAGAATGGTCTCCATATTTACTCGTGAGAAGGGCTCTTGTTTATGAGTCTCCAGCAGGAGTACGGTGGCAGTGGGAGTGCTGGTTTTATCGGCCGCTGGACTCCGAACAGCTCTGTCCTCCTTCTTCCACTGGACGGGCGGAAGGAGGAGTCTGGTGGTAGGAGGAGTGCTAGTTTTATTGGCTGCCTGACTCTGAACAACTGCATCCTCCTTCATGGTTTGTTTCAGCTGCTTCTTGTAACCCTTCAAAGGAGCTCTGCGAAGTCTTGTGCCAGTAGACTGACTACAAAGCATGATAATGCTTAGTACCTGTCTTCCAGAGTGCCTACAGAAATTGCTCCTTAATTGATTGATTTGATTTATTGGATTTGTATGCTGCCCACTCAACATACGCAACTCAGGGCAGCACACAGAAATCTCAACACATCAACAGTAGAGTGCAATAAAAATAACAATAAAATATAACAGTTCAATAGAACATCATACAATAAAAAATAACAATAAAATATAACAGTACAATAGAATATAAAACGGCAACAGCAACATAATTTTAAATTGCAGTTTTTGTTGGCCATTGGCCCTACTTCTTCTACCGAACAGGCACGGGGGGAGTCCGGTGGCAGCGGGAGCACTTGTTTTATCGGTGGCTGGACTCCAAACAGCTGTGTCCTCCTTCTTCGGCTGGACGGGTGGGGAGGGGGTGGGTGTCCGGTGGCAGTGGGAGCGCTGGTTTTATCGGCCACCGGACTCCAAACAGCTTTCCACCCTTCTTCTGCCAGACAGGCCAGGGGGGAGGAGTCCGGTGGCAGTGGGAGCACTGGTTTTATTGGCTGGTGGACTCTGAACAGCTGTGTCCTCCTTCTTCCACTGGATAGGCAGGGGGCGGGGGCCCAGGAGTACGGTGGCAGTGGGAGTGCTGGTTTTATCAGCCGCTGGACTCCGAACAGCTCTGTCCTCCTTCTTCCGCCAGACGGGCAGGGGGCAGGAGTCTGGTGGCAGTGGGAGTGCTGGTTTTATCAGCCGCCAGACTCAGAAGAGCTGTATCCTCCTTAACTGATGTTAGGGATATTTCATTCTTTGTGTTACAAAAATTAAGTGTCTTATAAAACTGTTAACAATTTTGTCCTGTATCAATGTACACGCTCCTGTTTGTTGCTAGCTACAAGTTTCTAAGATTCAACAGACAGTATGTTTCCTGTTAGGCTCACCTAGGATTTTTTACACCTTCTTCTCAAATTCCTCACTCATTATTTAAAGCAATCAATCTCTGATTGAGGTCAACAACAGAACTGTCCTTTCTTTTATTGAGGCTACATTTCAACCAGTGCCATTCATAAAATGAGTGACCTTCCCATAATCCAGGAAATAACTAAATTGATAGCAGGCCCATTTCAGAGTTTCACATGCTTGGTGACCAAAACCTCTCTCTGTGAAGCCTCAATCTCCCACATCTGCTGTAACCATAACAGCAAGGAGACCTGTCAGATATAGAAATAGTGGTACTGAGTATTGCATAGGATGAATGTATGTGCCTATAGCTTTAAGAGCCTGTATCTGTATTGCACAGCTGATACCACTGATATGGTTAGCCACAGTATTATGCTCTATAAATGAAATGCTTCCAGAGTACTTATTTGGAGGAGTTATCAAGGAATAGAGGAGTTCATGCTGGAACTCACACTGGAGCAAGAAGAGAGAATACAGAAGGGCTGTTTCTACAACTCTTGCTGACGTTGTTGGGGAGAAGCTCGGGCAGAAGCTCTTCTACAACTAAACCTGCACTGGCACCTGGAAGCATTCAGTAAGCACTAACTAATCTCTTTTGCCAGAGTGTGTGTATGTTTGTGCTTGAAATAACTGAACTGCTTATGCCATAGAACTTGAGAACTTGAAGCCAGAATGAGTCTTGGATTTCATTCCTGTTGAAGTGTTGTGAATGAACTGAACTGCTGCTCTGAATCTACCAAAGACTGTAAGCAAATCCAAAAGCCTCTAATCAGCCTCAGAAGGACCTTGAGAGATTCCTGCCGAGGTGAGAGACTTTGACTTTGTGTAAATACCTTTTGTGAGAGATGCTATCTATATTTACGCTTTACACTGAAAGATAATTAGCACCAGAAAAGTAAATGCCATTTGTTTTCTATTGAACTACGCTGCCGTTCTTCGTGTGTGTGTGTGGGGGTGGCAGTCGAAGGTGCGTTGCTTCCACTTGTGCTACACTTGCACACTACTCTGCTAAACATGCACACACACAATAAAACTTAACAAGACCCCCTGTCATTCTCTCACTTTCCTTTCCTGCTGCTTGACACACAGCATCCTCCCAGGTGACAGAGTCTCTTTCAAGTGCCTGTATTACCATATGGCAGAGTAAGGCAGCCAATGTTGGTTGTCTTAAAAGCAAGAAGAAAAAAATCATTTGACTCGGCTCATACAACTATGATCAGTTTAATTCACTGGAATCATAAAAGAACAGATTCAAATTCCATCCGATATAGGAATTTTCAACTTTTTCATCAGGGATCTAAATCAAACGTAATAAACAACTACTAATGTTCATCTCCTTATAACATATATGCACATATATACACATATGTACACTATATACAACAGATCTTGGATTTGCCACAGGATAATATAACTCAGTAATGTAAACTCATAGATAGTGTCGATGGATGTTAACTTTATGGGGAACTAACTCTAATTTAAAGCCTCACTGAAATCGGACAGCTGCAGCTCTGACAGAAATTACAAAAAACATGTGTAATCAATTTCCATGTTAAGTCCTGAAGGGTACAAGGTGTTAAAACGATAGATAAAGTAACATTCCCTTTGCTTCAGAATAGTCTCCATATTTACTCGCGAGAAGGGCTCTTGTTTATGAGTTTCCAGCACAACAAACTTAAAGTCATGGTCACTGTGATTCATCTCCAAAATGATTAACTAGGGGGGCTGATAAATTACCCGTACGTATCTTGGATCTATGTTCCCCTACCCTAGTTTTAACCTGATGAACAGTTACCCCCACATAGCCCAGATCACAAGTGCATACCAAAAGATAAATGCACCCCGAACCTTTGCAGTTAGAAAATTGTTCCAATCTTAAAGAGTAATTACTGCTGGCTATAGATACTACTTTAGTTTGCCAAGCTAAAGAACAGTGGGTGCAGTCACCACATCTGAAATGACCTACTGTAGTCAGGCGGACTGGTCGAATATGGGATTCATGATCCGAGCAGCTTACAATTTGTTTGATGGACCTAGATTTTCTCAACCCTATCGTAGGGGGGATGGTGCATCCCGGTAAGTGATTTATGATGTGCCAGTGTTTCTTGATTATAGAGCACACTCTACCCAAAAGCGGGGAGAACTGAAAGGAACAAAAAAGCTTGCTATCAAGTTTTTTCACTTTAGGTAGAAACAGCTGGCTCCTAGGAATGATCTTAGCCTTGTGGAAATTCTCCATAATTAATTGCTCAGGATAGCCCATATTGCGTAAAAATGTACTGATGGTGGAGGAAGCTGAAACAAAATCTTCATTAGTAGAGGAGTTGCGTTTTGCTCGAAGGAAAAGCCCAAATGGAAGATTGTTTTTTAAATGATGTGGATGAAAAGAGTCAAAATTCAAGTAAGCATTTCGATCTGTAGCTTTTCTAAAGAGCCTGACCTGGACTGTATGTAGGGCCGAGAGGTAAGTACTCACATCCAAGAACGGAATCGAGAATTTATTGTAGTTGTGAGTGAACTTCAAATGTTCATTTAAACTGTTGATCCATGTTACAATTAAAGGGGCTACAGTCAAGTCATCGACTATAAAATAAAGATCGTCTATGAATCGTTTATAACAAATAATATATGAGAAATACAGATTGGAGTCAACATTTAAAATAAACTATGTATATATATATATATATATATATATATATATATATATATATATATATATATATATATATATATATACATACATACATACATACATACATACATATACATATACATACATACATACATACATACATATACATATACATATACATATACATATACATATACATATACATATATATAAAATTTTCAAACAAAATTACAACATATAATATGACACACATACATAAAAAAAGAAGAAATACATATTGCCAATACATACACGATATATAATTTTACCTTCTAACACCAATATCCTTTTAAGCTGGTGCATTGCTGCATTAATAACATATTAACCAGTCTTTATAATTGGTGATTTAAACTTTATATCTCGACTAATATGCAAAATATACCCTTTAATTCATGAATTTATTATTTGTACTAAAACATTACTGTATACATATATGTGCGCATGTGCATACATGCACATACGCACATATACGCACACATACAAACATACATACATGCATACCTATATACACGTATACCTATATACACGTATATTAGTATGCTCACCCTGTGATATTTACAATGTCCAGAGAAATCAGATAGTCTTAATACTTTCCATCCAAAAACAAATTTGATCAGGTACAGGTTTGTTTATTTCTTCCCCTCTAAGAGAGTGATCCACAAAAGCATGCTAAATATTCCAGAATCTATTTTCTTTAATAATACCCTTTTTCTTATTTATTTCCCATGTTAATTTGTCATTCAATGCTAAATTCCACATCTCCTTATACCATTCTTCTATTTTTATGTGTATATCGTTTTTCCAATTTCTAGCTATACATTGTCTGGCTGTTGTGAGTATTATTTCTAGCAATTCTTTTTCATCCTTATTTAAATTAAAACATTCTACATCTGTTAACATGGTGGAACCTGGCCCCAGTTTGATTCTCTTACCCATTATATCCTTAATCTCCTTTTCCACTCTTTTCCAAAATTCTTTAACCACAGTGCAACTCCACCACATATGTTCATATGTTCCAATTTCCTTTTTACATCTCCAACACAGTTTATCTTTTTTATTATCAATTTGATGCAACCTCACTGGGGTCAGGTACCACCTCCACAGCATTTTGAAGTTATGTTCCTTTATTCTGACTGATAATGTTCTCATTATCCTCTTTTTCCATTTATGCTTCCATATATCTTTTTCAATCTTTATATTCAGTTTCTGCTCCCAACTTGACATTAAGCCTCATGTGGATCATCCTCGATGATCAGCATTTTATACAATTTACTAACTACGCCCTTAATAGTTCCATCTCCTTTTCTTAATTTTGAAATCAGCACCTCAAATTCAGTCTTCTCTCTATTCAGTTCTGGTTTTCTCCAATATTTACCATTCCATTTATTTACCATCACAATCTGAAACCAATTCAAATTCAATTCTCCAAACAAATCCTTTCTTTTATCATTGTCTTTGCAGGTCCGTATCCAGTCTTTAAGCAGGAATACTCCATTTTTAACCAAAATCTCTTTTATTTATTTTTACTGGGAAATCTACCACATCTTCCAATTCTGTAATTGGTAAAATATTTGGGGCCAGAACCCTCTTTACTTTTTTCCAAGTGTTTACCAATCCCTTCATCGTGGTATTTTTAGTTATCGGTTTTCCCAAATTAGCACCTAAAAAAAAGCATTTTACCTATATGGTTATAATCTTTCATTTCAATATCTTCCCTTAGAGCTTTTCCCCCAGCCAAAATCTTCACCACATTCTTAATTTGAAACCCTCGATAGTAAGACAACAAATTCGGCATCCCTAGTCCTTCTTCTTTCTGAGATAAATACCATAGTTTTTTTGACAATCTTGATCTCTTTCCTCCATTACAGAAGTCATTAAACAATTTTTGAAATTCCTTAATTTCCTTCTCTTTCATTTGAATTGCCAAAGCATCAAATAAAAAATTTAACCTAGGCAAAAGCATCATTTTAGTGATAGCAATTCTTCCAAACCATGACAGTTTTAGCTTTTGAAGATTCTTGATTCTGGCTTTAATTTCTACTTTCAAATTATTATAATTCAATCTCTTTAGGTCTTCAAAATTATATGAAATATTTATCCCTAAATATTTCAATTTATCCTTAATTTGAATATTACCCATCCCTTTCATCTTCTTCTGGTCTTTCTTACTTATATTACATAGCATAATTTCCGATTTGTCCCAGTTTATCCTCAGACCTGTAATGTCTTCAAATTTTTTTTATTGCATTTGAATCCTGTCTAAAGCCCTCTCTGGATGCTTAGCAATTATCAGAGTATCATCGGCATATAAACTTATCTTAGTTCCCATGACCCCTTCTATTCCTTTATCATCCCTAATAGCCTTTGCTAACAACTCCATGGCCAAAATGAACAAAATTGGAGATAATGGGCAACCCTGTCTCGTTCCTGCTTCTAATTTTACCTCATCAGTAACCTCGTCGTTCACTCTGACAATAGCTGTACCTTGTTGATATAGTTGATCAATTATTCTTCAGAATTTATCGCCAAATCCATAACTTTTAATTATTTCCTTTATTGCCACAAACTGCAGAGAGTCAAATGCTTTGAATATATCTAAAGATATCAAGCCTACTTTTTCCCTTGTTTGCCTCACTGTATCCAATAAATCTAATGTTCTTCTTGTCAGATCCACCATATGTCTTCCTTTCAAGAAACCAACTTGGTCTACTTCTATATTATTGCCCATAAAATTATTTAGCCTGTTTGCCAATATTGCTGTAAAGATTTTGGCATCTTGGTTGATCAATGAAATAGGTCTATAAGATTCCACTTTTTCTAAATCCTTTCCAGGTTATGGCAGCAATACAATTTTGGTCCTGTACCATGAGGTCGGGATTTGTCCCCCGTCTAGAATGTAATTATACAATTTTACCAGCTTCGGAACCACTATATCTTTAAGTTCCTTGTAGAAGTCAGCTGGTAACCCATCTTCCCCTGGTGCTTTACCCACTTTCAGTCCAGCTATTACCTCTTTTACCTCTTTTTCTGTTATTCGTTCTTCCATTTTTTCCTTATGTTCCTGCTTTATACTACTGTATTTTTGTTTCTCTAATTGAATTTTAAGTTTATCTATATCTATCTCTTTTTTGCATATAGAGCTTGATAAAATTCTTTCACAATTTTACACTTATCTCTAGTTTTGTTACATCTCACCCCTTGTTCATTTATCAAAACTCCAATTTCTCTCTTTTCCCTCTTTTCTTTGGCTGCTCTTGCTAATAACCTTGAGTTTTTATTACTAAATTCAAAATATTCTCTTTTTAAATAAACCAGATCTCTTTTCAATTTTTCTATATCCTTTCCTATCAATTCCACCTTTAATCTTTGCAAATCATCAAATACTTTCCTATCCTTTGTCCTTGCATGTTCCTCCTGCAATCTCTTTATATCATTTTCATTTTTATCTTGTAAAATCTTAAATTTTTTTATGTTTAATACTAGCTAATCTAATACTTTCACCTCTAAAAACCAACTTCATGGTGTCCCAGACCACATTAAAGTTTACCTCATCATTGTCATTCCAATGCCAATTTTCTTCCCATCTCTCCCTAATTTGCTCTCTACATTTTTGATCCCTAAATAGTTTATCCTCATATCTCCACATCCTTCTCGTCCTCTTTTTACCCTCCATCCTTATTTCCATCACAACTTTCGAATGATCTGATTCCTTAAAAATTCCAACTTTTATTTCCTCCAAATTTCTGATCATATTCTCTGTTACAAATATATAGTCAATTCTGGAGTATGAATTATGGACCTGTGAGAAATAAGTATAGACCCTTTCTGACCCCATAATTTCATTTCTGTCTTTCACTCTTGCCTCATCCATCTTCTCAATTTTCTTGAATAGCTTCCCAAATTCTACCATTATCTGTGTTTGATCAAGTGGTGGTGGTTCTGGTGATGATCCAGAGGAGATGGATCTTCTGATAAAAGGTTACCTTTTTTTTTTGGCTTCACAACTTCTTCTTCCTTGCCCTTTCCCCTTGCAACTTTATCCATTGTGATGTCAAAAAGCAACTTCAACCCAGCAACTTTTCTTACACCCTCTTGTCTCTCATCTTGAGGCTGCTCCAGAATTATAATCCAATTGTATTAAGTCACTCAGCAAACCAGAAATCAAACCATAAAAGAGTTAATATATCCACCGCAGGCAAGGAAGTTGCTATTGTTGATATTATGTCTCCCATGTGAAGGTCAAACAAAAAGCAGAACCCAAACCAAGCAAAATGACGTAACTGTATTCTGATAACAGGGCAGAGATACTTCAACAACCAAACATGCAATGCTGAGGGGAAAAGACTCCAAGCCGTAATAATCCAAATGTACAGATGAGATCTTGCTGATATAAGCCAAATTTATGTTCCACCTAATAATCCAATAGCTTGATTGAAGGCTTTCTCCAAAAATTGGCAACAATTTATTGTAATCCACCTTGTAACAATGTTCCAGTAACCAGATCCCCCAGTGCTATCCAGGGACTAATATCCAAAATCTTGCAAGGAGGAAGGAAGGGGACGGAGAAGGAGGGGCAAAACAGGGGCTCAGAAAAAGTCAGGAAAAAGAAATACATATATTATATTAAAAGAGAAGTCCAGCACTTATCTATTTAATCCTCCAGTACAAACGCCGTCCACATCTTCTGCAACAGCTGTGGCTTCGCGGGGTGTCCCTCCTCCCTTCTTCTCCAAAACCTCCAAAACCTCCAACCGCCCCTTTAATCTCTGTTCTTTCAACAACACACACACTCCAAAGTCTTCACCTTCTTGTCCTCCTTCCTTCCTTTCTCTCCCTTCCATCCGTAGGACTCCAAAAACTTCTACCATTGTTTCCCCTCTTTAAGTTTCGCTTTCTGCCACTGCTGCTGCCATTATCCCTCCTTTACCACCGTCTTACTTTCTTTCACGTCCTCGATCCTTCACTCACTTGCCTTCCTTCGTTCCGTTCTCCAATCCACCCTGTCCGCAACGCAGCCGGGAGTCTTAATTACAGCCTTTATATTTTCGGCAAACTTACGACTTCTTGTTCGGATCTCCTCAAACCCGTTTGCCATGGAACCGCTGGGAAAGCCGTGGCTTTTGCCACTTGCTCCCCCCCAGCCAAATCCGCTCTCGAACCCCGATCTTCAAATCAAATTTTTGCTTGCCGGATCTTTACACTTTCCTCATGTAAAATCTTTTACAATTATATGTTATCAGATTTATTTCCCACAAAAAAGTGTGTTAACTCGTCGTCATCTTAGCCACGCCTAAACTGTTTCTCAAACCAAATCATAAAAATATTGGCCAGACTGGTAGCCACAGAGGACCCCATTGCCACTCCTATGATTTGTAAATAAAATGTTTTATCAAACCTAAAAAAATTATTATCCAACACCAAATCAAGTAATTCCATCAAAAAGTGTGTGGGTGGGTGTAATGTCTGTCAGAGCTGCAGCTGTCCGATTTCAGTGAGGCTTTAAATTAGAGTTAGTTCCCCATAAGGTTAACGTCCATCGACACTGAATAAATAGAATAAGAGGTCTGGGACGCGATATAAATATTTAATATCAAAAAACCACTATCTTGGAACAAGAATACACAGGTAATGAATGTTTAACTATCTATGAGTTTACATTACTGAGTTATATTATCCTGTGGCAAATCCAAGATCTGTTGTATATAGTGTACATATGTGTATATATGTGCATATATGTTATAAGGAGATGAACATTAGTAGTTGTTTATTACGTTTGATTTAGATCCCTGATGAAAAAGTTGAAAATTCCTATATCGGATGGAATTTGAATCTGTTCTTTTATGATTCCAGTGAATTAAACTGATCATAGTTGTATGAGCCGAGTCAAACGATTTTTTTCTTCTTGCTTTTAAGACAACCAACATTGGCTGCCTTACTCTGCCATATGGTAATACAGGCACTTGAAAGAGACTCTGTCACCTGGGAGGATGCTGTGTGTCAAGCAGCAGGAAAGGAAAGTGAGAGAATGACAGGGGGTCTTGTTAAGTTTTATTGTGTGTGTGCATGTTTAGCAGAGTAGTGTGCAAGTGTAGCACAAGTGGAAGCAACGCACCTTCGACTGCCCCCCCACACACACACACACGAAGAACGGCAGCATAGTTCAATAGAAAACAAATGGCATTTACTTTTCTGGTGCTAATTATCTTTCAGTGTAAAGCGTAAATATAGATAGCATCTCTCACAAAAGGTATTTACACAAAGTCAAAGTCTCTCACCTCGGCAGGAATCTCTCAAGGTCCTTCTGAGGCTGATTAGAGGCTTGTGGATTTGCTTACAGTCTTTGGTAGATTCAGAGCAGCAGTTCAGTTCATTCACAACACTTCAACAGGAATGAAATCCAAGACTCATTCTGGCTTCAAGTTCTCAAGTTCTATGGCATAAGCAGTTCAGTTATTTCAAGCACAAACATACACACACTCTGGCAAAAGAGATTAGTTAGTGCTTACTGAATGCTTCCAGGTGCCAGTGCAGGTTTAGTTGTAGAAGAGCTTCTGCCCGAGCTTCTCCCCAACAACGTCAGCAAGAGTTGTAGAAACAGCCCTTCTGTATTCTCTCTTCTTGCTCCAGTAACTCCAGTGTGAGTTCCAGCATGAACTCCTCTATTCCTTGATAACTCCTCCAAATAAGTACTCTGGAAGCATTTCATTTATAGAGCATAATACTGTGGCTAACCATATCAGTGGTATCAGCTGTGCAATACAGATACAGGCTCTTAAAGCTATAGGCACATACATTCATCCTATGCAATACTCAGTACCACTATTTCTATATCTGACAGGTCTCCTTGCTGTTATGGTTACAGCAGATGTGGGAGATTGAGGCTTCACAGAGAGAGGTTTTGGTCACCAAGCATGTGAAACTCTGAAATGGGCCTGCTATCAATTTAGTTATTTCCTGGATTATGGGAAGGTCACTCATTTTATGAATGGCACTGGTTGAAATGTAGCCTCAATAAAAGAAAGGACAGTTCTGTTGTTGACCTCAATCAGAGATTGATTGCTTTAAATAATGAGTGAGGAATTTGAGAAGAAGGTGTAAAAAATCCTAGGTGAGCCTAACAGGAAACATACTGTCTGTTGAATCTTAGAAACTTGTAGCTAGCAACAAACAGGAGCGTGTACATTGATACAGGACAAAATTGTTAACAGTTTTATAAGACACTTAATTTTTGTAACACAAAGAATGAAATATCCCTAACATCAGTTAAGGAGGATACAGCTCTTCTGAGTCTGGCGGCTGATAAAACCAGCACTCCCACTGCCACCAGACTCCTGCCCCCTGCCCGTCTGGCGGAAGAAGGAGGACAGAGCTGTTCGGAGTCCAGCGGCTGATAAAACCAGCACTCCCACTGCCACCGTACTCCTGGGCCCCTGCCCCCTGCCTATCCAGTGGAAGAAGGAGGACACAGCTGTTCAGAGTCCACCAGCCAATAAAACCAGTGCTCCCACTGCCACCGGACTCCTCCCCCCTGGCCTGTCTGGCAGAAGAAGGGTGGAAAGCTGTTTGGAGTCCGGTGGCCGATAAAACCAGCGCTCCCACTGCCACCGGACACCCACCCCCTCCCCACCCGTCCAGCCGAAGAAGGAGGACACAGCTGTTTGGAGTCCAGCCGCCGATAAAACAAGTGCTCCCGCTGCCACCGGACTCCCCCCGTGCCTGTTCGGTAGAAGAAGTAGGGCCAATGGCCAACAAAAACTGCAATTTAAAATTATGTTGCTGTTGCCGTTTTATATTCTATTGTACTGTTATATTTTATTGTTATTTTTTATTGTATGATGTTCTATTGAACTGTTATATTTTATTGTTATTTTTATTGCACTCTACTGTTGATGTGTTGAGATTTCTGTGTGCTGCCCTGAGTTGCGTATGTTGAGTGGGCAGCATACAAATCCAATAAATCAAATCAATCAATTAAGGAGCAATTTCTGTAGGCACTCTGGAAGACAGGTACTAAGCATTATCATGCTTTGTAGTCAGTCAACTGGCACAAGACTTCGCAGAGCTCCTTTGAAGGGTTACAAGAAGCAGCTGAAACAAACCATGAAGGTGTCAGGTATAAACCCACAAACTTGGGAGACAGTGGCCAAAGATCGCACACTTTGGCTCCAAACCATCTCTGATGCTACCAATTACTTTGAAGGAGAATGTCACAGACATGAAGAGGCTAAGCAGCAATCACGAAAGCTTTGTCAAACTCAACTACACCCGCCACCATCTATTCATTGTACTGTATGTGGTTGCATGTTTCATGCCAAGATTGGTTTATGCAGTCACCAGAGACACACCCATCAGCTGAGAAAATGACTTCCAGGAAAAATGTATGCTCGGATACGAGTAGCAACCAACGATGATGACGAGGTGACACACACTACTCGTAAGTATAGTATTAAACAGCATTCACATACTGTACTCTACATATGCTTGTAGACAAGACAAGTGAGATCAGTAGTGTTATAATACAGCAATTTTGGGTGCAAAGGGTTAGCACATAATCCTTGGGAAGAGAGAGTTGCTGTTATTGGGACTAACTCGCTTGCATGTATCTTTTCTTTTTGCTAACCAATCAGGAAGTCTCTGCCTTCCTGCCTGAAATTTGGTTGCCTAACACTATGTTTTATGCCTTGGCTCCTATTTGTTGGTGGTAGTTGGCCATTTGTTCTTGAAGGAAATCAGCCATTTTGAACTCTCTCTGTATTTTTTCAGCCACATGACTGTAATGGAGGGGAAGAAACCTCTTCATTTTTCTTTATAAGTAATTTAAATCTTTATCCTCTTGTAATGAAGCTAAAACTGACCTGTTAAGATAGTGAATAAATGTATTTTTCTCGTTATCTCTAACTTTTGATTTAAGCGATTATTTTATGCCAGAAAGCATGCTGAGCAAACAAGCTTAAATATTCAGTCCATGGGATGATCGTCCTTTCCCCTGTCCATAAATACATTAGGCTTGGATACCTTATTTCAAGATGGTTGAGAGTTGAATCTCACCCATGTTGCATTTATTAACAATGTTTTGGACTACTATTTCCCACAACTGCCTAAGGTCAAGTACCTTGTCAACTAACTTGTCTAGAAATATCAAGACTTAGAAATTGGAAAAAGACTTTGGAAGATATAATCTAATGCTGTACAGAAAGAACATGAAAACTCTTATGCATTTTAATTCTATGCTTCTGGGATAGAGTTTATTCTGATTCAAACAGAAGTGAGTCCGCTATACAATTATTATCCCATACATATTTATAGTGTGCTGCAAAGTAATCTTTAAAGTTAGTTCTGTGATGCAGTGACATGAATTCTATGTTTTATGCCTTTATTTTTTTTGTGCAGTTTCCAGAACAGAAAGGAATATACAGTGATACCTCATACAATGTCCAAACTTGGTTCCACAAGTTTGGACTTTATATGGATTTGGACTTCGTATGAGGCACACAAAATCCTAGCCGCAATGCCTCATACAACGTCCAAATCCTTGCCGCAATGCCTCATACAACGTCATTTCCATAGATATACATTGTACTGTAACAGCACAGACTTCAGGGCAAAGTCAAGGAAACAGACAGGAAACTGACAGAACTTTAAGAAATCATTGTCTAAGGGCTAAAAACATTACAAAAACTTGTCAAACAACCCTGCTTGTCCAAGAACCTGAAGAATGCTGCAAAAATCCCAGGAATGCTTCTAAAAATTCTGACGAAAAAATTCAAAACAATCCAAAATCGCACTAAAAACCACTCCTAAACACTCTTTGCCTCATGCAAAACCCCAAAAGCAATGCACGCATGTGTCCTGCCTTTTATACTGCCCAGGCACAATGCAACCTGGGGAAAACCCCAATGCCTCATACAAAGTTGCACGACTTTGTATGAGACAACTTTTTTCAAGGAATTAGGTGATGTTGTATGAATCCGATGTTGTATGAAGTGGACTTTGTATGAGGTATTATTGTATAGGGCTTTTATCTGATATTTGGAAATAACAGAAGTATTTGGTCCATCATTTCCCCTTTTTGTGGTTCTAGTAAACTGTCAGTCTGGCCATGTTATCCTGCTATGGTAATAGAGTAGATCATATTGCCAGTGACTCAACGCTGAGTGTCAGATGGCGGTTAACTAACCTGACCACCCTGAGGACTAATGAGCTTGGTTGCCTAAGTCCACAGGGAAGAATGATGGTTCCCAATTGGATTAAATCCCACTTGACTCCATCTTGACTGATGATAGCAGCTTCATCAATCCTGGCCTGTGGCTGAGAAGGACTTTGTGTGCCAAAAGGGCTCAGGACCAGAAAGTGACTCATGGAACTGGATCAGTGGTATGGGCGTCACACTGCGATGCAGAAGACAGATGTAAGGCCACTGCGCTATATTCTCAGGATAGTCTTCTTGGTTGATCATCATGATGATCACCAATATTTGGATATGGGAGAAGAAGTAAATTGTACATGTGAGGGATGCCTTGTATCAGAGGAATAAATCAAAACAGTATTTTTAAAATATTTTGTCAACAAGTTTTCAAAAAGTTTCTCAGTAGTACTCAATCTGAGAAATGACCAAATGAATTTTTAAAATGGAATCCCAAAGAAATTACTTCTATTAGTAATCTGTGTTGTTGTTTTGTCATACTACCACCCAACACTGAGCAAATTAAGAGATAGAGTAAAGCACTGAGACCACTGTGTTGTCATAATAAATGAGTTCAGGACATCTAAGTTGCAGTTTGCTATTGCTATATCTCAATTGTTATTGCCTTGCAGAGATAAGCCTATGTTGTAACACAGGCAGCAGCTGGTAGTCTCCACTATGCTATATGGTGCAGAATGAGAAGAGAAGAGGTTCAGCAAGCCAGACAACCATCCATGTTCAAAATGAATGCTGCTGAGGGCCAAATCATACATTACAGGTAACACACTGTTACAGCTGAAGCAGTGTGTTATATTTGCATAGCTGTCAAGTGTCATGTATTGGTCAGGAACCTCCCGTATTTTACCCTCTTTCCCGGTGGCGTCCCATATCAGTCAGACTGCAATGCCCTAAAGCTGCCACTGGAGTGCTGCACAGGATAAGCATAGCTGTCAAGTTTCCTGTTTTGTCCAGGAAATTTCCCTTATTTTCAAATTCAAAACTTGACAGCTTTGTATATTTGTCTTGTAATAATTCTGCAATGTAGAGTTCAGTTCTGAAAGAGAGCATTTTCAGATGGATTTGCCCATTGATATCAGATACAAATACGATTAGTTTCCAGGCAGATAACCATGTTAGTCTGCTGTCACAAAGACAACTAAGAGACTGATAACAGCCCAACCTTAGGTACCCAAATAGTGCCCAACTTTGGGTCCCCAGATGTTCTCAGATTACAGCTCCCAAAAATCTTGACCAGCACAGTCAGTGGTGAAGACTTCTGGGTGTTTTAGTTCGAGAACTTCTGAGGACTCGCTTGTAAGTTTTATTTGCCATAAGCTTTGTGAGACTTCAGCTCAGTGGTGGGACTCAATTTTTTTTACTACCTATTCTGTGGGTGTGGTATGGTGAGCATGGCCAGGGGAAAAGCCCTGCCTTATTTCTAAACTTGGATGGGCAGGGCCAGACAAAATTTCTGCTATCGGTTCTGGTGAACTGGGGAGAACCTGCTGAATCCCACCACTGCTTCAACTCACTTATTCAAATACATATGAAAATGCATCTGAAGAAGAGGGTTAAAATCAATAAAGAAAATGCCAAAGAATATTTGTTAAAGGTGCCACAAGAATCTTCATCATTGTTTCATTCAACTAGAGGGGGTAAACATTTTGTCACTGCACATAACACGAAGTTCAGGTTCAAAAACATTGTTGTGCTGAGACTATTGGAAAAAATTGCAGCTTTTGCATCACACATCCAGAATCAAACCAGGCTGCTTTCCAGCATAACTAACTGCTTGTATGTTTTAATACACAATTTAAAATAAGAATAATAACAACAACAGTGTGTTGTCATGTAAGTTCTGAATTATGGCTACCCTTTTCAGAGTTTTTAAAGTAGAGTACTCAGAAGTGGTTTCCTATTCCCTTTTGGGGGGCATTCTGGGACTGTACAGCTTTTTTGTGACTATATAGCTGTTATGTATGTTAACTGTGTTTTCTGATAGGAGCAGAATGTATCTTTTCTCATGTATCTATTCTTATGCAAATAAGTGGCTCGAAAATGTGCACACCCTGTTAGCCAATGGGCTTGTTGTATTATTGTTACTGTTACTGTTTATAGTATATATAAGTCCGGGTTTTGCCCCATCCAAACTGTGTTCAAACCCCACTATTAAAGAGCTGAATTTCACTACTTCACTTGTCTGCTTCTTCATTCCCTGAACACAAAACTGGTGATGAAGGTGGGATGGCATCCCCACACAGCAGTAACATTGGCCCATTTGACCCAGCGCATCCAGAGAAATGGGCAACACAAAAGAATGCCGATTCTGCCACGCAATGGCCTCGCAGAAGATCACCGATGGAAACCAGAAGCGCTCCTGTTTCCTTGCTCAATGCGGTTCTGAGACGCTTGAGCTGGCAATCCACCTCATTCTCCCAAGGGACGTGGATGTGGTGCTGCTCGCAGAAATCATGTCTGCACTGAGGAAACACTTGCAGCCAGAGGTCTCAATCTTCCTGGCCAGGGTGGCCTTCCACAGAAGGGAGCAGCGACCTGGGAAGTCCATTACAGACTACGCCACTGCTCTGCACATTGCTGCCGCCCCGTGCAAGTGGGACAACATCGAAGAAGCACTCCAGGACTTTCTGCTGGCTGGCATGAGGGATGAAGATGCTCAATGTCGCCTCATGATGCTAATTTTCAAGGTTGTCCTAAAAGAGGCGGTAGCGTCTGAGGCCACATGGTCCGGCATCAAACTCTTCCGGCATCACCACTCCACCACCAGTGCCACCGACTCAGCTGTGCAAGCTCAGGAAAATTCATCTTCATCCTCCTCAGCTTCGCCTGGTTCCACCTCTTCATCAAAGTCCAGCGACGCAGAGGGAGAAGTCCAAGCAGTCCGACGAAAGCACCTAGAGCACCGTGACAATCGGGAGAAGTATACTTTGCAAGTGTGATGGCTGCGGAACCTGGCATGACTGCAGGAAGTGCCCCTTCCGCACTGCAGCATGCCACAACTATGGGTGACAAGGGCACATTGCTAAAGTATGCCAACAGCGAAAGCAAAGAACTCAGCACCTGAGTGAAAGAAGAGTCATCACCACAAAACGTCCACTGCCAGTGTCACCAGAGCCTGAGCCATGCCAAGTGGGCATCGTCAGCGAGCATTTCTTCGCAGACCTGAGCCTGCAGGATGTCCCCTTCAAGATGGAGGTGTATTCAGGTACTACCTTTTCCATAATCCTACAGTGGGAGTTTTTGAGAATTCCTCCTGCCTCTCGGCCCAAGCTCAAACCTTTTAAAACTTCCCTCCGGGATGTGCAAGGTTGCCAGATTCTGGTCCTGGGAGTGGGAAATTTCTTGGTCAAATTCAAAAACATTTGCACCTGCTTGCCATTGGTTGTAGTTAAGCAGGGCACTAATTGTCTTATTGGGTCACAATGGTTTAGGCCACTGGGAATCCGGCTTTCTGGCATTCACGCAATAGACGCTGACCCAATCTGGGACGTTTATGCTGCAAGTCCTGAGGTGTAAAAAAAGGGTTTAGGGTTATACAAAGGACATCTTGTGGACTTTGAGCTTGACCCAGCTGTCCGTCCCACCTGGATGAAACCATGCCCGGTACCCTTTGCTTTAAAGGAGAAGATAGAAGCCGAGCTGGACAAACTGGTGGGGCAGGGCATCCTAGTGCTAGTGGACTCCGCAGAATGGGAGACACCAATAGTGACTGCTTTGAAAAGTAATGGGGAGGTCAGGATATGCGCTGACTACAAGTGTACTATCAATAACGCTATTTGCCCGAACGCATATCCTGTGCCCGTGGTAAGTCACCTTCTTGCCTCCTTGCATGAAGGAAATTGCTTCGCGAAACTTGACCTTGCCCAGGCTTACCAACAATTGACTGTGTCTCCTGCTGCTGCCATAGCCCAGACCATAGTAACACATAGGGGGGCATTTAAGGTAACTTGACTACAATTCGGGGTGAATGCGGCCCCCGGAATATTTCAATCTCTTGTAGAACGTATTTTAAAAGGTTTGCCCGGTGTCCTGCCATATTTTGATAATGTCCTGATCACTGCTAAGGACACCATCAAACTAGCGGCCAGGCTCGATCGAGTCCTGTCACGTTTCAAGAGGGCCGGTCTACGTCTCAGAAGAGACAAATGTATGTTTTTGGCACAAGAAGTGGAGTTGCTGGGGTACCGCATTACACCCCAAGGTATCATGTCCTCTGACTCCAAGGTGGCGGCCGTGCGAAATGCACCCAGGCCAAAATGTAAAGCCAAATTGCAATAATTTCTAGGATTGTTAAACTTCTATCACACTTTTCTCCATCGCAAAGCCTCATTTGCTCAACCATTACATCGGCTTCTTAAGAAAGATACTGTTTGGCACTGGGGCCATTGCCAAGAGAAAGCGTTCCTAGAACTTAAAAGGCTGCTATCTTCGGACGCTGTATTAACTCATTTTGATCCTCACAAGGAAGTTGTACTTGTGTGTGATGCATCCCCTGTGGGGGTGGGAGCTGTGTTATGCCATGTACTAAATGATGGGAGGGAAGTCCCCATAGCATTCTATCCCTGTTCACTCTCAAAGCCTGAGAAAAATTACGCTCAGACCGACAGGAAGGTGTTGGCAATCGTGGCTGGTACTCAGAAATTCCACGATTACCTTTATGAAAGACCTTTTACCATCGTAAACTGACCACAAGCCCCTCCTTGGAATCTTTGTAAACGGGAAGCCCACACCTCAAATTCTGTCCCCAAAGATGTAAAAGGTAAAGGTTTCCCTTTCTCGAAAGCCAGTCATATCCAACTCTAGGGTGCAGGTTTCAAAGCCGAAGAGCCAGCGTTGTCTGCTGCTGCAGACATTTCTATGGTCATGTGGCAGGCATGACTAGACACCGGAGTGCACGGAATGCTGTTCTTCCCACCAAAGTGGTCTCTATTTACTACTTGCAATTTCTTGCTTTCGAACTGCTAGGTTGGCAGGAGCTGGGACAAAGATGGGAGCACATTCCATCCTGCAGTACTCAGGAATCAAACCGCTGACCTTCCACCTCCCAGTCAGCATCTTAGGCACTTGAGCCACTGCAGTCCCCTCCCCAAGGATGTTGCATTGGGCAAATTTCCTAAATGCATACGATTTTACTTTGGTGCACAGGCCAAGCAAGAACAACAGCCATGCTGATGACCTGTCATGTTCTCCACTGCCAGGGATCGGGGAAGCTGATTGCGAGATTGAAAGCGACCACCAGGTCCATATGATTGAGGTTTTGACTCGCCCCCAGTCATCCCCTCAGATATAGCCAAGGCTACGGTCAAGGATGTAACATTGACTAAAATAATGTCTTGGGTACAAAAAGGCTGGCCTGTCTCTCCTCTAGCCGAGGAATTCAGAACATTCCACCGCAAGCATTTGGGACTGTCAGTGGAACGAGGTTGCCTTCTATGGGGCCAGCAGGAGGTCATTCCTGTCACTCTCAGGAAAAAGGTTTTACATCTTGTGTGAAGTCACCCAGGAATTGTCCGTTCCAAAGGCCTTGCCCGTAGCTACTTTTGGTGTCATCAACTGGACCAAGACATAAAACAAATGGTCGGCACTTGTGCCAGTTGTCAATCCTCTCGCCCAGAGCAATCCCACCTTCCCTCTCGGGAATGGGATTCTGCTCGGGGCCTGTGGTCCAGGTTGCACATAGATTTTGCAGGTCCATTTAGGGGTGCCCAATTTTTGTTGGTTGTGGATTCATTCTCTAAGTGGCTGGAAGTGATTAGGTTGCCTAATACCACTTCAGCCACCATGATAATGCACCTAAGAAGGTTGTTCGCAGCATTTGGACTTCCAGATGTGCTGGTATCTGACAACGCATCGACGTTCACATATGCAGAATTCCAATCCTTCATGGAAAGGAATGCAATTACGCACATCACTGCCGCCCCATTCCACCCAGCCACCAATGGCCAGGTAGAGCAGCAGGTGCGCACAACTAAGGATGCTCTTTGGCGTATGAGTGAAGGGGATTTGGAGCTCCAGCTATGCCAGTTTCTTTTCACGTATATGCTCACCCCCCCTTGCCTCAGGGTTCTCCCCTGCTGTATTGCTCCAGCGAAGGAAACTGTCATTCTTGCTGGACAGATTGGATCCCTCTAGAGTAGAGGACAAAGGCACAAATATAGAAATCCAACACCAGAAGGGTTTCTCGTCTGGAGACCCTGTACATTGCCGCAATTATGCAGCTGGTGGTCCTACATGGGTGCCCGGGTTTGTGATTGATCAGACTGGTCCTGTTTCTTACAGAATCAAAACAGCCACTGGTCTGATCTGGAGGAGGCACGCGGATCAATTGAGACCCAGAGTACTGGACCCACAAGACGAATACAGACACTCAATGCTAGGGTTGGCCCCCACCCATTTAAACCCAGGGGGCAGAGGTAATAGTCAGCAGCCAGCCAACATTGACCCAGAAGTGTCTTCTAGGAACCGATTTCAAGGGGAATTTGTGGAATGCTCCCCTATTCCGCCATCCTGGTTAAAGGATTTTGTTTTTACCAAGGGGGGAAGAATGTTATGTATGTTAACTGTGTTTTCTGATAGGAGAGGAATGTATCTTTTCTCATGTATCTATTCTTATGCAAAATAAGTGGATCAAAAATGTGCACACTCTGTTAGCCAATGGGCTTGTTGTATTATTGTTACTGTTACTGTTTATAGTGTATATAAGTCTGAGTTTTGCCCCATCCAAACTGTGTTCAAACCCCACTATTAAAGAGCTGAATTTCACTACTTCACTTGTCTGCTTCTTCATTCCCTGAACACGAAAATAGCCATGATGGCGAACCTTGGCACTCCAGATGTTCTTGGACTTCAATTCCCATAAGCCCAAGCCCCCATGAATCCACACGAATGGGTTTAGAATGGGTTTAGTGTGATTCATCCAGCCCGCGCCACCCTCGTCACTTCCAGAAGTGGAAGTAAAACATGCCCGTATGGGCGTGTTTTACTTCCCCTTCTGGGATCGAGAAGGGCCATGTGGGCCGGATGAATCATAGTAAACCCATTTGTGTGAATTCATGGGGGCTTGGGCTTCTGGAAATTGAAGTCCAAGAACATCTGGAGTGCCAAGGTTCGCCATCACGGATATATAGACTGGCTCTTCTGGGATGTACACTGGGGTATTGAATTCCCCAACTAACTCTGCAGCCAGTTACCTAACTCACTGAGCTATCCTGCCTGAGCAACCTTAACTTAGTGAGCTATCTAGATGGTCATTATGTTCCTATTCAATTCCCTGATTCAGTTAGTGATGGAAACAATAAGAATATGCATGCACCCTAGAAAGGTATTGGTGGCTTAGTGGTTAAGATGCTGAACTTGAGGACTGGAAGGTCAGCAGGTCAGCAGTTCAAGACGCGAGTACTACACAACAGCGTGAGCTCTTGGCTCTGTTCCAGCTCCTGCCAACTTAGCAGTTCAAAAGCAAGAAATTGCAAGTAGATAAATAGGTACCACTTCAGTGGGAAGATAAACAGTGTTCCATGCAATCCAGTGTCTGATCATGCCTGCCACATGTCCACGGAAATGTCTGCAAATGCAGAGAGCACTGGCTCTTTGGCTATAAATGGAGATGAGCACTGAACCCTAGAGTAAGATACAACTGGCCTTCGAGCAAGGGTGACCTTTACCTTTACTAATGCTGATTTTGAAATTATTCATGGCTGCTAGTAACAATTGCCAGCACTTTCCCATTTCATGCCTAGGAGTCTCCATTCATCTGGACTTTTTCCCTACAGAAAAGAAGGCAATCAGTAAATCATCACTTTGTTCAAGATGTCCTTAAACCACCAGGATACAGATTTATCTGCTCTGAAAATGGCTAAGAATGTACTTAGCATTGTTCAAAAATACTCAGAGATACAGTATATAATATCTATTTGCTGTAGAATGACACTCACAGCTTTAAGGAATTAATTGAATAAACAATTGAGGATTATTTAAAGAAGTCCAGAACTTGAAGAAGTGAAGAGAAGTGTGTTAGAATCATCATCTTCATTAGAAAGGAGATCAAGTGAAGCGATAAAGAAGAGAAATCCTTTGACTGTAATCCTATACAATAGGGCTGGGCTGCCTGTAGTCCTCCAGATGTTATTGCACTCCAGCTGTATTGAATCCAGGTCATCCTGATCAGTGGTTGAGATGGTGGCACTGTAGTCCAACAGGTACAGGTGAACCATACATAAAATGTAACAGCCTCTACCTGCAATAAAACATACTTCTGAGTAGTCATGAACAGAGTTGTGAATCGTTTAAAAATATTCTTTAGGATTTTGGAAGATATTATGGGGACTGAATATGCATAAATGGAAACATCAAGACAGAGTTGGTTTTAAAGGGTGTGGCATAAGCTTAGTCTATGAAATACAAAAAGTAACCCATTTTGGCTGTTATAAGTTGCAAATCCAACTTTCCATTCCTGGCATCAGCATAGACTGAACTACTTCTGGTCATAATGTTGACATGATGTTGATTATTCTCTTACACTAGAAGATGACCTTCAAGAAATATCCCCACTTTGTGGGTATTGTGCAAAATCACAGAGACTCATGTGGCAAAGCAATAATTAAGAATTCAGAATATCTGTAGCTCTGTAGTTACAAATACAAAGTGTCTCTCCACTTTAATACATTTTTCAATATGCAATATTGTTGTCTTTCTAACAGACATGCAACCTTTCTTTTCAACTTTCAAGCCCCGGAGCGTCCCAGGTGCTGAGATGAAGATAAACTTATCTTCTAAGCTTTCTATAACTTAGGCAGCTTTTGAATACAACAGTGCTTCTGAATTCTGTATTAAAATTTAAACATCAGAAGTATCTCTAGAAAAATCATTCTTTTGAAGTTATTATCGCAAGATGGCTTTGTAGCTGTCAGTAAGATGCAGTGACTTAGCCCAGGAAAGAAGTAGGGAATTTGACATATACAGTATTATCATTCTGTAACAATACACACAGTTTACTTTGCAGCTGTATTTTAGACAAGGGTGAATTCAAGTTGGAGGTTTTCCAGCTGAGTTGGTTGGTGCTACTGTCAAAGCTTAGGCCACCGGGTGGAATTCTACTGTGGCCTGGGCAGTTGACACAATTGCTCCTAAAGGTCCTCTTCATTGCAGAGCTCAACCCTTGCCATGGATTTTGGAGGAGTTGTGGGCGATGAAGCAAAAAAAGGAGAAGACTGGAGAGTAGGTGGAATAAGAGAGCCTGGCAGACAGACCATCATGCCATGAACATTTGGACTTTCGTTGATAATTTCCCTGCCTTACCCACAAGAAACCGATGCATGCCTGAAGAAGTGATCTTTAATCACGAAAGCTTGCAGTGAATTTTTTGTTTAGTGATCTAATAAAGATATCACATTCTCTTTCTACATTTGCTTTATGTATGGATGTATGGATCCCATGGCTATCTTTGTTTCTTTGTCTGTCTGTCTGTTTGTAGGTGGAAGAAAGCACCTTTGGATATTAATTTTACCATGGTTAGGGAATTTTTCTGCTATCAAATTCTGCTAAATGGGCCTATACCATTAATCGTATTAATGAGGCCTCTAGCTATCATGCAGAGTTATTTTGCACATTTCAAGGCCTCATTACATTGATACTTGTAATTGTTTTGGGGCCCACTTTTGAGCTAACATTTAGGCCATTCAAGGAGCTCTGAACTCCAATGTTAGTGCAGCTGATCAGGACAAGGTGTCCAAGCATACCTGTCAAGTTTTTGACATGAAAATAAGGGAAATTTTAGGCCATGCCCTTCTCTCCCAGGCCATGCCCCTCCTCCCCAAAATCTAGGCACATCCAAGAACCTAGAAGAGGAGGAGCCACAGAGGAATGTTAAGTTCCCCTGGTGGAGGAAGAACCACCCCATAGGCACAACTGCTTCCCCTCACAGGGAAAAAGGCAGCCAGCAAGCCAGGCTTACTGCAATAATTCTATTCTAAATTTCCCCCTATTCGACTGCATTTCATATTATGGTGATTTTTCATGGAACTGTTTTTTACATTTTAATCAGTTAATTGTCTACTGTCTTAGCATTTTGTGCCTCAATTTCATTTTTTAAAACTCTGTATTTAAGAGAAAACCACGGAAGTAAGCATAAACAGGATACTAAGACAATAGACAATTAACTCATTAAAGTGTAAAAAACAGTTCCATGAAAAATCACCATAATATGACATGCAGTCAAATAGGGGGGAAATAGGGGGGAATTTAGAATAGAATTATTACAGTAAGCCTGGCTTGCTGGCTGCCTTTTTCCCCAATGAGGGGAAACAGTCATGCCTATGGGGTGGTTCTTCCTCCACCAGAGAGAGCACAACACTCCTCTGCTCTGGTATGAGCTGCACACCTCATGAATAAAGATATAACACAATAATATATGGGAGATTTACATGCCCCTTGATTTTTTTAAAAAATATGGGAAATTATAAAAAAAAACATGATGGTGGGAAGAGGGGTTCTAAATTACAGGGTTTCCCCCGGGCAAAACAGGATACTTGACAGGTATCTGTCCAAGGCACTCCCAAATATGGGTTTACTGGATCAATTTCAACTGTGATGCCTGATGATGTGGACAAGGCACTAGCTCACTGCAAAACCACAACCTATCCTGTAGACCAGGCATGCCCAAATTATGGCCCACATGCCGGATATGGCCCCTGAAGCCATTCCATCAGGCCCATGATACCCTTGGCAAACCAGAAAGTAAATATGGCCACTTCTGCGCATGTGTGAAAAGTGGCCATTTTACTTCCTGGTTTGGTGCAGTAAGTAAAATGGCTACTTTTTCTCATGCACAGAAGTGGCCACACCAAACCAGGAAGTAAAATGGCCACTTTCGCACATGCACAGAAGCAGCCACACCAAAATAGGAAGTAAAATGGCTGCTTACCATGCATGCACAGAAGCAGCTGTGCCACACATGTGCAAATACACACTGTTCTGTGGGCATGGTCTGGCCCACTTAGCTGTTCCGGGTGCATGGTCTGGCCTATGACCCAAAAGGTTTGGGCACCCCTGCTGTAGACCCTTGCTCAGCATGGCTCATTAAATCAACTAGAGAACTAATGGTGGATTAGGCCACTCAGATTAATTTACCTTTAAAAGAGGGCACTACACCTTCCTGTCTTAAAGAGATGATAGTGTGCCCAATCCTTTAAAAAAAATCTTCCTTGGTGACGGATGATTTGTACAACTTTAGGCTCATTGCCAGTGTGCAGTTTTAGGGCAAGATAATAGAGAGAGTGATAGAAGACCAGCTGCAGACTTTCTTGGAGGATACCAATAGTCTAGATCAGTGTTCCTCAAACTTGGCTCTCCAGATGTTCTTGGACTTCAATTCCCAGAAGTCCTGATCAGCAGGTGCACTGACTTGTGTTTCTGGTAACTGAAGTCCAAGAACACTTGTAGAGGCAAGTGTGAGGAACCCTGGTCTAGATACATTTTAGTCATAGTTTCAGGTCATGACCTGGGACTGAGACCAACCCGGTCATTTTGCTTGATTACTTGCTGAGGGAAGCTGACATGGGGAATGTGACCCTGTTAGTTCTCCTGGATCTCTTTGAGGCCTTTGATACCATCGACCTTCTGAACAGGCTGGCTGGGTTGGGGAACGGAGGCATTGCTTTGTGCTGGTTCTGCTTCTTTCTCACTGGCTGGGTCTAGATGGTGCAGCTTGGGAAAACACAATCAGCCCCTTGGGTCCAGCAATATGGGGTTCCACAGGGTTTAGACATTTTCTCAATGTTTTTTAACATCTACATGAAGCCACTGAGGAGTTTTGGCATGTGTTGTCATTAATATGTTAATGATACATAACTCTCTCTTCTTTACATCTTCATCAGAAGAGGCTGTCCAGACCTTAGATCATTGCTTGGCTGTGATAATGGACTGGACAAGGGCCAAAAGGCTGGAACTTAATCCTGACAAGATGGAGATCCTGTTGTTAGGTGGTTCTGTGTGTGGACTGGTTCATCTGGCCTCCTCTCTGCAAGAATTTAGGAAGGCCATTAAGGCCAAACTCTTCAGGGAGGCTTTTCAGGACCTTCTGCCTCTCCCTACTCTGTGTTTTTGATGCAGATTCATCTTGGCCATCTGTTGTTGTTTTTAATATATGTTGAGACTTTTATAGTCTTTATATTTTTACACTATTTTTACTAGGCTTTTATCTTGTACCTTTTGCTTCACAGGAGGTTGTTTTATATTTATGTGAGTGCAACAAATAAATAAATATATTAACCAAAATAGGATGTACTTGTTGCTTTCAAACATTAGGTTACTAAGAGCTACTTTCTTTTCTCCCCATAACAACATGAACTCAATCCTTGCATACTCCGAAACCGAGCTTCTTTCTTTCTGCTAACATTGCACAACTGCTGTTCCATGGCATAGACACTTGGAAGTACATCTATTCACTAACATTCTCTGTCAAAAATCATTCCAGTTTTTCCCCATAGTATTCACAATTCTGTCTATTGATGTACAGGTATAAAACCGGCAGGATCCAAAAAGGCAGGTGGGCTAAAGTGTAAGCTTCTTTATCTCCCCTTGCATTGTTGATGGATAGAGGGTGCAAAATGTCTAAGTGCGTCTCTGGTCTCTCGTGCATTGCTGTAAATGTACGTGCCTAAGAGATCAACAGATCTTTAAACTTAACAAATATGTTCTAATTTCTAGGCCATTGACAAGAGTGTGCTGCATATCAAATGAATCTTTTTTTAAAAAAAGAGAGAGAAATCTCTTATATTAGTGTGAAGAAACCCTGTAAAGCACCCAATTAACATTAATCAATTCTGTGTTTATTCTTATAGGCTGTTTAAAAAGGCAGTGATTATTCTCATGCTTCTATCTAATTGCTTTTATAGGCCAAATGGCAGTTACAGAAAAAAATCAGTTTCCTTGGAGGTCTATTTAATTCAAAAGAGGACTTTGTGTATTTAAACTAATTCTCTCCCTAGTGAAGCTACTAAACATGAGCTTCAAATGTTGGAGACAAGAACATTTCTAGTCAAGTTTTTCTTATGCTTAAAAAATAAATAAAAGAACCACCCCAATTATATTTGATCATCCTTCTACAACACAAAGTTTCTTAGTTCCATATCAGAGCATTTTTTTCTTTTATTCCATTTTGCATTGCTTTGTTTTGTTTTGAAACTCATTTCCCAGAATACTCTTGCAAGTGGTTCTGGAAGCTGTGCACCAAAGACAAAATAAAAAGAAAGTAAGCTTGTGATCAGATGGCAGGAAAGGCACTTATCCAGTTGCACCAGAAAAGATCAATTTGCAGAGAGCAATCTCCCTAAAAGCAATCTTTCCATGTGTTGGGAAGCCATGCCAACCCTGGGCTGAAAAAGCATCTGTGCAGTGGGACCAAAAAGCCCAGCTAAGGCATGGATCATTGTCAGTCTGCAGCACAATTCTCCATACTTTGTGAGATCACAAGGAAATCACATGGGACCACTCTACAAGCAGTCCAAAATGTGATCTTTTTCACTGATCACACCTTGATTCTACTTTCAACCACTTTGCCTTTGCTAATAAACATTTTATATTTTGATATGTGTTTTGTTATTCTGCTTGGTCAGCTAGTTCTGTGGACTTGCACGGTTATCAAAAATAGGGTGCCTCTCTGCCAGTAAAGGTCACTAGGATAGCAGCCCTGGACTTAATACAATTTTTTCAAGAGAAAGCTACTGAATTCTCTATTCACTGAGACTGAGCATGTCACACACAACCAGTGGTGGGCTTCCAAAAAAATTCCTGCCACTGTGGGTGTGGCCAATTCTGTGGGTGTGGTCAGGTGACTGGGTGAGTATGGTTAAACTGCTGTATTTTAATGTGAGCTTTTGTGGATCGAGTCCACTTCATGAGACCATTAGTTAGCAATTCCACTTCAATGCTCTAATTTTCTTTTAAAGAGTAACTACAGCAGAGTAACTGCTGGCTCAGCCTCACCCCATTCTGAGTGCCCGGACCCAGCAGCAAGGATGCTGGAGTCATGTCCAGAGTGGGGTGAGAGGACGAGGAGGAAGAGGAGGAGGAGGTGGGTGGGGCAGGGCAGGGCAGTGGTACAGGGCCAGCCAGTTTTACTACCTGTTCTCCCGAACCTGTCTGAACCTGCTGGAGCCCACCACTGCGCACAACTATTGCTAGGTAGGAAGTAAGTACACTTTATGTATAGTCTGCCAACACAAACAAGGAATGAGTATAAAAAGCAAATATTATTCCCACCCTCCAAAAAAAAAAACACCTGAGGTTAGGGTAGGGTAGGTTTAGGTTAGGATTGGTCCAGGTCCAAGTGTGTTGAATGGAAGCCCCCTTGCAAAAGTTCTGTCTAAGTGGGGCATGTTATCAACTACTTGCCTTAAAAACCACTTAGTTGATTTATGTCAAACTGTCTAGCCATGCTACACCTCAGAATGGGTACCCAAGATTAATGATCAAACAAGGAAGCTTCAACCAAAATCGACTCTCCAAGTTGAACCATATTTGGCTAAGAATAGTCCTCAACAAAATGATTATTTGGACTAACTTCCGAATACTAAGTTATTAAAGGGTAAAAGTAAAGGTCACCTTTACTCGAAAGCCAGTCATATCCGGCTCTAGGGTTCAGTGCTCATCTCTGTTTCATATCCAAAGAGCCAGTACTGTCTGCTTCTACAGACATTTCCGTGGTTATTATCATCATCTAAAAATCTGGGGCTGTGGTGGCTCAGTGGTTAAGAAGCTCACCTTGTTATCTGGAAAGCTGACAAGTTGGCAGTTCAAGACCCAGGTGCTGCATGACGGATTGAGCACCCATCTCTGTCACAGTTCCTGCCAACCTAGCAGATTGAAAGCAAGAAATTGCAAGTAGATCTTTTGGGGAAAGATCTTGAGGACATGAAAAGAGCCTCATTTGGGCATCCCCTGAGTAGAGTTTCTCCAGCAAAAATACTTTCAACCCAGAATAATTTCTGAAACAAAATTATTATTATCTAAGAATCTGGCAGCATTAAGTAAAACCTTTCCAATTCCCTACATATGATGAACTGCATCCACCATGACTAACTTTCCCCTGCCTCAAAATTCTTAAACCCTGCCTGTGGCTTCAGGATCGGTGGGGATATCTCTTTCTTAGCCTTAACTGACTCAAGAAAGTACATGCTATGAATTTCCCACTCACTGCTGTGCCGTGTTGTTGTTTAGTCACGCAGTTGAGTCTGATGCTTTGCAACCCAATGGATCACAGCATGCCAGGCTCCTCTGTCATCTGCCATCCTCTGTAGTCCGCCCAGATCTACGCCAACTGTATCAATGATGCCATCTAACCATTTCATACTCTGCCGCCCCCTTCTCCTTTTGCCTTTGATCTTTCCCAGCAACCGGGCTTTCTCCAGTGAGTCCTCTCTTCTTATTTGGTGGCCAAAGTACTTGATCTTCAGCTTCAATATTTGTCCTTACAAGGAGCAGTCAGGGTTGATTTCCTTTATGATTGACTGATTTGATCTCTTTGCAGTCCAGGGGACTCTAAAGAGTCTTCCCCAGCACTACAGTTCAAAGGCGTCTATCCTTCTGCACTCAGCCTCCTTATGGTCCAGCTTTCACAGCCATACATTAATACCAGGAAGACCATTGATTCAACTATGCAGACTTTTGTTGGTTGGGTGATGTTACTACTTTTTATTATGCTGCCTATGTTTACCAAAAGTAAGCATCTTTTTTATTTCATGGCTGCAGTCACCATCTGCAGTGATCTTAGATCCCAATACAGTAAAATCTGTCACTTATCTCCATTTCCTCTCCTTCTATTTTCCAGTGAGTGATGAGGTCAGATGCCATGATCTTGGGGGGGGGGGGGGGGTGTTATGTTGAGTTTCAGAACAGCTTTTACACACTCCTCTTTCACCCACATCAAAAGGCTCCTTTAGGTCTTCTTCATTTTCCGCCATTAGGATACTGTCATCTGCATATCTCAGGTTGTTGATATTTCTCCCAGCAATCTTAATTCCAGCGTGTGCTTCATCCAGCTCTGCATTATGGTTGCAGGACGAGGGTCCAGCCCTAGGCCTCTCTAATACGGGGGTGCCTCAGGCCTCTTGCCTCTCCTATTTAATATCTACATGAAGCCTCTGGGGGAGATCATCCATTCCCATGGAGTGAGGTATCATCAGTATGCTGATGATATTCAACTGTACATCTCAGCCTATGGTGATACAAGTGATGCAGTCAAAGTCCTATCCAGGTGTCTGGAGGCTGTTAGGGTCTGGATGTGGGACAATGGGCTACAACTGAATCCTGGGCCCTGCATTATCTCGGGAGCTACCATCTTTGGTTCTGGGTGGGACTATTTTGCCCCAGACAGACCTGGTGTATAACTTGGGGGTCCTCCTGGACTTGCGACTACTGCTCGAAGAGCAGTTGGCAGTTGTGGCCAGGAGGACTTTTGCACAACTTCATCTAATCCACCAGTTACGCCCGCTCCTGTACCGGGACTCCTTGCTCATGGTCACGCACACTCTGGTCATAAGTCTTACATTCCAGATTCCTATGCAATATTGTTCTTTACAGCATCAGACTTACCTTTCACCATCAGCTCCATCCAGAGCTGAGTGCTCTTTCAGCTTTGTCCCAGCTGCTTCACTCTTTTTGGAGCTACTTGCACTTGTCCTATGCTCTTTCCCAGTAAAATATTGGACACCTTCCAACCTGAGGAGCTCATCTTCCAGAGTCATATCGTTTAGCCTGTTAGTACTGTCCATGCAGTTTTCTTGGCAAGGACACTGGAGTGGGTAGTCAGTTCCTTCCCCAGTGGATTGTGTTTAGTCTCCTACTGTAGGGGCATCCATTATTGGCATCTTTTTCCAAGCAGTTTCACAAATTAATATATTTCCACCCTGTGTCACTAATCCACATATCATGATTACTTCTATTGATCTGGATACCAAATATTAAGAAGTTTTGAAATTCTGATCAGCTTTAGTAGCATTTAGCCTGACTTGCAATATTTGCTCACTTTCATAAGGAAGGAAACCTCAAATCAAGTGGTGTCACCTCCCACATAGTTCTGTTGAGTCACCAGGAATCTTTCCAACAATTCTTCACAAAGATTTTTCAAATGTGTAAATTAAGTCCCAGATGCTGTTGTACATGGATGACATTCTTTTGTGTTCACAGACTGAGAAAGAGAACAAACAGGACACAGGTGGATCTACTAATCCAGTTAGTGTGCAAAGGTCACAAGGTTTCTCCTTCTAAAATTCAGTACTGTCAAACATCTGTAAAATACTTGGGTCATTTCCTGGGTCAAGGAATACAAACATTGCCTCTGGAGAGAATAAAGATAATCCTCCATTTGCCAAGGCTCATAACTAATAGGCAACTAAGAGAACAATTGAGTATGGCAGGCTTTTGTAGGCAGTGGATACCTGCCTTTAGGGAACTGACAAAATCTCTCATCTCTCTCATGTCCCAAGGATATTCCAGACCCCATTCCATGGACAAAAGAATCAGAATATAGTTTCCATCATCTGAAATGACAACTCACTCAGGTCCTGCTTCAGGACTTCCTGACTACCAAAAACTCTTTGTGCTATATGTTCATGACAATAAAGGAGTGCCTTCTGAATACTGACTCAACTGTTTGAAGACAGACAAAGGCCAGTGGCATGCTATTCTCTTCAGCTAGATCTTGCAGCTTAAGAATTAATTGGTTGTCTGAGGGCAGTGGTGGCAGCAGCTCTTTTGACCATAAAAGCAGAAGGAACTGTACAGAGATATAACTTACAGTAACCCTGAAAGTTTCACATGGGGTAGCTGCATTACATGGCATTTCACAAATCAGAGAAGAACTAAGTTGGAAGGAGCCTATGAGTCAATCAAGTCTGACCCTGTGCTCAATGCAGGAATCTAAATCAAAGTAGATCTGTCATATGGTTATTGATATTTCAGTGGTCTTGTCTTAAACACAGATTTTTTTTAAAAAAATGAAACTGAGATACACAAGGCTGAGACAGTAGACAATTAAGTAATATAAGTGCAAAAAACAGTTCCATGAAAAATCACCATATTACAAAATGCTGTTGGAGGGAAAGAGATTTAAAATAGAATTATTACAGTATTCATCTCTTCCAATGCAGCTGAGGCTGGCCTGTTGGGGCTAGCCTGCTGCATTGCTTCCCTTGAGGGGCAGCAGTGGTGCTAAGGTGCCTAGGGGGTGCTTCCTCCTCCACCAGGGGAGCCCAACACTCCTCCTCTTCTAGGCTCTTGGATGTGCCCGGATTGTGGGGAGGAGGGGGCGTGGCCTGGTGGGGTGGGGGCATGGCCCAAAATTTCCCTTATTTTCAAGTCCAAAACTTGACAGATATGAGCCGATGCAAGTTAAAACCAAATACAATAAAACTCTAAAACAACCATAAAACCTCTCCAATCCCCTTAAAAGAAGGACACCTGGGCAGGAGTAAATAAAAATTAAAAAAAAACCAGGCAGGACTAAATAAGCCAGCAGGACTGGGTTGTGGTACCAGTTGTACCCCACACCTGCTGGCATAGCCACATTGTTAAGGCCTTCCTGAAGGGGAACAACTCTACCTGGAGGCACAGTTCAAGTGGCAGGAGGTTCCATAGGGCTGGAGCAGATGTGGTCGAACTAGTGCCAGATATGGTCCAACTAGTGCCAAATGGAGACTTATACTTCATGGGTTTTGGAGACTATATTTCTATCAAGGCAGCCTAAAACAGCATTTGCCTTTTTTTGTAGCCACAATACACTTTTGGCTCATATTCATTTTATGATCTACAAATATTCCAAATCCTTCTTGCTCATAGTTTTACTGAGCCAAATATCCTCCATCTTATAACTGTGTATTTGATTTTTTTCCTCTAGCTATAAAAATTTTCACTTATCACTGTTAAATGTCATTCTGTTGTTTTCAACCCAGTGATCAAGCCATCAAGATCTGTTTTTAATTTTGTTCCTGTATTCCAAAGTATTAGCTATTCCACAAACTTGATGAGTATTCTCTGCATGCTCTCATTCAAGTCATCAGTGAAAATGTTGAAGAGAACCAGGCCCAGGTGTGAGCCTTGTGGTACCCCACTTTTTACCTTCTCCCAGTTTGAGAAGGAGCCATTAATAAGAAGCTCTCTGAGTGTGATACTGTAGCCAACTGTGTATCCACCTGACACTTGTGTTTATGCAGGCCACATCTAGTTAGCTTGCTAGTCAGAATATCATGGGGCCCTTTGTCAAAGGCTTTGTGGAAGTCAAAAGATATTACATCTATAGCAGTGGTTCCCAATGTGGGTCATGTACCCCACAGGGGGATTTCAATTCCCAAAAGACAAAGTCAGTACATTGGGGAATTGACTTAGGCATCTGGGAATTGAAGTCCAAAACCCAAAGGTTGGGAAACACTGATCTATAGCAGGAGTTGTCAACCTTTTTAAAGCTGGGGGTCAGGTCATGCTCCCTCAGACAGCTTTGGGGGCATGATGGCCATTTTGCCCTTCCTCCACCATATGGCACTTCCTGGTGTGGCGGAGTTGGTGGTGAGCCACATGAAATGGTGCACGGGCGCAGGTTGATAATCCCTGATCTATAGCATTCCTACCATACACCAAAGAAATTACCTGATTAAAATGAGATAAGATTAGTTTAGAAGGCATTGTTTTTGACTTTGAGTTACTACTGCATTGTTTTCAAAGTGCTTGTAAAATGACACCTTTATTATCTGCTCCACAATATAATAAGAATAAGAATAATACATTTTAATTTATATCCCGCCCTTCTCGGCTGAAGCTGACTCAGGGTGGCAAATTACAACATGTCAATTCCATAATAATACAATTAATAAAGATGCACAAAGATAAATAACAACACCATACAATATAATAAAAATAAAAGTTAATTACAAATCACAAGGGTGCATATTACAAATATAATATCAAAGTTACCAATTAAACACAGAATCAAGAAATAAAGGTTCAACATTACAATATACAAAAAACCTATCACAAAGGCAGCAAAATAGGACAGTCCCAGGGCAAAGTCCCGTCCCTGCAGTCCATACGAATGTCAGGCATCAACACTCACAACAGACGAGGAAAGAAAGCTACATGCCTCAGCATCGGGGAGGCAGCGGCCAGCGCAGTCCTTTTATCCCCCGTCGGGGCCATCAAAGGTGCTCTTGACTCCTCCCAGTTTGCTGGACCGGGAGGAGGGGCTCCGTACCCCAGCAGGCTGCTGCAGCAGGTGTCAGGATTGATGTCAGGCTGACTGGTCTGTAGTTTCCTGGTTCCTCCTTTTTCCCCATTTTGGAGACTGAGACAACAATAACCTTCCTCTGGTTATATAGCACTTCACCCGTCCTCCATGATTTCAAGAAAATGATAGACAGTGGTTCTGAAATCTCTTCAGTCAATTCCTTCAATATATAGGAAATTTACTAATTTACTATGAATTTTACCAGAATTTTGTTAGGTAGCAATAACTTGATTATAGAACACTGCAACACTTTGAACCTGGTAATTCTCTTACCTGTCCCATAAAATGGACTACCAGATTATTACTATTTAGATGTTGTATGCATACAACAGAGAAGATTTAACAGATATCACATTATAGAGTCCAGATTACATCTTCTATATGGATGGATCTTCCTGAGTAACTAAAAATATATCATTGGATATACTGTGCCAACACATTTTGAAGTGGTAGATGTCAAACCACTTAGTACTCAGTTTAGTGCTTGAGCAGCTGAACTTGTGGCCTTAACCCACACATGATATCTAGCTGCTGGATATTTTGTAAATATTTACAAGAACTCTAAAAATGCTTTTGGCATTTGCCATGGAATTTGCCACACTTCATGAAGGCCCAAGACTGCAAACAGACCCCAAGTAGAAAAATTGCTTCAGGCCATTCAGTTATTTAATGAAATTACTGTAATGGATTGCAAAGCATGCACTAAGGAAAAGGCAGAAATGGCTAAAGGAAATGTCTTGGCAGATGCAGAAGCCAAAGCTGTTTCTCTACAAACTTTAGAGTCACAACCTGCTGTGGAAGGCAGGTTCCTTCTACACAAGTAGTATAGACCTACTCATTATTATTATTCTTTTGTGAAACTGCCAAAATGAAGGCACCTTTAGGTGAGTTCGTTCAGCAGTTCCTTTCGCCTGACCTAGTGTGAGAAAGATTAGCTGGCAACACAAGGTTGTCATTACCAGGGTACGCCTGATTGTGGTTACAAATACCACTATATTCGAGGAGGTTCTTTCAAGTAGTTAGTCTAAAATTATTAGGGATAATATGTTGCCAGGAGAAATAAACAAGACATCTGGACTGCACCTGATTGAGGTGGATGTTAACCTACATTAGCTTCAAGACATAAAACATAACATAAAAGAATCACCTAGGAAGAGGAAAATTGACAAATGACCAAAAAAAAACATTTCTGGTGTACCCAGGAATAACCTCAGTGGCTAAAAAGATAGTTCAAGCTTGCCAAATTTGCCAGAGACATAATCTTAGAGGCAAGAAATCTTGACACTCAGACAGAAGACTGTGGGCCTATAGACCATTCCCAGTTCTCCGAATTGACTTTGCAAAGATGCCCAAATAAAGAAGGATGCAAGAAAATACTGGTCATAACAGATACACTAACTGGTTGAATAGAAGTCTTTCCTACTTAAAATTATACTGCCAAGATTCAAAACATACCTATGATTAGAGTCGTATCAAAAAAACTTATTTCCCAGCGCAACTAGTGAAAGAAACAACCAAAGCTTTCAGAATAGATTGGCAATTGCATACTCATTGGCTTCCTAAAAGCAGAAAACAAGTGGGATGTATTAATCAAACTTTTAAACCCACTATAGCTAAACTGTCTCAACAATCTAAGCTAAAATGGATTGAAATATTGCACCACCGAGTAGAATGCATCAAACTGAAACGTCCTCTGACTTAACTGTTGTAGGTAATGATTTTTGCAGTCTCTTCACAAGTATGCTACAGAGCTGGGCGTCGCCAACCTGTTGCCCACAGGTCACATTCAGTCCCCAAGCTCTTTCTGTGTGGCCTTCCAACTTGTTTGTTTTCTGGTATCATCACCCTTAAGGCATTTTCCCACAGACTCATCGCTGTTTTTCCTGCTTCAAGCAGCACCATCAACTGTTGTTTTTCCTTTCTCTTTCTTATAAATAAAACAAAACTATGACAATTTGGTCTTTTCCTGATCTCCATGGTTCCTTCTGTCAGTCCTCTCTTGGTCTTATCCTCCACATTAGCATTTTGGCTTTTCTTGGTGTTTTGCTAGTCAGCAGAGCTCAGGTGCCTGTAACTGCCAGCTGTGTGTTCAGTAATCACAACAGGAAACCTTTGTTGGTTTCTGTTGCCCATGGCAATCTCGTATGTAAGAAGTGATACGTGTGTCAAGCTTTTTGTCATCTTAACTGGGGCAAGAGAGGTGTCAAAGATGAGGATGATTATATAGACCAAAATATTTTGGTACACTGTATACTTTGTTATACAGGCTTAGTTGCTAAGATGCTGAATTTGATGACTGGAAGGTTGGTGGATCAGCAGTTTGAGACCCAAGTACTGTACGATGGAGTGAGCTCCCATTTCTGTCCCAGCTTCTGCCAACCTAGCAGTTTGAAAGCAAAAAATTGCAAGTAGATAAATAGGTACCACCTCGGTGGGAAGGTAAATAGTGTTCTATGCACTCCGGTGTCTAGTCATGCCAGCCACATGTCCATGGAAACATCTGCAAATGCAGACAGCGCTTGCTCTTTGCCTCCGTGCCTGGCCAGTTTGTTCCCTTGCCCAGCTGGGGCTAGAGGGAAGGAGGAACACCTGGGGCGACCGGCAAGGCATGAAAATGCCACAGCCAGAGCCACCCTTCCCCCGCCGAACTCCCTGGCCTAAGCACGAGCCATGGCTTCAAGGCCAGCTGTGGCCTTTTTGCCAGAGCCCCACCTCATCAGGGATAAAATGATAGTGCGGCCCAATGCCGCAGGACCTTGCCGCCACCTCCCCCTGGCCTCACTGCCGCCACTGACGTTGGTCCTGAGGGGAGAGTGGCTTCACTGGACTTTGCCTTCCCCTGGCCCAATGGCCGGGGGAGGTACGAGCACCTGCACTAGCCTCCCGTAGCCATAAAATATCTATTGTGCCCGCCGTTACTGCAGACACGGAGCCGTGCGCTTCTTTCCCCCATTATGTGCTGTTTTTTAGAGTGATTTTTTGCACACTGTATTATTGTATATTGTTGTATATTTGTATATAATTGTACACTTTATTATCTCTTGTATTTTCTGGTATTTTGTATGTGTTAGAGTATTTTTACTTATGGTTTGCATTGTGTACTGATTTTGTACTGAATTTATTTTTTTATTATTATATAATTACAGTGATACCTCATACAACGTCCAAACTTGGTTCCACAAGTTTGGACTTTATACGGATTTGGACTTTGTATGAGGCATGCAAAATCCTAGCCGCAATGCCTCATACATCGTCCAAATCCTTGCCGCAATGCCTCATACAACATCGTTTCCATAGAGATACATTGTACTGTAACTGCACAGACTTCAGGGCAAAGTCAAGGAAACAGACAGGAACATAAGAACATAAGAACATAAGAACAGCCTTGCTGGAACAGGCCACTGTTGTGTTCTAAGGGTTTTACCTTCCACATGGATTACAATGTATCTGAACCAATGTAACCTTGCCTATAGCAACAATGTAACCTTCAGCTGTATCATATGAACCCTGCATGAGGACGCGAGCTGATGACCACCAGCTGGCAGCAGCGAGCGTCCAAGCTCTCTTGGTCAGAATCATCAAAGGCAACAGCGCGGGAAGCTTTCCCGCCACCACCTACACCTGGACAAGAAGGGCGTGACTAGCAATGACGTCACGCAGGCAGTAGCCAATGGGCTACTATGGCACCACGTTCAAATGTATTACTACTGTATATAAAGAGCTATCGATCCGCCATTACCTCATGTTCCCTCTGTCCACGATGCAATAAACCTGAGTTAACCCAGCCCGAGGCTGTGTCCTGTGTCTTGGTTTGCATACACCAAATTGGCGACGAGGATGGGATTAATGGATTCCCAAAGCGCCAGGACACGGAGCGGGTTCAATATTACCAAGCCGCAAGACTGGACCATCTTTAACATGGATTTCAAGGCGGCCTTGGTGGAACTCAAAGTCAAAGACGACGAGGAAAGGAAGAGGGCCATCCTCACCCGAATGCTGGGTGTAGAGACCAAGCGGACGCTGGTGGGCATGATCGAACCGAAGACGTTGGACGACTTCAAAACCGACGACATACTGAAGTTGCTGCGTGAGCGTTTCCAACCCTCGAAGGCAATGTTTCCCGCTAGGAGTGCGTTTTGGAGGCGAGTCCAAGCGCCGGATGAGTCGGTAGAGGCTTTCGTGGAGGCCCTGAGGGTAGCCGCCATTCCCTGCAAGTGGGACAACCTGGAGATGATCATGAGGGACGTCGTGCTGTGTGGCCTGAAGGACAAGGAAGTGCAGCGCCGCCTGATGAACAGGGAGCCGCCACCCACGCTGGCCGAGGTCGTAGAGACCGCGGAATCCGCGGAGTCCACGAATGCGGGAGTGGACGAAATACACGAGTGGCGTGAGTGGCGTCCTAGGGCCAGCAAAGCGGAAAGCTCGGTGCGCGGCAAGTCAGGACAGCCGGTGCACGCGACCCGACGAACCTCGAGATCCTCTACAGATGGCAGCGACGGCGAAGAGGTACAGAAGGTCCGGAAAGGGGGGCGCCGCTGCGATGGTTGTGGGGCGGCCCACGAGCGTGCGAAGTGCCCTTTCAGGAAAGCCGAATGTTACAGCTGTGGCCGGCGCGGGCACATCGCCAGGGCATGCAGAAATCGGAGAGAGGGCCGGAGGCAGTCGAAAGACCGTTCGGCCAGACCGGACCGTCCAGCGAGACCCCAAGATGGCGCCCGAACCACGAGGAAGCAGGACGGCGTGGGTCGCGTCTCGGACGGCAGCGAGGACGACGCCCCCGTGTTCAGCGTGTCCGCGGGACAAAACCATTACTTCATTGAGGTAATAGTACAAGGGGCCCCTGTTAGGATGGAGATTGACTCGGGGTCCTATTATTCCATAATTCCCCAGAAAGAGTTCTTGAAGATCGACCCCCAAGCGCGGCCCAAACTTAAGACTCTGAGGTCCACGCTACGGGACGTACAAGGGAACAGCATTCCAGTGCTGGGGGTCGGAAAATTTCAGGTTCGTTATAAAAGACATTCCGCAGAACTCCCTTTAGTCGTTCTCAAAGGGGGGAATTGTAGCCTCCTAGGGACGCAGTGGTTTCAGCCCTTGGGTTTGTTCATAGGGGGGGTGCATGCCGTGGGCGCGGATCCGATACAAGCGGTGTGTGACGCGCACCCCGCCGTTTTTGAAAAAGGACTTGGAAAATTCAAGGGACCCCCTGTAGCCTTCGACCTAGACCCGGAGGTCCGCCCGATAAGACTCAAACCGCGCAGGGTGCCTTTCGCACTAAAGGACAAAATAGAGGCGGAACTGGACAAATTGGTGGGCCAGGGGATTCTTATTCCTGTTGATTCCGCGGAGTGGGAAACTCCAATCGTAACAGCCCTGAAGGCTAACGGGGAGGTGCGCATTTGCGCTGATTATAAGTGTACAATTAACAAGGCGATTCGCCCTAATGCATACCCGGTGCCAGTGGTCAGCCACCTTTTGGCCAGGCTAAATGGGGGAAAGTGTTTCGCTAAGCTCGACCTGGCACAAGCCTATCAACAACTCCCCGTAACTCCCGCCACGGCCGCGGCACAAACGATAGTCACACATAAGGGAGCGTTCCAGGTGTCGCGTTTACAGTTCGGCGTGAACTCGGCACCCGGCCTTTTTCAGTCGCTTGTGGAACGCCTCCTGAAGGGGCTGGAGGGGGTGTTACCTTATTTTGATGACGTATTGATAACAGGGGGGAGTGAGGCCGAACTGGCAAAGAGATTGGATAAAGTGCTAACTGTGTTCGAGAAAGCGGGGCTGAGACTGAGGAAGGACAAATGTGTTTTTTTCGAAACCGAGGTCGAGTTTTTAGGGTTTCGGATCACACCTGAGGGTATTAAGCCGTCCAGATCCAAAGTGGAAGCCATTAAGAAGGCCCCTCGCCCCACATCCAAAACCGAACTACAGTCATTCCTGGGGCTCCTCAATTTTTACCATACATTTCTTCCGCGGAAAGCCTCCGTGGCCGAACCGCTCCATCGGTTACTTAAAAAAGAGGAGACATGGATGTGGGGTGACGAGCACGAGAAGGCGTTCAACGAACTAAAGCAGCTTTTAACATCGGACGCAATCCTTACGCACTTCGACCCCAAACGGCCGGTGGTCTTAGTCTGTGATGCATCACCGGTGGGGATGGGGGCAGTGCTTTGCCACGTGTTGGATGATGGTCGGGAGGCCCCAGTGGCGTTTTACTCAAGGTCCCTGTCCCAAGCAGAGCGAAATTACGCACAAACCGACAGGGAGGCATTGGCAATAGTAGCGGGGACCAAAAAGTTTCACGATTTTCTGTATGGCCGCCCATTCAAAATCGTGACGGATCACAAGCCCCTGTTAGGGATTTTCACGGCAGGCAAGCCCACGCCGCAGATACTATCCCCGAGAATGTTGCGATGGGCCATTTTTCTTAACGCATACCAACACGAGTTGGAGTACCGGCCCGGAAAGGAGATCAGCCATGCTGATGCGCTTTCGAGATCTCCTTTGCCTTTGTCGGACGACCAAAAAGCCAGAATAGGAAGAGACCGCCAGGTGTTGCTAATCGAGGTTTTAGACGAACCCCCAATAGTACCGGCTGATATAGCTAGGGCGACAAGCAAGGACAGGACGCTGGAGAAAGTCAGCTCATGGGTGCAGAAAGGGTGGCCAACATCGTCCCCAGGCAAGGAATTCGACCCATTCTTTCGGAAGAAGCTAGAGTTGTCCATAGAAAGGGGGTGCCTGTTGTGGGGCCAACGGGTGGTGGTCCCGACTCCCATGCGGCCGAGGGTTCTCAAACTGCTGCACGTCAGCCACCCGGGCATCGTTCGCTCAAAAGCGCTGGCCCGCAGTTACTTTTGGTGGCCACAGCTTGACGAGGACATTGAGCACATGGTCGGCACTTGTGAGGCGTGCCAGGGGTCCCGACCAGAGGCGGCCCGCCTCCCGCATAGGGAATGGGACACAGCGAGGGGGCCATGGTCCAGAGTGCACGTAGATTTCGCTGGCCCTTTCCGAGGAACCATGTTTCTCCTGGTGGTGGATGCATTCTCAAAGTGGCTGGAGGTCATTCCGGTAAAGAGCACATCCTCCACCACTACAATTAACCAACTACGGAGAGTCTTTTCAACGTTCGGTTTACCCGACACTTTAGTCAGCGATAACGCGAGTTGCTTCACCTCCTCAGAGTTCGGGGCATTCATGGAGGCGAATGCCATTCGGCATGTCACGTCCGCGCCGTTTCACCCGGCCACGAATGGCCAAGTGGAACGGTTGGTGCGTACAACAAAGGAGGCGCTTCGGCGCATGGGCCCCGGGGACCTGAACCATCAAGTATGTCAGTTCCTATTGGCGTATAGGGTGACCCCCTTAGCGTCAGGTTACTCGCCGGCAGAACTGTTGATGCGGCGGAAACTGACTACGCTCCTGTCCAGGCTGGACCCCACAAGAATTGAGGACAAGGGAAAAAACGTGGGGCTGGCAGTCTCGAAAGGTTTCGCCGCCGGCGACCCTGTTCATTGCAGGAACTATGCCAGCGCGGGGCCAGCCTGGGTGCCGGGGACGGTTGTAGAACAGACGGGGCCAGTGTCGTACCGGGTCGAAACCCACACCGGTCTCCTCTGGAGGAGGCACGCAGACCAACTGAGGCACCGAGTCAGTGGGCCAGTCAGTGAGGGTCTCCTACAAGATTCAGCGTTAGGGTTCTCCCCCACCCGCGTAACCCAAGGGGGAGACAGCAGCGGACAACAGTCCCAAGCAAGGGGGGAAGGAAGAAGCAGCGGCCCCGACTCATACCCTTTTGATAAGCCAGTTCCGTCAGAGGCCGGGGAAGGGGGAGAGGAGTTCGCGACCGCTGCCCCCGAATGGAATTTTGGTTTTGATTTAGCAAACCGGGGGGGTTTTCAGGAGTGTTCCCCCACCCATCCAAGCGAGAAGAGGGGTTTTTCGTTAGTCCCCAGTGCCCCCGGTTCCTCCCTAAGTAAGAGCACACCTCCCAACAACGCCGCGGAGCCGCGGCAGATCACTAACGAGTCTCCCTCTCAAATTACAGGACAGGAAACCAGGGGACAAAGAGAAGGTAGCAAACCCGGGGAGAGGCAGCCCGCATCGAGACCCCAGCGTGTTCGAAACAAGCCATCTTGGCTGAAAGATTTTGTCTCCTAGGGGGGGGAGTGTCTAGAAGCATGGGCTCGAGACATTGTCTCGTCCTAGGGGGGAGGGATGTTGTGTTCTAAGGGTTTTACCTTCCACATGGATTACAATGTATCTGAACCAATGTAACCTTGCCTATAGCAACAATGTAACCTTCAGCTGTATCATATGAACCCTGCATGAGGACGCGAGCTGATGACCACCAGCTGGCAGCAGCGAGCGTCCAAGCTCTCTTGGTCAGAATCATCAAAGGCAACAGCGCGGGAAGCTTTCCCGCCACCACCTACACCTGGACAAGAAGGGCGTGACTAGCAATGACGTCACGCAGGCAGTAGCCAATGGGCTACTATGGCACCACGTTCAAATGTATTACTACTGTATATAAAGAGCTATCGATCCGCCATTACCTCATGTTCCCTCTGTCCACGATGCAATAAACCTGAGTTAACCCAGCCCGAGGCTGTGTCCTGTGTCTTGGTTTGCATACACCAAAGCCACAGCCCATCCAGTCCAGCATTCTGTCTCACACAGTGGCTCACCATTTCCTTCAGGGTATTCCCAAGGAGATGCCTTCACCTGCTTAGGATTCCCTGGAAATGGCATTGAGAGATATCCTGCCTATCTCTCCAACCCGGAGGTTGTCCTTAGGTAGCCATAATTATAGCCATTGATAGACTTGTCCTCCATGAACTTGTCTAATCCTTTCTTAAAGCTGTGAAGACTGACAGCTGTCACCACTTCTTCTGGCAGGGAGTTCCATAGACCAGTAATCCTCTGGGTGAAAAATTACTTTCTCTTATTTGTTTGAGAACTAGTACCCAAAAGTTTCATGGAGTGTCCCCTAGTTCTAGTGTTGTGCGATAGGGAAAACAGTTTTTCCTTATCTACCTTGTCCACACCGTGCATGATTTTATAAACTTCAATCAGGTCACCTCTTAGACGCCGTCGTTCAAGAGTGAAAAGGCCCAACCGTTGCAGCCTCAGATGGTAAGGAAGGTGTTCCAGTCCCCTAATCATTCTGGTTGCCCTCCTCTGTACTTTCTCCAACTCCATAATATCCTTCTGGAGGTATGGCGACCAGAACTGTACACAATATTCCAGATGGGGCCTCACCATAGATTTATAAAGAGGCAAAATGACACTTGCTGACTTATTTTCTATACCCTTCCTAATGATCCCTAACATTGAGTTTGCTTTTTTCACTGCTGAGGCACACTGGGTTGACACCTTCATTGAGCTGTCCACCAGGACACCAAGGTCCCTTTCCTGGTTTGTCGCAGAGAGTTCAGACCCCATCAGTTTATAAATGTAATTGGGGTTTTTTGCCCCAACATGCATCACTCTGCACTTACTGATGTTGAAGCTCATTTGCCACTGTTTTGCCCACTCCCCCAGTGTCAAGAGATCCCTCTGGAGCTCTTCACAATCTCTCACAGTTTTCACTACCCTGTATAATTTAGTGTCGTCAGCAAATTTGGCTACCTTGCTTTTTACTCCTACCTCTAGATCATTTATGAAGGAAACTGATAGAACTTTAAGAAATCATTGTCTAAAGGCTAAAAACATTACAAAAACATGTCAAACAACCCTGATTGTCCAAGAACTTGAAGAATGCTGCAAAAATCTAAAAATTCTGACGAAAAAATCCAAAAAATCTAAAATCGTGCTCAAAACCACTCCTAAACACTCTTTGCCTCATGCAAAACCCACAAGAGCAATGCATGCATGTGTCCTGCCTTTTATACTGCCCAGGCACAATGCAACCTGGGAATAACCCAATGCCTCATACAAAGTCACACCACTTTGTATGAGGCAACTTTTTTCAAGGAATTAGGCGATGTTGTATGAATCCGATGTTGTATGAAGCGGACTTTGTATGAGGTATTACTGTATGTTGTTATATTGTATGATATTGATATGTTGTTGCTGCCTTGAGTCGGCCTTGGCTGAGAAAGGTGGGGTATAAATTAAAATTGTATTTTATTGTATTATATAAACAGAGATGAGCACTGAACCCTAGAGTTGGATACTATTGGCTTTCGAGCAAGGGGGACCTTTACCTATACTTTGGTACACCACTGGTACTTTCCAGTGAGAATGAAACTATGGCTTTCTCTCCTCCCTTTCCACTGTACCTCTCTATGCTACTCAGAATCTGAGAGTATTCCAGCTGTATAGAGCAGGTTCTTCAGATATGTTGAAGGAAAGGGGAATCACTAGTTACAACAAAAGCAACCACCAGAGATAGGCATTTCAAAGTTGATTTTAACTCATGCAGGAATTAAAACTCCCTCCTCCAAAACTGACACCCCATCACAGCTAATTAAAGGTTTCTACAGGAAATTTATCTGATCTTGATTATCTTAGTTGACTTTTGTATTATTTTTTTATGTTCACCAACACAAAAATCTATACAAATACAGCTCTGCAACCTCCATGCTATGTAATAATCTGCTTCCTTATCCTATGGATGGTGTCCAGGAAATATTTTTGTAACATACCACATAAACTAGCCTGGTTTAGATGACATTGTCTCCCTGGAGAGATGGGCAAAAGACTACTACAATGGTGACAACCCTTTTAATATATTACCACTCTGGCATATTAAGTGCCTGCTAAGCTAACTCAGCACATTTAAAACAATGCACTGTAATGGCTGCTGTATCTCATGTATTCCATTTGCAATATAATTGACCTCTGAGGGATTTTTAATCCTTCATAAATTTCTTTTGTTTTTTGCTTGAGTTCCTTTCTCCCTACTATATATCTGGAGGTCCATGTTCTGTAATGGGAGAATAGTGCAATTGAAATGACATACTGTAAGCTATGGAAGTTTGCTGATCTCCCTGCACCCAAGTGTCTTTTCAAGATGAGGAGGGGAGAAGAAGACTCCTTTTACATGATATATAGACTCATCACAATTACATTTCGCCCCAACGGCATTTCACAGAGCTCCATAAATTCTCCATCTTTATTGTTTTGGAGGGCAAATATTACAGGCACCATGTTCTCCCGCTTGCCTAGAATAATAATTATAATTGAAGAGACTGTAAATTTTCACTGCACATAACATACTGAGAAAGTTTAGAATTTTTTGTCTTCTTACCTGATGAGGTAAAATTACCTACCCACACCACAGGTCCTATAAGCTACACAAAATTAGGGGAAATAATTAAAGAAATAAACAATTCAAACAGAATCTGGAGCTCATTGGCTGAAATCTAGTCTAGTGGTAGGTTGTTATTAGAATAGGCCAATTGAATCAATGAAACTTACATAGTGTAGATGTTAACTTACCAAATCTGTGCTGATTCACTGGTCCTACTCTGGTTGCAATTTACTACTAGATTTCAAACTAAATGAGTAATTCAACTTTGAGTCCTTTCTTCTGAATATGCAACACTCAAGGAGAAGGATTATTGCTACTTTTCACACAGAAAACAGTGTGGTTTATTTCTACCTATGTCTTTGATCTTGTCCCCTATACTTATCAGTTATGCTAATCTCTCATCTTCCTCCAATGAGCTTGAGGCTCCTCAAATCAGTCTGAGAGACTAGTGACTACCCCAAGCTCACCCATTAGATTCCTTGATTGACTGGAAACTTGAACCTGGACCTCCTGAGCATTATACCCCACTAATTCATTCTTCTTCCATGTCTAGGCCAGATGTGAAACCACCAAAATGAAGGCACCTCTTTGTGAGTTCATGCCACAGCTCCCCTCATCTGACCCAGTGTGAAAAAGATCAGCCAGCAACACATACTAGGGTATGTCCAATTGTAGTTCAAACAGGCCCATGTTAGGGAGCAAATTTACCGGGACATGTGGCCACGCACATCTGCTCAAAACCCACACTTTAAAGGGAAATGCCAACTCGGCAGTTTCCACTTAGGTTCCTTTTCCCAGGCTCTGCTCCGCTTTCTGGGAGAAAGTCTGAAGCACTTCAGCAGCTTTGGGAGAATCTCGAAGTGCTTCAGACTTTCTCCCACAAAGCGGAGCAGCCTGATGAGAGGAACCAAAGTGGAAACTGCTGTGGTGGTATTTCCTTTAAGCTATGGTTTTTCAGCAGAGGCATGCGGCCGCCTGTCCCAGTAAATTCATTCCCCAGCACAGGCCTGGGTTCAAAAATAGCACAATCTTTGAGGAGGCTCTTTCTGTGTACCCCACTAATTCATTAGACAGATAAGAACTCATTGTCATCATCATCGTTATTGTTGTTGTTGTTGTGTTGGTTTCAAGTCAGATTTATGGTGACCCTATAAATTAGGAAACAGGAAAACTCCATTTGAGGCACAGGAATGGTAATGTGTTGTTAATAGTTGATTTTAATTTCACAATATAAAATAGTAGATAGTCATCCAGTAATGCTATGTTGTGAAAGTTGACCGGTAAACAACTCTTTCGGGGGAACTTCCCTTCTTCAGACAACTTAATAGCTTTACTTTCCAACTTCTGGTTACATCATACATATATGCATAGTAGTATCATTCTTTTATTAGGTCCTAACCTCCCATTGTGTTTTGCAGGCGCACCCCCCAATAAAGGACTCAGACACTGATGAAAGTGGATATTAACAACACATTACCATTCCTGTGCCTCAAATGGAGTTTTCCTGTTTCCTCAATTATATAATCCATTTGGCCCCTGTCTTTGTCCTTGACCCTATAAATTAGACATCTCCATAATGTATAGTCCTCAATAGCTCTGCACAGCTCTTGCAATATCAAGGCTGTAGTTCCTTTAGGAAGCCAGTCCATCTCATGTTTGGTCTTCCTCTTTTCCTGCAGTCTTCTAACTTTCCCAGAACTATTTTTTTTTTTTTTAAAAAAAGAGAAGTTTGACTTTTCATGATATGCCCAAAGAAGGACAGCCTCAGTTTCATTATTTTTGCCTCCAGAGACAGTTCAGGTGTGATTTGCTCTAGGGCCCGTTTGTTTTTCTTTCCGGCAGTCCAAGGTATCCACAGAGCTCTGCTCCAGTATGATATTTCAAATGAAACAAATTTCTTCCTGTCAGTTTTCTTTACTGTCCACTGCAGACTCATTACAGGACATTAAGAGGCTGACTAAAACTTATATTCTGATTTTTTTTAACACACACAATGGCCATATAGGATTCTGCGAGTTGTAGTCCAAAAAGAAGCTTTTCCAAATTCTACTCAAGATTTAAAACAACTAGGCTGCAGTCCTCTGCATATTTATTTCCTAACCTGTGAGTAATCTCACAGAACACAACAGAATATATTTGAAAAGATTTAAGATTATATTACTGAAGCATTTGTGATATATGGAGGAAAGGAGTTCAAATCTATTTTTGAAATCATACAAAAAAGTAAGTTATAGAATGTCATGGGACCAAAACAAGAGTGCAATGGAGATTTTTTAAAAAACGAATTGAACTTTAATTCAATATTCTTGACTGAATTTGTTGAAAGCCCAAAGTTTATCATTCTAAATCTATATGATTCTGCTGACCTCAGACAACTACATTCAAGCTGAATAAAATCCTCATTCTGCTCTTATATAAGTAACAGCCATTTGTGTCACAAATCTTAAACTCTATTTTAAAATTTCCTTTTTCCTGACTGTATCTCTTGTAGATGATACAAAACTATGTATGTCATCTTTACAAGCAAAAACCTAAAATGAAACGATACCTTCATGGTAGCGGATGGACTTCAAAGAGCAATACAACAGCTTCATAATTTCAGACCATTGGATTTAATGGTCCTATTGTGCCTCCTTTAGATTGGTACTTGAATTACTAGGATGCTGTCACCAATTTGTTTGGGGAGCTAAGCTTTGCATTCCCCTACTGAAAAAGAAAAGTTCTTCTGTATGAAGGCTAGAGAAGAAACAATAGCAAGATGTTTTTTTCCCTTGGCTACAGCTCTCTTTTGAAGCAGTAGTGAATAACACATAGCCTGGGACCAAATGGACTCACCACCACCATTTCTATAGCATTTCTTCTTCCGTGTCTAGGCCAGATGCAAAACCACCAAAATGCAGGCACCTTTTTGTGAGTTCATGCCACAGCTCCCCTCGTCTGACCCAGTGTGAGAAAGATCAGCCAGCAATACAAGGTTGCTTGTTACCAGGGTACGCCAGATTGTGGTTCAAAAATACCACAATCTTCAAGGAAGCTCTTTCAGTGTACCCCACTAATTCATTAGACAGATAAGAACTCATCCTCATCATTGTTGTTGTTCTTGTTGTTGTGTTGCTGTCAAGTCAGATTTATGAGACATCACCAATATGTATTGTCCTCAATAGCTCTGCACAGCTCTTGCAATCTCAAGGCTGTAGTTCTTTTAGGAAGCCAATCCATCTCATGTTTGGCCTTCCTCTTTTCCTGCAGGCTTCTGCCTTTCATTCTGGGTTCCTGTTTGCTTAACCTAGTGTGAGAAAGATTATCCAGCACAAGGTGGCAGTTGCCTAGAGTATGCTCGATTGTGGTTCAAAAATACCATAGTCTTCGAGGAAGCTCTTTCTGTGTACCTCTATAGCACTGTCAAAGTTACTAGTGTCACCATTGTTTTTTCCAGGACAATTTTTGTGATGCAGGTGTCAGGATAGCTAATGGGTTTAGCAAGACCAGCCCCAGGAATTTGTCCACCCTTCTATTAGAGTCTTTAGCTTCTCATCAGTGGAAGGGATTGAGAGGAAGGGAGAAGTCTCCTCCTCTTCCTTTATTGACTTGGTGGTGGCAACTATAAACAAGGATGTGGAAGGGATCGAGAGGAAGGGAGAAGTCTCCTCCTCTTCCTTTATTGACTTGGTGGTGGCATCTATAAACAAGGATGTTGTGCTTCACCAGACTCTAATGTTCTTCAGCCAACAGAAAGGACAATATTATCACCAAATATAACTAGTTTCTACATAGAACATTTATTCAAGAACAAATAAATGTTTTATTCAGCTTAGGAAGTGCTATTGAATCTCACTCAGATAATGGGGGTGATTAATGCGCTCTGGGTTTTGTCTGAACTTTAAAAGAAGTACCCAAGGTGCTGGACCCAATATGGAAGTAGGAGTCAGCATTTTGAAAGCTCCTATTAAATTCAAAAACTCCATCAGCCAGAAACCGTTACAGTAAAACTTTGCATAAAGAGTGCCTCGCTTAGAGAATAATTCATTTAAAGAGCAGAATTTTCTCTGAATGGTCGCCTTGCTTAAAACCAACCAAAAACTCACTTAACAACTAAATCTGGGTTCGCAATCCCTGCCCTCACCAGAAGTCACAATTGGTCATTTACAATGGTATTTCGCTTAAAGAGCAAACTCGCTTAAAGAGCAATCCTGTGGAATGCATTATGCTCTTTAAGTGAGGTACCACTGTATTTTTAAAGGAGTGAATAGGACTTCTAAAAGTGCTTGCTGAGATAATCACACACCTTCTGGCAATTAAGAATTTTCTCTTCTAATAACTGGGCCTCTCATCTGGCACAGATTAGCCCTAAGTGCCTGTTGTGTTCTAATGGTTTTATCTTCTACACGGATTACAATGTATCTGAACCAATGTAACCTTGCCTTTAGCAACAATGTAACCTTCACCTGTATCATATGAACCCTGTAATAGGACGCGAGCTAATGACCACCAGCTGGCAGCAGCGAGCGTCCCAGCTCTCTTGGTCCGAACTCATCAAAGGCAACAGCGTGGGAAGCTTTCCCGCCACCACATACACCTGGACAAGAAGGGCGTGACTCGAAATGATGTCACGCAGGCAGTAGCCAATGGGCTACCATGGCACCACGTTCAAATGTATTACTACTGTATATAAAGAGCTATCGATCCGCCATTACCTCATGTTCCCTCTGTCCACGATGCAATAAACCTGAGTTAACCCAGCCCGAGGCTGTGTCCTGTGTCTTGGTCTTCATACACCAAATTGGCGACGAAGGTGGGATGATGGATCCCCAAGGAGCAGCCAGGGCACAGAGCGGGTTCAACATCACCAAACCGCAAGACTGGGAGCTGTTGGAGATGGACTTCCAGGCGGCGCTGGTGGAACTCAAAGTCAAGGAAGACGATGAGGAGCGGAAGAGGGCCATCCTCACCAGAATGCTCGGGGTGGAAACCAAGCGGACGCTGGTGGGCATCATCGCTCCGAAGAAGGTGAGCGAATTTAAGGCGGACGACATCATGAAGCTGCTACGGGAGCGCTTCCAACCCTCGAGGGCGATGTTTCCCGCTCGGAGCGCGTTTTGGAGGCGAGTCCAAGCGCCGGACGAGTCGGTTGAGGCATTCGTGGCCGCCATGAGGGTAGCCGCCGTCCCCTGCAAATGGGGCGACATCCTAGACATGGCCCTCAGGGACGGCGTGCTGTGTGGCCTGAAAGACAAGGAGGTGCAGCGCAGCTTGATGAACAAGGAGCCGCCACCCACGCTGGCAGAGGTCGTCGAGGCCGCAGAAGCCGCGGAGTCCACGAATGCTGGAGTAGACGAGATGCACCAGTGGCGTGAGTGGCGTCCCAGGGCCGGCAAAGCGGAAAATTCGGTGCACGGGAAGTCCGGACAATCGGTGCACGCAACTCGACGGGCCTCAAAATCGTCCTCGGAAGGCAGCGACGGCGAGGAGGTCCAGAAGGTCCGAAAAGGGGGGCGCCGCTGCGAGGGTTGCGGAGCGGCCCACGAACGCGCGAGATGCCCATTTAGAAAAGCTGAATGTTACACCTGCGGCCGTCGGGGACACATTGCCAAGGCATGCAGAAAACGAAAGGAGGGCCGGAGGCAGTCACCAGACCGTTCGACCAGACCGGACCGTCCCGCGAGGCCCAAAGATGGCGCCCAGACCACGAGGAAGAAGGACGGCGTGGGCCGCGTCTCGGACGGCAGCGAAGATGACGCCCCAGTGTTCAGCGTGTCCACGGGACAGTCCCATTACTTCGTTGAGGTACTAATACAAGGGGCCCCCATCAGGATGGAAATTGACTCAGGGTCCTCCTATTCCATAATTTCCCAGAAAGAGTACTTGAAAATCGACCCCCACGTGCGGCCCAAACTTAAAACATTGAGGTCCACGCTACGAGATGTACAGGGAAACAGCATTCCGTTATTGGGGGTTGGGAAATTTCGGGTTAGTTTTAAGAGACATTCTGCGGAACTGCCCCTAGTCGTCCTCAAGGGGGGAAGTTGTAGCCTCCTAGGGACACAGTGGTTTCAGCCTTTAGGCCTGTTCATAGGGGGAGTACATTCGGTGGGGGTGGATCCAATACAAGCGGTGTGCGAGGCGCATCCCGACGTTTTTAAAAAAGGACTGGGAAAATTCAAGGGACCCCCTGTAGCCTTCGACCTAGACCCGGAGGTCCGCCCGATAAGACTCAAACCGCGCAGGGTGCCCTTCGCACTAAAGGATAAAATAGAGGCGGAACTGGACAAATTGGTGGGCCAGGGGATTCTTATTCCTGTTGATTCCGCGGAGTGGGAAACTCCAATTGTAACAGCTCTGAAGGCTAACGGGGAGGTGCGCATTTGCGCTGATTATAAGTGTACAATTAACAAGGCGATCCGCCCTAATGCATACCCGGTGCCGGTGGTCAGTCACCTTTTGGCCAGGCTAAATGGGGGAAAGTGTTTCGCTAAGCTCGATCTAGCACAAGCCTATCAGCAACTCCCTGTAACTCCCGCCACGGCCGCGGCCCAAACGATAGTCACACATAAAGGAGCGTTCCAGGTGTCGCGTTTACAGTTCGGCGTGAACTCGGCACCCGGTCTTTTTCAGTCGCTTGTGGAACGCCTCCTGAAGGGGCTGGAGGGGGTGTTGCCTTACTTTGATGACGTGTTGATAACAGGGGGGAGTGAGGCCGAGCTGGCAAAAAGATTGGACAAAGTACTAACTGTGTTCGAGAAAGCGGGACTGAGACTGAGGAAGGACAAATGTGTCTTTTTCGAAACCGAGGTCGAGTTTTTAGGGTTCCGAATCACACCCGAGGGGATTAAGCCATCCAAATCCAAGGTGGCAGCCATCAAGAAGGCCCCTCGCCCCACATCCAAAACCGAGCTACAGTCATTCCTGGGGCTCCTCAATTTTTACCATACATTCCTTCCGCGGAAAGCGTCCGTAGCCGAACCGCTTCATCGGTTGCTTAAAAAGGAGGAGACATGGATGTGGGGTGACGAGCACGAGAGGGCGTTCAAAGAACTAAAGCAACTCTTGACTTCTGACGCAATTCTAACGCATTTCGACCCCAAACGGCCGGTGGTATTAGTCTGCGATGCATCACCGGTGGGGGTGGGGGCGGTGCTTTGCCACGTGTTGGATGACGGAAGGGAGGCCCCGGTTGCGTTTTATTCAAGGTCCCTGTCCCAAGCAGAGCGAAATTACGCACAAACCGACAGGGAGGCATTAGCAATAGTAGCGGGGACCAAAAAGTTTCACGATTTTCTGTATGGCCGCCAGTTCAAAATCGTGACGGATCACAAGCCCCTGTTAGGGATCTTCACGGCAAGCAAGCCCACGCCGCAGATCCTATCCCCGAGAATGCTGCATTGGGCTATCTTTCTCAACGCATACCAACACGAGTTGGAGTACCGGCCCGGAAAGGAGATCAGCCATGCTGATGCACTTTCGAGATCCCCTTTGCCCCTGTCGGACGACCAAAAGGCTAGAGTAGAAAGAGACCGCCAGGTGTTGCTAATCGAGGTCTTAGACGCACCCCCATTAGTACCAGCCGATATTGCTAGGGCGACAGGCAAGGACAAAACGCTGGAGAAAGTTAGCTCATGGGTACAGAAGGGGTGGCCGGCATCGTCCCCGAACACGGAATTCGACCCATTCTTTCGGAAAAAATTAGAGCTGTCCCTAGAAAGGGGGTGCCTGTTGTGGGGCCAACGGGTGGTGGTCCCTGCGTCCATGCGGCCGAGGGTGCTCAAACTGCTGCACGTCAGCCACCCGGGCATCGTTCGTTCGAAAGCGCTGGCCCGCAGTTACTTTTGGTGGCCACAGCTGGACGCGGACATTGAGCACATGGTCGGCACTTGTGAGGCATGTCAGGGATCCCGTCCAGAGGAGGCCCGCCTTCCGCATAGGGAATGGGACGCAGCAAGGGGGCCGTGGTCCAGAGTACACATAGATTTCGCTGGTCCATTCCGAGGAACCATGTTTCTCCTGGTGGTGGATGCGTTCTCCAAGTGGCTGGAGGTTATCCCAGTAAAGAGCACGTCCTCCGCCACGACAATTAGCCAGCTACGGAAAGTCTTTTCCACGTTCGGCTTACCCGACACGTTAGTCAGCGATAACGCGAGTTGCTTCACCTCCTCGGAGTTCGGAGCGTTCATGGCGGCAAACGCCATTCGGCATGTCACATCCGCGCCGTTTCACCCGGCCACGAATGGCCAAGTGGAACGGTTGGTGCGTACAACAAAGGATGCGCTTCGGCGCATGGGCCCGGGGGACCTAAATCACCAAGTATGTCAGTTCTTATTAGCGTATAGGGTGACCCCCTTAGCGTCAGGTTACTCGCCGGCAGAGCTCTTGATGCGGCGAAAACTGACCACGATTCTGTCCAGGCTAGACCCGACGAGAGTCGAGGAGAAGGGAAAAAACATAGGGCTGACAGTCTCGAAAGGATTCGCCGCCGGCGACCCTGTTCACTGCAGAAACTATGCCAGCGCAGGGCCAGCCTGGGTGCCGGGGACGGTAGTAGAACAGACGGGGCCAGTGTCGTACCGGGTCGAGACTAGCACCGGTCTCCTCTGGAGGAGGCACGCGGACCAGCTGAGGCACCGAGTGAGCGTGCCAGCCAGTGGGGCTCAACAACAGGATTCAGCGTTAGGGTTCTCCCCCACCCGTTTAGCCCAAGGGGGAGACATCAGCGGACAACAGTCCCAAGCAAGGGGGGAAGGAAGAAGCAGCGGCCCCGACTCATACCCTTTTGATAAACCAGTTCCATCAGAGGCCGGGGAAGGGGGAGAGGAGTTCGCGACCGCTGCCCCCGAATGTAATTTTGATTTTGATTTTGCGAGCCGGGGGGGTTTTCAGGAGTGTTTCCCCACCCATCCAAGCGAGAAGAGGGGTTTTTCGTTAGCCCCCAGTGCCCCCGGTTCTTCCCTAAGAGAGAGCACACCTCCCAGCAACGCCGCGGAGCCGCGGCAAGTCACTAACGAGTCTCCCTCTCCAATTACAGGGCAGGAAACCAGGGGACAAAGAGAAGGTAGCAAACCCGGGCAAAGGCAGCCCGCATCGAGACCCCAGCGTGTTCGAAATAAGCCATCTTGGCTGAGAGACTTTGTCTCCTAGGGGGGGGAGTGTGTTTGAATGTGGGCTCGAGACTTTGTCTCATCCTAGGGGGGAGGGGTGTTGTGTTCTAATGGTTTTATCTTCTACACGGATTACAATGTATCTGAACCAATGTAACCTTGCCTTTAGCAACAATGTAACCTTCACCTGTATCATATGAACCCTGTAATAGGACGCGAGCTAATGACCACCAGCTGGCAGCAGCGAGCGTCCCAGCTCTCTTGGTCCGAACTCATCAAAGGCAACAGCGCGGGAAGCTTTCCCGCCACCACATACACCTGGACAAGAAGGGCGTGACTCGAAATGACGTCACGCAGGCAGTAGCCAATGGGCTACCATGGCACCACGTTCAAATGTATTACTACTGTATATAAAGAGCTATCGATCCGCCATTACCTCATGTTCCCTCTGTCCACGATGCAATAAACCTGAGTTAACCCAGCCCGAGGCTGTGTCCTGTGTCTTGGTCTTCATACACCAAAGTGCCTTTCCAGTTTTCACAAGGAGTGAAACATTTCCCAGAAACAAAATCTTACTTCTATGCCATTCCTCTCACATACGCATATACCTTAGGACAGGCGTTCTCAAATCCTGGCCCATGGGCCCAATCAGGCCCGTGCATATCATTAATATGGCCCACAGAGAGAACTTGGCCACTTCTAGGCATCAACAGTGCAACACCACCTGCGTCATCAGTGCGACACCAGGAAGTCACAGAATGGCGCACTTCCATGCCACAGCACCACCGAGGAACCTCAGAAAATCCCGCAAACACAGCAATCTTGTCCCACACAGCCTGCCCTTGCAGGGAGAAGTGACAGAGACTGTGGATGGAGTGCCAAAACAAGTAGAATCACCACCACCACTGTGGATGACATCAAAACAGTAAGCACTGGGAGCAACCCACCTCCAGCCCCCGCAGTTGTGTGTTGGGGGCGGGACCAGCCCAATCTGAAAAAGAGGTTGAGAATGCCTGCCTTAGAGGGAGAAGTTTACAATTGGGCCATACACTAATCACACAGGCTGCTCATTCAATCAGGATTTTATCTTTCACTATCAGGAACTGCCCTTCAGAGCTGAGAAGGTGACTTTGAACAGGAAGGAATACAATGTCCTGGTGAAACCTCTCGTAACGGTCCTGTGGCATAAGCACCGTATTCATTATTCTTAAAGTAGAAGACATCTTTATTTCTAGTTTACTATTTTTTTCATAAATCTGTCTGCATCATTTAATAAACATCTGAAATATGTATCCTGCTTTTCTGTTGAGACAAGAGATCAAAGCAGGTTGCAGTAAGACACATAAAACAGCACAATAACACAATAAAACTGCTTATTCTTTTTTAAAAAACCAATAAAACTAGAAGTTAAAAATAAGAGGTAACAATATTAAAACTTTGGAAAACATCATAAAGTAGCAGCTCAGTAATTAAAAAGTAACTGGAATTTTTTAAAAGTCTCTTTTGGTTAAACAACTGATAAAAATGGTGACTGCATTATGACTGGTCCATAATGATGGTGGCAGAGCTAAAAAGGCCCTTTCTTTCTAAAGATGAGGGAAGATAGTGCAATTGATGTCACATGTGAATGGTACAGTCACACACACACACACACACACACACACACACCAATAGAAAGAACAAATAGAATGCAGGATTGCATAAACTCTGCAAGCTGTAGCAACAAATGTATAAGGAATAACTCTAATTTAAATAGAAATAAAATTCATCTATTTGCTGGGAGAAGATTGTGATGAGTGATTTAGATTCCTACTCAGTCTGCTGCCGAGGTTTAAACTGTTGAAGTTCCTTGATGTTCCTTTTTACATCATTCTTCAAACTGACAGAGGTAGGCAATTCACAGCTCACAAGTATCAGCTGCTGCATGGGCAATGGGGAATATGTTGGTGTTTGTTATGTTATACCTTGCCATTCTTCCCGTAAGCTAAAGGTGGTGTACATGTCTTTCCTCCACATCTTCACAACAGCCCTGTAGGGTAGCCATTCTAGCTGAGAAGGATAATGAGGTGGAGAGAAGTCTATCTTTCCCTATCATGGCAGGGAGGGTCTTGGAAAGTCAGCATTGCAATGCCACCAGAGCCAACCCCAAAAGCAATGTTATTAAGCAGTGGGGAGATTGCAAATCATGGAATTCCACATCAAGCAAGCCCACTGACCATAAGGGCTATGGGAGCTGTAATTGGCAAACTTTTCCCACTTGTTATCTCTATGTCTGTATTTCAAAGAGAAGATGTGCAGAAACCATATACTTGCATATTTAAAAGTGGAGGGGGGGGGCATTTCTGTGCACACATGTCTCTCTGTGTGTGCAAGGATGAAGCTCCTGGCATATGTTGCCCCAGCACCGGGGGGGTGGGGGCAGCTGCAAAATGTTGCCTACCATGTAATAGACAACAGTCTCAAATAGAGGACTGATTGTTTGAAGTATGAAACACAACAAGTAGCTCACCGTAACAGACAAAAGAAAAAACTGGGCAACCTGAAATGCCAGTCAGGCTTATATAACAGCAGGCAGTGACTATGGTATCCTGCTCAGCCTATAACAGGGGTTGCCAACCTTTTTGAGTCAGGGGCTGGGTCACACTCCCTCAGACAGTTAAGGGGGCCAGACTGGTGGTCCCTACTGCCATTTATGGCTGTTGTAAATGCATTTATGATAGCCATAAATGAGTCACCAGCCAATTCCAGTTGTGGCTGGAGTGAGGATGAGAGCCAGATTATTTGGCACCACTGGCCGGATCCAGTCCAGGGGCTGTAGGTTGCCTGCACCTGGCCTATAATGATGAACACCAACAGTTTCAATTGAATTCAAAAGCAATTAGGCAACCAGTTCAGATCAAACAATTTCAGAGATGCATCTTTCAGCCTTCACCCACCAGGAAATGGGGGTTTCTGTCTCAGCACCCACTAATTTAGGGATGCAAAACAATATGCTATATCGTTTGTAGCCTCGTAGACTCATTACCAACTTCTCTCCCTCCCAATGCAAGGTGTACTTTTTCATCCTTAGTTAATTTCATTTAAAGGCCACCTTTCTCCCCATGAGTAGACTCAAGGTGGCTCATAAGATTAAGACAAACAAAAATTAAAAGAAAACTAAAATTTGCCAGGCAAATTCCTCACACCGGATTACTAAGTAGTAAGTATCTTGGTCTTTTGGTGGGGCCTGTATTAAGACCCTGCCGACATGAGACAACTCTGTTGGATGACTCCATGCAGTCACAACAACCACAAAAAATAGCCCTTTCTTCACTGCAGCTACTGCCAAAGAATAGATCTTTAAATCAGCTCTAAAGGTAAAGGTCACCCTTGCTCAAAAGCCAGTCATATCCAACTCTAGGGTTCAGTGCTCATCTCTGACCTGACATTCAGCAGTAGCACTTTTAGCCCCAGTTTAACTTTGCCAAGGGTATCCTGGTTGCCTTAATTGGGAAACAATTTGGAGGTAACCAGAATCTTGTTTCTTCCCCCATTCTTATACAGTTGCCTCCCCTCTCTGTAAATTATTAGCAACATGGAAGGAATCTGAGCTTCCCCATCCTACACTTATGCAAAATAAAGCCCTGTATTTTACAGAAACATACATACACACCATTCTTCTCTGAAGAAGAAAGTGTGAGGGGAAAAGCACCCCCACATGACATCATTAAGCAGTCATGCTGCTTAATGGCAGAAGGGGAGATGCAAAAATAATGAGTGCCATAGAAAATCCAATGTACTTGGAGCAGGATGTGGGGGAGGACCCAACAGATATCTGCCAAGGGTTTAAACTATTCCAAGCTGCATTAGTTTTTCCCATCTCTGAAAGAGAAAGAGAAGGATAATAGACAAGAACAAGAAGAAAGTGTGTGGGGGATGGAGGGGGAGGTCTAACAGCACTCTGTCTAATGAAGATGAAACAGCAACAGGGAAAATGTACTGAGGTGGTATATTACCTTTTCATAACATACATTTGGGCATCTCTGGGGCAGGGTAGCTCTGAACCAACCCTCAATGGTGTTTGCAGTCCCTTTCCAACAATAAGGATGCAAAATAGTTGTACAAAAGCATAAGAGGGCATTGAAGGAACTTGTAAGTCACATGGGAAAATGTATGCATATATAGTATTCTGTTATTTAAGCCAGTAGAGTTACTTCTGAGTAAACTGCATTATGTTGTTCAGATTTCATTATACATTGGCCAGTATCCTGTCAAGCAGCTCCTCCAATGCAAGAGAAGAATTGTTAGCAGCAGCAGTAAATTGTCACAATACTAAAGAGTTCCTGCTTTGATTTTGGGTTGCGTACAATTTGTCCATGAGGAGACAAAGCCACATGTAACCTAAACTTGTAACAGGATCTCTTTAATTAGTGCCAATCAGCCATTGCTGGTAATGTTACCCCCTTTGTGCTTCCTGGCCATTGTATTATTTAGAGATTCCTTCCATAGCTTAACTGGGAGAAATAATCACAGACTATTAGAAGTTTCAGAAAGACAGTTGTATATCTACCAAATTGTAATGGACAGAATTCCAAAGTTGTTTATCCAAGAAGATGACTTCATAAAGCTTTCATTGCTGTATTATCATTTGATTCTTATAATTTTATTTCACACTGCTTTTGCCTTTTATTGGCTTGGTTGGTTTTCTTATATTATTTCAGGGCGGCCCATGGGCTGGATGTGGCCCACAGCACCATTTCATATGCCCCCCCTCCACTCCCTCCACCACACCAGGAAGTGCCATGTGGTGGAGAAAGGGCAAAATGGCCATCCAGCCCCCAAAGCTGTCTGAGGGAGCATGACCCAGCCCCGGCTTAAAAAGTTTGTGAACTCCTGCATTATTTGGTGCTACTTATTTGTTCACTTTCTTACAGTGTATTGCGTCTTCTTCTTCTTCTTGCTTCTGAGACAATGTGACTAAATGTGGTCTTCCTGAAGTTTTTGGGCTGCAATTAGTCATCTCTAACCAGGGAACTGCAGTTCAAAGCATGTGTGAGGGGACATGCAGTTCCCTGATATACTCCTTGTCCTCCTCTCAATATTTGAAGACTCTATGTGTTGCCACTGACTGACACAGGGAGCAGAGCCTCTTAGGATTCAACTCCAGTTCTGTGGAATGCCATCATCCCTAAAGGAGCCAGCAAGGTTTAACATCATGGGCCTTTAGATGTCTGTTAAAAACTATATATTCAAGTCTTAATGATGTGAGTGACCTCAGGCCCTGGTGATATTATGTATTCCTGTTACCTGGTTTCTCTTTCTTTATTTCTTTGTGGTTTTGTCTGTGTGTTGGTTTCATGGGGCTACTGTTGTTGAATTGTTTTATTTCTTTTAAATGTAAAGCTTTTGAACTGGTTTTGAACTGGTTTTGTTAGCCCTTTATTTCCTAGCCAGGATTGAATTATTTCTATTTCTCTGTGGGACAAAAGATACTGATTGGATTTTGTTTTAAAAGGTAATAATATATCAATTTGGTTTTGAGAGGGAGACTAATAACATGGATAGTCCTACCTTCAGAGCAAGTCTGTAGCTTTTATTTTACTTTAGCTGCTTAAATAAAGAAATCATGGAATACAGTTTTGCTTTACAAAGGATTATGTGAGTTTGCACAGATGAATCAGTTCATAAGGGGGGGGGGAACATTAGTCTCAGTACTGCAGACAATAATAGTGGAGAATAAGTGAATAGATTTGCTTGTGGACAAAGGAAGATATGAAATGAACAGGGAAATTAACAAATTGACAAGAAAGCTGCCATGGCTACTTATTTATAACTTGAAAAGATATGACAGGAGGGAGAAAAGAAAGGTCTGTTATATTAGCATAGAATTTGTATAATTTTGAAAGCATACTTTTTTACAACCAGCAAAATTATCCCTGCTGTGATCATAGATTGTGGCGAGTACAGCATGTGGAGTGCTGTTGATCAACTGATTGCATTTCTATTTTATTTGATTCTGCCTAAATAGCTTTAGAAATATGAACAACTGTTGCTGCAACTATCACATTACAGAAATATTACATACTGTGTTCAGTTTTTAAATTCTCTGTGTGCAGGGCTTTCTCTTGGCTTCTTTATGGGCAGTTATTAAATCTGCACTGAAACCCATTGTTATGGATATGTATTGATGGCTGAATAAATACGTATCTGCAGAATCATGGTGTCTGTTGCTCATTGCAGGCGCACCCCCCCAATAACGGACACAGACAACATTGAAAGTGGATAACAGCACCGGGCCACATTTATTGATTCAATGCCCTAGTCCGAATTATAAATTTGTATTGGTAAAACGACCAATCATAATTCATAAGGCAAGCAGGCCGAAGTAACACTGGTAAGGTACCACCCCAAAATTGCCAACGGCAATTGGTTACAATGTATCAATTTGTATCAATTTGTTTGTTGACAACAAACAAATTGTTGACCGTAGTCAATAACTAACTCATGACCCCACCCTCTGACGCGTATCCGTGAAATCACAGGGGTGATGCATGCTGGTTAGCAATCGTCATCACCCCATCGCCTGGTTCGTCGTTGACCGGACAACGTTTAACTAATTTATTCCTGTCTAGTGTTGTCCAGTCAATTGCGAACCTGCCGGATACTTGTGGGTCATACTGTTTACCTTACCAGTGCTACCTGCCAATGTGACCAAAGTCGACATTATGAACGCAGAAAGACCCCTATATCAAACCATAGCAACAGTGTGGGATGGGCAAAAAAGCCAGGACCCGGAAGCCAATATGGGTCCCAGCCAAAAATTCCCACCCGGCCCCGAAGCGACCAAAATATCACACTGTTAACTAGGGAGGGGGTGGAGGGGAAAAGACTTCTCCGCTCCGTCGCTGAGGTAAAATGGCAGCTCGGCTGCCTCGTGGCCATCCCTTTTATAAGGCAGCTGGCCACGCCCCTAACTACCCGGATTCTCTGCCCTGTGGGGGGGGCCCGCAAAGGGCGCGGCGGCCATTTTGGCGCCGCGCTTGCATTGCAGGCGCACCCCCCCAATAACGGACACAGACAACATTGAAAGTGGATAACAGCACCGGGCCACATTTATTGATTCAATGCCCTAGTCCGAATTATAAATTTGTATTGGTAAAACGACCAATCATAATTCATAAGGCAAGCAGGCCGAAGTAACACTGGTAAGGTACCACCCCAAAATTGCCAACGGCAATTGGTTACAATGTATCAATTTGTATCAATTTGTTTGTTGACAACAAACAAATTGTTGACCGTAGTCAATAACTAACTCATGACCCCACCCTCTGACGCGTATCCGTGAAATCACAGGGGTGATGCATGCTGGTTAGCAATCGTCATCACCCCATCGCCTGGTTCGTCGTTGACCGGACAACGTTTAACTAATTTATTCCTGTCTAGTGTTGTCCAGTCAATTGCGAACCTGCCGGATACTTGTGGGTCATACTGTTTACCTTACCAGTGCTACCCGCCACACGGAGGGGCTTCAAAGAAGACCTGACGCCCCCCCCAGACCGTCAGCTCGGTCAACAGGCCTGCTCGCCAATCACCCAACAGGAGGTCCATACCTCCTCGCGACAGATGGACCCCATCCCCTGCGTACAAGTCATAATTTTGCAGGCTAATATCGGGGTGATGACTGACCCGTCCCCAAGCCTTGTCGGCAAGAAACCGCGCCACCGCCTAGCGCGGTCAAGGGCCAGGAGGTTAACGCCCCCTCTGTAAGAATGGCGCGGGACAATGTCCGACCAAACCAGGGTTGTGGCAGGCCAGACATAATGCAAGTAGGCGAGTTCCTCGCAAATCGCATGCTTGAGCGATAAGCCGGTGACCTGGCCCAAATCATTGCCCCCCAGGTGGATAATGAGAATGTCAGGCGGGTCAGCACCCAGGCCAGAAAAAAGAAAAGGCCGCAGCTCCCGCCATAACATCCCAGGCTTACCATGCCATGTGAGACTGGCGTGTTCACCCAGTCCCAGTCGGGGTCCCCACTCTGTCGCCGCAGCGTAACACGCTGCCCTGTGCACATAGCTGTGGCCCACCAGCCATACTGTCACCGGTGTAATACGACACCCAGGGTCTGTAAGAAAATTGAGAAAAAAGGCGGTAAGGTGACTGGATTGGTACTCATGGCGGGAGTGGGCGCACATAAAACTGAAAACATTGCGAGCCCCACCTCCCCATGCTGCGTATGTCAGCCCCAGAGTACCCAAAAGCAGCTGCTGTAGAGGCTGCACCAATACGGAATGAATGTGTGCCATAACGGGCACCTGGTAGGCCCACCCTGGTGAGGGCTCTGGCTGTCACCTTCCAAAACTGAAATTTAGTAAGGGGAGACCCATCTTGGTGACAGAAAAACGGGCCATGGTGCATGCCACGCAGTGCCAGGAATTCCTGTAGGGCATCAACCGGACAGATGTCTGCCAAAGAACACCGTAGCAGTCTTACACCACTGCCTACGCCATGCTGATCTGTTTTAGAGGAGCGTATCCTCAACTGGGCCCAGTCTTTGGCAACATAGACATCTTCGAGTTCCAGTGCCCTACCACTTGCATCCGCCTTAGACAGCATCACGAGTTCGCTGACGCGGAGCGCTCCAAAAAATGCCACCGTTGTGGCTGCATGAAAAAGGGCTGCCTCATAATGATCAAAACAGAGGCCTGGCCAGCCCCGGGCCAACTGGGTAAGAACCCCTGGGGAAATAGGGTGCCGGTCGTCCGGGCAACGCCCGCGCTCGCGCACCCACCCCTCCAAAACATGTCTCACACGGAAGTCAGAGGTGGTATCCACATGACCTCCCACTTTGGCCATAAAAGCCAACGCCGAGAGCTTGGATGCTATGGTGCGAGGTGCGAGGCCCTGTGCATGCAGGTGAACCATGAACCGCAGAACATGGTCCACCAGGATAGGCCAGGTCTCTGGCAGGTGATATTGAGCAGAAAATGCCCTGTAAGAATTGAATGCTTGTTGGTACGCCTTACGCGTGCGTGGCGCTAGTGACAGGCCAATCGCCCGGTTCACCTCTCCTTGCCAATAGTCCACATCTCGTCCGGGAGTGGCGAGGGAAATTCCTCCGCATCCGGGGCCAAGGCGCGGAACCGGGAGATCTGCAGGCGGGACAAAGCGTCAGCAATATCATTATTAATCCCTGGGACATGCCTGGCCCTGAACAAGACGTTGAGGCGCAGGCAGCGCAGCACAAAATGGCGCACTAGTTCCATAACCCTGGGCGATTTGGAAGTCTGTGCATTGACAATGTGGACCACAGCAGCATTGTCACACCAGAAATGCACCACCGAATTAGCCCACTGTTCGCCCCATAGCATCAAAGCCCCCAGAATAGGGAAAAATTCCAGGTATGTGAGATCCCGCAGGAGACCTGTGCCTGCCCATGCCGGTGGCCACCCACCATAGGCCCACTTCCCATTGAAGTACATCCCATAACCCAGGGATCCTGAGGCATCAGACTGGATCTGAAAATTGGGGGATGCCAGGAGGTCAGACCTTCAAAATGAGACCCCATTGAACTCCCTCAGGAATTGCAACCAGACAAACATGTCTGCCCTGATACCCCGGGTGAGCCTGACTCTGTGGTGGGGCCTGGATAACCCTGCCATGGCGTCGCATAAGCGCCGGGCAAAAGCCCTGCCCGGTGCGACCACCCTGCAAGCAAAATTGAGGTGACCATGTAGCACCTGCAGTTCCCTCAGGGATGCCTTACGCTTGGCCAGCAATTCCGAGATAAGGGCCACTATCCTGGACACCTTATCGCCCGGCAAACTAGAAGCCTGCGCTACTGTGTCAATCTCAACCCCCAGGAATACTAACTTGGTAGATGGGCCCTCTGTCTTTTCGGGCGCTAAAGGGACACCAAGTTCCTCCATTAGCGTCTGAAATGTGTTGAGGAGACGTGTGCACGTGTCCCAGCCCCGTTCACCCCCGAATAAAAAGTCATCCAGGTAATGGGCTACAGACCGGGACCCTGACCTGCGGACGAAAGCCCACTCTAGGAAGGTACTAAAACGCTCGAATGCCGAGCATGATATGGAGCAGCCAAAAGGCATGGCCTTATCAAAATAATATTCACCCTTAAATTTAAAACCCAGCAACTCAAAGTCGCCCGGATGCACTGGCAAGAGGCGAAAAGCCGACTTAATGTCACACTTGGCCAGCAAGGCACCCGGGCCACACGAGCGTACCATGCGCAGCGCATGGTCAAACGATGTATACCTGACTGAACAGAGGTCATCAGGAATAGCATCATTGACCGATCGGCCGGCTGGGTAGGACAAATGATGAATAAGGCGAAACTCACCTAGGGACTTTTTGGGGACCAAGCCCAGTGGCGACACCTTAAGATTGGGAAACGGGGGTGCAGGGAAAGGTCAGCGACCCTGCCCGCATCTAACTCTTTTTTAATGCTGGCCGCAGCCACGTCCTCCCTCCCTCTGAGGGATAACAGGTTGGGGGCATCCTGAGGGGACCTATCACCCATGAAAGGGATACGGAATCCCTGCTTAAAACCCTGAAGGAGATACTCCCCATCCTCCCCCTTCGGGTACGATGCGAGCCAACGCTCCAGCATGTCCACATTAATTGGGGAGGGGGCCTTTTGGAGAACCAGCTCCCTCTGTGGCAGTCTTGCCAGCCCACTGTCCACCCCTCCCTCTGCCTCGTGCCCCCCCAGGCCTGGGACAGGCAGAGGCTGCGTGGGGGCCTGAACATGCGGGACACTCATGCTTATACCTGCAATTCTTTCTATTGCAGGAACCATTGGACGAGAAAGTCCAGCACAGCAGGCGGGCTGGAACCCCCTGCCCCGCCGCCTGGCGGGTAACCTGCGCTGGAGCCGCTCGCTGGACCGCATGTCCGCAATGGTATCTATCTCCCGGGGCAGGGCGTGTAGGCGTCATATACAAGAGCCAAAGCCTCTGGCACGGCTCATCCCATCTCATCTCGGGGTAGAGGGGAATCCTCATACGGAATTCCTCATCATATGCTAGCCATGAGGGGCCCGGGAAATCAACCATCGCCCTGTATATGTTGTCCAAATATTGGACCATGGGAATAGCTAAATCCGGCCGCGCCCTCAAATACACCGCCATGTATATTAAATAAGCGGGGAGCCAGTTGGCCCAGGTACGCGGCGGCTTACGGCGGCGTGCCTGCTCCTTGTCCTTCTCATCCTGTCCCTCCCTTTCCTCCTTGGTGGGCTCTCTGTTCAGGAGTGAGAAGATATCTACGTACTCCCCCCGCCATATCTTTTCACTGGTAGTCTGTGCCAAATGATCACCCAATGGCAAGGAATACCCCGCCGTCGGCAAAGCCGAAAAAGGCACAGCCGGCCTAGGAAAAGGGGCCTGAGCTAACCCAGCCACCCCCAGAACATTCCCCGCAGTGTAAGAACAAGTACCCACCCCAGTGCCCAATGTGGCAGTCGTCGTCGCCGGGTGGGTTGCCGACAGCGTGGCCCCCGCGCCACCCGCGCGAGGCCAAGGCCATTGAAAGGCCCCCCCTATGTTGGGGATGTGTGTGGATGTACTCGCTTGCACCGTATACTCACATGCTGCACCCCCGCGGGCCGCCCCCACCGGGGGTTCCGGCCCACTGGGGGCGTCGGAGCTCACGACCGACGTAGAGCTCATCACCGGGGCTTGACCCGCACCTGGCTGCTGGCTGGGGAGCTGCGAGGCAGTGGCCGAAACCGCGCCACGCGCCTGCAGCAGCTCAACCCTCCCTGCCGGCTGTTGTCCTCCTGCCGACAGCGCCTCAAAAGGGACCCCGAAGGGGGCGCCCGCCTGACTGGCCCGAGCCAATGACGCTTCCAGGGCCGCGATGCGGGCCACTAAGGCGTCCACGTTGACCAGGGGCAAAGGGCCGGCCGGCCCGCCTGGTCCCGGCGCAGGTACAGGTCCCTGTACCCCAGGACCCGAATATGGCCATTGGCCAGCACCGAAGCCCGGCAGGGTCGGTGGAGAAACCTGCCAAGGCAGGGGGCCGCACCACCCCCCAAGGCTAGAGGGCCCAGGGGGAGGCTGCGACCCAAGAGGAGTAGGCCCAACAGGGTGGGCAGGTGCAGGAGCGGTGTCCACCGCTCGCGGGCCGCGGGCCGGAACGCCTTCCGCGCCCGCACTCTGATCGCCCACTCCGGGCCAAGGGGCAATAGACCCCATTCCGCTGGCCCCGGCAGGGGCCGGCAAAGGCGGCTGCTGAGGAGGCGGCACCGCGGTCCTCCGACCTGGGATGCGCCTCCTAACAGCGTGAGCTGCAGTCGAAGCTGCCTTCTTCTTCGAAGGCATCTCCACCGAAGGAAGAAGGGAAGCCAGCAAGGCAGAATCGCTACCAAAAGGGGCTTCCCGGTAGGCTAAGGAGCGACGGAGACACAGGGGAAAAGACTTCTCCGCTCCGTCGCTGAGGTAAAATGGCAGCTCGGCTGCCTCGTGGCCATCCCTTTTATAAGGGAGCTGGCCACGCCCCTAACTACCCGGATTCTCTGCCCTGTGGGGGGGGCCGCAAAGGGCGCGGCGGCCATTTTGGCGCCGCGCTTGCATTCTTCCTCTTCTCCAATTGCCTTCTTCCTTTCATAGTGCTACTGTCTTTTTCAGTGGCTCTTGTTTTCTTCTGACATAATTGAAGTACAAGAGCCCCCATTTATTCTTTTTTTAAAAAAAACATACTTTTGAGAAATCAGGCTTAGTTTGACCTGGTTAGCACCCATTTCCCCCTTGATGGTCAATACTATCTGTAAGGTTGTCTTACAACATCATATTTGCTTTCTGTCATCTTTCTACTCTACCAAGCTCTCATATCCATACATGATAATATTTCTGTGCTGTCCAATCAATTCTGGCTTATGGAGATCCTTTCCAAGTATTTCTAGAGTGGGGAATAGAACTCCTAACTTCTGGCTCTGCAGCCAAATATCTAAACCACTGAGCTATATGCCAACTATGTCTTTCTATAGTAAAAAGAAATTCCATAGTATGGAATGGATGGTGTTAACTTTGGTGTTCAGTTACTTATCCTTACATTTTGAACTGATGGCAGAAACAAAGGTATACAAAATCTCCTGAGTTGTCAACACTGAAATTATGTAATTCTTCTGTTGTCATTATTTTTGACTTAATGATAACCAGTTGAAATCTTGTTTTTGCATTTTCTTACTTCACTATTTTCCAGAGCTATTTCAAGTCATTGTTATTTTCTGCAAGTAATATGGTAATAAGACATAGTAACAGAATACTTGATGAACAAATAAGAAGTGGGCTGGCCATGCTGCATGCACAGGTGACAATAGATGGAGCACCAGAATAATGAATTGGTATCTGAGAAATTGCAAAACACCTAAAGGAATAACACCTCACAGATGGAAAGATTTTCTCAAGACAACTGTTGGACCAACATTATGGTGGTCCAAAAATATTTTTTCATTTTGTTTCTTTGGGCCACCCCATAGTTTTGTTACATGTACCTACTGTATTGACGTTGTGAAATTTTAGCTTTCTAGCTTTAGCATAAGGCGGTGCTCAAGATGTGTTTATTTTTTAATTGAGATGAAAAAACATTAACATGAGTGTTCTTTGTTACCCTTATAGAACACATGTTGATTTGATCTTTGTTGCCAGAAAATAAAGTTTAAAATGTGTTAATAAGATAAAAGTGAGATTTAGATATTTAAACTATTGGGAATTTGTGTACAGTACAACTGATTTAGAATGAGTTCCTCAACATGTTATAAAGATGTCATTTTTCTACTCGATGTTGGGATTTAGAGCCATTAACATGTTTTAACCAACTTCCAACACTAAGACAAATGCTATTACGTTATCACCAGCTCTTGAAGGTAACAAAAAGTGTGAGAGATTCTGCACATCTGCTCATCGAGGAAGTAATAGAAGTATGGAAAAACTCTGGCATTCCTACTAGACAAGTGAAACACTGTTTTGAAAAACTTGATAAAATCCATAAAAACTGGCTGCTTTTAAAGAAAAATAAAACACGAGCTTCTCAAGCGCAGAAAGATCGAGATAATATATTTATGAAAGAGCTAGATAAGCTGTTTGATATTGCCCATGCAGACGCCTTGAACTCAATTAAGATCGCAGAGGACATAGACTTTCTTGTTGATCAAAGAGGAGAGTGAAAGATGATCATGACTTCAGTAGATAAGATGCTTGAGAAATGAAAAGAAAGCAAGCAAAAATGCAAGCAAAGAGCTGAGGAGCTAAAACTAATGGCTGTTGAAATTTTTGCTTCCATTTTGGTAGTTTCAAGCCAACAACTGCTTGATTACAGCTCCAGTAGCTCTTCTAGCGCCCCAGACAAAGAAGAGGAATACAAAGTACCTTTGCCAAAAAAGATGCACTGTCAGTGATAGTACTGATGGCTTTCCATCAACTAGTGGGATTTTCACACCACATGTTACCAGTGCTCCAGATCGGAACAAAATTACAGTCAGAGAAGCAATGCGTCTGATGATTCCACTTGCCACCGGCCTTGGTCAGGATCCTGCCTCTCTCCCGGTTTGATTAGACAGACTCAAAAAAAGAGCAAGAGCAGAATTTAATGCCGACATTAAGGAAATGTTCTCGCCAAATTATCTGCTTGTAGTACATTGGGATGGAAAAATATTTCCTGATCTATTAGGAAATAAAAAAGTAGACCATCTCTGAAAATGGTTGTGAAAAATTGCTAGGTGTACCAAAACTCACAGCAGGAACGGGAGAACAAACAGCTAATGCTGTTTTTGAATTGTTGGACCGCTGGAATGTAAAAGACCAAATCCGGGCTATGAGTTTTGACACAACTTCTGCTAACAGCAGTCTCCATAAAGGAGCATGCACTATCCTAGAAGCAAGAATTGGCTGTAATCTCTTATGGCTTGCTTGTCAACATCACATGTTAGAAATAATACTTTCTAAAATATTTAAATTGTGCTTTGGACCATCAAGTTCTCCAGAGATCCCGTTATTCAAAAGGTTCAAAGGTGTTTGGGAAAACCTATCACGTGAACACTATGAAGGCCTTGCTTTAAGCTCAAATACAGAATGATTTTCTCAAAGTACTTTAGAAAGCCTTATAAATTCTGTGACTGGAGGGAAACAAATCAGAGATGATTACTATGAGCTTATAGAACTCACGATGATTGTTCTGAACAGACCACCTACGAAGATTCACTGGCAATCCCCAGGACCAATTTATCACGTGCATTGGATGGCAAAACTGTTATATGCCACAAAGATCTTTTTGTTTAGAAGCCAACATGATGTGTTCAAAGTGACCAAAAATGAGGAGAAGCAGATTTCTCGGTTTGTCAGTTTTGGTGTACTTATTTACACCAAAGCTTGGACTGAAGCTCCTTTGGCGGCAGAAGCACCGGGAGGTGACCTACAACTATGGAAATTTTCAAATCTTACGAAGCCATTGATTCTGAAATTGGAATTGCAGCTTGTGGTACTTGTCTGATGAGCTTGTAGGCTGTGCCTTATTTTCTGACAAAGTAACGAGTATCGAGAAAGCAGCCATTGTTCAAGAAATTCATGCTGAAGCTGGCAGTTCTGCTGATTTAACTACTCAGACAAATGTAGGAACCCTTTCATTACAAACACTTTCTTTTCTAGACCTTAAAGACTCATTCTTGCAGTTGCCTCCGGAGTCTTGGGTTGAAAATATTGATTATCTTCATGGCAAAGATCGAGTTAACAACCTCCGGGTAGTAAACGATACAGCTGAAAGAGGTGTTAAATTATTTGAAGATTATAATAAGGTAATCACTAAAGATGAAGATGAAAAGTAATTTCTCCTACATATAATTGAACAAAATAGGAAGATGGTTTCCACTAAAACAACTAAAAAGTCCTTAGTTAACATAATTTTAAACAGGGAAGGTGAAGGCGATAAAAATTAATATAAGTTTTTTTGTCTTACCTGTGTTGAAGGGTTGTTTTAAAAGTAGAATAAACCTCACTTTCAATGTTTATCTGTGTTTTTATTAATTTCCCAGTTCCTAATGAAACTAGTAATTTTTCAGTAAAATTTGCTATTTTCAGGTCGATGAGCACCATTTTCTAATTAAGTTGGACATTCAAACTTCAACAACATAATGGTATAGAAATGTGTAACAAAATAAGAGGGTGGTGTGACTTCCCAGTTGATTTATTATTTTTTCCATGTATAGATGGACCACCCTAACCAACATAGAGAAGAACTGCCCAGGACAGATTGTTATGGACAGATGTTGTGTGAAATGTCGCCGCCGTGATGTCTACTCATACAAGGACTCCTCACTGAATAACGACCCCAAGGTATCCAAGGTAGATAATATGGTACAATGTGCATATCTTAAATTTAAAATTCGTGTTTTTTATAATTTTATTTGACAAAAGAAAATTTCGCTTGTCCTTGCCTCTAAACTATTAATGTTTCTCTGACCAATTTCCACTCCTCCTGGGTCTAAACCTGATCTAGTTGTTTTTGCACGATAAAATCTGCATATGGATCCAATAGACAGAGGGTGTGTCTTGATTTGCTAAAAGTTCTACATTTGTGTCAGTTTTGCCAGGTTTGGAATTGATTCAAATACTGAGGAACACATGATGCACAGCTGGGGTGCACATTGTCTTGCTGAACCTCAGTTTATTTTAAACTAGCTAGCAGGGGCTGTTTATTTTGCACCTATTCCTAAACTGCTGTGTTCTTGTGTGTGTGTGTGTGTGTGTGTGTGTGTGTGTGTGTGTGTGTGTGTGTGTGTGTGTGTGTGTGTGTGTGTGTGTGTGTATGCATGTATTGGGATATACTACGTATTATGCCTCTTGCCCCATGAAGGTTTATAGGATTCTCTTCAACCTGAATGTGCCCCCCCCCCATCCTTACTATTATAGCAATACAACAGTCCAGTGGCCAGCTGTCATGACAAAGAACTGTTGTAAGGCTACTAACAGTAAAATAAAATAAAAAAATTATACCATAGGTCTAGCACAGAGCAGGAGCAATGGGGGCTGTACCCAAATGGTTCCTCCCCCTCCAATAGAGGCAGAGGTGGTGAGTGCAGCAGCAGTTGATCCCCCCCTTTTTTTGGAATAGAGGATGGTGACAGTGGGGGTTAGTTAAAAAGAAAAAAGAAAAACCTTAGGAGAAATGTGAAATCAGGAGGGTGCTTTGTAGCAGTGGCTACTGGGTTAAAAATACCTGTTTGGGCAAGGTTTCTTCAAAGGCTGTGGAAACTGGGACAAGCTCTCTGTGACCTTCACCCAATTAAAAAAAATCCAGCTGGAACCACGATTCTTCTAACAGTCAAGACACACCCAGAGAGAGAAAATACACATCTGTGCGACAACATTGCTAAATAGAAACCATTTTGTTTCTCCATATTGTATAGCCTACAGTCCAGAATGTATAGGGTAAATAGCAGGACAATCAAAAGTGGCACACCTGTTTCTTCCTGAATAATCCACAGTTTTCAAAGGCTTTGCTGTAATCTACAAAGCACAAATTCATTTTGTTGTTTTGTTGTTCAGTTGCACAGTCGATTCCGACTCTTCATGACCCCATGGACCACCACCACCCAGGCACCTCTGTCCTCCACCATCCTCCTCAACCTGCCCAGCTCTGTGCCCACTGCATCTACAATACCATCCACCCATCTCATTTTTGGTCGCCCCCTTCTTCTTTTGTCCTCCACCTTTCCCAGCATCAAGGCCTTCTCAAGTGAATCCTCTCTTCTCATTTGATGTCCAAAGTACTTCAGCTTCATCTTTACTATTTGACCTTCTAAGGAGCAGTTAGGATTGATTTCTTCTAAGATTGACCTATTTGTTCTCCTCGCTGTCCAGGGGACTCTCAAAACTCTCCTCCAACAACACATTTCAAAGGCATCTATTCTTCTGCACTCAGCTTTCCTAATGGTCCAGCTCTCACAACCATACATTACAACTGGGAATACCATTGCTTTGACTATGTGAATTTTGGTTTGCAAGGTGATGTCTCTACTTTTCACTATGTTCTCCAGGTTTCTCATAGCTTGCCTCCCAAAAATTATGGCTGCAATCCCCATCTGCAGTGATCTTAGATCATAAGAAAGTAAAATCTGTCACTGCTTCTCTTCTTTCCCATCTGTTTTCCAGGGACTGATAGGGCCTGTGGCCATTATCTTGGTTTTCGTGATGTTGAGTGTCAAGCCAGCTTTTGCACTCTCTTCTTTCAACCTAATCAGGAGCTTCTTTAGGTCTTCCTCACATTCTGCCATTAGGGTGGTATTATCTGCATATCTCAAATTGTTGATTTTTCTCCCAGCAATTTTGATCCCAAATTGTGATTCCTCCATCCCTGCATTGCGCATTATTTGTTCGGTGTATAACTTGAATAAACAGGGTGATAAAATGCAGGCATGTCTTACTCCTTTTCCTATTCCAAACCACTCCATCATTCCGTATTCTGTCCTTCTGAAAAAATTTTTGTACATTCTAGTAGCCCATGTATATTCATGATATTCTCCTGTACTTTTTGCTAAGGGATAAAAATGCAGCAGCAATCCCATGATTATGCAAAGTGAGGCAACTGCCTCAGGTGGCAGCTGCTGAGTGGCAGCAGTTGGGCAATTTCTGTTGAACTTGATATACCCATGTCTTGGGAAATAAAGCTACCCTTCTGGCTTTCATTTGCAATTGCCAAAGACACACACAACCTTAACTTCTTTATTTAACTTCACCTACAGTGTAGTTCTTAACTCTAGACATTTTTCTGCATTCAGTCATAACCACAATTACCAATATATATACTGTAGCCCTAAGCTTTCACAGAGTGATTGAGAGAGAGAGAGAGAGATCTATTGTAACTGGTAAATAAAAGTGGCAGGGAAGAAGAGTCCATTTTCATATCTTTAACTCCAAAAGAAAAATATGGAGAGGATGTTGCTATCTGACTCTGTTACACAGCAGAAGATAGTGTTGTAGTTCATTTATTATCTTCAGCCACTTCCTGGTATGCTACTTTACTGTTGTTTTATATTGGACCTGACATTAATATCTTTCACTTGTACTAGACAATATTTATTTCCCTCGTGGAAACTTGAGCTGCTTTGCCATTAGCCTGAGGCTTATTGAATGCTGTTACTGAACTTGCAGCAGAAAGCAAATGGAATTCAGCTATACAATGGTACTGTACTAGCCAGCTTCATTGCATATCACATTAAAAGACCAACACCACAATGTGAGTCTGTCTCTCCTAACCACCCAACCAAAAGAAGAAGAGGGGGGGAGCAGATTTTGAGTGGAGGCTTGGAAAGTTATATTTTCAGGCTGCAAATCTTATAGTCTCCTAGCCGCTACTGACAGCTGCTTTTCAGTGACTCGCTGTTTCCCTTGTTCTATTTATTCTTCTTTTCCTTATCCTTCCCTTTACAAAAAAAGAACATATGCTTTAGAGACCAAGTTGCAAGTCTTTTATTCTGCTGTATTTGCTCTTTAAAATTCTAGTATTTCTAGTGGCATCATTTCTGCAGTAATCATTGTCTCTTAAAAGGATAATAAAATGAAATTATGGTCTGGAGATGTCAGCATTAAAAAGACTGACTTTTATAATCAACATAAACTTTTCATCAACATGGCTTTAAAAAAAAACTGGTACAGCTTGCACCCAATATCCACACAGGATATGTTCCAAGATCTTCTGCTGAGGCCTGAAATTATGGGAAGCAAAGAACCTGAATTTTAGTACTCAGTGAAACTCATGCAAGCAGAGTGGTGGTGGAAATATTTCCACTGATCTTCACAAGCACTGATGAACTGGCTCCCATGGAAATATTAGGACAGTGCTCCTACTCAACATTAAATTGTATATAGTGGTCTCTAGTGTCCAGTTCTGGTACTGCACCATTAAAATACATACTTATTAAGTATTTTAGGAATTTTTCACAGACTATTTTTGGATTGTGAAACTGTGGCTACTGAACTTGTGGATATTGATTTGAGTGACCCATATTTTATTCTCTTGTGATAACCTTCACACCATTGCCCTTTTTGATAATAGAAGCTTAACTCCTCATGGTCTCACTTAGTGCCTCTGGTTTTAACTAGGGCTGTTCTTTGGATTTTGACAAATCAAAGTATTCTGATTTATGTGATCAAAGCGGAATGGCCTCATTTGATTCTAGAGCAAAATTAAGTGAATTTATAAATTCATTTCTGTGCGGAGTACAAATCAGATTGCATGAGGGATCATCACCTTCCATTTTCTTTTTCATTTCATTTTCTTCCCTTTTTTCCTTTTTTTTATTATAAAGGAACTAGATACAGCCCCTGCCCAACAAAAAAACAACAACACAAGATGTCTGAAATGAAGAAGATCTACTCCATTTTTCAGGGTATTTGATATCTCTAAATCTTGCATACTTGCTGTAAATCTAAACAAGTTATAACTGTTTTGGTTTGACAATGCAAATGAAAGTGAGATAAGTCAGTTGGGGTATGGAGCACAAACCAAATTGGATGGAGCTGTCTTTCTTGACTCATCTTCATGCAGGGACTGCGATGGCTCAGTGGTTAAGAAGCTTGCCTTGTTAGCTGGAAGGCTAGCAAGTCAACAGTTTGAGACCCGGGTACTGCATGATGGATTGAGTGCCCATCTCTGTCCCAGATCTTGGGGACATGAAAGGAGCCTCATTTGGGCATTCCCTGAGCAGAGTTTCTTCTGCAAAAATCCTTTCAACCCAGAATAATTTCTGACATGAAATTATTATTATTATTATTATTATTATTATTATTATTATTATTATTATTATTATTATTATTATTATTATTATTATTATTATTATTATTATTATTACATTTAAAACTGCAGAGATTACTAACGATAAAGTAGAATGACATATAAATTGATCTGGAGTTAAGAAAATGCTTTCCGCAACATCAGGAAACTAGAGATCAAACTCTTGTATTTGCCTGCCACTGTTGGAGTAATTAGCAAAACTTTCATTTTGATATCTCTACACCAGGAGTTAGAGCCAGTGACACAAATTCTTCCCAGCACCGAAGTCACTCAGCAACATATTCCAGCAGCCGAAACGCAGTGGGTAAGTGGCAAAAAAAAAACCAAAACGGTACAACTATGCTTCAAAAAGGCTGCTGCTGTCATGGGAAGTGGCGGAGGCTGTGCAAGACATCAGAAAGACAGCATGATTCCCCCCACCGCTGCCCCCACTATTCCAACCACGGTAAGTGACATATCGCAACTTCTGGCGGTGGGTGGTGGGTAGGGGTAGGTCTAGAGGTCCCCAGGTGGCTCCCATATGACAGATTAATGAGATGTTACAGGCCAGATTAGGCCCACAGGCCAGGGTTTGCAAAGGCCTGTTCTACATACTAGGCTGCATTGTAAATTTCAGTGATGGAGTGGACATCTGAAAAAATATGCAATGGTTTATATATTTTATTCCTCCTCTTCTTTGAATTTATGGAAGTAATTAACTATTTTGCCAAAGCAGATGAATCTGTTTGAGCAATGCAGCAGTAAACGCTTGCTTACAGCTTTTGACAATTTATCTGCTAATTATTCTTCTGTTCCACAGGACTGGAATCTAGATTCAGATTCAGCTCAGTCCTACGTGCACTTTTTAATCAAGTAATTGCAAAGACTAAATGCTTAAATGGAGAAAAAACAAACATCATGAAAATAATGTCTGAAATCTTGTTGCAAGCTTTCTAAGCACCACAGTGATTATGTCAACAAGAGTGGCAAATTGTCCCTGGTTAAATAGACAATGGACTAGGATACAGAAAGCTTGAGTTTAAATTCCTGTAGGTATCCTTAGTATCATCGTTTTTTCCATATGTTTATGCTATTGTCATGTGTTTTTTTTTACTTTGTATCCTTTTTCATAATATTATTTTTATTCCTTTTTTAAATCATTTATTCGGTAACTGTTAAAATATAATAAAATTTTGAAGAAAAAAATCCTGCTAAGCTAAGGAAGCTGATTGGGAATTTCAAATTTATAAAGACATTCCTTAAATATCTTGCTTACCTTGGAAGCCATATTAGGGTCACTTTATGTCAGTACTGACTTGACGGCACATAACATTGACACTTTTGAGGTACACTGGATATAAGCAACAGGTACTTCACTATTACCTTTAATCAGCAGTAATTTGCCTTTAAGGGGTCGTGATAGCTTAGTGGCTAAGATGTTAAACTTTATGACCAGAAGGTCAGCAGGTAAGCAGTTTGAGATCTCAGTGTTCCAGCTCCTGCCAACAAAGCCGTTCGAAAGCAAGAATTTCAAGTAGATAAATAGGTACTGTTTTGGCAGGAAAGGTAACAGCACTCTGTGTGCTTTGCCATCTAGTCATGCCTGCCACAGGACCACAGAAATGTCTGCAGACTCTTTGGCTGTAAATGGAGATGACCACCTACCCCTAGAGTTGGACATGATTGGCTTTCAAGCAAGGGAGACTACCTAATTTATTTTTTATTTATTTATTTATTGTTTATACTTTTATACCGCTTTCCTCCCCATAAAGGGAACTCAAAGCGGTTTACAACAAGAATGCCAAACAATATAAAATATGATACAAATAATACAACAAAATACAGTTACAGTATGAATTATCAAAAACATATTCAATACAATATCAAAATTACCCTAACAATCATAAGAGTCAAACAAGTTCAATAATGTAAAACAAAATAACAAACCACAAACTCAAAGTCAAAGAGGGAAACCCCCCCCCCTCACACCCAACCCTTCTGCCACCAAACCGCACCTCCCTACAGTCTCGGTCCCAGTGGCGTGGGAGCAAAAGCCTGGGGGTGTGGTGGCTCCACCAACGCTGAAGCTGGCAGCGTCCCTTCCAGCCGCACCACACTCCCCAGCCTTTGTAGCCCCGATGGCGTGGGGGCGGGGCTCGGGGGTGTGGCTGCTCACACACAGCTGCTGCTGGAGCCAGCCAAGCTCTCCTTCACCGTGCAGCTCCTCCCTGCATTCTCAGTCCAGGTGGAGTGGAGACAGAAGCCCGGGGGTGTGGTGGCTCCACCAACGCTGAAGCTGGCAGCGTCCCTTCCAGCGTCCCTTCCAGCCGCGCCACACTCCCCAGCCTTTGTAGCCCCGATGGCGGGGGGCGGTGGCTCGGGGGGTGGCCGCTCACACACAGCTGCTGCTGGAGCCAGCCAAGCTCTCCTTCGCCGCGCAGCTCCTCCCTGCATTCTCAGTCCAGGTGGTGTGGAGACAGAAGCCTGGGGGTGTGGTGGCTCCACCAATGCTGAAGCTGGCAGCGTCCCTTCCAGCGTCCCTTCCAGCCGCGCCACACTCCCCAGCCTTTGTAGTCCTGATGGCGTGGGGGCGTGGGGCGGGGGTGTGGCCGCTCACACACAGCTGCTGCTGAAGCCGGCCAAGCTCTCCTTCGCCGCGCAGCTACTCTCTGCATTCTCAGTCCAGGTGGTGTGGAGACAGAAGCCCGGGTGTGTGGTGGCTCCACCAACGCTGAAGCTGGCAGCGTCCCTTCCAGCGTCCCTTCCAGCCGTGCCACACTCCCCGGCCTTTGTAGCCCCGATGGCGGGGGGTGGGGTCTTGGGGGTGTGGCCACTCACACACAGCTGCTGCTGGAGCCGGCCAAGCTCTCCTTCGCCGCGCAGCTTCTCCCCGCATTCTCAGTCCAGGTGGTATGGAGACAGAAGTCCGGGGGTGTGGTGGCGCCACCAATGCTGAAGCTGGCAGCGTCCCTTCCAGCTGCGCCACACTCCCCAGCCTTTGTAGCCCCGGTGGCATGGGGGTGGGGGCTCGGGGGGGTGGCCGCTCACACACAGCTGCTGCTGGAGCCGGCCAAGCTCTCCTTCACCGCACAGCTCCTCCCTGCATTCTCAGTCCAGGTGGTGTGGAGACAGAAGCCCAGGGGTGTGGTGGTTCTACCAACGCTGAAGCTGGCAGCGTCCCTTCCAGCGTCCCTCTTAATTAGCAGGGACATACTACTCCTGACAGCAGCATCCCTGATGTACATGTGAGGCTATACAAGGGAATTTCAGCCAATGAAATGTAATTATGTACATAATATCTACACTAAACTCACTAAAACCTCTTTATGATTACTTTTTGGGTATTTGAAGAGTGCTAGCATATCACCTAGGGGCTGTGGTGGCTCAAGTGGTTAAGATGCTGAACTCGCTGACTTAAAGGTCGGAGTTCGATTACTGCATGATGGAGTGAGCTCCAGTTTCTGTCCCATTTCCTGCCAACCTAGCAGTTCGAAAGCAAGAAATTGCAAGAAGATAAATAGGGACTACTTCAGTGGGAAAGTGAGCAGCGTTTCATGCACTCCAGTGTTGAGGTATGCCTGCCACATGTCCGCAGAAACGTCTGCAGATGCAGACAGCACTGGCTCTTTGGCTATAAACAGAGATGAGCACTGAACTTTAGAGTCAGATACAACTGGATTTCGAGCATATCCCCTCTCTCCTTTTCTCAAGCAATTCCTTCCGTTTTTCCTCATATGGCTTGATTTCCCGTCCTTTGATCATCCTTGTTGCCCTTCTGTGTACCTGCTCTAATTTGTTTGCATCTTAAAGTGCCATGCCCAGAATTGGACATAGTACTTGTTGTGTATGGAGTAATGTGCCTTTAAGTAATGTAACACTCAAATGAGTGGATGTAACAATCCCCAACAGTAACAGTGTAACCTTCTGTATGAGGACACGAGCTAGTGACCACTGGGGGTAATAGCGAACGCCTAGCTCACATGGTACCAATTCCCCAAATACCTACAGCCGCGGGAAGATTCCCGCCACTACCTCACCTGGACAAGAAGGGCGTGACCAAGAGTGACGTCACGCGGACAGTAGCCAATGAGCTACCGAGGAGCCACATTCAAATGTATAGCCACTGTATATATTGAGCTGTTCGTCCGCCATTACCACATGTTCCCTCTGACCATCATGCAATAGAGATGCGTTAAGCCAGGCTTCGGCTGTTTCTATTGTCTTGGTTCTTAAACACTAAAGTACTCAATATATGGTCTCACTCAGGAGTTTTCAATCTTTTTAAGCAGGGAGCTGGGTCACGCTCCCTCAGACAACTGAGGGGGCCGGACAGCCATTTTGCCTTTCCTCCACCATATGGCATTTCTGGGTGTGGTGGAGGTAGTGTGAGGCCACATGAAATGGTGCTGCGTGCCGAGGTTGAGAATCCCTGGTCTCACTGGTGCTGAATAGAGGTTGTCATGAGTACCTCAAAGGTTTTTGAGACTATCTTCTGTTAATACAGCCTAAAACAGTGTTGGCCTTTTTTGCAGCCACATCACACTGTTGACTCATAGTCTGTGATCTACAACAATGCCAAGATCCTTCTTCCTTGTAATATTACTGAGCCAAGTATCCCCCATCTTGTAATTATGTACCCTCTTAAATTTCATTCTGTTGGTTTCAGCCCAGTGTTCAAGCCTATCAAGAACTTTCTGAATTGTCCTCCTGTCTTCCAAGGTATTCCACCCAATTTTGTATCATCTGCAAATTTGATAAGAATTCCCTACACTCCCTCATCCATGTCATTTATGAAAATGTTGAAGAGCACAGGACTGAACCTTGTGGTACTCCACTTGTCATCTCCTGCCAGTTTGAGAAGGAGCCATTAATTAGAACTCCCTGAGAATGATTCCGTAACCAAATGTATATAGTGTAGATTTAGCACTCAGAACCAAAAAGTAGCATTTAAAAAGTGAATTTAAATATATATATATTTGGGGGGGGGGTGTAAAAGGACAGAAATACAAAGAACAGTAGACAAGGTATAATGCATAATATGCAAACTTCCACACGCTAGGACACAGGGTAGGGAAGTAAAACAGCTGCTTATTAAAGCCAGACTTCAAAAATATGGAGCAACCATCCATATTTCCTAAAACCGAAACAAAGAGGGCTTAAGGGTATAACCTTTCAGCCTCAGGGGCTAATAATCTGCAAAATGAGAGCAACAGTCTTCCCTCTACTAATAATCTAGCCTATTCTATCAGCACTGCAACTGCCAGGCTTGCACACAGCATCTCAGTGAGGCTCACCTGTCGGCCAAACCAGATGATATAATGCTCCATAATAGCCAAAATCCTAACTGACTACCATACTCCAGAGGTCCATTTTCTATATCCCCTTTCTTGATGGAAACTGGCCAACCCTGGAATGACAGGATTGCACCACCTTACAGTGTTGCAGCCTCTTACTTGGCTGGCCATCTCTCCTCCAGGTGCTAGGAATAAATCTCCCCCTTATGCCACAATGTCTCCATAGTTGACCTGCAGACAGGGTATAAGAGTATAGGAACCTCCTGTCTGCCTAACTTCCACACCCTTGAGCAGTGATTCTCAGTTGGCTGGGAACATAGTACATTGTCTGATCAGTGCTTTGGGAAATTGACTTACAGTAGCCTTCTGGGAATTGAAGTCTAAAAACCAAAGGTTGAAGAGCATGGGTGTCCAAACTTTTAGGGCCATGGGCCAGTCACCTGGTTGAGCGGGCTGGTCACTTTTATCCCAAGATGTTAACACTTGAGGTGTCATTTTTTCTGATTTATGGTGATGTTTTCTAGAATTTTCTAGGTAGAGGGAACACAGAAATGGTTTACCATTCCCTTTTGCGGACATCACCTTAGGACTGTAAAGCTTGCCCAAGGTTACACAGGCTGGCTCTTCTCCAAGGAGGCACAGTAGGAAACTGAACTTCCAACATATGGCTCTGCAGCCAGATACCTAAACCATTGAGCTATCCAGCCAGGTGTTAATCATTATTAAGGAGTTTATAGCAGTAACTAAAATAACAAGTATGTTTTTAAAACAATAAAGAACTACACCTTACTATTTAGTACCTTTTATTAGTAACTCTGCTAGCTCTGTTGCATAACTCCCAAAAGTTCTCTTGAGCCTCTCCTATTCCTCAGACATAGAAATGCTTGCTATCAGGATCTTCTTACTCACAAGTAGCACTTCAGCCTCCTTGCGATGGGATCCCACCTGATACTGCCTGCTCTCTAGCCCAACAGTCCAGGCTTTCCCTAAAAGCTTGCCTTCTCACTCCTGACCTGAGTCTAGGTGGTAAGCAAGGTAGCTCATGAGATTAATGTAGATGTAGCACGGCCAAGTAAACACTCCAGTCTTCAGGTACTGTATTTTAAAACTATATTGAAATCAAAGTAAGTTACAGAATAAAGTTCAGCAAAAGTTCAGAAAGCATATCAAAGAAAGCTGTCTTTTTGAGGGAAACTCCAGTGCCCCCTCCTTTTCTGGCTAACCCCAATCTTAAGAACAAAAGAACAGCCTTGCTGGAATAGGCCGCAGCCCATCCAGTCCAGCACTGTCTCACACAGTGGCTCACCATTTGCTTCAGGGTATTCCCAAGCAGATGCCTTCACCTGCTTAAGATTCCCTGGAAATGGCATTGAGAGATATTCCTTTTAGTCTTCTAGCTAGGGCTAAGAGGAACTCAACTAAGAATGAGGACTTTATTAAATCTGCAGCTACCATCAAAAAATTCTTACAGGACAAAAGATACCCGGATGGTACCATTGACTTTCAATTTCTAAGAGTTTGTAGCACACCTAGGAAACAGTTCCTTACTCAAAAAACACGGGATGCTTCCCCCATGATATGTTGCTCCTTCGAATATTCTCCGTTAGCTTTTAAAATTAAAAAGGTGATTAATAAACATTGGCATGTGATTGAGGATATCCCAGGGTGCACACTGAGACCACGCATTGGTTTTAAGAGAACCAAGACTATTGGCAAAGCCATAGTGAACTCGGACCAGTATCTAAAACTGCCTACCCCCATTATTCGGGGGTATTACCGCTGCTTGGGTTGCGCTGCCTGCCATTTCGCCATCAAAACCAAGTCTGTTAAGATACCTGGAAAAGACCGTGAACTTAGATTATTGGGATGTACTAACTGTAATTTCAGCAACGTTATTTATGCCATAATCTGTCCCTGTGACAAATTTTATATTGGTTTAAACGGGCGGCCCCTCAAAGTACTTGTGTTGGAACACCGGTCCCGTATACGTAGCCACATAACATCTGCCCCTCTCGTATCACATTTTCTTGACAATAATCATACCGAAGATGATATTAAGTTTCTGGCCTTAGAAAAGGTACTCCCCAAAAAACATGCAACAACTGATATGAATAATTCTTTATTACTTAGAGAAGCTTACTATATCCATCTTTTTGATTCTTTAATACCACATGGTCTTAATGTTGATTTAGACCTCAGTTGTTACTTATAATTGCACACTATAGCTTTTAGAGTACACAGCACTGATGTAAATGAACACACCTGGATCATGTGCTGAGTGTATTTAAATCACTGAATTGCAATTGAGTACAACGTCAAGGCACATATGAAAAAACAAAGAGGCCATGACGCAGATGAATCTATCTATTATCATTAAATAAAATTCTAGGAACTTATTGAGAAGGTAAGCATATTCTCTGGACTATGATAAAATATATTGTTATATATTGTAGATAAACAGTGTATATGTATGTATATGTGTATATGTATGTATATAGATATATTGATTATTATTATTTTGTATCACTATAGAAAACCCTGTTGAAATATTCGAAAAGCTGTACACCGGATAGCTTTGGTTTTCTGCTACTCGCTATAAACCTTTTTGGATTCTGTATATACATATTCTTGACCACTCCACCACCAGTGCCACTGACTCAGCTGTGCCAGATAAGCAAAGTTCACCTTCATCCTCCTCAGCATCGCCTGGTTCCACCTCTTCATCGGAGTCCAGCAACGCAGAGGGAAAAGTCCGAGCGGTCCAACAAAAGCACCAAGAGCACCGTGACGATCGGGAGAAGAAATTCCTTTGCAAGTGTGATGGCTGCGGACCCCGGCATGACCACAAGAAGTGCCCCTTCCGCACAGCAGAATGCCACAACTGCGGGCGAAGAGGGCACATTGTTAAGGTATGCCGACAGCGAAAGCAAAGACCTCCAGCCCAAGAAGAGTCATCAACACAACACGTCCATCGCCAAAGTGTCACCCGAGCCTGAGCTGTGCCAAGTGGGCATCATCAGCGAGCATTTCTTTGCAGACCTGAGCCTGCAGGACGTCCCCTTCAAGATGGAGTTTTTGAGAATTCCTCCTGCCTCTCGGCCCAAGCTTTAATCCTTTAAAACTTCCCTCCGGAATGTGCAAGGTTGCCAGATTCCAGTCCTGAGGGTGGGTAATTTCTTGGTTAAATTCTTGGTTAAATTCAAAAACATTCGCATCTCCTTGCCATTGGTTGTAGTTAAGCAGGGCCCGAACTGTCTTATTGGGACCCAATGGTTTAGGCCCCTGGGAATCCGGCTTTCTGGCATCCACGCAATAGACTCTGACCCAATCTGGGACGTTTGTGCTGCACATCCTGAGGTATTTAAAAAGGTTTAGGTTTATACAAAGGACCCCCTGTTGACTTTGAGCTTGACCCAACCATCCGGACCACCCGGATGAAGCCATGCCGGGTACCCTTTGCTTTAAAGGAGAAGATAGAAGCCGAGCTGGACAAACTGGTGGGGCAGGGCATCCTAATGCCGGTGGACTCTGCAGAGTGGGAGACACCAATTGTGACTGCTTTGAAAAGTAACGGGGAGGTCAGGATATGCGCTGACTACAAGTGTACCATCAATAAAGCTATTCGCCCGAACTCATATCCTGTGCCTGTGGTAAGCCACCTTCTTGCCTCGTTGCATGGAGGAAATTGCTTTGCAAAACTTGACCTTGCCCAGGCTTACCAACAATTAACTGTGTCTCTTGCTGCTGCCATAGCCCAGACCATAGTAATGCATAGGGGGGCATTTAAGGTAACTAGACTACAATTCGGGGTGGATGCGGCCCCTGGAAAATTTCAATCTCTTGTAGAACGTATTTCGAAAGGGTTGCCTGGTATCCTGCCATATTTTGACGATGTCCTGATCACCCCTAAGGACACCGTCGAACTAGCGGCCAGGCTCGATCGAGTCCTATCACGTTTTGAGAGGGCCGGTCTACGTCTCAGAAGAGAAAAATGTGTGCTTTTGGTATGGGAAGTGTATCATGCCCTCTGACTCCAAGGTGACGGTCATGTGGAATGCACCCAGGCCGAAATGTAAAGCCGAATTGCAATCATTTCTAGGATTGTTAAACTTCTATCATGTTTTTCTCCATCGCAAAGCCTCAGTCGCCAAACCATTACATCGGCTTCTTAAGAAAGATACTGTTTGGCACTGTGGCCATTGCCAGGAGAAAGCGTTCTTAGACCTCATAAGGCTGCAATCTTTGGATGCTGTATTAACTAATTTTGATCCTAACAAAGAAGTTGCACTTGTGTGTGATGCATCCCCTGTGTGGGTGGGAGCTGTGTTATGCCATGTACTAAGTGGGGGGATGGAAGCCTCCGTAGCATTCTATTCCTGTTTGCTCTCAAAGCCTGAAAAAAATTATGCTCAGACAGACAGGGAGGTGTTGGCAATCATGGCAGGCACTAAGAAATTCCACAATTACTTTTATGGAAGGTCTTTTACCATTGTCACTGACCACAAGCCCCTCCTTGGAATCTTTGTGAACGGGAAGCCCACGCCTCAAATTCTGTCCCCAAGATCTCCACTGCCAGGGGTCTGGGAAGCCGATTGCGAGATTGAAAGCAACCACCAGATCCTTATGATTGAGGCTTTTGACTTGCCCCCAGGCATCGCCTCAGATATAGCCAAGGCTATGGCCAAGGATGTAACATTGACTAAAATAATGTCTTGGGTACAAAAAGGCTGGCCTGTCTCTCCTCTAGCCGAGGAATTCAGAACATTCCACCGCAAGCATTTGGAATTGTCAGTGGAACGAGGTTGCCTTCTATGGTGCCAGCGGGTGGTCATTCCTGTCACTCTCAGGAAAATGGTTTTACATTTACATCTGGGAATTGTACGTTCCAAAGCCCTTTTGGTTGCCTCAACTGGACGAAGACATAGAGCAGATGGTCGGCACTTGTGCCAGCTGTCAATCCTCTTGCCCAGAGCAATCCCACCTTCCCTCTCAGGAATGGGATTCTGCTCGGGCCCGTGGCCCAGGTTGCACATAGATTTTGCAGGTCCATTTAAGGGTGCCCTATTTTTGTTGGTTGTAGACTCATTCTCTAAGTGGCTGGAAGTGATTATACTGCCTAGTACCACTTCAGCCACCACGATAATGCACCTGAGAAGGCTGTTCACAGCATTTGGACTTCCAGATGTGCTGGTGTCCGACATCGCGTCCACGTTCACATCTGCAGAATTGCAATCCTTCATGGAAAGGAATGCAATTAGGCACATCACTGCCACCCTATTCCACCCAGCCACCAATGGCCAGGTGGAGCGGCAGGCGCGCACAACTAAAGATGCACTTTGGCATATGGGTGAAGGGGATTTGGAGCTCCAGCTATGCCAGTTTCTTTTCACGTATAGACTCACCCCCCTTGCCTCAGGGCTGTCCCCTGCTGAATTGCTCCAGCGAAGGAAACTGTCATCCTTGCTGGACAGATTGGATCCCTCTAGGGTGGAGGACAAAGGCACAAATATAACGATCCAACACCAGAAGGGTTTTTCTCCGGGAGACCCTGTACATTGCCGCAATTATGCAGCTGGTGGTCCTACGTGGGTGCCTGGGTTTGTGATTGATTAGACTGATCCTGTTTCTTACAGAATCAAAACAGCCACTGGTCTGATCTGCAGGAGGCACACGGATCAATTGAGACCCAGAATACTGGACCCACAGGATGAATACAGACACTCAATGTTAGGGTTGGTGCCCATCTGTTTAAACCCAGAGGTCAGAGGTAATAGTCATCAGCAAGCTAACTTAGACCCAGAGGTGTGTTCTAGGGACCAATTTCAAGGGGAAATTGTGGAATGCTCCCCTACTCCGGCCAGGTGTACCCCTACACTGTCCCAGCCTAGCACTCTGGATTCCTTTATTGATGATGACCAATTTTCTTTGGAGTCACCCTCCACTCTTAGTACACACAGGAGGGACCCTGAGTTGTCTTATTCATCCACAAAATTAGATTTTGGTTTTGAGCAATCCCCTGCTCCTTCATCTGACCAACGGGGCTTTAATTTGGAATTACATTTCTCCCCCTCTAGTCAATCCCTCACTCCAGTCGGATCGCCTATCCTATGAGCCCCTGAGCCGGCTCAGCCAAGCATTCGACCCAGAAGGGAAACTAGACCGCCATCCTGGTTAAAGGATTTTGTTTTTACCTAGAGGGGTAAAATGTTTTTTGCCCCAATGTGCATCACTCTGCACTTACTAGTTTTGAAGCTCATTTGCCACAGTTTTGCCCACTGCCCTAGCGTCAAGAGATTTCTCTGGAGCTCCTCACAATCTCTCACAGTTTTCACTACCCTGTATAATTTAGTGCCGTCAGCAAATTTGGCTATCTTGCTATTTACTCCTACTTCTAGATCATTTATGAAGAGGTTGAAAAGCAGGGTCCCAGTACTGAACCTTGGGGGACCCCACTCTTTACTTCCCTCCACTTGGAGAAGTGTCCATTTAGTACTACCCTCTGTTTCCTGTCCCTTAGCCAGTTACTGATCCAGGACAAGACCTGTCCCTTTATTCCATGACTGGTAAGTTTATTCAAGAGCCTTTGGTGCGGGACCTTGTCAAAAGCCTTCTGAAAGTCTAGATAAACAATGTCGACTGGATCCCCCTTATCCACATGCTTGTTGACACTCTCAAAAAATTCCAACACATTAGTGAGGCATGATTTGCCCTTTCAAAAGCCATGTTGGCTCTCCTTTAGCATCGCCTTCTCTTCTATGTGCCTATTAATTCTATCTTTTAGGATGGTTTCCATCACTTTACCTGGGTCACATGTCAAACTGACCAGTCAGTAATTCCCTGGATCACCCCTGGATCCTTTTTTGAAAATTGGTGTTACATTTAGTACCGTCCAGTCATCAGGCACAAAGCCTGATTTGAGGGAAAGATTATATATTTATATAACCTTAGGGTTTTATCTCCTCCCTCAGGGTCTGCCTCCTTGCTCTTCCCCTAAAGGATTCCATCCAATGATTTTACAGCATAACTTGTCCATGACACATTAGACTCCAGCTCTTACAACCCACGAGGCCAATATATATACACATACCAATGCCTTTGGTATGTGAGAAAGGGGTCTCCCACACACTGAAATCTCCATCTTTGATGGGCTAAAACCAGAGCACAGATTCTGCTCTGACACTTGCTTCTATGGAAGAATAGGTAATCTGAATATTAAAAATACAAAATGTTGGATTATAAATCCTACAACACTCACTCCAGATGTTGTTGCTCACTTCCTCAGTGACAGCTGTCATGGTTACAATGATTTCCAACAACTACCTATACTCTAAATGCATCAAAAACAGCCAAATACATAGTTCTGCTTTGATGAGAAGCCAGACAGAACCATTGATAAGCTGTTGCTCACAGCTGTATGGCTAACAGATGAATAACAAAACAATTCCAATATTTCTTTTCTTTTATGCTGCAAAGAGACTGAGTTACTTTCACAGATATAAACAGAACATAGATTATTTCCTTTGAGATAAGGAATATCCTGGATACAGTTCTTATGGAACTGAGTGAAACATAAGGTTAGGTATCTACCCCTAGATGTCTTTATATTAAAACTAGCAGAGGTGCCTTCGTCCGGGATGGACCCAACCCTGGCCCCCTGTTCCGTGTGGAGCATACCTTCTGAGGGGGAGGTTCTTGGTGAAGGTAGCTTCCAAAGCGGAGGCTGGACAGCGCAGCAGGCCGTGGGTCATGGTGAACGTTCGGTCTGAGGCAAATGCTGGGTAGTGGGGCAGGGCTGAGGCGGCGCCTTGCCAGGGTGCGGCTTGAGGTGGCTGTGTGTGTGTGGTGGGGCATGCATGCTGTCGTATGCACACACACTGTTGGCTCAGGATACATGCTTGCAACTACAGCCCTGCACACATGCGTGACTGTATTTCCCCACGTGTGGGGCTGATGCCCCACCAACAGCCTCCAGATCCCCCTCATCAGTGGCAGGGTTGCGAAAGGTAGGGTTGGTTAAATTTTCGGAGGTGGTCCTGGGGGGGGGGATGTATACCAGATATTCGAATGTACTTCTTTACTTTATAGATATGGATTACACACATTAGAGGCTACTCAGCTGCCTTTTTCAGACCAGTGACCTGAGACAGCAACAATCCTTGCCTTTTAGAGAACATTTCCATTACAGTCTGCTTTAATTTAACTTAACAAGTAGCCACATACTGCCCAGGATCTGGTTATATTAGGCACTGAAATGAAATTGAGAAGACGAGCAACAATTGCCACTCTATCCCCCCCAAGGAGCAGACAGGCGACCATTTCTTTCGTAAAAACTTAGGCCACTTTATTAGAATTTAACAGATTATAACACAACATTAATATGACCTGCAATGGGGCATCGTAATGTGAAAATGGCCAGTTATTTATGGGTATGCCTACCCATCTTGTCATACCTGGTTTGGAGGGCAGTCCCCCTCCACAACATACGCTTATGGCAAACGATCACGTGATGAAAGGCTGCCTAGCCTGCTATCACAATTTTAGATATGTGAGGTCCCTTCGTCAGCCAGTAGACACCGCCAGCGACTGTGTCTTTCTGGATGACTAAAGGGCCCCCACTCTCAATAATCCCATTCCAGATAATGTAGATCACCATTTACCACACTACTACCACAGTGTTATATCCGGCCCTTATAAGCACCAATACAGACAACAATGAACAAAACAGCAACAAGTCTTTATTCAACAGTCTTTTAGAGATGAGCTTACAAAGTGCTCCGAACACAGAGATGGCTATACAATCCCAATGGAGTCAGTCCCTCCGGATTCTTGCCGTAGGCAGAGGCAAAGGCTTGCTACCATAGGAGCGTAGCATAGAGGAGGAGACAAAGGCTTAGCATGTAGCTGGCTACCTGTACAGAGTGGACAGTGTAGATCTGGTCCGGCCCCACCCTTGTTTACTTGTGGGCCTTATATAGTGTCTCCCCGGCAGTGGTTCCTTGATACAAAGTAGCGAGCCGCTGGACAATCGTAACTAACCAATCATAACTGGGTATACATACAATTAACCAATGGAGAACAGGATCCAAAGCTGTAACCAATCACAGGGCTTGGATTAGCATAATGAGTGCACCCTGTGCAGGAGGCTTTTGCACCACTTTAGGCTCCTTAATTGGATGGTGGGGAACCAACATTTTCCCCTTGCAAGGCACTGCCCACGCTACTTGCAAATTTGCCTCAATACATAGTGACTGGTTTACAATAATAACCTCTGTCTCAACCCTCCATAGCCACTGGCTCCACTGGGGCCTTACTCAACTCCCGTGCCACAGTCACAGCTTCAAGCATGTCAACGCACCTCTGTAGGGCCCTTGCAATCTCCCACCATGTTATTGCATCATCCGCCGGGTTGGCACAGCCACACGGAACGGCTGCAGGCAGAGTGGGTGTCAGGGTAACCACCACAGCACGTTCAAGGGCTGAGATCCTGGCCAGTAGGTTCACCAGGTTGATCTGTTCCAAGGCCATCAGAACCAGTGAGTTGCATGCCTGGCATGGCATTGCCTTCTTTGGCAATCAATCACAGGGTAACGACGACGACCTACGCTTAGGCACCATTGTCCCTAAACTAGAAGTCAGATTAATACTCTCTCCAACAGTTGAATGGCAATATGGTAAGCTAAGTGAACGAGCATTAGCCAAGCCCAAGGCCTACGCACGTGCTTACCATGCAGCACAAATACACAATTGTCAACAGTTCCTGGAATGAAAGAGAGAGGGTGAGGCAGGGAAGAAGCCATCCTTTATATATGGTACCTGGCTCCTCCCCGCTACACTGATGGCCACTAACATGATCACCCGCCTTGTGGGGAGGGAGCGGCAAATTGCATGCACCCATTTTCCTGTGCGCTGCAGCCAATCTGATAATCATCTACTGTGGCTATGCAAAAAAAAAAAGGTCTGCTTTCCACTTTTCTCTTCCAAAACTAGCCTTGGCTACAGAATTCCTATACCATGTTTAGACTGATGCCCAATTTTTCTTTTTCTCTCTAAGCTGCTGTAATAATGCACATTGGAGCAGGGACTTATGATGTGTTCATGTGATGATACTGTTTCATACACACGTATTTATGTAAAATATTGTTTATTTAAATACAATTATAGGTATCCAGGAGGTTTTCCTAGTTTGGATGGTGGAAACTGCTGACCTTCTTCTGATCTTTCCTCTGGCAATGCCCAGGAAAACAAGGATGAGGGCTATGATTTTCTTGTTAAACCATCTCTTTCTCCCCCTCCCCCAGTGACAGTCATTTTCTCTGACAGCCACTTTTTCCTACAACAACTTCAGATTCAAGGGTTAAAGGTTCTGGGCTTCTTGTAGATATTTTCTTTTCAATCCCAGCTGGCAATTTTGCTGTCTCTTCTCATGACAGGAATAGGGGAATGTAGTGTCCCTCAATAGTTGGCTGTTCTATAGGAGCTGATGTAATAACTGCACACGAGTGTCTGCAAGACAAGTGTGTACTCTCCCAGAATTCTAATTTTTTATTGCTTTGTCCAAAACATCAAGACACTTTGTTTGAAATCCAGTTGTAAATTAATAGTGAGAATTCAGTGAGTCAAAACACACCTAAGTTCCATTGATTCAACTGGCCTACTCTATTTGTGACTTACAATTGGATTTCACCTCAGTGCCTTATTCTACAAAGAGTTTCTTTTATGTGAAGCACTATAGATCATTGCTTGGTAGCACATCAGAGGTATAGCTAGGATGGAGCAACTGGGCTTCTGTTGGAGGTTTAGATATTTAGAAGGTATAAATATTTGCTACTGGAAGGATGTGAGCCTATTCATTAATATGTTGTATTGCAGCCAAAACTGCTGACATTTCAAGTTTGATCTTGACTAGGCTCAAGGTTGACTCAGTCTTCCATCCTTTTGAGGTCAGTAAAATGATCACCTATCATGTTGGGGGGGGGGGAATGCTAATTACCTTGTGAACTGCCCAGAGTGCACTTAGTGCTGTGGGGCAGTATAGAAGTGATAGAGCAAAGCTTAAGCAATAGGGCAATGATGCTCTATTATGTTCCTGTAACACAAGTGGACTCTGTGAGATGCTCAGAACAACATATGCTGGTGGGATTGAATAGGAAGAACAAGATATAACACGGGTTCCTTTTTTACCAGCTCTGAAGAAAACATTATCTCGTTTCCATATTTTCTTGCCTCGCAGCCCTTTGAAGGTCATTGGGTATATGCATCTATATCACAGAAAGACTCATTTAAAAATGAACATTTTATAATGCAGCGACAAAGAATATGCAAATATATTTTAAAGAAAATACATTATTCACTTAATAGGCCACCATGATTCCATCTAAAGAGTTAAACTGCATATTATATACAATTTCTTCAGTCTTCATGGAACATTGGCATGATAGATCCACTCCCTTCTCATTTTCCTGCAAGTTCCTATCTTCCATTATCAGTAATGAGACTTGCCCACACATACCAGAAGGGGAATCTGTCTCTCTTGTCATACACACCGCTATTACACAAAACCATGTTTAGAAATTTTAAAAAAATAGTCAAGAGATCATAAACTTGTGAGCTTATTTGTGAAATAATATAACCATAATTTTAAAAAGGGTTAAGAATACAATTATGTCAGACTGGCTGATAGATCCTTTCCTCAGCAGGCTTTTGATATTTCAATAACTCAGGATACTCACCCCAAGGTTTTTGACCTGTCCTACAAGAGCGAACCATAGGGGCTCCCTAGTGGTCCCATCAGCGAAGGAGCCACATCTCACTGGGACCAGGAGGAGAGCTTCTCGGTATCTGCTCCGGACCTATGGAACCTCCTGCAACTTGAACTGTGCCTCCAGGTAGAGTTGCTCCCCTTCAGGAAGGCCTTAAAAATGTGGCTATGCCAACAGGTGCAGGGTACAACTGGTACTACAACCCAGCCCTGCTGGCTTATTTAGCCCTGCATGGGGGTTTTTATTTGTATTTACTCCTGCCCTGGTGTCCTTCTTTTAAGGGGATTGGGGAGGTTTTATGGATGTTTTAGAGAGTTTTATAGTATTTGGTTTTAACTGGTATCAGGTATGGGTTTTAATTGATATTGTGAGCTGCCTTGGGTCGCTTAGGTGAAAAAGGCGGTTATATAAATCTAACAAATAAATAAATAAATAAATTATGCTGTTTAATAATTTTACCTAATCATGGAAAGAAAGAATGATAGGAATAGCATGCACTCTCTGCGACAAACCAGGAAAGGGACCTTGGTGTCCTGGCGGACAGCTCAATGAAGGTGTCAACCCAGTATGCCTCAGCAGTGAAAAAAGCAAACTCAATGCTAGGAATATTTAGGAATGGTATAGAAAATAAGTCAGCAAGTGTCATTTTGCCTCTTTATAAATCTATGGTGAGGCCCCATCTGGAATACTGTGTACGGTTCTGGTCGCCATACCTCCAGAAGGATATTATGGAGCTGGAAAAAGTGCAGAGGAGGGCAACCAGAATGATGAAGGGACTGGAACACCTTTCTTACCATCTGAGGCTGCAACAGTTGGGCCTCTTCACTCTTGAACAACAACGTCTAAGAGGTGACCTGATTGAAGTTTATAAAATCATGCACGGTGTGGACAAAGTAGATAAGGAAAACTGTTTTCCCTATCGCATAACACTAGAACTAGGGGGCACTCCATGAAACTTTTGGGTACTAGTTCTCAAGCAAATAAGAGTAAGTACTTTTTCACTCAGAGGATCACTGGTCTATGGAACTCCCTGCCAGAAGAAGTGGTGACAGCAGTCTTGACAGCTTTAAGAAAGGATTAGACAAGTTCATGGAGGACAAGGGTATCAATGGCTATAATTATTGATACCTAAGGACAGCCTCTGGGTTGGAGAGATAGGCAGTATATCACTCAATGCCATTTCCAGGGAATCCTAAGCAGGTGAAGGCATCTGCTTGGGAATACCCTGAAGCAAATGGTGAGCCACTGTGTGAGGCAGAATGCTGGACTGGATGGGCTGTGGCCTGTTCCAGCAAGGCTGTTAAAAAAAAAGACAGAAAGAGAAGACTGAAGCTAACAGAACCTGACTTAATTTTTCCATGGAGCTGGGATATTGACAAGGGTTTATAAGTTTTTAGTTAAATAGGAGGCATTTGCACACAAGAATTTATCTAAAGCTTGCATATGATCAGTTTAGATCACTTAGATTTATTGCGAATAAGGATCATGTTTGCTTGATTTTTTTATCTCAACGCTTCCTGAAATTGTGTTGCTAAGCACAGTAAATTTCACTACAGAAAGCCCATTGAATTAGTAGCGATTCAGTAAACTAATCCCTCTCTAAGCTCAGTTGATTCAAATGGGCCTACTTTATTTGCTATTTACTAAGTCACAACATGGAGGGGCCACAGCTGCTTAGTGGTTAAGACTTCCTGCCAACAGAGCTACGTCTCCGGACGGAATTGCTGCCTTTCAGAAAAGAACTTAAAACCTGGCTGGCGGGTCAAGTGTGGGGTGCAGGTGGAAGGGTAACCTCCATTGGGTGGCTGGTGTAGAAGAACTCTTCCCCATGGTGCCTTTGGTTCCTGCACCCCTTGTTTTATGGGGTGGGTAGTTTTAACTGTTTTAAACATGTTTTTAAATTGTGATTGTGAACCGCCCTGAGTCGGCTTTGGCTGAGTGGGCGGTATATAAATTTGACAATTAAATTAAAAATTAAATTAAAGAAACTGAGCTTGATGGCTCAAAGATCAGCAGGTCAAAAGTTCAAGACCAGAGTGCTGCACAACAGAGTGACCTACTGTCATCTGTCCCATCTCCTGCCAACCTAACAATTCAAAAGCAAGAAATTGCAAGTAGATAAATTGGTACTGCTTTGGTGGAAAAGGTAACAATGTTCCATGTGCTTAGGTGTCTAGTCATGCATGCCACATGACTGCGGAAATGCCTGCAGATGTAGACAGCACTGGCTCTTTGGTTGTACATGGAGATGAGCACTGACCCCTAGAGTTGGATATGACTGGCTTTCAAGCAAGGGCGACCTTTACTAAGTCACAACTACAGTCAACCCATTTAAATCAATTGAACTTATGAAGGAGTTTACTCACCAAATCACCACTGATTCAATGGACCTACTCCAAAGCAACTTAATATGCTAAACAACAGAAATTTGCATAATACAATGCTAAAAAGAAAGTATGTTTTCTAACAGAGATATCAAGATATCTCTGTGAGAAAACTGAACACAAGGTATTAAAAAAAACTGCCAAGACATGTTTGGCCCTCAAGCTAGTTATCCATGGTACTTAATTACACAAGTTCTAATGTTATTGTTTGAGTTGCAAAAACAGTGGATTAGTTTAGCACCCATTACACTTTGAACTTTGTCAACAATACTTCTTCTCAATTCAACAATTGTCTGCATTTTATCATCAGAGTACTAAGCTGATGCCCCAAAGCTGGGATAAAAAAGACTAAGCTTGGCCTATGGAAGTGCAATTAATTTGTAGCTATCTAAATTAGAACCGGTGAATCTGTGTCCCATAAGGGCTTAAGCAGCTTCTATGGAGGAATGGGTTTCTATGTGCACAGCATACCAGACAAATTGATTTTACTTTATTAGACATTCTTTCCCTAACCACTTGGTGAAGCTTAATATAGATGCTTTTCACACTGGCTCATTTGCTTGCTACCAGACTAATATCAAGTTCTATGATTTGTCTAATTGTAGTTCCTCCTGCATTAGGATACAGGAGGAGGAGAATAATAGTTCATTATTTCTAAAGGTGATAAATTCCCCCTTATCTGCATTTGGTTCATTTCAATGACTCAGAGCTATCTTGGCCATTAGAATGTGTTGTAATTTGCATGAATAAATGCCACCCCTTCTTCAGCAGAGCATTTGTACCTCATTACTATTAATTGGGTCCAAAAGAAGAGTGTTTACCCATATAAAATGAAGAACCACGGCATAGTAGTTTGGGGTTAGAAATTGTGTATTCGTTTGCCAAAACATGGGATAAAAAGCAATTTATGAAAGCATTCCACTGCCCAATTCTGACAATTCCCTCCCTGCTTGACCCATTGATGTCAATTTTACAGTCAGTTTCTTTAGTGTTCAAGGAATGAAGAAGCAGACGAATGAAGTAGTGAAATTCAGCTCTTTATTAGTGGGGTTTGAACACAGATTGGATGGGGCAAAACTTGGACTTATATACACTATAAACAGTAACAGTAACAATAATACAACAAGCCCATTGGCTAACAGAGTGTGCACATTTATCGATCCACTTATTTGCATAAGAATAGATACATGAGAAAAGATACATTCCGCTCCTGTCAGAAAACACAGTTAACATACATAACAGTTTCAGAGTAGGGTGGGCCAATTTTCTACTCAGTAATTCAGTAATAAAATATAAGCCAATAGGTTTTAGTTCATTGCAACAATGCCACACACATTGCAGGCGCACCCCCCCAATGATGGACTCAGACACAAATGAAAGTGGATAACGGCATTGGGCCACATTTATTGATTCAAGCCCTAGTCCGAATTATAAATTTCTATTGGTAAAACGACCAATCATAATTCTTAAGGCAAGCAGGCCGAAGTAACACTGGTAAGGTACCACCCAAAATTGCCAACGGCAATTGTTACAATGTATCTATTTGTATCGATTTGTTTGTTGACAACAAACAAATTGTTGACCGTAGTCAATATCTAACTAATGACCCCACCCTCTGACGTGTATCCGTAAAATCAGGGGGTGATTCCAGCTGTCTAGTGGTAACCATCACCCCCTCGCCTGGTTCGTCGTTGACCGGACAACGTTTAAACAACTTATGCCTATCTAGTGTTGTCCAGTCAATTGCGAACCTGCCGGATACCTGTGGGTCATCAATGTTTACCTTACCAGTGCTACCCGCCACCCGGAGAGGCTTCAATAAAGGCTCGACGCCCCCCCCAAGACCGTCAGCTCGGTCGACAGGCCTGCTCGCCAATCACCCAGCAGGAGGTCCATACCTCCTCGCGACAGATGGACCCCATCCCCTGAATAAAGCCCATAATTTTGCAAACTGATGGCGGGATGATGACTGACCCGCCCCCAGCCCTTGGTCGAAAGGAATCGGGCAACAGCCCTGTTCACCATGCGCCGAGCGCGGTCCAGGGCCTGGAGGTCAAAGCCTCCCCGATAAGCGTGCCGTGGGACCATATCTGACCAAACAAGGGTTGTGGCGGGCCATACGTAATGTAAGTAGGCGAGGTCCCCGCAAATCGCATGCTTGAGTGATAAGCCAGTGACCTGACCCAAGTCATTACCCCCAAGGTGTATGATCAGAATGTCGGGCGGGTCGGCATTCCTCGACGAAAAGAGGAATGGCAAAAGCTCCCGCCACAACATACCGGGCTTACCGTACCATGTGAGATGTGCGTATGCACCCAGTCCCAGTCGGGGTCCCCAATCTGTCGCCGCAGCGTAACGCGCTGCCCTGTGCACGTAGCTATGGCCCACCAGCCATACTGTCACCGGTGTGATACGACACCCAGGGTCTGTCAAGGGAAAAAACAGGGAAGGAAGAGATACATGGTGACTCAAAAGGTACTCACGGTGGGAGTGGGCGAACATAAAACTGGAAGCACTGTGAGCCCCACCTCCCCATGCTGCGTATGTCAGCCCCGGAGTACCCATAAGCAGCCGCAGTAGAGGCCGCCCCAATTCTGAATGAATGGGTGCCGTAATGGGCCCCAGGGAGGCCGACGCTAGCCAGTGCCTTCCCAGTCACCTTCCAAAACTGAAATTTAGTGAGGGGAGACCCATCTTGGTGACAGAAAAATGGGCCATGGTGCGTGCCACGCAGTGCAAGGAACTCTTGTAGGGCACCAACCGGACAGATGTCTGCCAAGGAACATCGTAGCAGTCTTACTCCACTGCCTACGCCGTGCTGATCTCTTTTAGAGGAGCGTATCCTCAATTGAGCCCAATCATTGCAAACATAGACATCGTCAAGTTCCAGTGCCCTACGACTTGCATCCGCCTTAGACAGCATCACAAGCTCGCTAATGCAGAGCGCTCCAAAAAAGGCCACCGTTGTAGCCGCACGAAACAGGGCTGCCTCATACCTATCGAAACATAGGTCCTGCCAGCCTCGTGCCAGTTGGGTAAGTACCCCAGGGGAAATTGGGTGACGGTCGTCCAGGCAACGCCCACGTTCCCGCACCCACCCCTCCAAAACATGTCTCACACGGAAATCAGCGGTACTGTCCGCATGACCCCCCACTTTGGCCATAAAAGCCAGCGCTGATAGCCTGGATGCTATGGTGCGGGGTGCCAGGCCCTGAGCGTGCAGGTAAACCATGAAACGGAGGATGTGGGCCACTGGGATCGGCCAGGTATCTGGCAGGTGAGATTGGGTACAGAAGGTCCGAAAGGAAACCAACGCGTGGTGATACGCCTTACGCGTGCGTGGCGCCAGTGACATGCCGATCGCCCGGTTCACCTCTCCTTGCCAAAGGTCCATATCTCCTGCGGTAGTGGCGAGGGAAATTACTCCGCATCCGGGGCCAAGGCACGGAACCGGGAGATCTGCAGGCGGGACAAAGCGTCAGCAATATCATTATTCACCCCCGGGACATGCCTGGCCCTGAACAGTACATTGAGGCGCAGGCTGCGCAACACAAACTGGCGCACAAGGTCCATGACCCTGGGAGATTTAGAGGTCTGTGAATTGACAATGTGGACAACGGCCGCATTGTCACACCAGAAATGCACCACAGAGTTGGCCCACTCCTCACCCCATAGCATCAAGGCCCCCAGTATGGGGAAAAATTCCAAATATGTGAGATCCCTCAGGCGACCCGTGCCTGACCAGGCTGGTGGCCATCCACCATATGCCCACTTCCCATTGAAGTACATCCCATAACCAAGGGATCCCGAGGCATCAGACTGAATTTGAAATTGGGGCGAAGCCAGGAGGTCTGACCTCCAAAATGAGACCCCGTTGAACTCCCTCAGGAACTGTAGCCATACGTGCAGATCTGCCCTGATGCCCCGTGTCAATCTCGCCCTATGATGGGGCCTGGATAAGCCTGCCATGGCGTCACACAAGCGCCGAGCAAATGCCCTGCCAGGTGCGACCACCCTGCAAGCGAAATTGAGGTGTCCATGTAGCACCTGCAGTTCCCGAAGGGATGCCTTGCGCTTGGCCAGCAAGTCCGATATAAGGGCCACTATCCTGGACACCTTGTCTTCGGGCAACCTAGATGCCTGGGCCACCGTGTCAATTTCCACCCCCAGGAACACTAATTTATTAGACGGGCCTTCGGTCTTTTCGGGCGCTAAAGGGACACCAAGTTCCTCCATTAGCGTCTGAAATGTGTTGAGGAGACGTGTGCACGTGTCCCAGCCCCGTTCACCCCCGAATAAAAAGTCATCCAGGTAATGGGCTACAGACCGAGACCCTGACCTACGGACAAATGCCCACTGCAGGAAGGTACTGAAACGCTCGAAAGCCGAGCAGGAAATGGAACAGCTGAATGGCATGGCTTTGTCAAAATAATATTCACCCCAAAATTTGAAACCCAGCAACTCAAAGTCACCCGGGTGCACTGGTAAGAGGCGAAAAGCCGACTTAATGTCACACTTAGCTAACCGTGCACCCGGGCCACATGAGCGCACCATGCGCAACGCCTGGTCAAAGGATGTATACCTGACAGAACAAAGGTCATCAGGGATAGCATCATTGACCGAGTGGCCTGCTGGGTAGGACAAATGATGAATCAGGCGGAACTCGCCCGGGGATTTTTTGGGCACTAGTCCTAGAGGAGACACTTTAAGGTTGGGGAACGGGGGTGCGGGGAAAGGGCCAGCGACCCTGCCCGCAACAATCTCCTTATTAATGCTGGCAGCAGCCACCTCCTCCCTCCCCCTAAGTGACAACAGGTTGGGTGCATCCTGCGGTGACCTATCCCCAGTGAAAGGAATACGAAAACCCAGCTGAAAACCCTGAAGGAGGTACACAGTGTCTGCTCTCCTTGGGTACAATGCAAGCCAACGCTCAAGCATGTCGACATTAATTGGGGAGGGGGCCTTTCGGTGAACCCGCTCCCTCCGTGGCAGTCCTGCCTGCCCCTTGTCCGCCCCTACCCCTGCCTCTGTACCCTCCCGGTCTGGGACAGGCGGAGGCAGCATGGGGGCCACCACAAGAGGGGCACTCATGCTTGTACTTGCAATTTTTCTTGTTGCAAGAACCATTGGACGAGAAGGTCCAGCACAGCAGGCGGGCTGGAACCCCCTGCCCCGCCACTTGGCGGGGGACCTGTACCGGGGCCGCTCGTTGGACCGCATGTCCACAATGGTATCTCTCCCCAGGCGCCGGGCGCGTGGGGGTCATATACAGAAGCCACAGCTTCTGGCAGGGCTCGTCCCACCTCATCTCCGGGTGCAGTGGAATTCTCATGCGGAATTCTTCGTCGTAAGCCAGCCACGCCGGGCCCAGGAAGTCAACCATAGCCCGGTAAATGTTGTCCAGATACTGGACCATAGGGATGGCCAAGTCCGGCCTAGCCCTGAGGTAAACGGCCATGTAAATCAAGTACGCTGGCAGCCAATTTGCCCACGTGCGTGGCAGCTTACGACGACGTGCCTGCTCCTTATCCTTCTCGTCCAGCCCTTCCCTCTCTTCTTTGGTCGGCTCCCTATTTAGAAGGGAGAAGATATCTACATACTCGCCCTTCCAAATCTTTTCCTTGGTGGACTGGGCCAGATGGTCCCCCAGGGGCAAGGAATACCCTGCTGTTGGCAGAGCCGACACCAGCAGAGAGGGAACTGCGGGCAAAGCAAAGGGGGCCTGAGCCAGCCCGGGGATCCCCAACACATTTCCTAGCACATTGGGGGCGCCACCCCGCCCCAGGCCCTGGATCAAAGGTAAAGCCGCTTGGTGTGCCAGGGGCCATTGGACCGCTGGACCACCCAATCGAGGCCACGGCCATTGAACAGCCCCCCCCAAGGAAGTCAGTTGTGTGGGTGCATTAGCTTGAACTGCATACTCACCCGATGCACCCCCACGGGCCGCCCTCACCGGGGGTTCCGGCCCGCTGCGGGCGTCGGAGCTCACGACCGAAGCTGAGGTCGTCGACGGGGCCAGACCAGCACCAGACTGCTGCACCTGTGGGGTGGGGAGCTGCGAGGCAGTGGCCGCCACTGGCCCATGCGCCTCAGGCGGCTCAACCCGACCCATCGCCGGCCGCTGTTCGGCGGCCAAAGGTGGCACCTGGACTCCCAAGGGCACCCCTGTTTGGTTAGCCCTCACCAAGGACGCTTCAAGGGCCGCAACCCGGGCCAGGAGGGCCTCCACGTCGACATAGGCCCCGGCCCCAACAGGGGGCAAATGGGAAGCCGGCCCCTGAATCACGGGTACCTGTCCAGGTCCCTGAGCCCCCGAGGCCACATAAGGCCAAGCGCCCATGCTCGGCCCTTGGGCAGCCATGGGCACGCCCTGCAAAGGCACTTTCCCTATGGAGGATGGCCAACCATCCTCCATGACTCGCACCCCCCATGGGGAACTGCGGGCCAGAGCAAGAGGGCCCAGCCACGCTGACCATGGCAGGGGCGGTGGTCGCCGTTTGCGGGCCAAGGGCCGAGGCCCCTTCCGGGACAGCCGGTATACACCGCGCTCCGGGCCAAGGAGCTACCGATCCCATCCCACCGTTCCCGGTGGGCTCCGCTAAAGGCGGCTGCGGAACGGGTGCAGTCGCGGTCCTCCGACCCGGCTGACGCCTCTGCGCCGATCGAGCCACGTTCACGGCTGCCTTCTTCTTCGAGGGCATGGCTAAGGTAGCTAGGAAGCCTAAAACAAGAGAAAGCTGCCCGAAAAAGGCTTCCCCAAAAGGACACGAGCGACGGAGGTCAGGAGGAAAAACTTCTCCGCTCCGTCGGTTCGCCAAAATGGCAGCGCGGCTGCCTCGTGGCCAGCCCCTTTTATTAGGGTGCTGGCCACGCCCCTAACTACCCGGATGGTTTCGTCCGGTGGGGGGGGCCCACAAAGAGCGCGGCGGCCATTTTAGCACCACGCTTCCATTCTATACACACTCCTCCTCATGCCACTTTGTTATCTTATTTCTCTAACACAGGAATTCTCAACCTGTGGCCCATGGACCAAATGCGCCCTATGGTGCCATTTCATGTGGCCCACCACCACCTCCACCACACCAGGAAGTGCCATATGGTGGAGGAATGGCAAAATGGCCATGTGGTCCCCAAAGCTGTCTAAGGGAGCGTGACCGGCCCCCAGCTTTAAAAGGTTGAGAACTCCTAACAGAAAAGGATTTATCTCCTATCAATAATGTGACCATAGCTGTCAAGTATCCCATATTGGCTGGGAAACTCCCGTATTTTACTCTCTTTCCTGCCGTCCTCCCATATTACTTAGACTGCAATGCCCTAATGCTGCCACTGGAGGGCAGCACAGGATAAGCATAGCTGTCAAGTATCCTGCTTTGGCTGGGAAATTTCCCTTATTTTCAACTCCAAAACTTGACAGGTATGAATGTGACCAGTGTAACTCTAACTCTGAAAAATCAGCCATGCAATCATGGACAAATAATAATAGGTTTTTAAAGATATTCTTTAAAATGCTCCTAATTATTGCAGGAATATGGCCAACAACATGGGATAACCACTTAAAGGAGACCATCGCTCGACCCTACAATATTGGCCAACTTTAGACCTGTATTGAACCTCCCCTTCTTGGGGAGGTACTGGAAAAAGCAGTGGCACGGTAGCTCCAGGGGGTTCTGGATGAAGCAGATTATCTGGACCCTTTTCAGTCAGGATTCAAGCCCAGTTATGGAACCAAGACTGCATTGGTCGCACTTATGGATGTTCTCTGGCATGAGCAAGAAAGGGGTAAATCCCTCTGTCCTCGCTCCTCTTGACCTCCCAGCAGCTTCCAATACCATCGACCACAGTATCCTTATGGAACGGCTCCAAGGACTGGGGGCCCAGGGCATTGTGTGGTCATGGTTCTCTTCATTTCGGAGGAGGCGGACCCAGTCGGTGTCATTGGAGGATGAGTTGTCCAGCCCTAGGCCTCTCCAGTACAGGGTGCCACAGGGCTCGGTACTCTTGTCTCTTCTATTCAGCATCTACATGAAGCCACTGGGTGAGACCATACATTCCCATGGGGTGAGGTATCTCCAATATGCTGATGAAACCCAATTGTACATCTTGGCCCACGGGAACCCGAGTGATGCAGTTCAAGTCCTAACCAGGTGTCTGGAGGCTGTAAGGGTCTGGATGGGGGACAATGGGCTTCAGCTGAACCCTGGCAAGACTGAGTAGCTGTGGGTTCCGGGTCCTGCATTATCCCGGGAGCTACCATTTTTGGTGCTGGATAGGGCGCTATTCCAACAGACAGACCTACTGCCCGAAGAGCAGGTGGCAGTCGTGGCCAGGAGGGCTTTTGCACAACTTCGCATCATCTGCCAATTACACCTGCTCCTAGACTGAGACTCCTTACTTTCAGTCACCCATGCTCTGGTCACCTCCAGACTGGATTATAGTAATGTGCACTACATGGGGCTGCACTTGACTACCATCCAGAAGCTACAGCTGGTCCAGAATGCGGGTAACTGGGTGGTGATGGAGTGTGAGCGTTATGCCCATGCTTCAACACTGCTATGGGAGCTTCATTGGCTGCCAGTATGCTTCCAGGTGCAATTCAAAGTGCTGGTTTTAACTTTTAAAGCCCTTTATGGTAGTGGACCAGGATACCTAAGAGACTGCATTGCCCCAAGGCTTTCAACCTGTCCTACGAAGGCGGACCGTAGGGGTTCCCTGATGGTCCCATGAGGGAGGCATGCCTCACTGAGACCAGGAAGAGAGTCTTCTCTGTATCTGCCCTGGCCCCATGGAACCTCCTGCCATCAGAATTATGCCTCCAGACAGAGTTGTCCCCCTTCAGGAAGGCCCTTCTTCAGGATGGCTTTAAAAACATGGCTCTGCCAGCAGGTGTGGGGTGCATCCAACTCCACAACCCAAACCTGATGTTTTATTTAGCCTGGTCCTGGGTTTTCTTTTCTCCCGCCCAGGTGCCCCCCTTTTCAAAATTATCAGGGATGTTTACAGATGTTTTAAATGTTTTAGATAATTTTAGCATTGGGTTTTACTGTATGGGGGATGGTTTTAGCCAAAGCTGTGAGCCGCCTTGGGTCACTGAGGCGAAAAAGGTGGCTATACAAATCTAAAAACAAACAAACAAACATTTTCAAATTAGCTTGCTTTTGTTTTGTAATTTTTCAGCTGGTAGAAAGTGGATTTTGTTTCCATGTCTAATGTCTCAAGCACATAACTGGAAGGACCTCGCCACCTTCCCCAGCCCCCACCAATGGCCAGGGGCGAGGAGCAGCTAAGACTGTCATCGACACCCTCCTGGCCCCACCTGTGGTTGGAGGGTTGAAAGGATGCTGCAGCCATGGGGGCTTCTGAGGACGTTGCCACCTTCCCCGGCCCGCACCAATGGCTGAAGATGAGGAGCAGCTGTGGCTGCCGTCATCACCCTTCTGGCCCCTCCTGTGGCTGGAGGGTGGAAAGGACGCTGAGGCCACAAGGGCTGCTGAGGACCTTGCTGCCTTCCCCAACCCCCACCAACAGCCGGGGATGAGGAGCAGCTGTGGCCACCGTCACCACCCTCCTGGCCCCGCCTGCGGGCGGATGGCAGAGAGGACGCTGCGGCCATGCTGTGTTGCTATGGACTTGTTGGGTGAATGTTGTGGACTTTTAAATGAGTGTTTTTCCTTGCAATGTTCGATGCCTAGCGATACTGTATTTATATTTTATATTGTAACATGACATGTTTTATGGTGTATGTAAGCTGCCCTGAGTCACACCAGTCGAGTAGGCAGCATACAAACAAACAAACAAACAAACAAACAAACAAACAAACAAACAAACAAACAAACAAACAAACAAACAAACAAACAAACAAATAAATTAATAATAATAATAATAATAATAATAATAATAATAATAATAATAATAATAATAATAATAATAATAATAATAATAATAATAATAATAAAAGACTTACATGTTTAGAGGCTGTAACACTGTAAAAGGGAGTGTTTTACCTATTGTGTGATTTCAACCTCTCCAAGTTCTTAACAATAGGGGGGAAACCACACACACACTTTCCTCAATGCAGCCACAGTGATATTTCTCATTTAGGTTCAACCATGTTTGTGGTACAATATTGGTAAACTATCAACAGGGCAATGGCTTTCATCTTTCCTCTGAGAATATAGCCTTCTACTATAGCTCTGGTGATCTGACCAAGGAATAGGACACAAGGGAGCCATACCTCTGCAATTTCACTAATGAAGCCAACTGAGTATCTTATCTGAGAGGTAAATGGCAAAGCCTTCACACTGCACTACAGCCAAAGCAATCAAACTCATAAATGAACTTGGAGATGGTCACAGAATGTTGAAATGAAAGGGAAAGTGAAAATAATTATGTAAGGTCCTACCCAAAACAAGTTTCATGATGTTAAACCGCAAAACAATCACTGATGAGAAACAGGTCTGCACAGCAGGGGTACACAGAAAGTGCCACCTTGAAGATTGTGGTATTTTTAAACCACAATCGGGAGTACCCTGGTAATGGCAACCGTGTGTTGCCAGCTAATCTTTCTCACACTAGGTCAGGTGAAAGGAACTGCAGAATGAACTCAACAAAAGGTGGCTTCATTTTGGCCATTTCACATCTGGCCTAGACACCTCTCTCTTTTATGAGGATTAAACTGCAGTATTCTGGGTTCTGCTCTTTTCAATTTAGCTTAGACTTTTAGTACTTTAAGATATTTAAGAAAAACAAAGTACTGTGAAGAATCCCTCCCCCCCCCCAAAAAAAAAGAGAAGAAGAAAAGGCTTTAATGTAGTTCATAAGGAGCAGAAATTTATTTTAGGAAGAAAAAGCAAATGTGAGAGAATGAATGGAAAATCTAAAAGTTCCTTGATAATTGATCTAGATTCTCATCTGAAAAATGACCTTGCTACCGTGTTTCCCCGAATATAAGACACTGTCTTATATATTTTTAAACTCCAAAATTAGTAAAAGGTCTTATTTTCAGGGGATGTCTTATTTTTCCATGAAGAATACCAGTCTCAATCACGCTTCCCCACCCACAACCAAGGGACGCTTCCCTTGGTTGTGAGTGGGGAAGCGGGATCGAGACTGGCCTCAGCTGTGAGGCGGCCGGCGTGGCCCATAAGAAAGCCTGCCACATCGGAGTCTCGATTGCCTCCCCGCTCACAACCAAGGGAAGTTTCCCCTGGTGAGAGCGGGATTGAGACTCCGACGCGGCAGGCCTTCTTATGGGCCACGCCGGCTGCCTTACAGCTGAGGCCAGTCTCGATCGCGCTTCCGCACTCGCAACCAAGGGAAGTGTCCCTTGGTTGTGAGTAGGGAAGCATGAACGAGACTGGTCTCGGCTGGAAGGCGGCCGGCGTGACCCATAAGAAAGCCTGCCGCGTCGGAGTCTTGATTGCCTCCCCGCTCACAACCAAGGGAGGTTTCCCCTGGCGAGAGCGGGATCGAGACTCCGACGCGACAGGCCTTCTTATGGGCCACGCCGGCCACCTCACAGCTGAGACCAGTCTTGATCGGGCTTCCCCACTCACAACCAAGGGATGCTTCCCTTGGTTGCAAGTGGGGAAGCGCAATCAAGACTGCCCTCAGCTCAGCTGTGAGGAGGCGTCGGAGTTTTGAAACTTCCCTTGGTTGTGAGCGGGGAGGCAATCGAGACTCCGACGCGGCAGGTCTTCTTATGGGCCATGCCAGCCACCTTACAGCCAAGAACAGTCTCGATTGCACTTCCCTACTCACAACCAAGGGATGCTTCCCTTGGTTGCGAGTGGGGAAGCACGATCGAGACTGGCCTCAGCTGTGAGGCAGACGGCATGGCCCATGAAGGCCTGCTGCATCGGAGTCTCGATCCCGCTCTCACCATGGGAAACTTCCCTTAGTTGTTAGTGGGGAGTCAATCGAGACTCCGACGCGGCAGGCCTTCTTACACGCCGGGAGGAGGGGGCTGGCGGTGGAAGATGGCATACCGGTATTACAGTACCGTACCTGGCTCTGGCTCCGCTTGTCCTTCTCTTCTGGCTCCGTTCATCCTTCTCCTCTGTCCCGGACACCGGAAGCAGGGAGTGCATGCGATCGGATTGCCAGGAGGTAAGGGGGTCTTATTTTTGGGTGGGGCCTTATATTTCAAAGGCGGGGGGAAAAGGTGTGTGTCTTATTATGGGAGGAGGTCCTATAATCAGGGAAACATGGTACTTACACAATTACTGAATGTCATGTTCAGAAGGAGAGGAAAGTGAAAATGTATCAATACCCTCTTTGTAATAAAAGATGTTTAGTTGTACTTGGTACTCTATCACAATGTCTAATAATAAAGATAGTGGGCAAGAACTGATTAAAAACCATTTCAGTTCAGTTCCTTCGTCACTGAGCAGGGATGGCCTAAGACATTTTGTTACCTGGAGAAGCAATGGCCACCATCACACCATTTTGAGATGTATTGTATTCAAAGTCAGCCAAGTTATTTGAGAAATAATACAAGCAGTGGCGGGATTCAACAGGTTTGTTCCAGTTCACCAGAACTGGTAGCAGAAATTATGTCTGGCCCATGCCCGTCAAATGCGGCTCCTGGAAATACAGGAACTTCTCTGGCCCGGGTGCACATGTGCCACAACAAATCATCTGCGCATGTGCAGAACCCCTCTGTGCATGTGCAGAACCCCTTTGTGCACACACAGAGCCCATTTATGATGGACGTGCATGCACAGTAACCCCTTTCCCTGCCATTCAAATACGGGACGGTGGCAGGAAAGGGGAGGAATGAGCAGAGAAATATGGGAAATCCCTGCCAATCCGGGATACTTGACAGGTATGGTCTGGCCCCGCCCATCCAAGTTTTGAAAAAAAGTAGTCCTAATTTAGGTTCAATGCAGGGCTTTCCCCTGGCCATGCCCACCAAGCCACGCCCACAGAGTAGGTAGTAAATATTTTTTAATCCCACTACTGAATACAAGCATGTCTCTCTCTCCAGAGCCCATTAACTATTAGTTCTCCTCTGCCTGGCATTGATTAGGCTTCATCTTGAGCACTGTAGCCAGTTCTGGACACATCAAGACAAGCTAGAGCAAATTCAGAGTAGGTCAACAAGGATGATTAGAGGACTCGAAACCAAGCCCCAAAAACTGAAAGAACTAGGTATGTTTAGCTTTAAGAAATTTGAGAAATATTTTAAATAAAGCAGCAATCATTCTAATTCAAGGTGATTTCACAATTGTACAAAGTTTTATGTGCAAAACACCTGGTAGTTTTGTGCAAAATTTTAAAAAAACAGGCAATTGGGCACAATTATTCCCCATCATGGTGAGAAAACTTCCTAGAGTGCCAGGAAACTTCTCACCATCCTCTATAACAATAGGAAGAAGGTAAGGACACTCATCCATAATGGAAATGATCTGAGTTGCAGTCCCAAAACTTTTGAAGGGCCACAATTTGTTTTTCCTTGAGTTAAAGAGCCTGAATTTTCAAAGGTCACATCTTGAGTGGCCCTGAAACCAAGTCCACTTCATCAGACATAAAAGTGGATATCATGGAATATATTTATACATTTCTAGTATTGGAGACCAAGTGTGTATGTTCATTGGACATAGAAATCAACGAGTCATTTACAACCAGAAAATCTCTGGTGGAAGTCAGTTGAGGAGTTAGGTTTCTAAAATAAACATTTTGACATTACAATGGTTTTTTTGTGGAAGTTTTATGGGGTAGGCACAGCTAGGAGTCAACTGCCATGACAGACATCTCCATCCCCCGCACACACACTTTTAAGACAGTTCTGCAAGGTGAATGTAATTTATAAATTTGATAATGTCCCAGTAATCCCTTGCTAATTTTCAAACCTTCAAGATGGGTGTTCAGCATGTGTATATATTTTATGTCCACTGTCTCTCTCTGAATTTTAGTCTTGTAATTTCCTTTTTCCAAAATGGCAACTTTTAGATCCAGTATACAATGTTCAAGATAATTAAAATGTTTCAAAACAGGTTTCAGTTTGTTAGTGTTTCTGATGTCTGATTTGTGTCCATTAATTCTTTTGCAAAGAGATTATCTTGTTTGACTTATATACAGGGCAGAAAGGCATTTTTGGCAGAAGATGGCATAGATCGAATTTGAAGGGGCACAAGTAAAACTATCCATAATGTTGTGTTTGACGTTGTTGGCTCCAGAAATTGTATTTCCGGAGATAATGTGAGGGCATAGCTGACATCTGGGTCTGTTGCAGGGTGCACTTCCCATCACTGCTTCACTGTTGTGTTATTTGTTGTGCTTCAATAGTTGCTTAAGGTTGGGTGGCTGTTTGTAGGCAAGTATTGGTCTCCCATCAAGAGCTTGAGAAAGTGAAGTATTTTTGTCCAGGATGGGTTGAAGATGAAATCGCGCCACTGCGGCCTCTCCGCGCCCGTGGGGTTAGGTCATCCCCGTGGTTCACGGATGAACTGCGGGAACTCAAATGGGCAAAGAGACGGCAACAGCGCCGCTGAGTGAAGACCCAGGATGACTCCGATTGGACACTACCTAGAGCTGCTATTAGGGCCTACCTAGTGGCGATGGGGGTGGTGAGGCGGCAATACTTCACCACCCTTATTGCCTCCGCTGATAATCGCCCAGCTGCCCTGTTCCGGGTAACCAGGTCCCTCCTCGGTAGGGGAAGATCGGTGCCTGGTTGGCAGGGTTCGGCTGAGGACTTTGCTGACCATCTGGTGGAGAAAATCGATCGGATTCGTTCAGGGCTGAATCCCGGCGTGGATGGGGAGGGTCGGGGAGGGGCACCGGAGCACAGTCTTGCTGTACGATCTGGGATCAGTTTGATCCTGTTGTCCCTGATGAAGTGGACAGGCTCCTTGCAGCTGTGCATGCTACTACATGTCCTTTGGACCCCTGTCCCACCTGGTTGGTGAAAGCCTCCAAGGTGGTGACAGGTGGCTGGGTCGGGGCGATAATAAATGCATCATTACGGGAGGGGGTATTTCCTGCACCGCTAAAACATGCTTTGGTGCACCCCCTCCTGAAGAAAATATCCCTTGACCCAGCTGTCCTTAACAACTACAGGCCAGTTTCCAACCTGCCCTTTCTGGGTAAGGTTTTGGAGAAGGCGGTGGCACGCCAGCTGCAGAGTGTCCTGGAGGAAGCGGATTATCTAGACCCCTTTCAATCAGGATTCAGACCCGGGTATGACCCGGGTATGGCATTGGTCGCACTGATGGATGATCTCTGGCGAGAGCGGGACGGGGGTTATCCATCCATCCTTGCTCTTCTTGACCTCTCCGCGGCCTTCGATACCGTTGACCACGGTATCCTTCTGGAACTGCTCAAAGGACTGGGGATCCAGGGCACCGTGTTGTCCTGGTTTTCCTCTTTTCTGGAGGGCCGTACCCAGTCGGTGTGGTTAGAGAGTGAGAGGTCGAGCCCTAGGCTTCTCAAGTATGGGGTGCCTCAGGGTTCAGTGCTGTCTCCTCTCCTATTTAACATCTACATGAAGCCACTGGGTGAGATCATTCGTTTCCACGGGGTGTGGTACCATCAGTACACGGATGACACTCAGTTGTACAGCTTGGCCCGTGGGGACCCCAGTGATGCTGTTGAAATCCTATCCGGATGCCTGGAGGCCATTGGGGTCTGGATGGGGGCCAATGGGCTTCGGCTGAATCCCAGCAAGATAGAGTGGCTGTGGATAAGGGGCCCCGTGTTATCCAGGGAGTTACCATCTTTGGTACTGGATGGGGCTGTTTTGCCCCAGACAGACCCAGTGCGCAACTTGGGGGTCCTTCTGGACTCGCGGCTGCTGCTAGAAGAACAGGTAGAGGCTGCGGCCAGGAGGGCTTTTGCCCAACTTCGGGTGATTCACCAGTCGCGCACGCTCCTGGACCGGGGCTCTTTGCTTATGGTCACCCATGCTCTGATCACTTCCTGACTAGATTATTGTAATGCGCTCTACATGGGGCTGCCCTTGACGACCACTCGGAGGCTGCAGCTGGTCCAGAATGCAGCAGCCCGGGTGGTGATGGGATGTGGGCGATATGCCCATGCCTCACCACTACTTCGGGAGCTGCACTGGTTACCAGTTTGTCTCCGGGTGCAATTCAAGGTGCTGGTTTTGACCTTTAAAGCCCTATATGGCAGTGGGCCAGGATACCTTAGAGACCGCATTGTCCCAAGAGTGTCTGCCCATCCAACCAGAGCGGACTGGAGGGGCTCTCTAATAGTGCCATCAGTTAGGGGTGCACATCTATCCAGCACCCGAAGGAGGGCCTTCTCCGTGTCCACACCAACTCTCTGGAACCTCCTGCCAACAGATCTAAGACTTCAAAGAGAATTGCTGCCCTTCAGGAAAGGATTGAAGACCTGGCTGGCAGGGCAGGTGTGGGGCCCGAATGGGAACACGGTCCCCGCCTGCTGGCTTATGTAAACAATTAAGAACTCTCTCTTCTTCTTCTTTTTATAGTGGGTGGGATGGGTGGGTGGGATATGGGTCTTTTAAAGTGGGTGGGATGTGGGTCTTTTAAATTGTTTTTATGTGTTTTTAGAACTTGTTGTAATGCCGCCCTAAGTCGGGTTCTGCCTGAGTGGGCGGCATATATAAATATGACTATTAAATTAATTTAAAAAATTAAAAATTAAATTAATTATGTGTGAGAGAAGCCTGAGTTGTGGGTTGAAAGTGACAGCCAGTGGTGTTCGGTTGTTTTCTCTTCTTGGCCTGTCTTGCAGCAGGTTGCTTCTGAGTATTTATCTTGCCCGGTTGATCTGTTCTTTAACAATACTTGTTGGGTATTGTAGTCTGAGAAATGCATTTTGTAGATCCTTGAGTGTGGCATCTCTGTCTTGTGAGTCAGAACAGATGTGGTTGTAACTTAGAGCCTGGCTGAAGACAATGGATTTTGTCATGTGTTCTAGATGGAAGTTGGAGGCTTGTAGGTAGGTGTATCTGACTGTAGGTTTGTGATATAGTGTGGTACTGAGATGTCCATTTTGTAGTTTCCTAGTCTAGAAAATTTATTTGTTGCGTAGACTGGTCCAAGCTGAAGGGCCACAATTTGGATGAAAGTTATTAAAGAAATTCCACCAAGACTTCAATTGCTTTCATCCAACATTTCCAACAAACTTTTAACCTCATTTTAAATTTTAGTTTAAAAATATTTTTGGCCCCTTAATGAAGGGGAAAAGGGATTTTTGGTTTAAAATAAAAGTGTGTAAAAATATATTGGGGTGGATTTCACATGAGCAGGTGTGCCTCTCCAGGATCCATGCCTCTCCTGGGACTCTTGCCATCAGCCCCGGGATGGGAGGCAGCTGCGCCTGGCATCACTCCTCCTGGCATCACTTTCCTTGACCGCCGTTTCAACCATCAGCCGGCTGCAGGAGATGAACAGCACCTGGGGTCGCCCTGGCAGCCTAAAAAGCCACTCCCCGCCACCATTGAGGACCACCGTTGTTCGACTGGCAGCCGGCCCGAGGGGTCACCCTGGCCAAGACACTGAGATGCGGAGGTCCTTCCCCCGGTCCTGATGGCTGGGGGGATTGGGAGCACCTGTGCTGGCCTCCTGCGACCAAAAAAAAAAAAAAGAACTGTTGCAGCCACGGCTGCTGCCGATGTTGAGACGTGGAGTTTCCTTCCCTCGGTCCGACGAGAATGTTGAGCATTGGCGCCGTCAGGGCTTAAGGAAGTGATTATGTGCTGCTTTGTAGATTGATTTTTTGTTTACTGTATATTGTATTATTGTATTTTTATATTTATTGCACATTGTATTGTTAATTGCATTGTTAATTTTTTCTGTGTTGCAAGCTTCCCTGTGTGGTGCTTGCACTAGGAGAGCGGGGTATAAATGAATCTATTATTATTATTATTATTATTATTATTATTATTATTATTATTATTATTATTATTATTATTATTATTATTATTATTATTATTATTATTATTCAGGGATGATCATGGGTGGCTCAAAAACCTCTTGGGATCACCCACCCCAATCTAAACCTTGCTACATTCATCATGGTGGGCTTAGGCTATTTTTTGTGTGATGATATTTCCAAACCAACAATATTTCCAGTAGCAAGCAGTGACTTATGTGGGCACTGGCAGTAGTCATGCTCATAATCACAGTGAATGTGTATATTGCATATTGTACAGCAAATGCATTTATACATAATTTTAATTTTTCTGCTTTCACGAATCTACACTTAAGAAGCATGAGCAGTACTATAGGTTTCACAATGAAGGCAAATATTGTCAATTTTTTATCTATATAATTTTGTGACCAAGACAGGCTAGTCTTAATATTTTCACATTTCAATAGACAATGACCATAACAACATTCCTAAAAGAATCTCTCTCTAACTGCCCATATTTTATTGGAGGTAAAAAGGATGTCTACAGTGAGAGTACAAGTTCCAGATCAGCACTTAAACATAAAGTTTTCCAACTTCTCCCTATCATTTGACCCCATGAACATATGACCCTTGTTCAGATTTTTATGCTTCCACAGACGCTTCTGTCAGAACTACAGGCAGCTGTGGCTATTGAAAACTGTTTTGGACAGTGTTCAGAGAACAAAGCCACGGCCCTGATCTATTCAGTTTGTTCTTGTAGTAGACTAGTAGCTACACAGGCTGGCTAGAGCTTCTGATTTCTCATTCATGTTTCATCTTCCTCACATAAATTTTTAGATTTATTATTTTCCCAACACTATGTTCTTCCTTGACCTTAACATAACAGTTCCTAAGAACACCTCAGTGCCCCAGGAACTGCATGTTTCAATGGGACCGCAATGGCCAACCCCGTTCAAAAGAAAGTTTTGGAGCACATGATAGCTGTCTTGAGGAAACTGGCTTCAAAGTCAGAAGAATGATATTTTAAAAGTATATTGTAAGTATATTGTAGAGTAAGTTATAGGAGAAAGTTTATTAAAAGTTCAGAAAACACATCAAAATAAAGAAAGCTTCTCTAATAGGAAAGTCCGGGGGGGGGGGGTTCTGACTTAAGCACCTACATGTTTGCAGTTCACCCTTAGCTCAAAGCATTGGTTCAAGAGAGTGTCTTGCCTCCTCCCTCCATGTTACATCTCCTCCCACAGGGTCCACTTCCTTGTCATTCCCCTAAAGGAATGCAGCCAATGATCATACAGTATAACATGTCCATCACACATTATGTTTCATTTCTTCCAACCCATGAGGCCAGTATGTTTACAGATTCCAATCTCTCTAAGGTATGTGCTAAAGGTTCTCCCATGCATTGAAATCTCCATCTTGGATGAGGCTAAAACCAGGGCACAAATCCTGCCCTGACACTTTGCTCATTCAGTCCCTTTGCAATTTGTGATATAGCTGTGCTCTCACACAAAATAATGACTAGGTGACCCCCAGTACCAGCTGCATGAATGACTGTTCTTTGAAGGAAATAACAAAAAAGTTGGAGCTGATTTGTTCTCTCTTTATAGCTGACTAGCATTTTTTGCCTGGCCCTGCTGGGCAGGTATATTTTGTGTGTGGCTGGTAGGGATGCATACACGTGCATACACACACACACACACACACACACACACACACACACACACACATACACACGGCCTTTGTTCCAGGGGCGGCGGGGAGAAAAGGGGCTCCCCCTCCTCCCCAGCAACCCCGCCAAAGCTGCGGCAAGGCCGGTGCTTCCAACTTCTTCACCTCACTGAGGGAAGTGGCTCACTTTCCCTGGTTGGGGGGGGGAATCTTCCATCCCCCCCAACTGATGGAAGCGATAGTTTACCTCCGTGAGTGCTCCTTCCTCTTCCTCCACGGCTGGGCAGAGCCTCTCTCCGCTCCCTCCCTTGCTCTTTCTCTCCATCCCAGCTGGGTGCGGGGAGGGAAGGGGAGGGGGGTGAAGTCACCCACACACACACCCCTTCAGCCGACATCTGAACACGGGCTATGTTCGAGTAAGGAGAGGGGGAAGGGGAGAGGGGCCTGATCCCACATGGATGTGTTTGGGGGGTTGATCCTGGTGCAGAAAGCATACCTCACCCTTGCAGGGATGGCTATTCTCTGTCTCTTGGGCAGCTGCTGAGTTCATTCGTTGCTGCCTCCTCCTTGTGTGTGTCGCTTCCATTTTCCCTCAGCTCCTGCGGCCGTTGGGTTGGGTTCCATCATGGCTGCCACTCCGCCTCTCCCGCGCGCTCATCCGTTGTCCTACTGACTTTCGCACGCACTCAGGCTGGGCTCCCGATTGGCTGTGGCTAGCTGCATGCAGGGGATGCTGGGGGTTGTAGTATTTTCATTGTTTCACGTTCATGGGGCGGTTCCCCTACTCTCAGGTGGTGGACCCTTGCGGCAATGCTAACTGGGTCTTTAGGTACGTGTGGGCGGCTCGGTACAGGATGGTTGGGACGGGTGTGGATATGCATGCCAGACATGCACGAGCCACGCACCTTTTTATAGGTATAGAAGTACTAATATCAATAGAGCCTATTTGATGTGGCCACTCCGATCTAAACAACTTTGGAACAAATGTGAAGGTGGGTGAAAAACAGGTCAATAAATGCTTTATACTGAGCAAGAATGTACCAAAATTAATCCGGACCTGAATCTGAAAACTCCAGCTGGGAACTGAATGAAAAAAATTGGCCACGTAATCCATAGAGCTGCTTTCTATCAAAAGGTAGGGGGCTCTTGATGCTGTTGAATTATAGCTCCCATTTGCCTCAGCCAGCATTGCTAACAGCCAAGGATCTGAGAAGTTGTAGTCCCACAGACCACAGGTCCCCCCTCTCTATCAGTTCCTATCTTTATTCATTTGTTAGAATCCTATCTCATCTTTTCTCCCATGAGTTCAACACAGTAAACATGCTTTATATTGACAGCAATCCTACGAGGTAGGTCAGATTCAAACAATGTGATTCCACATGAGATTGTGTATCTACCACACCCTAGACTAAAATTCTACTTACTGTATACCTTAATACCCTCTGTTACTGATCTGTCTCCCAACCCAAGCTCAGGCTTCATGCAGTTAAGAGTTCTGCTGCAGTTAATTAATAGGGTACTCATCACATCAGTTTTTTAACATCATTTCTTGTCAACTGGGTTTTTTGATCAAAAGGACCATAATTTGTTAATCCTGGTTTAGAGTCTGATCTCCCCCTGCAAAATAGTAATTATAAATAGAGCTGGAGTTAAAGTTGCCCTTGTTTTGAGGTAGAGCCTCTGAAACCTTTATGAATGCAAGGTGAAAGGAAATTCTGTATACCCTGTTGAATTTTTGTCTGGTTGGAAGCTCCTGGGGACATTAAAACCTTGCTAGAAAAAGGCGGTAGCAGTCCTTTTTCTGTCTGACATTTGTGTGCTATAGAATTGAACTGATATTTATCTTCTGACAGCTACAAAGAGATCTGTGTGTTTTTGGAAAGTCTTATCAAAATATCAAGTCTAGAGTCACAGCTATGCCTTCCTTTCCTTTAAGTGATGGCTTAGGTCAGGACAAGCTTATACACTAAAACAATAGGCAGAGAGAAACACCAGTAAGCATTGCAAGCAAGGAAAAACACGAGTAAGCATTGTAATATATCAAACATCAAAATACAAGGATCTGAATGAGTCCAAAGCAGTTATTATAATAATAGTTTTAATGAAGTAATAATTACTTTTAATTGTTTTAGGTGCTTATTCTTTCAGCGCTTGCTAATTATCCCAGTGACTTAGCACTGATTGCCAGAGAAGTGAACACCTGAAGAGGATTTAGTGTCAATTGAGCAATTAGATGAAATACAGACTAAGCAATTAGATGAAATGCATGCAGCATGTCCCCCTCCTTTCATTTATCTGTAAATAATATATAGGAAGAAAGATGTCTGTCTGTTTGCATTTTTATTTATTTATGGAAAGAAACTAGAATCTAACAAGGCATAGCAACCAGTTCTGTGGTTACAACAGGACAGGGCAACCAGGAGTTTGCCCCAAGATGCTAAAATTAGATGGCCCAGCTTCCTATCTGTTGTGTATGTAACTTTAATTATTGCTGTAACGTTGTGTGATTGTTATTATGGGATCCGGGTGATCCTCCATTTTGTCTTCTTCTTGGTACTGAACTATCACGGGACTTGCATTCCCGCCCTTTCTAACAAGACACACAAAGTCTTCACTCAGGTCCGGTAACCCCACAATCACCACACTCCTCTCCTAACCAATCATATTGTTTCCCGCCCAAATGTATTCATTGTAAAGTGTATATAAAGAGCTGTTGCACCATTGCTGTTCATGTTCGGTTTGCTTACAATAAAGTTTTGTTTGGCCCTTTTATGCTGGCTGCTTCTTTTCAATCCTCGAACATCAAACTATCCCAACGGGGTTTCACAAGGAAGCAGACTAGTCCTCTGGGACAAACACATACCTTGGATCTTAAAGATCAGCCACTAGGAAAGAGTAGAATAAAAATGGTTAGTATACCTGATCTTACCCAATACCAAGAATATATGACAGGGCCTAGGACAGGACAGTCATTGGACAAACCTCCATATCTCCTTTGTCTACATGTCCAGGGGTAAACCATCCAGTCCACTGTATCTGTGGCAGTTGCCCCTACAATGCAAAGGAAAGTAAGAGCCTCATGGAGGCTGACCATCCTAACCCTGACCATCCTAACCCTGCTGGAAAAGGACACCTGGAGTGAAGCCCAGGAGGAGAATATTTTGGAATCTGAAACATAAGGAGAGGTCCTAGTTAGGCATGTGAGGGAGCTATGCTGGGGGTGGATTATCTCAGCAATGAGGAGCACCTTGACCAACAAGGTGAGGCATGGATAGGGATAGTTAAAAGCCAAGGAGATGGAGGTGAATCATTTGCTACACTATTCCTACATTATTATTTTATTTTATATAATTAATTACAAAGTTGATTTAGGGGTGTATTTTGTGGTGCTTGCCTTGGGTGCCTAAATGGCTGTCTGAGTTATGAACCCCAAGGAATGGGATTGAACTAGTAAGAAACAGCATCTAATTACATCTATTAACAGCATCTATTAACAGCATCTAATACTCTAGATCAGTGGTGGCTAAACTTGGCACTCCAGCTATTCCTGGACTTCAATTCCCAGAAGCTGAAGTCAGTACACCTGATGATCAGGGCTTCTGGGAATTGAAGTCCAGGAACAGCTGGAGTGCCAAGGTTAGCCACTACTGCTCTAGGTCTACATCAAGGGTCAGCAAACATGGCTCTCCAGGTGTTCTTGGACTTAAATTACCAGAAGCCCAAGACAGCACACCTGCTGATCAGGGCTTCTGGGGATTGAAGTCCAAGAACATCTGGAGAACTATGTTTGCTGATCTCTGCCCTAGGTGTGATTATTTGTGCATCTAATTCAGATGTAGTAAAGTGGTGGTCTATTCTATTCAGCATGCCTTGTTGAATTTCTGCCTGGTCAGAAGCTCCTGAGGACATTAAGCATTGTTAGAAAATATCCTAACTGAGGCTTCACCACAAATTGCACTCCTCTCCCCCTTTATGAAATTGGAAGTAGAAAGTCCACGTCTGGTTTTGGGGGACCATGGGGCATCAAAAGAAAGCATGGAGGAACCACCTTATTTTAAAGCAATGGACAATTTCCTTTCGGAGTCAAAAAAGAAGAGGAAGTAATTCCGAAGGAAATCAGGAGCTGCAATGATGAGTGGAAACAGAGGCATATGTGAAGCCCATGGGTCATTTCTTTTTTTCATTGGTCGAGCTGAATTCCTGTAACATCAATGCATGGCCTACAAAATCCTACATCCCTGAGATGATGATGATGTTACAATTACTTTCTGAATGTAACATGTGTGCTGCAGGAAAGCTCAGGCCCATTGCTGAACTTCATAAACACAGACTTTCTGCTATAAACCACTACAGTTAGCAGGAAGCATGACATATGTGCCAAGATAAGGCATGTCAGAGATAAATTTTATGCCAGGATGCATATTTCATATGGTCATCATGACCCCTAAGAAACTTCTTCCTTCTGCAAAAGAACTATTAATAACCTCTGAGTGCCTCATATAAAGGAGTAATAAGAGTGGAAGGTGGCATGGAAAGAAATGGGAAATAATATCTACCCATCAATTTTTCCATATTGATTGTAGTAGCATTTCTTGCATCTTTGGTATGGCTTTTCTAAGTGTATTTTCTCAGTATACCTATGACCTCATGCACTTCAAAGCAGCTGCTTAAAAATTAGCAAATGTGAGTGGCCTGTTAAGACACCCTTTCTAAATGACACCTTCAACAGACTGAGCACTTCTTTGTTGCTACCGGATAAACAGGAACATTGCCTTTGCCAGGAGTGGAAGTCTCTCTTTTTCTTACCATCTGCAGACCAAACAGGATATTAACATGGCAGGTTCCAGGAACCAGCTGCTGACTTTTAAACATAAATATTATTATTAATGGAAAGGAAAATCCCCCATGAAACTGTTAGTTTGATGAAAGATCATTTAACAATTTCACCTCCAGCATCTCTCTGCCTAAAATCGGATTCCCTGCATTGCTTCTGCCAACTGTGGTAGTTGAGTAGTGAACAAGTCTGGTCAGAATGGAACAGAACTTGGATAAGTTAATTTGTAGGGATAGCAGCTGCCGGAATTGTCCAGCTATGGCTATGCTTGTTGAGGAATCTGGGACTCATAGCCCAAAGCAATTTTTTCCAAGCCCTAGAAAGGTTTCCCTTGTGTCCTTACTCCCTCCCAATTGGGGAGAACCATATTTCTTTCCTTCATTATGATCCAAAAGAAGACACAATTGAAGTTATAACATATTCAGGCATTTCCCCACTCTCTCCTTTTCTTCTCCTGAAGTTGTCTAGATTATTATTAAATAATTAATAGTGGGAGCTGTAAAGCAGTGTTTGTTGGAGTGGATGCTTGTCTCCTCTTTACTAATTGATCACTGAGGTCTTTCCTCTCCTATCAAAGCAATCTTTCATGGAAATTCTGTTGAAGTTTTCTAACAACCTCATATGCTGCCTGCAGCTAGAATGATCGGGAGGGACTTTTCTCAGCTTTGGTAATGGTCTATCTATCCAGCATTACCCAATTATTCCTTCCAGTCTCTGAATTCAAAGATTGCTCCTGTCTTTCTCTGCTCTGTGTTCCTTCCCTCTCTTTGTTGTTTGGGTTTTTTTCTTTCTTGCTGTTGATCTGTTTAGTTGGTAACAAACGTGCATGCAGTAAATAAAGCAGCATGCACACACCTGTAATTCTGTGTAAAGAAACGCTTTCATTCTTTCTCCTACAAATGTCTCAGAGTGTGTTATTGAGACTTTGAGTGCCAATTAATGAGACTTGTAGCTTTTCTGGCTCTGTGGTCCTCTGCACTTCTATTGTGCAGCTAAAGACAATTTTACCAGAAATTCAAAACTCTGCAGTAGTCTTTAGTCTGGAGGTGAAATGCAAATTTCTTCCACCTATGTGTATACAAATAGTAGGAGTTGTTCTTTAGGCAGCCAAGGAAACAAGAAGGCATCCACATATTTCAGGAAAGCATACAGGTGAAACTCGGAAAATTAGAATATCGTGCAAATGTTCATTCATTTCATTTAAGAGGTGAAACAAATATATGAGATAGACTCACTACATGCAAAGCGAGAAATGTCATGCCTTAATTCATTATAATTATGATGATCATGGCGTACATGTGATTATGTGATGATTATGGGATACATGAGATTGGGGGTTGGGGTTTTCATAAACTGTAAGCCATAAGCATCACTATTATAACAAAGAAAGGCTTGAACTATCTTGCTTTGCATATATTTGTTTCACCTTTTAAGTTGCATTACTGAACTGAATGAACATTTGCATGATAGTCTAATTTTCCGAGATTCACCTGTATTATGTATTAAAATAATCTTTATGAGAAACGACTGGACAAATGAAGCCCAGTGGGTAAAGAATGCTGAGAGAAAACTGGAAAGTTGAAGAATGGAAGAGAGTTTATTAAAAGGGGCTGAGTAGCTGGCTGACACCCTCAAAACTCTGGAAAGTTAATTTTGCAGAGTACAGCTTCCACAGTTTCCGATCCAACATAGCCAGAAACCATGGTTGTTGAGGGATTCTTTCCTGAAAGCTAGCTTTTATATGAGATGAGATGAGATGGATAGATGGTATTGTGAACACAATGGGCACAGAGCTTGGTGGGCTGAGGAGAATGGTGGAGGATAGAGGTGCCTGGAGGAAAATGGTCCATGGGGTCACGAAGGGTCGGAATCGACTGTGCGACTGAACAACAAAAGCTTTTATATAGAGCTCTGGGGACTTTGACTGGAAGAATCATTCTGTTATGTAAGCTCTTGTTACAATTTCATTTGTTGAAGGAAGAATATTACCTGAGCACTCCCATGATGGAGAAGTCTGGTGGCAGGGCAGGCAGTTCATTACACTTTAGTGGACAAAGACCCTCACCCGTCCAGTCAGCCAGCAGTTTGCATTAATGAGAGGAATAGGGAAGAGTCCTAACAAGTTTTCTTTAAAGCTTCTTTGACCCACAACACATCTTCCTTGCACTTCTCACCTTACATTTCCTGTCTGCAGGAATTATTTGCCATGACACCTGCTGGAACTGCATGCTTTCACTCTCACTAGTTAAACTTCCAAGGGGCTTTACACATTGCATCCTGACACCAGCGAGAAGCAGATTTATTATTTCTTTTAATGTGAATCCAGTACGCAGGCAGGCTCATTAGGGAAAGAACTGTTCATACAAGACTTATTCTAACATGTAATTTGAAGAGGGTGCTTGGCAGATTATTACGAATGCTTATTAAATCTCTGAAAACACATCATAAACAAGCAGAAGAAATGTTTATGCTTGCCTGTTGTTGCTGTTTTCCTGAGGAACTTGCTCCTACTTTTATGTGTGTCAAATATGACACGTTCACAGGTGTTCTGATGCAGGGTGAATTTTAAGCAGACTCACTTTATGGAAAACTAGGTTGCCAGAACAGTATATCATTGTGTCAAGAAATATGGATTCAGGAGTGCATCTCCATGGATACCAGAAAAGTTCTGACTAGAAAATAGGGACATGTGGGTTTTTCCTTTTTCTTCTTTTTAATGATCAGGAGCTTCCTTTAAAAATGATAAATCAGTACAGAGACAGTATGTTCTAATACAGTGATGGCAAACCTTAGCACTCCAGCTATTCTTGAACTTCAATACCCAGAAGCCCTGATCAGCAGAAGTGCTGACTTGGGCTTTGGCAATTGAAGCCCCAGAACACGTGGAGTGCCAAGGTTCACCATCACGGTTCTAATATATTTTTTACAGTGCATCCATTTTGCCATATCACTACAATCAAAATATGGCCAGAATCTTGTTCAATATTTACACATGTGCAGAGCTCCAGCTGCAAAAGCCACCACAATGATCTAATGAGGTGCCAATTGTGTGTGACCAGGCACACAATAAGATCTTTGTCAGAGCAACATGGCAGCTTCTGCAATTGGAGTTCTGCCTGTATAAATATTGAACAGGATACTGGCCAAGGACAATTGAGAAGTTATAAAGCAAAAGCAATCACACTTATATACCGCCCCATAGTGCTTAATGCATTCTCTGGGAGATTTACAAGTTGATTAGCATTTTACTCCCAACATCCTGGGTACTCATTTTACCGACCAATTTGTTGAGTTTTTGGATTCATTGAACGAACGGTGAGATACACCGCATCCACTAGGACAATGTACATATCACGGGGTGTTACACTAATTGTATTGTATTTTATTATGTCTGGTTCAAGTTACATATCTAAAGTGAAGAGTTTGACAAGTGTTTGTTATTTCAAATATAGTAAATATGAACATAGTACGTATGAATGAAAAGGGGGGATTATAAGACACAATGGAGTAAAAACCACAATTAATACTACTTTACATAGAAGGTAATGAACAGTTGGAAAAGTTAAGAAAGTATCTTTTAAATGTGTAACTTGTCTGGTTTTTATAATGTTTTTACACTTGGTTAAATTTTGTTTTGTTTTGTTTTTGGTTTTTGTTAAAAACTTAATAATATAATTGGGTAAATGAATAACAAGGTATAGAAGTTGGATACCAATAATGGATATACCCACAAAAACCGAGATAATCTTTTTTAGCAATATGTTTTATTGTTTGTTTATTTTGTTGGAGTTATTCTTTTTTCTTTATGTACTCTGTTTTATGTATTCTGTTATCTATATCATCTATATCTATATCTATATCTATATCTATATCTATAATTTCATTAATAAAATTTATTTTAAAAAAAGGATGGAAAGCTGAGTCAACCTTGAGTCCTGGTCAAGATTGAACTCACAACCTTTTACTTGCAGTGCAGCAGTTTAACTACTGTGCCACCAGAGGGGAAATTACTGATTTGTGTATCTGCATACAACCATAAACTTTAAAAAAATGAGGTGACCCTAGTTCATGGAAACAGGATGCTTGACCAGAGAGACATTCTATCTGTTGCCACAGAAGTCTTTTTTCTCCTCCAGATGTGTCTGGCATGTGAGTTTTGCTACATGCTATCTTGTCCTCCTGGTCCTACAGTCCAGTCCAGCCAATCATCATTTGGAAGATCAGAATCATCTTGCATCCATTGTTTTAATTCACCTGTATGAGTTATTAGTAGGGTTAAGGTGATTTATCAATCAGGGCAATAGTTGGGCTTGTAAAGTTAGACTTCCTTGCAATATTTACATACTCCCTTTTCCATATTTCCCCATAATTCTCCCAAATTATTCTTTAGCATATTGGGTTAAAATGGCCTCCTTTAAAAAGAAGCGTGTATGAATCAATTACTGGATTGTATTAAACTTCAGTTAACAGAACTCTAATGGAGGCATTAGATCAGCTGACCCTACCCCAACCATTACCATTAATACCTTGTTTTTAGTCAAGGGAGTTGATAATGAGTAAGGGAAGGATGTGGGCAATTTGAACCCTTATGGATATGCTATGTGCCTGTGTCAGTATCTATTTTTATAAGCTTGCATTAGGCTTTAAAACTGCATTGAAACCCAACTTACACATTGAATTGAGTTCTACACCTGTGCTTTAGCATATAAACTGCTTGTGAGGTTTGCCAAGTACATACCTTGAACTGTGTCTGCAAATACATCTCTATTTACTGATTATGTTTAATTTTATAGGATACTTGTAAAAATCTTTTAATTTGTTATTCACAACCCAGAGGGGTAGAATATCCCAGATGGGCGGGATATAAATGCAAATAAATGAAAATTATTCTTATCGAGAAATGATGGGCTACCCCAGCCTATTGTGTGAACAAATCCAAGACAGTATATCTGTAAGGCATTAAATAGGCATTGTATGAAGGGAAAAGATTCCTTTCGTGCTAATCTCAGAAATAAAATGTGCTTTGATGTTGGATAGGACAACAGAATGGCCTGTCTTTTTACAAATAAAACATGCATACTGCAATATCCTAAGTGTGCCTGATAGTATATTCTGAGCTGCAAGATGTTTATAGGAAGAAGTCAGTGTTACATGTATGGGATACATGCGGGCAATATCTAACAATATTGCCAGAAACATTGTTGTGTATGTAACTGAAATATTGCTTTAAACAGTTTGTAATTATTATTGTGGGATTGGGGTGATCCTCCATTTTGTCTTCTTCATGATGCCAAGCTATTGCAGGACTTGCATTCTTGCTCTTTCTAATGAGACGTGTAAAGTCTCCTCAGTCTCCGGTCACCCCACAATCACCCCACTTCTCTCCCAAACAATCCTGTTGTTTCCTGCCCGGATGTATCCATTGTATATTGTATATAAGGCAATGCTGCGCCATTGCTGTTCATGTTCAGTTTGCCTACAATAAAGTTGTGTTTGGCCCTGTTATGCTGGCTGCTTCTCTTCAATTGCTGAACATTAAATTGGTGACGAGGATGGGATATGGCGTCCCGCAAATCTTCCATTGTGGCCATGCTGGAGAGATGGAATCTCTGCGAACGGCAGTTTCGGCACTCAATGGCAGCTGAAAACATCATCAATAAGGGCCAGAAGAGGTCCTGTTTTCTCTCCCAATGTGGCCTGACCACTCTCGAACTCGCCATCCATCTGGTGATGCCCTGGGACATCGATGTGGTTCCCCTCATGGATATCCTTGTGGCTCTCCGGAACCACTTCCAGCCCAAGGTGTCCATCTTCCCGGCCCGGGTGGCATTCCACAGGCGTGAACAATGCCCCGGGGAATCCATTGCATACTACGCTGCTGCATTGAGCTTGGCTGCTGCCCCATGCCAGTGGGACAACTTGGAGGAGGTGCTCCGTGACCGCCTGCTCGCTGGCCTGAGGGATGAGGAGACGCAATGCCAGCTCATGACCAGAGACATCCTCACTTTCAAGTTGGTCCTGAGAGAGGCGTTGGAGTCCGTGGCAGCGCGGTCCGGTGTCAAATCTTTCAAGCATCGGCCTGTCGCCTCTGGGGTTCAGAGTACGCCGTGCAGGCCCACCGCTGCTCGTCGCCCTGCTCCTCTTCATCTTCTGCATCACCGGCATCCACATCTACATCAGATTCTGGGTCCAGCGACAAGGAAGGATAGGTCGGGAAGGTCCGGAAAAGGAAGGTGGACAAGCACACTGTCGAGAGGGCCCAGCAGAGGTGCAATGGCTGCAGAGGAAGACACAACTGCCAAAAGTGTTCCTTTAAGAACGCTGACTGCCACCACTGTGGAAAAAGGGGCCACATTGTGAAAGTCTGCCGGCAGTGCCAGAAGCAGTCTCCAGACCAGTTTGACCGACCGAGGCAAAAGGGAGCATCCATCCCAAAGATTTCTGCTGCAGAGCCGCTCGTCAGCTGTGTGTCCAGTGTGTCCCACTGTTTCTTCATGGAGGTCCATCTGCAGGGTGTTCCAGTCAAGATGGAGGTGGATTTGGGTACATCCTACTCTATCTTGCCCCAGAAGGAGTTCCTGTGTATTCCCCCTAATTCGCACCTGAAGTTGCGGACCTTCAAGACATCCCTCCGAGACGTGCAGGGTTGCCAGATCCCAGTTCAGGGTGTGAGGGATTTTGCAGTAAAATTCAAAAACATTGCAACAAGACTGCCTCTCGTAGTGGTCAAACAAGGCACAAACTGCTTGCTTGGGGTGCAATTGTTTGAACCACTAGGTATTACACTATCCAGCATCAACACAGTCCAATCTGACCCAGTGCAGAACGTTTATAACACACACCCAGCAGTTTTCAGAAAGGGACTTGGAAATTATTTAGTCCCCCCCCATTTCTTTTGACCTTGACCCGGCCAAGTGGACTATTCATCTCAAGCCTTGCTGTGTGCCGTTTGCACTGAAGGACAAGATCGAGGCTGAGCTAGACAAACTTGTGGGTCAGGAAATATTGGTTCCACTGGATTCCACAGAATGGGAGACACCAATAGTGACTGCTATTAAATCTAACAGGGAGGTCAGGATTTGTGCAGACTATAAATGTACAATTAACAAGGCCATCCGGCCTAATGCATACCCGGTGCTGGTAGTGAGCCACTTATTGGCTACCTTACATGGTGGAAAGTGTTTCACTAAGTTGGATTTAGCACAAGCCTATCAGCAGCTTTCAGTTACGCCCGCTGCTGCTGCGGCTCAGATGATAATTACTCACAAGGGAGCCTTTAAGTTGACTCGCCTACAGTTTGAGGTAAATGCAGCCCCTGACATTTTCAATCACTTGTTGAACATCTGTTAAAGGGTCTCCCTGGGGTCTCCCCTTTTTTTGATGATGTGCTTATTACTGCGGGGAGTGAATCCGAACTTGCAAAAACGTTAGACCGGGTGTTGCAGGTTTTCGAGAATGCTGGGTTACGTCTTAGAAAAGATAACTGTGTTTTCCATGCAAGGGAAGTAGAGTTCCTTGGGTTGAAGATAACTCCTGAGAGGATTAAACCCTCCGAATCTAAGGTTGTCGCTGTACGCGATGCCCCCCCCCCCCCCGCACCCCGACCAACTGCCAAGCCTGAGCTGCAGACTTTCCTGGGCCTGCTTAACTTTTATCACTCCTTCCTGTCCAGAAAGGCATCCGTAGCGGAGTCGCTGCATCAATTACTTTAAAAAGACTCGGTTTGGCAGTGGGGGCAAAGTCAGGAACGAGCGTTCCATGAGTTAAAATCGCTTCTGTCTTCCGAAGCAGTCTTAACTCATTTCAATTCTAGGAAACCAGTCGTCCTTGTATGATGCTTCACCAGTGGGGGTGGGAGCTGTCCTCTGTCACTCCCTTGTAAATGGGAAGGAAGACCTGATTGCATTCTATTCAAGATCCCTATCTAAAGCTGAGTGCAACTATGCCCAGACTGACCGGGAAGCTATGGCCATAGTAGCTGGAACAAAGAAGTTCCATGACTTCTTGTATGGCAGGGAATTCACAATCGTAACTGACTATAAACCGTTGTTAAAGATTTTTGTTATTTCAAAGCCCACTCCTCAAATATTGTCCCCCCGCATGTTATGTTGAGCCATTTTCTTGAATGCCTATCAGTTCACTCTGATTCACCGCCCGGGAAAGGACATCAGCCACACTGACGCTCTTTCAAGGTCTCCTTTGCCAGACCTGAGGGAACCCGGCTGTGAGGTCGAACAAGATCATCAGGTGCTGCTGATCGAATCTCTCGATTCACCCCCATTGTGCCTTCAGACATAACCAAGGCATCTGCGAAAGACAAACTTTTGTCACAGGTGATTTCTTGGGTCAGGAAAGGGTGGCCGCCAACTCCTCCTGCTGAGGAGTTCAAAGCATTCTTTAGAAAGCAGTTCGAGCTTTTGCTTAAAAGAGGTTGCTTACTGTGGGGCCAAAGGGTGGTATTCCTGCAGTATTACGCTCCAAGGTACTCAGGCTCCTACACATTAGCCACCCAGGAATTGTGCGCTCCAAGGCTTTGGCTCGGAGCTATTTCTGGTGGCCCCAGGTAGACCAAAACATTGAACAATTGGTGGGCACCTGCCAAAGTTGCCAGTGTTCTCGACTTGAAGAGTCCCAAGTTCCCTCCTGGGAATGGGACACTGCCAGCGGACCCTAGTCGCGAATACACATTGTTTTCCCTGGTGTGTTTTGAAGCACGCTCTTCTTATTGGTGGTCGACTCATTTTCAAAATGGTTGGAGGTTATTCCTATGACCAGTTGGATCCTTCCAGGGTGGAGGATAGGGGTGTTAATGTGGAAATTCCTCACAAAAAGGTCTTCTCAGCTTGAGATCCGGTGAACTGTCGGAACTATGCGGCCACAGGACCAGCACGGGTTCCAGGGGTTGTGGTGGAACAAACAGGACCAGTGTCCTATCAGGTCAAAACAGGTACTGGTTTGTTATGGCGGTGACACACCAACCAGCTCAAACATAGGGTAACGGAGTTTCAAGAGGTACAAGGTGATACCACTCAGGGCAATTCCACATTAGGGTCCTCCCCCACCCACTTATCCCAGAGGGGAGATGAAGAAGGTGGCTCAGCAATCAGTTGTAATCCCCAGCTCCCTAATTCGAGCCAGCCACAATTCCTTTGGAAGCCGTCAGCTAGCCTAGAGCTAGCCTAGTTGCAGGATCGGGGGGGGGGAGTTTCCCGAGTGTTCCCCCACTCGTCCAAGTGAAAAGTGGGGCTTTAATTCTCCAGAGGAGCCCCCCCATCCTCCTATGTTTGAGTCTACCTCTACTCCTACCCAAAAGAGGCAAGTTTTTGTTGAGTTGCCCCCTACTCAAACTTCTCAAAGGAGGGATTTTTCATTGGGTTTTCCCCCTTCTAATTCTAACTTTAATTTCAAGTGATCCCCTGCTCCTGCTTCATCTAAACAGGGTTATGATTTGGTTTTTCCCATCCCTGGTTCCAGTTCAGAAACGGGACCGTGCTCCCACAATGCTAATAGCTTTGACAGAAACCCCAGTGCCAGGTATCATTCAATGGAACCAAGTCTCTCTAGGTCTTCAGAACCCAGTCAGTGGTCAGTCCGGCCCAAAAGAGTCTGTGGGCCCCCACAATGGTTAAGGGATGTTGTGTATGTAACTGAAATATTGCTTTAAACAGTTTGTAATTATTATTGTGGGATTGGGTGATCCTCCATTTTGTCTTCTTCATGATGCCAAGCTATTGCAGGACTTGCATTCTTGCTCTTTCTAACGAGACGTGCAAAGTCTCCTCAGTCTCCGGTCACCCCACAATCACCCCACTTCTCTCCCAAACAATCCTGTTGTTTCCTGCCCGAATGTATCCATTGTATATTGTATATAAGGCAATGCTGCGCCATTGCTGTTCATGTTCAGTTTGTCTACAATAAAGTTGTGTTTGGCCCTGTTATGCTGGCTGCTTCTCTTCAATTGCTGAACATTAAAAACATGCAAGCTGAACTTCCTCATTGGCGGCAGCAGATAAAAAGGAAGTCTGTAATATTCCTAGGTATGCATCTTAAGTTATTATAATTTACTGTTAAATTTGTAAAACTTTAAGGTACCATAGGACTTTGGGGTTTTGCTTTTGTTTTGTTTTAGAAAATAGCAGAATATTTATTCTCATCTGATTTGGATACTTTTTAAATTCTGGCAGCTGTTAGTGTTACTGGTGTGTTTATAATTGTCCTGCTATATATTTAGAAAGCACAGGTGAGACGCAATTTGGCTTCCGGAATTCTATGGTACCAGAAGCACTGTTTATGATGCAGGTCCTCATACAAAGATGTAGAGACATGAGATGTGATATGCACGCATGTTTTATAGATTATGCAAAAGCCTTTGACAGATGCCAACATGACAAGATGATCACAGAACTGAAGAAAATAGGTGTAGCTGATAAAGATACCAGAATCGTTTCCAACCTTTATTGGAATCAAACAGCTCAAGTCAGAGTTAAAGAGTAACTGTCAGAGCAGGTTCAAATTCGCAGAGGTATGTGACAAGGCTGTGTGTTGTCCCCGACATTGTTTAATATATATTCAGAGTATTTTTTTCAGAAGCACTATCATATTTAAATATTGGCATTAAAATTAATGGGGAACACCTGAATAACATCGGATATGCTGATGACACAGTGTTGTTGGCCACAAATCTTGCATATCTTCCCAATTTCCTACTACAGGAACTTCAAGGAAATTAGAATCAGAGAGTGGCCTCAGGCAAATCAGAGTTAAGAAGCTATTCCTGACACCATGTTCAAGCAGGAAAAAATGCCAAGGCTAAAGATTTCCCACTGACTGCAGGCATCAGGTGGTATGATCTGGATGACTAAAGATTAGAACACCAGCGGCAGGGCTAAATTGAAACACCCTATGACTTTAAGAGAAAGAATTTTATTCCTGCTCTTCTTCTTCTCACATGCATAGCCAACTACTTTTTATGTGTGATTTATAACATTTGAGGTTTTAATACAGGCAGCTTTGCAATTTCCTCTTATGTCAAGAACACTAATTAGGAAATTCGCTTATTCAGCCTTCTTCTCCTCATCCCTTAAACACTATGAGGAATTATCAGTTTGGGAGTGTTTTAAAAAGGAATACAATAAGAATGGCAGACTAACACAAAGCTCCAAAAGCAACAACTGAACAAAATTCCATTTATAAATTGCCTTCTCCTTAATTCATTCTTATATTCAGCATGTACACAACTCAAAATACATTATTTTATGCAGATCAGTTCTTTCTGGTTTAAAAATGTTCTCTAATCTGCACAACTGTTATATATAATAGGATTTTCTGCAACAAATTATAGCATTATGGTAGAAAGTACATCCTGCAAATCATATTATAAGCAAGGCAATGGGTTTCTTTCCCTTGTTTATTTATTCATCTCTCTCTTGCCAGGGAAAGGACTTGTATTTAATTCCTCTGATGATTTCTTTTTCTTTCTGATTTACTATAATATTTAGAAGGATCTGTTTCTGATTGCTTGGAATTTGATGTGCATGTATGGGAAAGAATAGGAAAGTACATATTTGCATATAGATATATCTTCATTTCAGACTGATCACATTCCAATCAATGTGTATCACTCTGCCTAGAGAATATATTTAACATGTTGTGGTGGTTTCCCAGTTGTCTGTCTTGGTAAAAATCAAGCTCATTCCCATTAAAGAACAGATTCTCAAAATCTATTGTTTTCTCTTCCATTACCATCACAGTATTCAGCACTGTTGCACTAAAAGAAGAAAAAGATTTAATTCCTTGGGAAATGACTCAAATATGGGTTATTACAATGTCAAATTGTAGCAACGCTACAGATAGATGAAGGTGGATATTGATGTTTCTGAAGAAGCATCTACAGTGCTGCTGAATGAAATACGGTACAGTAGTAGCAACCCCAGCACAAGGAGGAGAAGGGGGGAACACTAGCTTCAACTTCAAGTCACTCATCAGTGACTTTGTTGAATTCTTTTTCTGTTGTGTTATGGACATCACACCAGTCAATGGAGAAAAAGAGGAATAAACAAAGGGGAAGAAAACTCCTGCTGGCTCTAAAGCTGGGGTGGGAGGGGAGAGAGAATGAGCTCTCTTCACACTCTCTATTTACAGCCAATGACTCCAAATCCCAAAAACTCAATAGAAAGTGACAGTCAATTTGGCAGCTTCTGGTGTGAGCCCCCCCTCCCCCCGAGAATATACCTACGGTGGTACTATTGGATGTACAATTCAAGTTCTGTCAAGGAGGAATTCTCTCTGTTGACAAGTCAGGAATAAACTGGACTAGGACACAATCTTACACCTGCCTGTTTTGCCAGTATTATCTGAGGAAGACTCATGAAGTCATTTGCAACATTAAGTTATCGTGCCTGAAAGCATTGTCCCAAACAGTTAGGGGCTGAAGCAAAGGATATTAAAAGGAAAGCTTTATCTACAAACACATGAGATTTTAAGCAGTGATGAAAATCAAGAGGTGCAGGACCAATTTTTGTCACATTACTGTGCCTTGGAAGTACAACACTGCTAGAGCAGAGGGCATCTAAGACAAAACACTGGCTTTCACAAATGTGAAAATCAACATTCATATTCCAAGTGTCTCTTCCAATAACACTGGAAGAAAAAGAATACTAGGAAGTTTGGAATATCCCAGAGATTTGTCAGATCATAAGAGGAAGCCAGTTCATTTGTCCCTGTCAGGTATATAGATAATTTTAACTCATGGGAAGCAAAAAGCAATCAGCTGGAGACATTTTTGTAGCCGATGCCTTTTGATGCAAAAGAAAGCCATTTAGGGATCTTTGGATGGCAGACAGAAGACAAAAGACAGCTAACAGCACTAGGGAGGAAAGACAAAAGTGGGGTGAAGCCTGCTGACAAATCAGCCAATATAGCTACCTTATGACTTATAGCAACTGACGTAGTGACTGTGTTACTGTGTCAGTTTAGAACTGACTGACATCAGTTCTAAACTGATACTGTGTTCTAAACTGTGATAATATGCATGATGTTACCTTGTTTTAAACTGTGATAATATGTATGATGGGGGGGGATGGTGTAGAAACCCACAAAGCACGCCAGGGAGTTTGCCAAGAGAACCCTATTGACCAAAGCAAAGGCAAAACAAAGGGACAAATCAGAGGAAACAGGAAGGATGCTCAGCACATTAGATGGACAGAAAGGGATGGGCAAGAAAGGGGGAGGAGAAATACAGTGTTGTAAGGAACAATATTGCATAGGGACATGGAATGTAAGATCTATGAACCAAGGAAAGCTGGAAGTGGTAAAAAAGGAAATGGAAAGAATAGGTATTGACATCTTGGGAATCAGTGAGCTAAAATGGACAGGTATGGGCGAATTCAGCTCTGAAAACCATCATATCTACTACTGTGGACAAGAAAACCTCAGAAGAAATGGAGTGGCCATAATTGTAAATAAAAGAGTGAGAAAAGCAGTAATGGGATACAATCTCAAAAATGATAGAATGATGTCAGTCAGACTACAAGGCAAACCATTTAATATCACTGTAATCCAAATATATGCACCAACTACTAGTGCAGATCAAGCCACAGTAGGCCAGTTCTATGAGGACCTACAACATCTTATAGAACGGACACCAAGAAACAATGTCCACATTATCTTAAGAGACTGGAATGCAAAAGTAGGAAATCAAAAAGTGGATGGAATAACAGGCAAGTTTGGTCTGGGAACACAAAACGAAGCAGGGCAAAGACTGATAAAGTTCTGCCAAGATAACACACTAGTCATAGCAAACACCCTTTTCCAGCAACACAAGAGGAGACTCTACACATGGACATCACCAGATGGCCAACATCGAAACCAAATTGACTACATACTCTGCAGCCAAAGATGGAGAACCTCCATTCAGTCAGCAAAAACAAAACCTGGAGCAGACTGTGGCTCAGATCACAATCTAATGATTGCAAAATTCAGGCTCAGACTGAAGAAAATAGGGAAAACTAATAGGCCGGATAGATATGATCTAGACAACATAGCCAAGGAATACACAATGGAGGTGAGGAACAGATTCAATGGTCTGGACGAGATAGACAGAGTACCAGAAGAATTATGGACAGAGATGAGAGACATTATGCAGGAAGCAGCAAGGAAAACTATACCAAAAGAAAAGAAGTGCAAGAAAGCAAAGTGGTTGTCGGATGAGGTTCTTAAAATAGCAGAGGAAAGAAGGAACGCAAAAGGCAAAGGAGAAAGGAAAAAATACAATCACTTAAATAAAGAATTTCAAAGAAAAGCAAGGAGAGATAAGGAAACCTACCTAAATGAACAGTGCAAAGAAATAGAGGAAAACAACACAAGAGGCAGGACTAGAGATCTCTTTTTAAAAAATGGGGAAGTCAAGGGAACGTTCCAAGCAAAAATGACCACGATAAAAAACAAAGATGGCAAAGAGTTAGTGGATGCAGAAGAGATAAAGAAAAGATGGAAAGAGTACACAGAGGAACTTTACAAAAAAGACCTAAACACCCCGGAAAATAACAATGAGGGGGAAATTGAACTTGAACCAGACATCCTAGAGAGTGAAGTCAGAAAGACCCTAAAAAGCACGGCAAATAACAAAGCCAGTGGAGATGATGGTATCCCAGTTGAATTCTTCAAAGCCCTAAACGATGATAGAATCAAGCTACTACATGCTATATGCCAGCAGATTTGGAAAATGAAACAGTGGCCACAGGATTGGAAAAGATCAGTATACGTCCCAATCCCAAAAAAAGGCAATGCCAAAGAATGTTCAAATTATCGAACAATTGCACTCATCCCACAAGCTAACAAAGTGATGCTCAAGATAATACAGGATAGACTGCAGCAGCAAGTAGAAAGAACTACCAGAGGTGCAGGCTGGGTTCAGAAGAGGCAGGGGGACCAGAGATCACATTGCCAACATACATTGAATCATGGAGAAAACAAAGGAATACCAGAAACAAGCTTACTTCTGTTTCATTGACTACACCAAGGCCTTTGATTGTGTGGACCACAACAAAATGGGGCAAGTAATTAAAGAGATGGGAATACCAGAACACCTCATATGTCTCATGAGAAATCTGTACATGTGTGGGGAGTTTCACAGCGCGATCGCTGTGACTCATTGGCCATAAATCGTGGATGATAGTTCTCCTTACCTCATCTGTTTTTACACAGAAAAGGAGCCCCCAATTGGGGCCTCTCACTCAAGCCTTCTGGCCATTCCCACACTGTTCAGGGATGGCACAGCACGCAGCTCTTTCTTCCAATTAGAACAAGGTGAGCACGAGGCAGGCATGCCGATATTTAGCCAATTAAGTAGCCTTCTGTTATCGCAGGTAACCAATGAGAATATATTGCATACCCTCTCTGGAATTTTCTTTGTCCTGTTATTACTAATAAAGTCCAACCGGACTGCCTTGCTTTGATGCCTCTTCATGAATCAAGCCTCCGTTGTCTCCTTGATCCCACAAACACAACATCTGGTGACCTGCGCCGTGATTACCGGATCCCAACTCCCCTACTCACCGGCTGTCATAGCCCCCTGGTGCACCTCTCAGCTTTCGAGCTCCCAATTGTGAGTATGGGGGGGGGGGACTTTCTTCAGGGCAAAAGGCCCATGCAAAAGAATTGCAGAGACTCATCAAGGAGAGCGGATGTCCAGACATCACGCTTGATAGTACAGAAGGCTTCACTAAGGAAGTCAAATGCCAATGTCCCTGGCACCCAGAAATTGGATCACTCAAATGGGATGATGGGCAAAGAGCAGAAACAAAAGAAGGGCAAGACTTTACTCCAAAAAATCTTTTGTTCTCCCAGAAGTTTACTGTAACATTGCCACAGCTTTTCCCCCCAGCAAAGGGATGGAGTCTGACTGCCCTTCCATCATATGAGAAACAACAGCCCCCTGATGGGGGTGGAGGTGGAAATGGAGATGGGACATTATATCCTGCCTTGCAGCAATCAAGTCCTTTTAGCCCTACAAAAGACCTGTTCTCTGCTGCAATATTGCCAGCCGAGCCTAAAAAACCACTAGTGCCAGCTGATGGGGAACAAATGGTGGGGACCTCATCACAGATTGAAGCTGTTAATGCATGCAGAGTGGCAGGAAGCAAGGAGTGTGTTTCAAAGAGCAGCATATAAGATCTCAGCCCCCCCCCCTGAAGCAACCCTCTTCACAAAAGCCGGAGAAGCTGAGTAGTAAACTTGATACCTCACGTGTGGCCAAGAAGTGGGAGGATGGCCCAGAGGATGGCCCAGAGGAGGAAGGCAGGAAACCCAAACCCAAAAAGGGGTCTTCTTGCAAATACAACCTAACAGATGCAGCTTGTCATAAAGTTGAGAATCAGATACTGCAGATGACAAAAGTACAGAGGAAAAGGGGGGTGAATCCTGCCTCGAACGACAGCAGGCTGTTGCAAAAATACAAGGAGGTTTTGGCTGATTTTGAATTGCCCAACCCTCAAACAAAGAGATCCAGAGTGAGCTGTTCCAAGTTTGTTCATACCTCATCTGCCTGCCTTAATACAGATGGGGGTGGCCGGAGCATGAAGAAATGTGTGTTTGCCTGAAAAGCTAAAAAGGGGGGTTGTGTGGGATTGTCTTGTGAAGTCAGTGAGACTTAATTTATGGCCTAATTTCACCTTGCCATGCCAAGAACTGTGCTGGAGAGAAGATAGTATTTAGTGTTTAAATTGTAATCTGAGAACTGGAGAGAAGTTAGAAACAGAAGAACAAAGCTTCAACCAACCTTTGGTCTTTTAATTTGGACATTTTAATTGGACTAAAAAGTTTGTGTGGACTCTAAGCAAAGAATTGGCTTTGTTTGCATTATAAAACCATAAAACCTTTTTAAATTGGATAAATAGTTCAACTGTATGATCATGCTATTTTCTGTTTTATATTCAAATGCCTTTAAATGCTCTGCTGATATTAGTACCTGTTTTACCTGCTCATGCTATGAGTGTGAAATGCTTTAATGATATTTGTGCTGATTTACCATGCTATGCTAGTAAAAGTTATTAATGCCTCTCTCACTTTTACACCAGTGAGAGAAGAAAAAAATATAATGCCTTACTCATGTAATTAGGAAGTGAATGCTACAGAGACCTCCTTCATGAAAGGAAGAAGAGAAATGTTCATGTTTTGTTGATGCTTAAATATTCTGCTTATTCTCTTGCTTGGGGAAGACCTGTATTTGCTTAAAAGTTTTCAGTACCCTACACATGTAAATGGGTTTTTGATGCTCTGTCTCTCTATGCTCCTATTGTAGCTGTTAGCAATGCTAGAAAATGTGTCAGGGTTGTGAACTGTAAGTCAAAGCCCCGCTGTTTCCCTCCTGGTGCGATCGACCGGGCTAGAAACAGAGGACCTTCATTTTAACTTTCAGCACATTCTGTTGCCTTCTGGGTGGTTCTGGACCTGTGGGTCACGAACTTGGAACTATATTCCTGCTAACCTCTCAACAACCACTTGTTGCCTTAAAGCTTGCTTGTGCATTTGTAAATTCTGATAACTGCCTGTTGCTTTATTCAATACATACCTTCGTTGCTAGCCTGCAAGGATTTCGCTTCCGGCTCGCAAACGCAAGGACCAGATTTATTATGCTTATAAGCTTCTTAAAACAGAAGGGGGAAGTTGTGGGGAGTTTCACAGCGCGATCGCTGTGACTCATTGGCCATAAATCGTGGATGATAGTTCTCCTTACCTCATCTGTTTTTACACAGAAAAGGAGCCCCCAATTGGGGCCTCTCACTCAAGCCTTCTGGCCATTCCCACACTGTTCAGGGATGGCACAGCACGCAGCTCTTTCTTCCAATTAGAGCAAGGTGAGCACGAGGCAGGCATGCCGATATTTAGCCAATTAAGTAGCCTTCTGTTATCGCAGGTAACCAATGAGAATATATTGCATACCCTCTCTGGAATTTTCTTTGTCCTGTTATTGCTAATAAAGTCCAACCGGACTGCCTTGCTTTGATGCCTCTTCATGAATCAAGCCTCCGTTGTCTCCTTGATCCCACAAACACTTCATACATGAGTCAAGAAGCAACAGTTAGGACAGAATACGGAATGACGGAGTGGTTTGGAATAGGAAAAGGAGTAAGACAAGGCTGCATTCTGTCACCCTGCTTATTCAACTTATACACAGAGCACATAATGCACAATGCAGGGATGGAGGAATCACAATATGGGATCAAAATTGCTGGGAGAAACATCAACAATTTGAGATATGCAGATGATACCACCCTAATGGCAGAAAGTGAAGAAGACCTAACGAAGCTCCTGATTAGGTTGAAAGAAGAGTGCAAAAGCTGGCCTGAGACTCAATATCAAGAAAACCAAGATAATGGCAACAGGCCATATCAGTCCCTGGAAAATAGATGGGGAAGAAGTAGAAGCAGTAACAGATTTTACTTTCTTAGGATCCAAGATCTCTGCAGATGGAGATTGCAGCCATGAAATAAAAAGGCGACTGATTCTTGGGAGACAAGCTATGAAAAACCTGGGGAACATAGTGAAAAGTAGTGATATCTCACTGCAAACAAAGGTCCACATAGTCAAAGCAATGGTATTTCTGGTGGTACTGTATGGCTGCGAGAGCTGGACCGTTAGAAAGGCTGAGCGAAGAAAAATAGATGCCTTTGAGATCTGGTGCTGGAGGAGAGTTTTGAGAGTCCCCTGGACAGCGAGGAGAACAAATAGGTCAATATTAGAATAGATTAGCCCTGAGTGCTCCTTAGAAGGACAAATAACAAAGATGAAGTTGAAGTATTTTGGACATCAAATGAGAAGAGAGGATTCACTTGAGAAAGCCTTGATGCTGGGGAAGGTGGAGGGCAAAAGAAGAAGGGGACAGCCAACGATGAGATGGCTAGATGCTATTGTAGACACAATGGGCACGGGGCTGTGTGGACTAAGGAGGATGGTGGAGGACAGAGGTGCCTGGAGAGCGATGGTCCATAGGGTTGCAAAGAGTCGGAATCGACTGTGCGACTGAACAACAACAACAATAGCTACCTCCTACTATTTACATTAAGATTAATTATAATTTTTATGGATAGTCTTCTAGGAAAATAACTTACTAAAAACTGCAGAACTTGACTTTCAAGTAAAGTACAAAATCCACTGCCGCCGAAGCATGGAGGTGGGGAGTTATTGTTTCATTACAAGAATAAATGCATTTAGGAGTTCAACTGTTAGCACGATATTGATCACATTTCTAGGGTACTAACTTTGCACACAATAAAAACAAAAATCTCCCCCTTGGATGAGTTCTGATTCTTGGTCAGTAATGAAAGATTGAAATGAAAATTGTGTAACTGTTGTTAGTTAATAAACCATCTCACTAGAGGACACACATGAAAGGAATGTGCTGGGGAAAGTGAACCATAAAGTGAAGCCATTTGTACCCTATTAAATTACAGTTATACTCCAGCCAAATATAATTTGTAAACTCCCATCACTTTATTCCAGGAACAAATCTACCCATTCCACTTCAAACCAGACCTTACACAAATCACCCTAAATCAGGCTGATCAAGTTGGTAATTCAGGATTTGTCTTTATCTGGTTTACAGCTGTCATTAACATCATTATTTTAAAAATAAAGGATCTTGTGGCATCTTCTTTAATATCCATCTCCTGGCAGCCCACTTCTTTGGATGCATGGAGTGATGTCTCAGGTGAACCAGTATGCTGAGGTGGTTAGATTGTTGGACTAGAAGTCATGAAAACTCAGCCCAAATCCCTACTTGGCCATGAAGGTCAATGGGTGACCTTGAGCCACTCATATTCTCTCGTGCTCTATTTCATGTGGTTGTTTTAAAACAAAATACTAAGAGGAGAGTCATGTACTCTATGTTAAGCTCATTTGAGACAAGGCAGAATCTGAATGTAACAAGTAACAAACAGTAACTAGACAGACTTATAAAGACTTATATAGTCTGTCTGCTGAGGCTTCACTCCATCCTACTGGTGAAGTGTGATATATCTACAAATGCTAGTGCAAAATAAAAGTTTTTAGTCAGTCCACCCATAAAATCAAAGTCACAGATGTGTTTACTCACACTGCTCAGCAATTGATTCAGTGGGCCTACTCTAGTTCAGACTACCAATTAGGTTTGAACCTTGGATGTTTTTGCTATAGCAAACTAAAATGGAGAACCCACAGAAGTCATTACTTAGGTTTATTTATTGACCACCTTTCAACTTTCTGACATTTGCTGGTTCAAGGCACCAACACTCATTGTTCCTATCATGACTTAACAGTTTAAATCTGTTCCAAATGTTATTTCTGTGATGTAAAAAAAGCATTCTGCTCACACTCTCTAATTATTATGATGCTTTTTCTGTCCAGAATCTCACATCATGTTCTACATACATCCACAGTCACATGACCATCTTATACATAAGATTCACAGGTATATGGCAATGTAGTTTATGTTCTTGTATATAGGTTCTTCTTTTTGTGAATCCTGGAATGATCAATAAAAGCAGATGTATTGACATACGAGGTGGTCATAAGCACTGACTCATCTGATATGTAAAGTGGCTGTTTCACTCCTCATAAGCTCAAAAAACTAATTGACTATTACTACTCTCATAAGCTCAAAAAACTAATTGACTATTCCTACTGAAATTTGATACATTTGTAATTTTATTCTTCATCTAATACCTGTCTGGCCAGGTTATCCTGCTATAGTAATATTGCCAGCGACTCATCGCCGAGTGTCAGGCGGCAGTTAACTAACCAGGCAAACCTGAGGACTATTGGCCTTGGATGCCAAAGTTCTCAGGGAAGGGTGATGGTTCCCAAGTGGATTAAATCACACTTGAATCCATCTTGATGGAGGGCAGCAGCCAATGAGGACTTTGCGTGCCAAAAGAGCTCAGAATCAGAAAGTTACTCATGGAAATGAATCAGTAGTACGGGGGTCATGCTGAGATGCAGATGAAAGGCCACTGTGTTATATTCTCAGGACAGTCTTCATCGCTGATCGCCATGAGTATCACCAATATTTGGATTCGGATATGGCAGAAAAAGAAAAAGAATCTAATAAAAGATGGCACGTGTGGGAGTAGGTTTGCTTTGGGGTTTTCCGCCCTGAAAAATATTCCTCCCCCACTACATTTTAGGGACATTTCTCAAGCCACATTTTAAGTTTCTACCATAGATTTATGTTCCCTCAGTAAGAGTCTGAACCAGCCTTCCAATCTCAACAACAGTTAAGACTATTTCACAGAGGCTAACGTTGCTCCTGTGCTGTATCAACAAGGGGACCAGCCACTTCCTCCTGTGGCTGTCATCTCCTGCTGCCTTAACAGGGAAAATAAATTTATCTCTTTACAAAATAATTTATGGACACAGATCTAAAACCAATTGTAGCACCATTTACAAAATTGTATGGAAAACATTTCAAAATCCCAAAGGAAGAATTTGAAACTTTCAGTTCAGAAACATTCTATGTCAAAGTGACTTCAAAGGGAAACCCGAAAGATGCTATCAAGAAGTCTAGGGCTGAAAACTAAATAGTAGCCCTGCCACTCCTGTTGAGGATTAATATAGCAAAAACAGGATCTTTTCATTATCAACCATAGTTGCTTTGGGTTAGAATCTAACTGTAAATCTTCTGAGAGAAGCAGCTCTGTCAGCAAAACCAAGAAAGGCTGATTCACACGACCTCAATATTTGCTTGTGAGGGAACACACCCAGAACAAACTGGATGGCTGGGGTAGAACTGCCAAACCCTCAGTCTCTCATTCACTAGATTCATTCTTCACTTCCTTTGGTTTGATCCATTTGGTTTGGATGACTCTCGGCATCCTCTGAACTAATATGAGCCTCACATCCACTGGCTCAGATCCAGTAAGAGCTTTGTGGCAAGAACAAAAATTCTTGAGGGTACACAAGAGCAAAACAAAATTAGAAGATGAAGGAAGGAGCTCACTGAACAAGGAACAACTTCAAAGGAGGATATGGCTGAGGAACTCAACCTCTCCTATGTAACTTGAAGGATCAAGAATAGTCTGAGGGTCGGAGTCCTTAAATGCAAGACCAACAAACTCAAGTGGGGCTGCTGGCAGACATCAATACATTGTGTGAATTTGGAGAGATGCAAAATCCAGCTCATTTACTGGTCTGCTGATTACTGCCAGAAACATGCATCGATGAGGACTTAAACATGCATCGATGAGGACCACGGTATCCTGCTGGAACGGCTCGAAGGACTGGGGATCCAGGGCACTGTGTTGTCCTGGTTTTCCTCTTTTCTGGAGGGCCGTACCCAGTCGGTGTGGTTAGAGAGTGAGAGGTCCAGCCCTAGGCCCCTCAAGTATGGGGTACCTCAGGGCTCTGTGCTCTCTCCTCTCTTATTTAACATCTACATGAAGCCACTGGGTGAGATCATTCGTTCCCACGGGGTGCGGTACCATCAGTACGCGGATGACACTCAGCTGTACATCTCGGCCCGTGGGGACCCCAGTGATGCTGTTGAAATCCTATCCGGATGCCTGGAGGCCATTGGGGTCTGGATGGGGGCCAATGGGCTTCGACTGAATCCCAGCAAGACAGAGTGGCTGTGGATAGGGGGCCCCATGTTATCCAAGGAGTTACCATCTTTGGTACTGGATGGGGCTGTTTTGCCCCAGACAGACCCAGTGCGCAACTTGGGGGTCCTTCTGGACTCACGGCTGCTGCTGGAAGAACAAGTGGCGGCTGTGGCCAGGAGGGCTTTTGCCCAACTTCGGGTGATTTGCCAATTGCGCACGCTCCTGGACCGGGGCTCCTTGCTTATGGTCACTCATGCTCTGGTTACTTCCCGACTAGATTATTGTAATGCGCTCTACATGGGGCTGCCCTTGACGACCATTCGGAGGCTGCAGCTGGTCCAGAATGCGGCGGCCCGGGTGGTGATGGGGTGTGGGCGATATGCCCATGCCTCACCGCTGCTTCGGGAGCTGCACTGGTTACCAGTTTGTCTCCGGGTGCAATTTAAGGTGCTGGTTTTGAACTTTAAAGCCCTATATGGCAGGGGGCCAGGATATCTTAGAGACCGCATCGTCCCAAGAGTGTCTGCCCGTCCAACCAGAGCGGACCGGAGGGGCTCTCTAATGGTGCCGTCAACGAGGGGTGCACATTTGTCTAGCACCCGAAGGAGGGCCTTCTCCGTGTCCGCACCAACCCTCTGGAACCTCCTACCAACAGATCTAAGACTTCAAAGTGAATTGCTGCCCTTCAGGAAAGGAGTAAAGACCTGGCTGGCAGGGCAGGTGTGGGGCCCGAACGGGACTATGGTTCCCGCCGGCTGGCGTTTATAAGAACTCTCTCTTCTTGTATAATAGGTGGGATGGGTGGGTGGGATATGGGTTTTTAAAAGGGGTGGATGTGGGTTTTATAGGTTTTTTATAATGTTTTTATGTATTTTTAGAAGTGTTGTAATGCCGCCCTGAGTCGGGTTTTGCCTGAGTGGGCGGCATATACAAATGTGACTTATAAATAAATAAATAAATAAATAAATTTGGCCAATGACAAAGCCAAGAATGTGACTTCATTTTGGCAGTCCAGGGTTTAATCGGGACATGAAAGAAGAAGATTCACTAGATTTCTCTTCCCAAACCTGAGATGAAGTTGTATGCCCATGTGATGTCATGGGAAGGCACTGGCTGGTAGAGATAAGGATTATTATTTTTTTACAAGCTTTGTCTTGCTGCCATTGCTGGGATTTGTGCAACAAGAAGCTTTGTGAGTCATAACACTGGTGTTCCACTGCATGGTTTCCTTGAAAAAGCAAAATGGACCAAATGTTGGAACAAGGAGAGGGACAAGTACATAACTGTGTGTACTTGTGCCTACAAAAATATCCTACTTTTGCTATTCTTGGGATCAACACATACATAAAGCTGGAATGGACAGCACACTTCTTTCAGGACATGACCCCTGCCTAGTACCGCTTGTGATGCTCAAGCCCTCTGTAGCCTCCCTGGCATTTCTACCCCACCCCAAGAATAAATAAAGGTTAGTTTCTGCCAGAGCTGGTGACAATTTTAGCTCATGCTTCAGCAGCTGAAGATAGTTAGCATACAATCTTCTCTCACAAAAATGGAAGTAAATTTGCTCTGGACAAAGAACCTAGATTTAAGCCATTTCCAGGGTATTCTCGAGTGACAGCAGATAAAGTGTTCTTGAAGCAGGGCTTTCCACAGTCACTCACGTGGGCTGTTTAAAAATAGCGTACATTCTATAAAAATGTAGTACTTGGGAAATTGCAGGACATTTCATGTGATACATTTTTCACAATGACTCTATTAAAGGTGCCAGTATGACTGAAACCATGGGAGTGAGGGGAGAGGGAATATGCAATGCTGGATTGCTGAAATTAATGCCAAGGTGACATACCTGTATCTACTATAAGGTGAAACTTGGAAAATTAGAATATCATGCAAAGGTTCATTCATTTCACTTAAAAGGTGAAACATATGAGCTAGACTCACTACATGCAAAGCAAGAGATGTCATGCATCAATATTATAACAAAGTAAGGCTTGAACTATCTCACTTTGCATATAATGAGTCTATCTCATATATTTGTTTCACTTTTTAAGTTGCATTACTGAACTGAATGAACATTTGCATGATATTCTAATTTTCCGAGTGTCACCTGTAGGTGTGGGCTTTTTTTATGAAGAAGTACACACAGAGCTTTTGAATAGTAGGTATTCTTTTCTGTTTTGGTATAACATCTAGCAGACAAGTATAATGGTCTTTATTATAGTCCTCAGTTATGGATCGTGCTTTAAATGTAACCCAGGATTTATTTGCATGTTAATTTCAAACATTTTAATGTAAGGTAAGCTCACAAACTTGCAACAACCCATATAAACCAGCAGCTGTACTGAATAATTTTCCTAAACCATTGCCATGTGCTTCTTTATACCTAATTGAGAGATATCGCTGCATCTACAAATCAGTGTCTTTCTTTTCTGATTAAACTATCCATGGAGCAGAAAAAGAATAGCATTAGGCAGCTATAAGGCAAAATGCTTCAGTGCCTTGAGGTGGAGGCGGAAGAGAGCAATCTCAACAAATCAGAAATGTGGGTCAAGATCATAAAGCATTATCTGCAAACCTTCTGAATGCTTCTGTGCTATTTAGCATTCAAGGGAAAGAAACGTGGCCTTATGCTACTGCAAGTCTGACCTTTTGAGCGTGGGTGGGTGTCAATATTCCTCTTTATTGGCTATGCCAGCTACAAGAGATGGAAATTGCAGTTCCAAAGTATATGGAGTTCTCCAGCAATGGAGAAATAAAGGTTTTGGACCTATAATTCATAGCAAAGATATTTGAAGAGTTGTAATTTTTTTTTAAAAAAAAGAATGAGCTTTTCCCACTTCTGGGAGAGCCATATTTTGTCAATGTCTAGGCTAGATCGCTAACAGTGTAACCGAATACAAGGTTAGTAAAGGTCTCCCTTGCTAAAAAGCCAGTTATGTCTGACTCTAGGGCAGTGTTTCCCAACTGAGGCAGATGATGGGCACTCACTCCTTTGGGCAGCACTTGAGTCTTGAACTGCTGACCTACTGACCTTACAAGGTTACCCACAGCTCTGCTGCTTTTGTCAGCAAACAATAATTCCCCATCCCCTTTTACATCTATTCACCAGGCTTCCAAATTCAATGACCTATTTCTCTAACTCTCTCTTAAAAATCTAGCCATATCCAAGGTGAGAAGCCTTTCATTATCCCGACACCTTTCCACTGGAGCAAAAAGGGAGTTTTGTATGCAAGGTTGGAGAAAGCCATTCTGGTGTTCAGAACAAATTCCCTTGGCACAAATCTGTTGAATGCCAAAAAGTATGCTCTTTGTCCAGGCTCTAGCTTGTGGATCTCAAGGTTCTTCTGAAGAAGTACACGGTAGATCTCACATGCCTGAAATCTGGCCACCTGCACCTCACCACCGCCACCACCATGAGCAAAGGTTGCAAAAATTATTCATTGGAAACTTTGGCATCAGTTTGGATTTTAATGCAGCAAAAATTATTGGGAACATCAGGTAGAGAAAATGGAGGGGCAGATGTGGTTGAGTATTGGGAACCAATGTGTTGCTGTAGATTTAATACATCCTGTTATGATGTGCATTGTATTGTTCAGTTGAGTGTCCAACTTATGAATGTAGCTGCTATTTAGCCACACTGGAGCTCCATACACTGCATATTATTTCTTGTTCGGACTTAAGCCGCAATGTTAATGAAATGTTGTTTATAGGAAAGGGTACATTTCATAGTGATACCCAGATATTTTGGTTTGAAATTATGCTTGGGCTGAGTACCATAAAAGACGATTGTAAGTTGTTGCTTGGCAAGATTTTTAGATGGAAGCAGCTACATTCAGTTTTAGTTGGGGGGGGGGGTGGAGTCAGTCTCCATTTACAGTAATACCCCCATAAAATTTAAAGGTCATTTGCTAAAATTTGTTCTGTGAGGAGCTTGGTGTACCATCTGGCAGCCATTACAATTGTCCCATTCACGGAATCATTTTCACTTTTTGCAGAACAAAATCCATAAATGAAGAATGCAAACTCCGAAAGGTAAACTCATTACAAAATGTGTGATGCCACAACACTGCATTTGTCTATGAACCATTTGCCACTTTTACAGAACAACGCTTTCAGGAATAGATCTCAATCTATACCTATAAATCCAAGGGTTAACTGTTGGAACTTGCTATACATTTCTGCACCTGTCCATCCTATCCTGTATCGAGCCTCCTGCACTTGCCCGAACCCGGTCCAGAGGTTAACGCAGGGTTGAGAAAGGTGCCAGTGGGGCAAGAGCCCCACGAATGCGAACAAAGGGAAACAACTTCAATTCCCAATGTTCTCTGCGCTGCGCTGCACCACAGCCAATCAGGGTGAGAGGCGCGAGCAAAAAGAACATTGGGAAATGCGGCACAGCCAATTAAAATTGAGCCGCAGGAAAAAAAGCCGCATGAATGCAAACCACAAACGCAAAACTACAAGTCTCAGCGTCCTGCGTGCCATGAGCGCACAGAACGCTGAGAAAGCCAGCGCTTGAAAAATAAAATTACAAAACACAACGGGAGCGCAAGTCCGCCGCAGGCAGATGCAGCGCCTCACAGCCTCACAAAACAAAAAGCCACAAAACTCCACTGCGAGACACCCGGCAGCCTTCTTTCCCGGAGCAATGGGGAGAAGAGGGACTCCCTCTCCTCCATGCTACACCACCGAAGACACAGCAAGACCACCGCCGGCCTCAAGAAAAGTTGAGCCGGGGTGGAAAAAACCCAAAAACAGGCAGCAGTTCATCAGGGGAAGCACCCTCCCTGGTGGATTACTGGCTGCTGCCTTTGTACTTCCGACAGAGGTAATACAAAAGCAGCAGCCAGCAATCCGCAAGGAAGAGCACCACCCCTTACAGATCGCTGCCTGCCAATCTCTGTTTAGGTAAGCCAGGAAAGAAAGGAGACAGAGAGGAAAGAACCATCATCAGGCAGAGATAGCTCTTCTCTGCCTCCTTCTCCCCCGACCTACCTAACGAACCTTACCAGCCAGGGAAAGAATGGGCTGACTGCCTCCTCCTCCTTTCCCCCATTGCTGCATCAAAACCAAAATTTGAAGCAGCAATGGGGAAAGGAGGAGAGTGTGGCCAAGATGACGAAGGATTAGCATCTGCTTTATCGCTGTGCGCTCTACAATGTGTTTTCAAATGAGATTTTCCTATGGAAAAAAACGAAAAAACCCAGCAGCAAGAATTTTAAGTGTCTGGGAAAAGTTACCTTTGGTCATTGGCACCAGGAGTCGAAGTCCGTGCAGCGGCAGCAGGTGAGGCTTGTGGTGAAAGCCGGGGGCCAAGCAGGCTGATCGCGGGTCACAGGCAGGCGAGACTTCTGAGAGTGACCGAAGGGAGAGAAAGGCGAAGAGAAAGCCCAAGTGGAAGCATGACCTTTGTGTTGGTGGCGGACGAGACTGGTGAGCTGATTGTGGGTACCCAGTGAAGGAAACGGTAAGGAGGAAAGAGGAGGGTGGAAGTCAAAAGAAAGTGAGAGTGAGTGAGTGGATGATGGTTAATGGCGGCGGAAGAAGAAAACTAAAGTTAAAGAGCGAAGGGGAAGCAATGGTGGAGAAGTAGTTGCGGAGGTGGTGGATTTTGGGAAGAAGTGTGGAGAGAGGCGAGAGAGAGAGGAGGAAAAGGACGGAGAAGGAAGAAGGAATTAAAGAAAGAACTAAAGATTGGAGGAGAGTTTAAGACAGACGGTTTTGGCGGGAGAAGGAAGAGGAGGAAGGAAGAAGACTGGTCTCAGAGGCTGTAGTGAGATTTTTTCTTTTTTGTTTTTGTTGCATGTTGGAGTTAGTTGGGCTTTTTTTACTAATAAGTTGGACTGACGGACTGATATAAATTGGATGAAGTTTGGAGATTGGGGTTTTTTTCTCTTTCTTTAACGTAGTTTTTTTCTCCTCTGATCCCTCCTCTCTCTCCTGATATATACAGAGGACAGATGATGAAGATTCCCTCCTCCCCCCTTCTTCTCTCTTAATTTTTTAAATGCCTATAAAGAGGCAATTCTATTTCTCTTTTTTCTTTTTTGGAGATTTTTTATTATTTCATTTTTTCATTTTAACTATTATAAATTGATTCAGTATTTAATTGGTTTTTATGTAGATTATTTGGTTAATCATCAATTGTAGATTAATTTGGCTTGATTGGGTATTAATTACGAATCAAAATTTTAAAATAATAAATTGATAAATTAAACTGAATGTATACTACATATACTACACTTGATTTAATTGACTGGGTATGATTAATTGATAAGTTGATTATAATAAGGACAATACAAAAATTATATATAAACTTTTTAGTTAAGTATTTTGATTGTTTAAAAGTCAATTGATTAAAATTGTAAAACTATACATTGAAAGAAAAAGAAATTGTTAATGTGATGGGTTTTCGTGAAATTAAGGAAACAAGGGTAAAAGACAAGGATGAAATTATCGAAAACAGGATAAACTGGTTGCAATGTTCACTGATTTTTCTAAGAAGGTTGATTTTAATTTTCAGAGGATGGATATAAGTATTAAGTCGATGAAAAAAGATATGAAATTGATGCAGGATGACATGAAAGGATTACATGAGGAAGAAAAGGATACTAAAATGAAAGTAGAAGTGCAGGAGAAAAGGATAGACATGATGGAAGAGATGATGAGAAAACAGAATATAGTAATTCGTAATCTTATGAAAAAAATGCCAGACCAGCTGAAGGAAAGAATAGTTAATTGGCTAAACAGTTTGAAAATGGGGAAAGATTTTGAGAATGAAGATATTGCAAATGTTTATAGATTGGGTGCAAGGAAAGGGAAAAGAATTCAAAGAAATGTTTTGGTTAAGTTTGCAAATTGTGGGGATAAATTAAAGGTGATGGCTTTTATAAAACAAGCTGGGTCTGGCATTTTAAAAATTGATGGGAATGATGTGGAGGTTTACAATGATATATCAGTGGAATAATGTGGCTGGCATTATAAGATGAAACCAGCAACAAAAATTTTGATGGACTGTGGGATAAAATACAATTGGAGATTTCCACAACAATTGAGGTTTTGTTATGACAAGAAAATGCATACAATTGATTTAATTTAATTTAATTTAATTTAAGTGTCAAATTTATATACCGCCCCCTCGGCCAAAGCTGACTCAGGGCAGTTCACAATGACAATTTAAAAACATGTTTAAAACAGTTAAAACTACCCACCCTCTAAAACAAGGGGTGCAGGATCCAAAGGCATCATGCAGGGATGGATGCTTTGGAATATTTGTGCTTGATTGGTCTGGTTAAGGCGGCTTCACAAGAATGGCTTGGATTAAGGAAAGCTTTAATAGAATCAGGGGGGAATAAAAAGAGACTATGGAGATGCTAAAGAGAGGGGTGCTACAGGAGGAACAGATGTGGATTTTAAAGCATTGACGGTGGTTGAAGAAGGGTGAATCAAGATTTAGGGGATGGAGAAGAAAATGGGATGATGCAGGGAAAAGAAATAGTCTTTATAAATGTTTGTGTGTTTTCAAAAATAAGATTGAGCGCTGGAACTTTAGACAGTAGGCACACCTTGCACGTTCCCCCCTCCTCTCTTTGATAGTCAAGGGCTACTTTTTGTAGAAAGAAGTGGTGAGGGTAGATATGAATGTTTATTGTTATAGTTGTTGTTATTGTTTATGTGTGGTAGATGGAAACACGCCTGTAGGAGGAAGCGAAGGTCATAGAAGATGGTTTTGAAGATTAAGGTATGAGAAATATTAAAGTGTTATCTTGGAATGTGAAAGGTACAGGTTCTCAAGTGAAGAGGAGAAGAATAGAATCAGCCTTGAGGAAAAATAAACCAGATATAGTCTTTTTGCAGGAAACTCATCAAAATCGGGGGATACAAATAAGATTTTTTTAGAATGGATGCAAATTTATGAAAAGCCCTATGGTACATCAAAAGCAAGAGGGGTTGCGGTTCTGATCTCGAGTAGACTAGGGTTTGAGATGATAAATAATGTTTCCGACCCGGAAGGTAGATACTTAATAATAAAAGGGAAGATTGATGATGAGGAAATAATTTTAGTGAACATATATGCACCAAATGATCATCAAGGGGAGTTTTTAGACAAAATATATGGTATATTGGAGAAAGAAAAAGCAACAAAAATGATTGTAGCTGGAGATTTCAATTTAATAAGGTCAAATTTGGATTGTACAAATATAGCAAGGAGTGGAAGAGGATCTAAAACACAGATTCTTGATAAATGGATGAAATCTGTAGGCTTGAAAGATACATGGAGGGAGTTTAAAGGGTCGGAAAGGGTTTATGCATTTTTTTCACAGGTGCATAATACATACTCCAGAATAGATTACATATTTGTAACAGAGAGTATGATTAGGAATATAGATGAGGTGGAAGTGGGAATTTTTAAAGAATCCGATCATGCAAAAGTGTTGATGGAATTAAGGATAGAGGGAGTAAAGAAAATTAGAAGGAATTGGAGATATGATGCTAAAGTTTTTAAAGACCATAAATGTAAAGAGAAAATAATTCAAAAATGGAAGGAAAGTTGGTATTGGAATGATACGGATGAGGTGAGTTATAATATGGTATGGGATGCCATGAAGTCGGTTTTTAGAAGGGAGAGTATTACGTTGGCTAGCATTAGAAATAAACAATTTAAGGAAACACAAGACAAAGTTGAAAAAGAGATAAAGGGGTTACAAGAAGATCATGTTAAGACAAATGATAAGAAGATTTTCAACAGAATGCAAAGATTAAAAATGGAATTGGTAGGAAAGGACATTGAAAGGAGTAAAAAGAGATTTGGTGTATTTAAAAAGGGAATATTTTGAATACAGTAATAAGAATTCAAAATTATTAGCAAGAGATGCTAAAGAAAAGAGAAATAAAAGGGAAATTTGAATACTGGTTTAAAAAGAGGGAATAAGATGTAATAGGATTAGAGATAAATGTAAGATTGTCAAAGATTTTTATCAGGATTTATATGCTAAAAAGAATATAGATTTGGAGAAGTTAAAGGATCAATTGGGGAAACAAATAGAAAATAAGGTAAAACAGGAACATAGAAATAGAATGGAAGAGCAAATAACGGAGAAATAAATGAAAGATGTAATAGCCAACTTGAAGTCAGATAAAGCCCCGGGGGAAGATGGGTTATCAGCTGAATTTTATAAGGAATTTAAAGACATTGTGGTTCCAAAATTGATGAAAATATATAATTATATTTTGGAAGGAGGGCAAATTCCGACTTCATGGTATAGAACTATAATTGTTTTATTACCAAAACCTGGAAAAATTTAGAAAAAGTGGAATCATATAGACCTATTTAATTGATAAATCAAGATGCTAAGATTTTTACAGCAATATTGGCAAACAGACTGAACAGTTTTATGGGTAATTATATAAATGAAGATCAATCGGGTTTTTTGAAAGGAAGACATATGGTGGATTTGACAAGGAGAGTTTTAGATTTAATAGATATTGTAGGACAAACAAATGAGAAAGTTGGATTATTATCATTAGATATTTTCAAGGCATTTGATTCATTACAGTGGGCAACAATTAATGAGATAATTAAATGTTATGGATTTAGAGATAAATTCAGAAGGACGATTGAACAATTATATCAATATGGTACTGCCATTGTTAGGGTAAATGATGTTACAGAAGAAGTAAAATTAGAAGCTGGAACAAGGCAGGGTTTCCATTATCACCAATTTTGTTTATTATGGCAATGGAGTTGTTGGCAAAGGCTATAAGAGAAGATAAGGATATTGAAGGAATACTAGGAAATAAGATGAGTTTATATGCTGATGATACTTTGATAACAATGAAGCATCCTAGGAAGGCACTAGAAAGAATACAAGAGCAGTTAAAAGATTTTGAAGAGATGACAGGTTTGAGAATAAATTGGGATAAGTCGGAAATGATATTGTGTGATATTGATAAGGAGGAACAGCAGAAAATAAAGGGTAAATTTAAAATACAGGTTAAAGATAATTTGAAGTATCTGGGAATAAATATTTCAAATAAATTTGAGGACCTTAAGAAATTGAATTATGGAAAACAGAAAGTGGAAATTAAAGATAAAATATAGCAATATCAGAAGTTGAAGTTGTCTTGGTTCGGCAGGATTGCGTTATGTAAAATGATGTTGCTACCGAGAATTAATTTTTTGTTTGATGCCCTGCCGATCCAATTAAGTGATAAGGAAATTAAGGAATTTCAAAATTTGTTAAATAATTTTTGTAATGGTGGAAACAAACCTAGAATTGTAAAAAAAACTGTGGCACTTATCTCAGAAAGAAGGAGGACTAGGATTGCCAAATTTGAGGAATTATTACAGAGCTTTTCAAATTAAAAATATTGTGAAAATTTTAGCGAGGGAAAAGGCAATATGGGAAGAAATCGAGATGAGGGATCTAAATCAAATGGGGAAAATGGTCTTTTTAGATAGTAATATGGGGGAAATAGTTACAAAAAATAAAATGATGAAGACAATATTAGGAGTATGGAAAAAGTTGAAGATGGAATTGGCTCCAGATACATCTCCTATAATAGAAATAGAGGATATCAAAAAATTTCCAATGCAAATTGGCAAAAGGGTGAAAGAAATTTTATTTAGAAATGATGTTTTCCTGTTGAAAGACTGGATACAGGTTTGTAAAGATGGAGAGAGAAAAGCAGATATGTTTGCACAATTGAGGTTGAACTGGCTCCAGATTGTGTTGGCAAATAAATGGAATAGTAAATATTTGAGGGAAGTCAGTTTGGAAAGACATATGACTGAGTTTGAAGAATTGATATCAAAGATAAGAAAGGGAGAAAGGGGTATTAAGTAAAATATATATAATGTTAAATAAAGATGGTAATCCACAAGAAGCGTTGAAAATAAATTGGGAACAAGAATTGAAAATAAAGATGGTAGATGAGGTTTGGAGAAATAAATGGAAGAAAAGGATCATGAGAACAATGTCTGTTAGAGTGAAAGAACATAATTATAAAATGTTGTGGAAATGGTACTTGACCCCAGTGAGGTTACATCAAATAGATAAAAATAAAGATAAAATGTGTTGGAGATGTAAGGATACACTGGGAACATATGAACACATGTGGTGGGGTTGTAATGTGGTAAAGGATTTTTGGGGGAAATTGAGAAAGAGATTTGTGCTGTTATGGGTATGAGACTTAAATTGGGGCCAAGTACTGTTTTTTTTGACAGATGTGGAAAATATGGATTTAAATAAGGATAAAAAAAGAGCTATTGTCGATAATGTTGACAACGGGCAGACAGTGTATAGCCAGGAATTGGAAAAATGAAGCAACTCTGAAAATAGAAGAATGGTATAAGGAGATGTGGGATCTTGCGTTGAACGATAAGCTAATATGGGAAATGAATCAGGAAAAGGGTATAGTTAAAGAGAATAAATTTTGGAAAATATGGCAACTATTCGTGGATTACTCATTGAAGGGGGGTGAAGGGAATAGACCAGTACCGGAACAAATGAGTTTCTGGGGTTAGAAAACAACTGTGACACTCCGTTTTCTCCAGGGCATTGTAAATAACACTGGGTGTATTATGTAAAAATTGAATTTAAATTATTGTATTTTTACTGTGACTTAATAATTTTATCAAATTGATGAGTTTAAGAATAGAGTTTGAATATGTATATTAGGATAGTTATAAGAGTATTATAATGTGCTAAAAAATTGGAAATATAACTAAAGATGTATGGAAGAAAGAGGAAGGTAGTATATTATTAAGTCGTAGTTTAATTATATTCTTATGCTTTTTTTCTTTTATATTTTTGTTATATATATTGTATTTGTAAGTATGATGTTTGTATTTTCATTTATAGTTGTTGTTCTTTTTAAGTTGTATTAATAAAAATTTATATAATAAAAAAGAGGAACCGTCAGGCAGCCCGTTCTTCGCACAAACCTACACACCAACAACAAAATTAATAAAACAAAAATAAATAAATAATTTATAAAAACATTAATAAACAGAAAAGTAAACCACAAAATACACAAACAAAAATATCCACAATACCACAAAAGCACAGACAAAACACCTAACTACAACACGAAAATACCTAACTCTAACAACACAACAACCACAAATAACACAATTAAATAACAATGAAATAACAAACAAAAACCAGAAATAACCAAACCAATTGCACAAATCAAAAGCCCAACCAAAACAAAAAAGAACAAACAGAAACACCTCCAAGCCCACCACCACAAAAACAAAACAAAGAAAAACCCCAGAAGAAAGAAAACCAGAGAACTCACCAGCACGTCCTCCCTCCACGAGATCCGAACAGAAATGAAGGAACAAACACTACTTACCGGAAGAAGCCCCACCTAGATTTAGAGGCCAGGAGAGAAAAAACACATGAAACTAAAACAAAACCACTAACAGCCTCACCTGCAGGGCGAAATAGTAAAAACAACTAAAAAACAATAAAGCCCTAACTAGAGGCCACAAGAGTAAAAACAAGTCAAAAACATAACAATACATCAAAAGTTTACACAAATAACAAACATAGGTTACATAAAAAATTTAAAAAATTATAGCATCCTCTGTTGATTTTTAACTTAAAAACAAACACACACACACCCAAAAAAAAGAAAAAAGAAAAGCAAACCACAATTTAAAACAGCCCGGCATCGCCAGATAAACTATGCTAGTATACTGTAAATCAGGGACCTGAAATCATTACCAAGTGTGAAAAACAACCCTAACTAACATGATTTCTAATTTGTACCTACTATACTAACCAACCATTGTCCTTCTTTATCCCCACAAGTCATGGGGACATGTATAAATTATTGCCACAAAGTCGCACTCTGAAGAAGTGAACTTGATGAACAAGAGCTATCATGAAAATATAGTCATTTTTATTTTAAGGTACCACAACATTTTGATATTAATATTTTTTCTTTGTTTTTGTTTTGTTTCTTGTCTGATATCCATGCACAGACTATTACAGCTACTACTTCAAATGATTAGGGAGGGACTCCCTGAACACAGGAATACTGTCACAATAGCTGTATAAGAGCTTTGGAAAGTAAAATTTTCCTATCAAGAGATGCATCTCTGGGGGGCGGGGAGCACACTTTGCTTGCTTTCTAATGATGTATGTACACTAGTGCTGAAGCAGGCAGGCATCATTCTAGGGGAAGCATAAGAGAAGAAAGAAAAGATGAATACATCTCCTTAAATGGGAAAATGAGGAGAACAGCTATTCTGTGTAGGCTTGGCCAAGATGCACAGACACAAGATACCCCCCACTTCACTCAGCAAGAGAAACTGGTGAACTATTTCTGAGTACCCTATACAGTACTTAGAAAATCCTGAAAAGGGTCAGGGTATGTCTGAATAGACTGGATTTTTAAAATTGTGTCATAAGCACACAAAGGTGCTGTCTGGGTTGAAAGGATTTTTGCTGGAGGAACTCTGCTCAGGGGACAACCGAATGAGGCTCTTGTTATGTCCCCAATATCTTTTCCCACCAAAGTGCTCCCTATTAATCTACTTGCCATTTCTTACATTCAAACTGCTAGGTTGACAGGAGTTGGGATAGAAATGATGCTCATTCCGTCATGCAGTACTCAGGTCTTGAACTGCCGACTTGCCGACCTTCCAGCTAACAAGAACATAAGAACAGCCTTGCTGGAACAGGCCACAGCCCATCCAGTCCAGCATTCTGTCTCACACAGTGGCTCACCATTTACTTCAGGGTATTAATTCCAAGCAGATGCGTTCACCTGCTTAGGATTCCCTAGAAATGGCATTGAGAGACATCCTGCCTATCTCTCCAACCCAGAGGTTGTTCTTAGGTATCCATAATTATAGCCATTGATACCCTTGTCCTCCATGAACTTGTCTAATCCTTTCTTGAAACTGTCAAGACTGACAGCTGTCACCACTTCTTCTGGCAGGGAGTTCCATAGACCAGTGATCCTCTGGGTGAAGAAGTACTTTCTCTTATTTGTTTGAGAACTAGCACCCAAACGTTTCATGGAGTGCCCCCTAGTTCTAGTGTTATGCAACAGGGAAAACAGTTTTTCTTTATCTACTTTGTCCACACCGTGCATGATTTTATAAACTTCAATCAGGTCACCTCTTAGACGCCGTCGTTCAAGAGTGAAAAGGCCCAACCATTGCAGCCTCAGATGGTAAGGAAGGTGTTCCAGTCCCCTAATCATTCTGGTTGTGCTCCTCTGCACTTTTTCCAACTCCATAATATCCTTCTGGCGGTATGGCGACCAGAACTGTACACAGTATTCCAGATGGGGCCTCACCATAGATTTATAAAGAGGCAAAATGACACTTGCTGATTTATTTTCTATACACTTCCTAATGATCCCTATCATTGAGTTTGCTTTTTTCACTGCTGAGGCACACTGGGTTGACACCTTCATTGAGCCGTCCACCAGGACACCAAGGTCCCTTTCCTGGTTTGTCACAGAGAGCTCAGACCCCATCAGTTTATAAATGTAAGTGGGGTTTTTTGCCCCAACATGCATCACTCTGCACTTACTAATGTTGAAGCTATGTGCCTATTAATTCTATCTTTTAGGATGGTTTCCATCACTTTACCTGGGACAAATGTCAAACTGACAGGTCGGTAATTTTCTGGATCACCCCTGGATCCTTTTTTGAAAATTGGTGTTACATTCGCTACCTTCCAGTCATCAGGCACAAACCCTGATTTGAGGGAAAGATTATATATTTTGGCTAGGAGATCAGCAATTTCATCTTTAAGTTCCCTGAGAACTTGTGGATGGATGCCATCTGGTCCTGGTGATTTGTTATCATTTATTTTAACAAGACATGCAAGGACCTCCTCCCTGGTTATTTCTATCTGGCTTAATTCTTTGGTTTCCCTCCCTATGAAGATAGGCTCTGTTTTGGGCATGTGGTCTCTGTCTTCTTCAGTGAATACTGAAGCAAAGAATTCATTGAATTCATTCTGCAATCTCTGTTTCCTCTTTAATAACCCCTTGCCTTCCATTGTCATCTAATGGTCCAATGACCTTCCTAATTGGGTTCTTACTTCTAATGTACTTAAAGAAGTCTGTTATTTTTCTGAGTATTTTTAGCTATACGCTCCTCAAAGTCTTGCTTTGCTTTCCTAATTGTTGCCTTGCATTCATTCTGCCAGAATTTATGTTTCTGCCTGCTGTCCTCATTCGGACAAGCCTTCCATCTTCTAAATGAGCTTTTCTTGCTTTTGATCACTTCCCGAACAGCTCCTGTAAGCCACATCCGAGTCCTCTTGGACCTGGCAGTGCCCTTTTTCCTTTTGGGTATGCATTCCAATTGGGCCTCTGTTATTGTTTTTGTAAACAGCCTCCATGCCTCTTGGAGTGTTTGGACTCTCTCAATTTTCCCTTTCAGCTTCTTTTTTATTAGTTTCCTCATCTTTGAGAAATTTCCTTTTTGAAAATTTAAGGTTTCTGTGTTACATTTTTTCAGTGACTTGTGGTCTATGATCAAGTTAAACATAATTGAGTTGTGGTCACTGTTCCCTATTGGATCAGTCACATTAACATCTTGCACCAGATCCTGAGTATTACTCAGGATCAAGTCAAGGATTTTTGTACCTCTAGTTGGGTCTTCAACCATCTGTCCCAGGGAACAATCATTTAGCATATCATGGAACTTTATCTCTTTATCATGTGCTGAACAACAGTTCACCCAGTCTATGTGAGGGTAATTGAAGTCCTGGGATAACAAGGAGAGCTTCATAACCACTGAGCTACCACAGTCCCTCAATTGACTAGGTGGGGCATAATTAATTAAGTAGCATATAAATAATTCATGATTACAACTGAATCAGGATAAGAAAAAAGGAGGATAGCTCTATCATTCTTTTCAATTTAAATAATTTTAGTAGCTCCAGTGTTAATGAAGGACAGCAGGTTTAAGCCGTACTACACAAAAGATAAAAGTCTGTATGTGACATTGGTTACTCCTGCTATGCCTACTATTCTACCAAGCATTTTTATTACGCTTGATTGTAATAATGAAAGCGTGCCTTAAGGAAGTGTCCCCTTCAAACCTTGGTGTACTGTCTCCACCTAGTGATAAATGTATAAAATGTTTTTTTCTGTAAAAGTAGCTCATTCTTAGGTGAAAAAATATGCAAGCAAAAATATACAAAAGGATTATTATTGAATACCACTATATACACCCTATCTTTCACATGTTATTTCCAAAGGCATGGATGGGGGGGGACCCTATCATTAAAGCAAAACATTGTGGTTAATACTATACTCCCAAAAGCAAAGAAAATCAGGCCACAAACCAACCCCTTTATTGAATACATGGGTATATTGACAAACCTATTTTTATCTTAACTTCCAGTCCAGGTAATCATTACAACATAATCCTGCTTGCCACTTCCTATATAACCAATACAGGTGTAAATAAATGCAATCCAGTAGATTCATATTTGAAGGGAAATGTTTCATGGGATTAGATCCCCATAGCAGAATACAGACCTTTGGGAACTAAAAAGCAGAGCTTAGTTCTTGGGTTTATTTGAGATAGAAGTTCGCATCTAAAGAAACACACACACACTCACAAAGGAGCCAAGGTTTCTATTGGTATACTGTTCAAAGATTTCCCCTTAAAAGCACGTACCCATGGAAAACCATGGGTCACATGACCTGATCTAATAGGCTGCCCATAGGAAACCATGGGTCACATGACCATACCTGTCAAATTTTGGTTTTGAAAATAAGGGAATTTTTGTGGGCAAGGCCAAATCAGTGGGCATGGCCAAATTGGTGGGCATGTGACTTGCTGGGGATGGTCATGTGACTGAGTGGGCTATCTAGTCATGCCTGCCACATGGCCATGAAAACATTTACAAACAGACAGCACTGGCTCTTTGGCTGTAAATGGAGATGAGCACTGCACCCTAGAGTTGGATATGACTGGCTTTTGAGGAAGGGAGACTTTTGCTAACCACTTGCAACTAACAGAGGCAAAATCTTACAACAATTTTGAATAACAATCAGGGATCTTCTGTTATTAGCTAAAGGTAAAGGTTGGCCTTACTCGAAAGCCAGTCATATCCAACTCTAGGGTTCAGTGCTCATCTCTGATTAAAGCCAAAGAACCAGTGGACTTGATCCACAAAAGCTCACATTAAAATACATCAGTTAGTCTTTAAGGTGCCACAATGTTTTTGTCTTTCTGTTGTCTTTACTCTCTGATGTGCTTGCACAGAATAAAACAAGGGGAAGAAACGAAGAGAAGAAAGAAAGAAAGAAAGAAAGAAAGAAAGAAGGGAAGGGTGACTCCCCCACTGATGTTGCAATCACCCCCAAACTATGGAGGATGGGGAGGGGGTGTCTCTGTTACCCCCATCAAGGAAACTCCCTGGTCAGAAACAAACCCAATTTATAACTTTCATGACATGATCTAATAGGTTGCCCATGGGAAACTAGGGATCACATGACCTGGTCTGATGGTCCACCCATAGAAAATGGTGGGTCACTTGACCTAGTTCTGAGGTTCTTCCCATGGGAAACTATGGGTCACATGATCTGCTCTGAGGATCTACCCATAAGAAAATATGGGTCACATGACCTGGTCTGAGGTTCTTTCCATGGGAAATTTGGGGTCACATGACCTGGTTCTGAGGGTCCGGCCATAGGAAATAAGGTTCACATGACCTGGTGAGATTCTACCCAAATGAAACTAGGGGGTCACATGACTTGGTATTAGGGTCCTCCCTTGGGAAATTATGGGTCACATGACCTGGTTTGAGGGTCCTCCCATGGGAAACTAAGGCTCACTTGACCTGGTCTGAGAGGGGCCCATGAATCACATGACCTGGTCAGAGGGGCCCTTGGGAAATTATGGGTAACATGACTTTGTCTAATAGGTTGGCCATAGGATGCCATGGGTCACATGACCCGGTCTATTAGGTTGCCCATAGTAAACTATGGGTTACATGACCTGGTCTAATAGGCTGCTCATGGGAAACTTGGACCGGTGCCCCTTGGTCACGGTCACTCACACTCTGGTCACCTCCAGATTGGATTATTGTAATGCGCTCTACATGAGGCTGCCCTTGGTGACCATCCGGAGGCTTCAGCTGGTCCAGAATGCGGCTGCCCGGGTGGTGATGGGGTGCGGGCGTTATGACCATGCCTCACCACTTCTTTGGGAGTTGCACTGGCTTCCGGTTTGCCTTCGGGTGCAATTCAAGGTGCTGATTTTGACCTTTAAAACCCTACATGGCATTGGTCCAAGGTACTTAAGAGACCGCATCACTTTAAGGTATTCAGCCCGTCCTACAAGGGCAGACAGAAGGGGCTCAATGGTGGTCCCATCCGTGAAAGAAGTTCATCTCAGTGGGGCCAGGAAGAGAGCCTTCTCCGTGTTTGCCCCAACCCTGTGGAACCTTTTATCACCAGAATTGTGTCTCCAGTCGGATCTTCTCCCCTTCAGAAAAATGTTGAAGACCTGGCTATGCCAGCAGGTTTGGGGCATGTGTGACTCTTCTGTACAAGCCAGCTGGCTTATTTAGCCTGTTGAGGGATCCTGCTTCTCTGTTTTCTTTGTCCTGTTTGGTTTTTGCTATTTTATGCTGGGTGGGGGGGAGGGGAGGGTGTTTTTTTTAATGTTAAACTGATTAGTTTTATGTGTTTTTAATGCTGTTTTTAGTGGGTTGAGTTAGGTATTTTTTAGTGGTTGTTGTTTTATCTGCTATTATATTGCACTATTATATATGTTGTTAGTCGCCCTGAGTGATGTTCTTCATCAGGAGGGTGGGATATAAATTCATAAATAAATAAATAAATAAACTAGGGGTAACATGACCTGGTCTGAGTGTCCTCCCATGGGAAACTAGGGCTCACATGACCTGGCCTGAGAGGGGCCAATGGGAAACCATCTAAGGCTACCCATGGGAACCTAGGTCACATGACCTGGTTATGAGGGTCCGGCCATAGGAAACTTTGGGTCACATGACCTGATATGAGATTGTGCCCAAATGAAACTAGGGTCACATGACCTGGTATGAGAGTCCTCCCAGGAGAAACTATGGGTCACATGACCTGGTCTGAGGGGCCCATGGGAAATTATGGGTGACATGACTTTGTCTAATAGGCTACCCATAGGATACCATGGGTCATATGCAGTGGTGGGCATCAGCAGGTTTGCACCAGTTCACCAGAACCGGTAGAAAAAATTCTGGCTGGCCCTGCCCATCCAAGTTTTGGCAGGAAAGAGTTCTATTTCAGTTGCCTAAGCCTGAGAGTTTGGGAGAAGGTGCAATGCAAATTCTAGAAGGTTTCAGCAGAAAACTCTCCATTTTGGTTGCTGCATCATGTGGTACAAGTGCAACTGTGGAGCACCCTCCGGGGCTCCAAGTGGGAGGACTCCTTGTTTATTTATTTATTTATTATTTATTTATTTATTTTTCACGCTTATATACCGCCCACTCAGGTACAACCCAACTCAGGGCGGTTTACATAGCGGACAGTAAATACATAAAAGACACATGATAAAAAAGTTAAAAAAAACCCACCCCTAAAAGGTGCGCAAGAACCGAAGGGACCTTGGGGGAAGGCACACTTCTCTATACCAACCACCCAACGGTACCCCCATCCCCACCCGCACCCCAAACTTGGCCCGCCAGCCAGGTCTTTAGTTCCTTCCTAAAGGGCAACAACTCCGTCTGGAGACGCAGTTCCACAGGCAGGAGGTTCCAAAGGGCTGGTGCGGACACGGAGAAGGCCCTCCTCCTTGTGCCAGAGAGGCGAGCCCCCCTGGCTGATGGCACAATTAGAGAGCCCCTCCGGTCCGCTCTGGTTGGATGGACAGACGTCCTTAGGGCGATGCGGTCTCTAAGATACCCTGGCCCACTACCATGTAGGGCTTTAAAGGTCAAAACCAGCACCTTGAATTGCACCCGGAGACAAACTGGTAACCAGTGCAGCCCCCGAAGCAGTGGTGAGGCATGGGCATAACGTCCACACCCCATCACCACCCGGGCCGCGGCATTCTGGACCAGCTGCAGGCTCTGAATGGTCATCAAGGGCAGCCCCATGTAGAGCGTTGTTGGACTACACTGTCCTGCAGGATGCATGCAAACATCGGAAGATCTGGTGGGATAGCCTGTTTGTGTTGCTGCATCCTGTCAACAGGATCTTCTGCACAATCTCCTCTAATAAGGCAAGAATGGCAAACTACTTCTGTCTATGTGTATGAGTGTGTGTTGGGCTGGGGTAAGACAGCCTGCTAGAGGCATCTCTGCCATCCTCCTCACAATTATACACTTTTATCTGCTTACATATGCTGTTAAATCAAATTTTTAAAAAAGAGAATTTTATGGACACTCCTTTGCACAAGGCAAAAAATAACCCACCCACCCCCTAAAATGATATTCTTAAGAGAATTAATTGTTCAAGTGCAAAATATTTATCTGTTTCATGCAAATCAGAAACATATGATGAATACAGGTTCCTGATTTTCCTTAAATGTCTATAAAGAACCCTAGCAAAGGAAGGTGTTCGAGTGTCAGACTTTATGACTAAACATTTTTGCTGAGCCAGAGTGAAGAATTAATTTTGGGAGGATACCAATTTAATATAATTCAATTTTAGTACCACAGGAGTTTCAGGGTCCTGGAATTTCCCTCTACATGTTTGGTTTTTTTTAAAAAAAATAATCCCCCCATGTTCAAATGTTAGCTAGTAATGAGACAGGACTCAATGGTCCAAGTTATAGGGGAGCCTATAGAAATGCAAAATGGTTACACTTCGGATTTTTATTTCCAAAGGGACATATAACGTATGAAACAGGTCAGTGCATGAATGGATTAAGAAAATGGCTGGAAGTTAAAGCTACAAGGAATAGGTTAATGGCTTTGTTCAGGGGTTCTCAACCTACGGCCCACAAGACCAAATCATCCAGCCTGCGACTTCATTCCAGCCAGTTGTTCTGCCACTGCCGTCTCAATCCTTGTCTCCTCTGCTTGGCTTAGTGTGTCCGTAAGTCGTTCCATAGCAGGCTGGATGTTGTAAGGCCTTTGACAGTGGGACCACCCCAACCCCCCCCCCCTCCCGCTGGCAGTATCTATCCCGCTCGCCAACAGTCTGACTTAAAAAGGTTGAGGACCTTGGCTTTGTTCAAGGGAGGATCGCAAGAGCTATTTGTTTGGGAACTCCTTATCAGCAGGTGTCAGGATGTGTAGAGAATCTTTGCCATCCAAGGTTGAGATAATTGAAAAATAAAGTCTGCATGGACGTGCCAAGGGAACAGGAGTTGTTTATGTTAAAGAAATGCTACAATTGGTTAATTATGTGAGGTGAGCAATGAGTTAGTTTTGCACTGGTTTATGGGTTTGAGGGTAGTCTGGAGGTTGTTCTGGTGGTAGCCTTTTATAGAAAGGTAGAGATGTAAACCTGCTTAAAAATGATTTCAAAATTTACTTTAAATAATCACCCAGAATAGATTTTCTTGTTTTCTGTAAAGGGGGAAAGTAGATGGCTGCTCTAACAGTTTTTGATTAGTTGTTTTCTTAATTCTATTTTTGAATAATGGATCTGTGTATCTCTGAAGATATCTACTTTTGCTACTATCCTTCTTTAATAAATGGAATAATTCTACACCGTTATCGTCACTGAAAACCGGGAATGAATGCTGCCAGAAGAATCTGCCTTTTCAGTAAGGAGGCCTATGCTACCATTTTATTTTATTTTTTTGCAACTCTCTCACCCAGGGTGACTTAACACAAGAAGCCTACCTCAAGGAGCTGACAGTCTAATTCAGCCAGGTGAAGTCTAGGACAGACTTCCCGAGTCCTGATGTCTACGCACTTTGGGTAGTTTATTAACAGGCCCATTAAAAAGTGGTGCATAGAGGGTTCTGGTCTTAACCATACATAACTGTAGTTATGTATGGCATTTCCATCTCTTCCTCCGCAGAAAGCTCTCTCACCGCAACATGGAGAGGATGAGTGACTCCCTCTCTGTTGGGAAAAAGGGGGCTTGGTTAAGGTTCCCATTTGCCCTGTAGTTAGCACTATGCACTAGGTAGTATTAGCCATTACCATTTTGGCCTGTGGGGAGGATCCTTGGTCACCTCCATGATCTTCTTAGAATGGCACAATGGGCTACCAGTTTCCATTCCCCATGGCACTGCTGGACAGTGTGGAGGTGGGGAAAAGGGCACACTGCAAAATATCCTAACTCAATTCCAGTTGGTTATTAGTGGGAATACTCTTGACCTCAACATTTTGAAAAGGTCACAAGACCTCAAGGCATGTGACAAAGAAACATGTGGGAGGAAACTCCTTGCTGAATTTCTCAAGCTCTCATATTCTCCTTCAGTAACAGTAGTGGTGTCTGTCTTCCTGTACTTAATATTACTGTGAAATACAAGATGTCTATGTCTGTCATATTAAAATTGGAGGAGAAACCCCAGGGCCCCTGGTTTTATGAGGACTCTCACCCCTCTGAAGCCCCTCCTTCTTTACATTGCAACACAGTAAACTCTTGCATAACGATGTTACTTGGTTCCCAAATTAGCGTTGCTAAGCAATTTTTGTTGTTATGCGGGTTTCTATGGAATTTCCCGCATGTTTTTAGCATAATTGTCCGGATAATGACGGTTATTTTAGCGTTGTTGTCCGGACAACGACACTAAAAAGGTTGTTATGAGGGGAACACGTGGTGCATAACCACGCGTTGTTAAGCAAAAATGATGCTATCTGAACGCGTTGTTATGTGAGGGTTGACTGTACTTCTAGAGTCAAGATTGTGGTGACAAAACGATCAGCTTCTTTGATTCTGGCTGCTTCAACATGGAACTGAGAGACCATGAAGTCTCCTGATAGGCTAAGACTTCCCCCCACCTCCATTACAAAGTCATTGTGGATAAAGTTATTTAATTCCCTCCCTAGTTTCCAAGGAAAAGTGAGGGGAAAACATTTTTTTTCAATAAATGTGACAGTGAAGGGAAATGTAAAACAATCAAGTCGAGATAGAGAAAAGACACAAGACTGACAAGTTAAAGCACACTAGGGGAAGGGGTTAAAGGTCTCCCTTGCTCAAAAGTCAGTGGTGTCCGACTGTAGGGTGTGGTGCTCATCTCCACTTACAGCCAAAGAGCTGTCTGTAGACATTTCCGTGGTAAGGTGGCAGGAATGACTAGATGCCAAAGTGCACAGAATGCAGTTACTTTTCCCACCAAAGCGGTACCTATTAATCTACTTTCAATTTCTTGCTTTCGAACTGCTAGGTTGGCAGAGGCTGGAACAGATGACAGCTAACTCCATCGTACAGTACTTAGGTCTTGACGTGCTGACCTATCAACTCTGGTCATCAAACTCAGTGTCTTAACTGCTAAGCCACTAGGGGCCTCCTTACACTAGGGGGTGCCCAGGACTAGGGATGCCATATTTCCCTCTCACAAAAATGGGACAGAAGTGGCCCTTGCTCAAAAGCCAGTCGTATCCGACTCTAGGTTTCAGTACTCATCTCTGTTTCAAAGCCGAAGAGCCAGCGCTCCTGTCAACTCTTTGCCTCCGACCAGGCGGAAGCCCCACAGCCACGCTCATGTTGCTGGAAGGCACTTCCCACCCACCCCAGCTTTACTCTGGGGAAAGGGGGGAAAGAAAGCCTGCTGGCTGGGGAAAGAGGCTCCTCCACCCCCAAACTCCGGGAGAGAGGAGGGAGAGAAACAAAGAGTTGACAAGAGGGAGGGAAAAAACCCTCCCGAATGCCTGGAGTTGGTGCCTCTCTTGCTGTGTTCATGTGACAGGCATGACACCAGAGCGCACAGAACGCGGTTTACCTCCCCCACCCCCCAAATATGGTCCCTATTTGTCTACTTGCAGTTTTTTGCTTTTGAACTGCTTGGTTGGCAGGAGCTGGGGAAAAGACGATCGGAGCTCTTTCCACTCTGCTGCTCACAGATGCCACCTGCTGGCAATTCAATAGAACTGCCGCTCTAAGGTTAAAAAAAGACACGATATTCTTTCTTTTGAAACCAAGCTTGGTTTCAAAAGCAGGAAATATCAATGGTTTTAATGTGACCGGGCGGGACAGTTTCAACCCATGAAATTCCTGGGTTTCCATTACATATGGCAACTCTACCCAGGACTAAATCCAAGTGATGTTTAAATCCTGCCTGTTAAAGCAAGTGAGGGAAGAACACTCCATGAGGAAGCCTTTGTCCTCCTAAAAAATCCCATGTTCTTTAAAAATGCAAGTTTTGTAAGTAGAATACAAAATGCCTATCTACTCTCTTTAGATGCAATAGCCCTAAAGAGGCAGCAGGAGAAAATAAAGGGTTGCACCAGCTTCTTGTTGAAATTCCTACAAAATTATCAGCAGAGAACACTGGAAAGCAGTCATAGTTACACTATACTAGTGTTACCAGCACATGCTCCTGCTCCTTATTCCTTTTTTTTTAACCCCCTTGTCTTTCTATCATACCTTATATGAAAAATATACTTTAACTTTTACATGTCTGCAGGGTAGAGATTTATGCAGTTCTAAACCCTGCATTTGCAGCAACCGGAATAAATGCGACACTTAGTTTACATTGCCTATTTCTCCCTGAGAAGGGACAAAATGGAGTTGCTCCTCACAATAAAAAGCTCTCATGAAAATGCTTTACTTCACTTTAATTTCTGTACTTGGAAAAAAATGTTTATAATTACTGCACATTTTCTTACATCAATAAATTTCTCTTTATGAAACCAGGTATATTTAAAGCAAATCTAGAAGCATCCCTTTCCAGACAAACAAAACATAACTGAATATTATCATTTGTTCAAAAAGATAATGAACTTGCATCTGGAAAAAAATGTGTTGACATTTATCTATAAAATTTAAATTCTATAGACCAGCAAAGTACAACATACACACCCTCAATTTATCTTTAGAAATTACTACAAATCTGGACATCAAATACAGAAAAAGTTTATTATGGACATACCCCACTTTGTTATTTGATTAAAGAAATCTGAGGCAACAATTTGGTGCTTTACAGAGAAGCCAATATACAGTAGCTGCACACCATAATTTTCTGGATCACAATTAGCATTCTTACCATGATGGTTAGTACAGAAATGTTCTGCAATTAGAAAAAACAATGAGAATTCTCTCATGCTGTACAATACCACGTGCAAGTGTCTTAGATATTTAAAAATAATGAAACAAATAAGTTTAACTCTTCTTTGCCCACCTAATAGGCTGCAGAATCTGGAATGTTCAGGACAAAACTTTCATGAGCTCCAGACATAATTTAAGTGCTTCTCATGTGCAAACTATTACTGACTAAAGCTTTTCAAATATTATTTAATTTCAGATAGAAACACCCTCTGCAAATATATGCTATAGGACCCCAGAGGTCATTACAGGTTTGTTAATATTAAGGAAGAGAAATCCTATGTTATTTGTCACTCCATACATCTAGTCCCTGATGAGGTTCTCCTGAATGAAGGCATTTTATTTGTAGGAAATAGACCACTCTTTGATAGATGCATCATGAGATGTTGTTACCAAGGTATGTTCATCCAGCCATGCCAAACTGCTTACATGATGTAATCTGTGGGCATCTGGAAGAAGGGTGAAAGACAAGTGTGAATGGTTGTAACCAGTCTTATTTACTATTTTAGAAGTTCATAATATGCCTCTTAATCCAATGATTATGTGTCAATTTGCCTTCCGCCATGATGCTGTTTGCTCACCTGGCACACTGACATCACAGTTATATCTGACATGCTTCAACATGGTTAGATCCTCAATTTCTACCTACTTATTTTTCTGAGTCTAGCACATCCTCATGTGCCAATCCATGACACTGCTTCTTCTGGGAACTGCCTGTACACAAGGGCTAATGACATTGTGATATGATAGCATACTATGTGATGAAGTAGTACAGTGGAGAAGAGGTGATATGAACGACCTACAGCAGATACTGTAGACTTTCTTCTGTGAGAAGAACCGTAGCTATGATTTCAGTTAAGCCACGCTTGGAACATCTTCAACCATCTCTGTTCCAGCTCCCTCCTTTGGTGGGAAGGTAAACAGCGTTTCATGCGGTCCGGTGTCTAGTCATGCCTGCCATATGACCATGGAAACGTCTGCAGAAGCAGACAGTGCTGGCTCTTTGGCTTTGAAACAGATGAGCACTGAACCCTAGAGTCGGATACGACTGGCTTTCGAGCAAGGGCAACCTTTACTTTTACAAGGCTACATTCAAAGGAGTTATATGTATGTAGTTTGATAGCAGGGTACCTGTTAGTACAAATTGTTTTTCTAATATCTAATTACATGGATATAAAAGTAGACTTTTAAAAATATCTGATATCAAACATTTTAGAATTATTTCTGATACTCTGCTTGGAACATAAGGGGAGTTGCACAAGGTTTTTCCTGCTGCAGCCGATCCTGTCATGCAACAGTTCATGCAACCAGTGCAAGATTGAGCAGACTGCTAGAGCATGGGTAAGGCTTATGTGCTAATTCTTCAGTGTTTGCATAAAGATGTTGGTGTTTAGATCATACTTGTAGATCTATAATTTTCCTTCCAAAATGAAAGTCTCGCTAATAAGCCCCCAAAATTGATATCTCCTCAGTACAAATGCCAATGTTTTGCAGTCATGTTTTAAGCATTTTTTAGCATCTCCATTTGCTAATAAATAGGTAAAGGTCACCCTTGCTCAAAAGCCAGTCGTATCTGATTCTAGTGTTCAGTGCTCATCTCTGTTTCATAGACAAAGAGCCAATTCTGCCTGCGTCTGCAGACATTTCCGTGGATATGTGGCAGGCACGCCTCAACACCAGAGTGCATAGAATGATGTTTACCTTCCCACTGAAGTGGTCCCTATTTATCTACTTGCAGTTTCTTGCTTTCGAACTGCTAGGTTGGCAGGAGCTCATTCCATTCTGCCGTACTCGGGTATCGAACTGCTAACCTCCCACCTTCTAGTCAGCGTCTTAGCCACTTGAGCCACTAACAGAAAAATTACCATATATAATTACCTTGTATTTTGACTCTGGTCTCTGGGTCACTCAGTGTCCAAACATACACCATCATATCCATACCCCCAGAAGCAAAATGTTCATTATCCGGTGACCAGGCAAGGCAGACAATTTTTGCATGATGTCCATAATATACATTATATTCCTACTCAAAAAGAGAAAAAAGATCAGAGTGGAAATAGGAAAGTTAGTAAAGTTTTGCTACTTTAGATCAGTAATAGTGAACCAAAAAATTCAACTTCAGTTAAGCTTAAATTGGAGGGAACACTACTATTTAAGTCAGGTGACGAGAATAAAGTTTTACCGTAAAAAGTAAGAAAACCTTATTATTTTAATTCTCTCCCTTTGTATTCCTGTTTTGAACTCCAAGCAGAAGGAAACAAGTACATGTAAAAGAACCCATTTTCTATTCATCTCTTCAAAACATTTATCTTGCCTTTATTCCCCTCTCCATCATAACCTCTTTTCTTTACCTTCTCTCTTTTTAACTTAACTGATTTTGAAATGGAACCCCACAATAGTTCCAACAAGCCCAAATTCATTTTCTGGGAGAGGTGAGGCATTTCTATGTGTTGTCTAGTATAGAACACAAAAGGATCGTTAACTTGGTGCAAAGATCAGCCGCTGCATCTTCCTTATTACCTTTCGTTTAAAAATGAACAGTCCTTACCGCATAGTCATCAGCAACACTGAACACAGTGACAGCCTTGCTTGCATCTGTCACTGCAAGGAAGGCACCATCATGAGAATAAGCTAGATCAGTCACAGGACCTTTAGCTTCCAGTGTTTTTTCTTCTCTTTTTAAGGAAGCTCCCTGGATTGCAAATAAGTATACATTTCCATCCTAGAAGTCAAAATAGTACAAGATTAAGCACTGTTAAGTATATACAGGTGAAACTTGGAAAATTAGAATATCGTTCAAATGTTCATTCATTTCATTTAAAAGGTGAAACAAATATATGAGATAGACTCACTACATGCAAAGCGAGAGATGTCATGCGTTAATTCGTTATAATTGTGATGATCATGGCGTACAGCAAACATGAGATTATGTGATGACTATGGAGTTCATGAGATCGGGGAATTGGAGTTTTCATAAGCTGTAAGCCGAAAGCATCAATATTATAACAAAGTAAGGCTTGAACTATCTCGCTTTGCATGTCATGAGTCTATCTCATATATTTGTTTCACCTTTTAAGTTGCATTACTGAACTGAATGAACATTTGCACGATATTCTAATTTTCCGAGTTTCACCTGTACAAATACTTGAAAAAGGAGTGGAAACATCCAAATCTGTTATTTCCAACACTGATAAAAACACATTAAAAAGTTTGAATCTTATTTTTCCAAAATGTTAGGGAAACACAAGAGACAATGCAATAGAGAGACAGTTTCCAGTGGGATCTGTTATCTGTATTGCCCCTGATCAGGTGTGACTACGGTCTTATATATCCTCAGAACCAGACTGGACCAGGTTCTCCAGCTAGTCACGTTTCTGCAGTCAGCACAAAACACATGGGATACATGTGGTTAACTTGTTTTTTCCCCTCTCCATTTAGGTTTCTTTTTTTCTGTCTGATCTCAGTGACCCAACTGTAAGACCATGCCCACACCCATCCTTGCATCAACATGCTGACTTCCCTTACCTTGCTCTGATTTGATTTCAATTAATATGGCTACACATTTGATTAATGATATAAATCAAAAAATTTCACAATCCTCCCTTTTTGTCTTTTTAAAGATAACAAAACCCTCTCTAAGGAGCTGAGGTTGCATATTGTAAAAGGGAGGCCTATAGATACTATGAAACAGCAGGTCTAAACTTTTACAACATAAGTGATTGACTGGATTCCATCTGCATTTGCAGACCTCACCTGTACTGCATAATTGTTCTTATCATTCTCTTAAATTCTTTTCTTCTTTATTAAATATATTACCTTTCCTTTATTATCATTTTAATTCAATGTTCAGCATTTAATAGTGATATTTTAGTAAGTAGATGATTGTTTTTAATTGTTTAAGTGTTTATACAAGGGCACAATGGTTTTGGTGATAGTTTTTCTGTAGTATCTGATCCTTGTCAATGTTCATTTCACCTGTATCCTCCTCTGTAGCTCTACTGGCCCAAATGAAATGACATTCCTGGAAGTGGCAGATTGCCACTGAGTTCCTTTTATAATCACGTGCAATGAAGTGAAATTGTGCACTCTGAAAAACTGAAAGAGGAGCTACTGAGGACATCATTTCCACAGCACCAGCAGAGTTCTACAGGAGGACAAGGCCATTGTGCTTCATTGCTCTTGTAAATTAGCTGCAGTTCTTTTATTGGTCTATTAATCAGAAACTCCTATCTAAATACACATAGGCTTTATGACATTCAAATAATGGTACAAGCTTATAGAATTGTAATCTTTATATATGTACACAGATTCCACATGCTGACTACTACCTATGGATATATTTGAATAACAAAGCTCTATTAGACTGTGCATTAAAAAAAACCCAGGAATATACCTGTAGTAACACTGCACAGAATAGTGTTATTTAGCATAAACTTTGGGGGAATGCAGTCCGTTTCATCAGATGTTACTAGATTTATTCATATCCTGTTCCAAGAGTTAACAAGCACTCAATGATCAGAAAATGATCAGTAAGTAGAAAATTGATTTTCATTGATCAGAAAAGATACTTTTATTCAAAAAACAAAATACTTACTGTCCCTCCAACTGCTGCCATACCACCTCCAGGGTGAACTGCTACGACTTCTGGGTCAAAACCAAGGTTATCAATTGCAAAGCATTTCTTCTTATCCTTCATCAAGACAATCTGTCATTTTAGAGAAGAATGTAATTCATGTATTACCCTGGCACAGTGAGGATCTGAAATTTGCTATAATAGGGTTTCTACAACAGAGACTTCGTATTCTATCAGGTCAAAAGATTACAATTTAGGCATCCTCCATACAGCTGCTGCATTACCACATGAGCAACACTCAGCATTTCTGCCTTTACCATTTGACTTTCACCCTGTAGGCATGGTTAATAATAGGGTGGACTCTAACCATATAGTTGTGGCACTCATTATATACTGCAACTATGTGAAGCTGCAGAATGTGCAAGTGCATGTAGACACACACTAAAAACACGAGTGCATCAAAGATTCATCAACTATAATACCTAGTGATATGGAAATTAAAATACTGTACTAAATTAACTTTTTTCCTACCTATAGGAACAAATCAGAATAAATTATAATGCAAATATTCAGCTATCTCTGTCAACAATGTAAGTTCTTTATTAGGCTAGTCAAGAACCAAAAGGTCAATTTGTGCAGCACAAAATACCCATGAGAAACATAGCTCAACACTAGGTAAAGGTAAAGGGACTGTAGTGGCTCAAGTGGCTAAGACGCTGACTGGGAGGCGGAAGGTCAGCAGTTCGATTCCCGAGTACTGCAGGACAGAATGAGCTCCCGTCTTTGTCTCAGCTCCTGCCAACCTAGCAGTTCAGAAGCAAAAAAATTGCAAGTAGATAAATAGGGAAGGCAGCAGAATTCCGTGCACTCCGGTGTCTAGTCATACCTGCCACATGACCATGGAAACGTCTGCAGAAGCAGACAACGCTGGCTCTTCGGCTTTGAAACAGAGATGAGCACTGAACCCTAGAGTCAGATATGACTGGCTTTCGAGTAAGGGAAACCTTTACCTTTACCTAGAAAATTATAAGGCAGCTGTCACAGCATTCACCACACTGTGCAGAAAATCTTCCCATGGATTGTGTTCCACATTAGAAAAAGAAAGACAGAGAAGGCACAAGTGTGTTTCAATCTACACCCCAACCTTATTTTTTCTACTTTAGCTGCCAGTAAATCTTACACTAAGCCTGAGTTAGACTTTGAAAAATCCTGATTAAAAGTGTGTCAAAAATTAATAACACTTAATTTTATTGCCTTATTTCCACTTGCTGCTGTTCAAAACTGGCACAAGCCATTTGCATATATTTTTGTGTATTAAAGTAAGGAAGCTTTCTTCCTTTGAATTTAGCAAAAAAAAAATCTTAGTCCTATCAAGTTCCTGAATAGCACTGCAATCAAATCCACTGAAAACATTTTCAAGGTAGGACTTAACATTCAAACTGCAAAGTGTAAATTATAATTACGAAAATAATCTATATTGACTACAGAACCTGACATGGAACTGGTTACTACACAAGTACATATTCAACTGAATGTCCCTGGTTAATCCTGGAGGCAGTCATACTCCCCTCCCTCTCGCTAATCTATTTCATGTGGATTTTTTTTAAATAGTAGCCATGTTAGTCTGTGGTTCAGGCATATCAGAAAACAAAAACTCTGCAGCGCTGCTATATTTTTAATGTGAGCTTTCGTGGATCAAATCCATTTCATGAGACATGGGAGTGAAATTTCAAGGCATGAGCTTATATACACCTGATACAGAGGTAAAGAGTAATCAATCAGAATGACAGATAAACATGCATATCAATACAGTGGTACCTCGCATAAAGAGCATGATGCGCTCCATGGGATTGCTCTTTAAGCAAGTTTGCTCTTTAAGCGAAACACCATTGTAAGTGACCGATTGTGACTTCTGGCAGTGGGGATCGCGAACCACGATTTAGTTGTTAAGTGGGTTTTTGGTTGGTTTTAGTTGTTAAGTGAGGCAACCATTCAGAGAAAATTCTGCTCTTTAAGAGAGTTAGTCTTTAAGCGAGGCGCTCTTTATGCAAGATTTTACTGTACAGCTTCCCACAGCTAGCAGTAGCAGATGATTGCTATTTTATATGAATGAATAATTGATTAGTATTTCGACCTTATCAATAACATAACAGAAGAATTAAAATCTGTGCAATACAATGGAGTGCAATAAAATACAATAAAAATACAATATGTACATACCTGAGCTACTTTTAAAAGGAATGTAAACTGGAGAAGGTGCCTTAATACAAATAATACTGTACATGAATATCCATAGTCAGATAAGTGAATCTCCCTTGCAGGATACCCTAATTTGATTATATGATTGCTCAAAAGACAGTATGTGTGAAATGTCCCTTGGCATCATTAGATGTAAGACAAGATATAAATGTATTAACTAAATAAATTGTGATCCATTTTTTCTGATATATACCTCTCCAATGCATACGACGAGTACATATCCTCCAGATCCAACAGTTACACATTTGGGCTGAAAATTCATTTTCACAATATCTTGGTCACTGAAAAGAAAGGGAAAAGTATATATACATATATTTATCAGCAGGAGCACAGGTAACTGGCAAGATGTATTGGAACATATGAATAAGGAAGTGGGGAGAGGTAACAGCTAACTTCAAAGGAATGAGACACTCAAAATGGCTTTGAGAGTAAGTAATAGGTAAGTTCAGGAATTTAGAATCACAAAATCATAGAAGTATAAAGCTGGAAAAGATCCCAACGATGAGTGAGTCTATCTGCCAAAGGCAGAAGTTGATATTAAACTGTCCCTGACAGATGGCCATTTAATTCTTCTAAAAATTCTAACAAAGGACGATCTATACCGGAGGTGCCCAAACTATGGCCTGCAGACTGGATCTGGCCTGCAGCACCATTCCATCTGGTCTGCACCGCCCTCACCATTCCCGGAAGTAAAAGGTGCATGTGCGTAACACACACGTGCATGTGCATAATGCTGCCGTAAATGACCCGTGGCTGTTGTAAATGCATTTACAAGGAGAAGTAGGCGCAAACGGTGTAGTACTCAACTAGCAATAGAACCGTTTGAAGTAGTGACTGTGGCTTGGTTAATATGATGAATTCTTCTTACAAATGAAGACAATGTATATAAACAAAAAATTCTTTTATAGAAAATATTTCAAAATGCTTAATAACAAAAATAATTCCTCTATGGGTAAGTATAATTGATTCAGTGTTACAGTAGTAATGTTCAATGCTCTATAGATGATTATTCATAATTCTTGGTAACAAAAATAATTCCTCTATGGGTAGATATAAATGATTCACTGATATAGCAATATTTTCTTTCAAAGTCGATACCAGTTATTTCGACTTTTCGAATTACTATTTCTTCAGGAAATCTGCACACAAAAATAATTGTACATAAAGATAATAATTAGCATGACAAAGAGATGGAAAAGACTGTTACACATGAGTTCACGTAAAATGTATATCGCTGGTATGCATCTAATATATAAGACCAATACTACATAAAAAGGCACAAGCTTACCAATATGTAAAAAAGTCTCTTGAAATTGCGTCCTTGCCTCCGCTCATACTATTAGGTGCATATGGACGTTGATGATGTGTGTGAGGCAGCTGCCTTTATGCTTAGTAGAAAATGACTCACGTGTGACCAATTATTATGTAGACCCGAGGCGACCTACTGAAGCCGCAAAAACTTGCACCCTAGAAAGTTACCTATAGAAACGCTGCCAAATCGTGCTCCTGATTTAATCCTTTTGGATACATAGTATCAAAGAAGTGAATAAAAAATGCTTCCCGCTGTCTTAATCTTTTGTTGATGTCACACCTTTCAAATAACTTTGGTCGAACCATTTCTAGCGTTACAAAGCGGAAATCCCTATGAGGGATTCCCGGAACTGGTGAATTTTATTGTTGACTTCCTCTAGTGATTTTTCATAAGTGTGGTCGTCGACTTCAGATTTGAGAGATGATGAAAGCTTATCAATGTCTTCATGTACTGACTCCAATTCTTTGTGATTGTTCGATAATAAGTAGAATGAGGTCAAACGAGCAGCGGTCTAATATGGCAGCCCACTTCTCAGTGAATTCTTTGTCTTGACTAAAAAGGGTGGGGCCCTTGTTATTTCTTAAGCCTCGGGGTATCCTGGAAAGCCGGTGGTAATCGGCCACAAATGATGCATGCATTTGAAATCTTGTTTCTTCTTTAAAGTCTCTAGTGTGGCAAAATCGCTGTTCTGTGAATCCATATCTATATTTAGTGTGGAAGTTTTTCCTAAAATTTGCTCTCTTTGTTGATCAGTATAAGAAGAAATAGTAATTCAAAAAGTCGAAATAACTGGTATCGACTTTGAAAGAAAATATTGCTATATCAGTGAATCATTTATATCTACCCGTAGAGGAATTATTTTTGTTACCAAGAATTATGAATAATCATCTATAGAGCATTGAACATTACTACTGTAACACTGAATCAATTATACTTACCCACAGAGGAATTATTTTTGTTATTAAGCAGTTTGAAATATTTTCTATAAAAGAATTTTTTGTTTATATACATTGTCTTCATTTGTAAGAAGAATTCATCATATTAACTCTTACCAAGACACAGTCACTACTTCAAACGGTTCTATTGCTAGGTAAATGCATTTACAATCAGCCGCAGATCATTAATGGCAGCATTATGCGCATGCACATTATGTGCACATGCACATGCATTTTACTTCCGCTTCTGGTGGAACCACGCTCAACCATGTGACTGTCCCACAGTCCGGAAAGTTTGGACACCCCTGGTTTAAAGATAAAGGTCACCCTTACTTGAAAGCCAGTCATATCTGACTCTAGATTTCAGTGCTCATCTGTTTCATAGCCGAAGAGCCAGCGCTCTCTACTTCTGCAGACGTTTCCATAGTAATGTGGCAGGCATGACTAGACACCGGAGTGCACGGAACGTTGTTTACCTTCCCAGCAAAGTGGTCCCTATTGGTCTACACACACCTCAAAGCCAACGATTCCACCGTCAAACAGTTCTTGCCTCAGTGTTTACTGACGCTTAGATGGTATCCCCTTCACTATCATTTGAATTGACAACTTTGGGTCCGATTGTCTGGAGTTACAGGGAAAAAATATTGTTTCATCTTCTAAGTGACTTCAGATACATACCTGTAGTCTCTTTTTTTAAGACTGGTGTAGCGTACAGTATCATCCATACTGCATGTAACTAGCTGCTCCTTTTCATCCACTGCCATTCGTGAAACCTGGTTTGTGTGTCCTTTTCCTGAAAAGTCATCATTTTCCCCCGTCTCAGAATCCCAATAATGTGAACAAAATATTGAGGAAATTTATTTTCAAGATGAGCAGAAATAGAAGGCTCCACTATTTATCTCACAAAACATTCAAAATTACTCGATTCTAAAGGTGTACGAAGTAAGTTTAAGACAAACATATTTACAGGTAGGCTAAAGAGGATGAGATGCCAGACAGACTGTAATCAGTCTGCCAACAAGTTAAACCCCAAAGAAAGTGCATACACTAGAATGCTACTGCCAGGTGCAGCAACATGAGAAATGATGGCCAAAAAAATGTCAGTATACTGAATGCAAAAAAAGTTTTGGATTTTAGCATAGAAAAATACTTTAAAATTCAAAAAGTGATATTACTGCAAAAGATGTTCATCTTTATCTGGGACAGTTTCTCTGTTTAAGTTTTGCCAATTCAATCATCATCAAGAATTATACTAATAATAGTTGCCTCAGTGAGATAAGGGGGTAATCAACTGGCTTTGTTTAGCAGCTTAAATGAGACCTGTTCTAATGCCAGCCTGCATACAGCATATTATGATTGTACACACACACAAATCAAAGAGCAGCAAAGATTATGAAAAAGAACTAGAAAGGACAATAGACTGCTGCATAGTACTTCAAATCTTTATCCACAACAAGTTATGCTTTTAGCCACACAAAGGATATTGATATGTCCATCATGGCTCCCAGAGTAAATATAGGATTTCCCACCATTTTTATGCACTGCAAGACACTGTATTGATTTACTATGACCCTGCAAGAAAGCATATTTATTTATTGCAAATATTTTTTGTTCTGAACAAAGTTCACTTAAATAAATCACACATCAAGAACTTCTTAAATACACAGAATTTGGTTGCTTTTCCTTGTTCAGGGACATTCCTCTATACCTCTTTTTGTCAAAACTTCCAAGCAAGTGTACATTAAGATACGAGCATTGGGAAACAGGGAGCGCGGGATTGATTTCAGGCAGTGGCCACAAACGAAGGTGCATGTTACTAGTTCTACATGCCAAGGAAATGTTGCTTTACTCAAAAAAAATATTATCACATATCACTATACTTTAATATCCCACCAGTTTCAAGAAGTCATTACCTAGGACCAGTCTTTAGAAAGGAAAACAGAAGAGAAAGAATACTGGAGCACAAGATAAGTATTTTAGCAAACCCTTGGGCTTGGCATACATAGTTTTTTATTTATTTATTCTGGGGACTCTTTTAAATAACCCTAAAATATTCAGAAGGAAAGGAATGCAGTATAGGCTCATTTGCTCCCAAAGAAAAACAGAAAGTTTTCTAGTTTTAATTCGCCATTCTCTCTTTCCCTTAATTTAAGCATTTAAAACATTTGTTTAGCCTTACATTGTCCCTTTAGTAATAAAGTTAACAACATAATAGTATAGCCAGCAAAATAAGAGTATTAACAACATAGATTAACACAAATAAAGAATTGTTCATAGTCACATTTTGTACTATCACAAAGTTACAATATGACCAGGTAACCAAAAAACAATATGCCTATTGAAACAACAGACCTTTATGACACGAAGGGGTTTATCTGGGTTGTTCTCATCCAGATAGTTGATATAGCCAGAAAGAGAGATGGTCAGTAAGTGGTTTTTTTGCCAGAGACAACCCAACTGCTGGTCCAAAAGACTGGATCCCATGTTAAATGTGTTGACTACACTATTAGCACCAACATCCCATATTTTAGCTGTTTTATCTCCAGAAGCAGAAAGCAGGCGATTGCCATCAGGACTCCAACTAATCTGTTAAAACAGAAGAAGAGATTTAGAATCATATAGCAATACCACATGCATCAGAGATACCTTAGGTCCCAACTCCCTGAGATGCCAATTTCTGGACTGCATTGACGGACAGTAGCCTTCCACTTGGAAGATAATGGTGATGTTGTAGTAGCTAGGGAGTTTCCCATAAACACTGATGATCTACACCTATGCAGGTGACACAGTTTGTAATCCACAGAGAATGCACATCCACATCAAGTAAGTAAATCCATCTCCTTGCAGTATCCACTTTTCCCCTTCATAATCCACAGGTGTTGAATATGGTTAGTTTCTGGAGCAACTACAGACAGCATTAAAATGGTGGTGTTTGGGGGCAAGTGCTTGGAGAGGAATCTAGCTCACTCACAGATGGCTGATGGGTCAGTCAGCCACAAGAGGTTGTGAATTTCATTCTCAGATACCGTATATACTCGAGTGTAATTTGGGTTTTTAGCCTCCAAAATGAGGTCCAAAAATGGGACTCGACTTATACTCGGGTCAACATAAACATTCAAAAACATACCCACACAAATGTCTAAATTAATTAATTTTACCATATTTTCATGTATTTTAATTATTTAAACTCACTAGCAGCTGCTGCATATTCCACCCCTGACATATACTCAGGTCAATCTATCTTCCTAGTTTTGGAGGTGCAAATTAGGTACCTCGACTTATATTCGGGATGACTTATATTCAATTATGTACGGTATATAACAAGACAGTTGTATACTGGGGAGGACAGTTCTGCTATTGATGCAGGAGGCAATGTTTCATCCTCCAAGATACCTGATAGAGGTTGGTTGATAGCCTTAACGTTGACAGCATTTTTCTAGAGTATTTGTTGTTCTTTGTTTTATAAGTTGTATCTGAGAAAGGCATGCTGTGTTCTAATTTATCAATGAGTTGAATGGCTCCAAAGAATATCTATCTGCTGAGCTGTTATTAAGATGACTGGCATCAACAATGATGGGAAGAGTGCTGCCTGCTGATACCAGGTTTTTGGTGGGAACAATGATGTAGAAAAATGCTCTTGTGCCAAGGTGCAATTGGTGCCATCAGCACTTTGAGGGGTTTCAAGAAATTAACATAAAAGTATTTTAGCAAAGGAGTCTGACTGAAATGGCTTTCTACGCCAAATACCTCACTTCCAGCAAATATGGCTGAAGAACAATAGCAGGTGTTCTCTTCTTCTGCTAAATAAAAAGGAAACTGTTGCATCTGTCCAAAAGGGGAATTTTCCCATCTAAGACAGAATAAATTTTTAAAAGGCCCCTGAGTCAAAGCCCATAAGAAGACAGACAAAAACAACTAGAAAAGAAATAGAAGTTGTAAAATGAAAATGAAAGAGGAAATTGTACTAATCAAAACCTAATGTAATAAAGAGAATAAATTCAAAAAACCACTAAATAAGCTGCTGAAATTCTAATTTGGTTTGACAACTCTTTCTGAAAGTATCCTTAATAGATGGGGCTTCTGTGGCAAAGTAGAACTGAGACTGCCAACAGAAGTGGCAGGGCTACCACTAAAACTCTATCTAGGTTGCACTTGCTCAAAAGCCAGTTGTATCTGACTCTAGGGTTCAGCGCTCATTTCCGTTTATAGCCAAAGAGCCAGTGCTGTCTGTGTCTGCAGATGTTTCCATGGACATGCGCTTTGGTCCCAATTCACGAACTGGACATGCGGCAAACATGACTAGAAGTGGTACCTATTTATCTACTTGCAATTTCTTGCTTTCGAACTGCTAAGCTGGCAGGAGCTGGGACAGGCGGGAGTTCACTCCGTCATGCAGCACTCTAGTCTTGAACTGCTGACCTGTCAACCTTCGAGTCATCATGTTCAGTGTCTTAACCACTAAGCCACTGCAGTCCCATTAAAACTCTATCTAAAACATGGTTCCCACAGGGGGGCAATTTGATTTTTAAGGGGGGGGGGGATTCGAGAATGGGAATAACAGGTTTAGACCAACTTAATAGCCTTTTAGACTTCCTTCACGTGAATAGGAGTTTATTTTTTGAATAATAAGAATTATATGTCACATGAGGGGAGGGTGGAATCAAGATTTTAGAGATACTTAGGTAGGACATGGCCAAAAAAAGGTTGTGAACCACTGGTCTAGAAGGTTGCAAATGACTGTTTACTCAAGAGTATAGACCAGTACCATAACCACACAGATCATGAAGAACTCTCTATCACTAGACTTTCAGAACCTGGATGCTCCAAGTCCACTCATAGTATTTTCTCAGCATTGTAATCCAGCTGCAGTCTCTAAAGCAATACTAGCATGACTATATCTGAGCTGCTTATTCCAGGAACAAAGCAATACTAGAATAACAATCTTGTTTGAACTTAGACTTCATTTGCCAAACCATAACACGTAATTTCAGCAGTGTTAACAAAGGGCAGTACGGTGGTACCTCATACAACGATTTTAATCCGTTCCACGGGGCTCGTTGTACGAAACAATTGCTATACTGTGTGATGCATGCATCATATAGCGATTTCCCCTATGGGATGCATTGTACAGTGATTTTTTTGCTAAGTGGTTTTTCCCATTGAAAAATTGTTGTACGATTTTTTTCATAGGGAAAATTGTTATGCGGGACGCCATTTCCCCCCTAAACTTAATTGTTATATGATTTCACTGCTATACAGTATGATTGTTGTATGAGGTTCCACTGTATTTGTAGTACTGCAATAAAGGTACGTTCAAAAATTGACATGGACACTACACAACAGGAGTTCTCAACTTTTTTAAGCCGGGAGCTGGGTCACGCTCCCTCAGACAGCTTCGGGGGGCAGATGGCCATTTTGCCCTTCCTCCACTACATGGCACTTCCAGGTGTGGTGGAGGCAGTGGGGGGGGGGGCACATGAAATGGTGCCATGGGCCGTATTTGGACCGTGGGCTGCATGTTGAGAATCCCTGCTATACAACATCCATGTCAGGTTAAGGTGAAAGAGTGAGCTGTATATACTTACTGCATAAACGCCTCCATCATGTGCCTTATTTCCACCTAGAGCACCAACTTTTTCACCAGTTTTGCCATCATAAATAAAAATCTTTTTAAAAACAGAAGAGACAAATTAGCTGAAAGTTTTTGCAGCACTTAGATGTAATGTTACAGTAAAAAAGCTAACATTTTAGTATGTGGAGAACGAACCAGAGTTGTAGATATCAAAACAAGATTTTCAACTGAGCCATTTAATAAAAAGTAGTTTGCCTAAGATGTCAAAGATGGACAGATTGCTTACCTATAACTGTAGTTCGTCAAATGGTCACCTGTAAATTCACACTAATGGGTTAAACTGTGCGCATGTGCAGTCCAAATCAGAATCTTCCAGAGCCTTTTCAGAGTTCCATACTCCATACCTTTGAGTGCATGGTCCTGCCCAAATTTCTCCTCAATTCAATTATTGCTGCTGCCAGTAAGTCTGGATAGCAATTAGAGGCATTTCAAGGGGAAGTTTGGCAGGGCATGTGAATTCACAGATGATACTTCAAGAACTGCAGTTATAAGTAAGTAAAGTTCGGTTTCACTTACCAGTGATAACTTTCGTTCTTCGAGTATATAGTTTGTGAATACACACTCATGGGTTATGTGCCTGCGCAGAACGGAGATCGGAGGCTTGAAAAGCTATTGGTCTAAAGTTTTGGCGGTAAGACCGCCCACCGTACCGCCCACCCTGAGGCGCCCGCGCGCCATTTTACCTCAGTTCCATACTTAAGCCAAGCACAGGATAAACCAATTGATCTCATCCGTGCAGCTCAAGAGGGGAGGCAGGGTGGGTAGTGTGTATTCACAAACTATATACTCGAAGAACGAAAGTTATCACTGGTAAGTGAAACCGAACTTTCTCCTTCGTATAGTTTGTGAATCCCCACTCATGGGAGATTAGCAAGCTCACACTCACTTGGTCGGTGGGCAGTCGGATGAGATGATCCCACGATGCGATGAAGATGCAGTAGGTCGACCCGTCAGGGGCGATGAGTCCGGAGCCCTCTGGTGAGGACGACACGGCCAAGCCTGGCGTCCGCAGTGGCTCTGGTGTCCACCCTGTAGTGCTGGACAAATGTAGAAGGTCTGGACCATGTGGCAGCCTTACAAATGTCCTCAAGCGGTGTGCCTTCCAGGAAGGCAGTGGATGTGGCAACCGCCCTGGTGGAATGCGCCCTGACATGCGGTGGAGGTGGCAGTGAGGCAGACTCGTAGGCCAGGTAGATGGTAGAGGTGATCCATTTGGAGAACCTTTGCGCAGAAATGGGTTCACCCTTGGACTTTCCCCCATAAGCTACAAAGAGGCGTTGAGACTTCCTGAACTCTCTTGTCCTGCTGGTGTAAAACAATAAGGCTCGTTTCACATCCAGCGTGTGCCAAGTCCTTTCTTGGGCGTTAGAGGGGTTCTGGAAGAAAACTGGCAAGGAGATAGTCTGTGCCATGTGAAACTTGGAGACTACCTTGGGCAGGAAGGTGATGTCCGCCTGGAGAACGACGCGGTCGTTGAAGAATTGGAGAAATGGTGCGTCTGCTCTCAGGGCAACCAGTTCTCCAGCTCGTCGTGCTGACGTGATAGCCACAAGAAATGCCGTCTTCCATGTGAGGAGGCGAACATCGCTGGTGGCCATGGGCTCGAAAGGGGTCCTGGTGAGCGCGTTGAGCACGGTAGACAGTGACCATTGAGCCGTAGGAGTCCTGACCGGAGGGAAAGCGTTCCGTAGTCCCTTGAGAAAACGCTTCACCGTTTGGTCACGGAAAGCCCCAGCAGCGGGCGAACCGGCCGGGGAGTGCGCCACCACTGCTGCGAGGTGCACTCGGATGGAGGTGATGCTAAGGCCAGACTCCGCCAAATGGAGGAGGTAGGTTAAAACGTCCTGCAGTCCCGCCTGCGGGGGGGCCATGTGCTGGGAGGCCAGGAAAGCACAAAAGCGCCTGTATTTGGAAGTGTAGGACCTCCTTGTGGAAGGGCGCCGCGCTAGCTCAAGGATCCTGGGCAGTCTGGGGTTATCCTCCACGCGGTGAGGTGGAGGCTGGGCAGGTCCGAATGGTGCAGCTGGCCGTGCTCCATTTGGAGAAGCGTCGGTGACTCCGGCAGTGTGCGATACTGTGACGACATGCGCAACAGTAGCGGAAACCAGGGTTGGCGCGGCCATGCCGGCGCCACCAGAATTGCATTGGTTCTGTGTTGGTACATCCTGGTGAGTACTTTCTGGACCAGAGGAAACGGAGGAAAGGCATAGAGATAGTCCTGATCCCACCGTTTCATGAAGGCATCGCCTTCGGAGTTCAGTCCGATGCCTGCTCTGGAGCAGTACCTGCTGAGCTTCCTGTTGGACTCCGATGCAAAGAGGTCGATGCTCGGCGTTCCCCAGGCCTCGCAAAGCGACTGGAACACCCCGTCGTCCAGCTCCCATTCGTGGGTCGTCGAGGTGAGACGGCTCAGGTGGTCTGCCAAAACATTCAGTGTGCCCTGAATGTGCACTCCAATTGGGAAAATGTGCCTCTCTAGGCACCATTCCCACAACTGCACTGCAAGGTACAGGAGGGTGGTGGACCGTGTTCCTCCCTGCTTGTTGAGGTACGCCACCGCCGTGGTATTGTCCGAGGCCACTTGAACCGCCTTGCCGGTGAGCAGAGTCTCGAAGGAACGCAGGGCCTTCCAAATGGCCAGCAGTTCCAAGTAATTTATGTGGTGCACCGTTTCGTGTGGTGTCCAGGTGTCATTGACCGTGAGAGTCCCGCAAGCAGCGCCCCAGCCGAGGTTGCTTGCGTCGGTCAGTATCTGCAACGAGGGCTGCGGGGGGTAGAAGCTCTTCCCCGTGGCCACGTTGAGTGGTGTAGACCACCACAGCAGTTGGTCCCTCAGTTCTGGAGACGGGGTCAACCGTTTGGACTGGCTCTCCCGAAGTGCGTCGAACTCGTGAAGGAGCCACGATGGCAGGGACCTGAATTTCAACTTGGCATGGGGAATCACTGCCGTCGTTGAGGCCATCAGGCCTAGAAGTCTCTGAGCCTTCTTCGCCCGGATGCACGGTTTGGTGCGCAGTTTGCTCACCCCCTGCGCAATATCCTGTAAGCGTTTCTGGGGGGCGTAGGCTCTCGTAGCAAGCGAGTCGAGTACCGCTCCGATGTACTCGACGCGTTGAGAGGGAGTCAACTTCGATTTGGTGAAGTTGATCCTGAGGCCGAGACTCTCCATGAGGTGGACCGTGTATTGTGTGTCCCGAACGGCTGACGATTTGGTGGGGGAGACGATCAACCAGTCGTCGATGTACGGGAAGACCCTGATGCTCCGTTGGCGGAGGAATGCAGCCACCGGAGCCATGCATTTGGTGAAGACCCGCGGTGCCGTGGCCAGACCGAACGGTAGGCACCGGTACTGGTACACGGAATTGTCGATGCGGAAGCGGAGAAACCGTCTGTGTTCCTCGAGGATGGAGACGTGGAAGTAAGCATCCTTGAGGTCTATGACTGTGAACCAGTCCCCTTTGTTGATGAGGGGGAGGACGGTCTGCAGGGTCACCATCCGGAACTTCCTGGTGTGGATGCATTTGTTCAGGTGGCGCAGGTCCAGGATAGGGCGAAGGCCTCCGTCCTTCTTCTGGACCACAAAGTACCTCGAGTAGAAGCCGTTGTCCCAGTCGGACGGTGTTACCCGCTCGATGGCTCCCTTGGAGAGAAGGGTTGATATTTCTTCCTCCAAATGGGGGGACGAGGTGGTGAGACGATGTCTTCCTACCCGAGGCACCCGCACGAACTCGATGGCGTAGCCAGGGGACAAGATCTTTAAGACCCACTGGTCGTCCGTGATGCCCGACCATACCTGGAGGAAGTTCCGGAGGGGGAGGTACGGGATGTGGAGCGAGAGAGACTCGGCCGTCGCAGCTTCAAACGCAGGGCTTGGACCTCGCGCCAGAACGCTTGTCCTGTCCGTAGGGTCGGTAGCGGGGTTTGTGCTGACGCCGCTGTTTGTAGGAGCTGGATCTAGGCTGCTCCGTCGGTCCTTGCTGCTGCGGGTTGCCCTGGAATCGCCGTGTGAAGGGCTGGAACCTCGGCCTGGCGGGCGGAGCCGGCGTGGTGAGCCCCAGGAACTTGGCCGTGGAATTGGTCTGGCGCATCTCATTCAGGACCTTATCGGTATCCTGACCGAAGAGGCCCTGCCCGTCGAAGGGAAACTCCTCGATGAGCTTTTTCATAGCGTCATCGAGGGAGGTGTCCCTGAGCCAAGCATGGCGACGGAGGTAGATTGCGGAGGCCATGTCCTTTGCCGCATAGTCGTTGATATGCCGGGCAGTGCGCATCAGCTGCTCGGCGACGAAGTCCCCCTCGGTGGCCAGCGCGTCGATCCGCTTTTGGGCGTCGGCGGGCAGTTTCGCCGTCTCAACCTTCACCTGCTCCCAGAGGTGAGATTGATACAGGCCCATGGCGGCCGAGTAGTTGGCGGCACGGAAGAATAGGGAGCCGGTGGCGTAGAACTTACGTCCCACCGCGTCCAGTTTCTTTCCCTCCGGCGTCGATGGGACCGGGAACCCGCTGGTGGCCGTCCTATGCTGGAAGGCCTTGACCACCAAGGAATTCGGCAGGGGGTGAGCCTGCAGGAACTCGACGTTCTCGTCCAGGACTCGGTACATGCTGTCGAGCCTGGACGAAACGGAGTGCGCCGCCAATGGTTTTCTCCATGTCGCCCTCGCCGAAGTCATCATGGAGGGGAGCATGGTTATGTGGACCGGCCGTACAGCACGTCTGTCGAGCTTCGCGGTCATCTGATCCTCACCCTCCAGCGGCGGTTGATCGACTTTAAGGTTGAGTGCGGTGCCCAGCCTTGTGAGCATGGCGGTCAGCGAGCGTTGGTCCTCACCATGCGGTGGGTCCACCGAGCCGATAGCCTGCTCCGGCGTGCGCTCGGCGTCGACCTCTCCCTCGTCCTCCGACGACGACGAGCTGGACTCATCGGAGGACGAGGGAGGAACTCTTTCATCCACGTCGGGACCGCGCCAGTACGGCCTGGGCGGGCCGGCGGGATGGGAGTCCACCGCATCAACGTCCGGACCACACCATGACGGGTTGGGTGGGCCGGCGGAGCAGACACTCGACCCACGGGAGGTCAGTGGGGCCACGGCAGGGCCGGGATGCCCGGGGCTTGCGGTGGTCGAAACCGGAGCCGCAGAGGCCGCAGGCATGGAGGTCTGGAACTTGGTCGCAAACGACGCCATGACCTGGAACATTTCCCGAACGAGAGCCATCTGGGATGCGTCCGAGTCCGCTGACGGTAGAGCCCCGGTGGCCGGCGGGATGGTGGCCCACGAAACGGTGGGCGTCGAAACGGTGGCCGGCGTCGGCGTCGGCGAAACGGTCGTCGGAACGGTGACGACCGCGTCGTCTGTCGGCGTCCTGGGCCTTGGAGAGACGGAGGCCTGCCTCGGCGAGCGGTTTCTTCCCCGAGGAGGAGAGGGGAGCACCTGAAGTGGGCGAGCTGGAGCCCCAGCCCTGCGTCCTTTATCAGGTGACCCGGAAGACGACCGTCCTCCCCAGATGGAGGATCCCGGAGAAGGACATCGGGCAGTCGAGAACGGCGGCGAAGGCCCGGGAGAGGCGGGTGTGCGCGGGGTGGGAGGAAGCGACCGTCTCTTCTCTGACCCACGCTTGCGCTTCTTCTCACCGTTCCTGTCCTTCTTTTTCTTCTTCCTAATCGGAAGCACGGAGGAAGAAGCCGGCGGCGGCTGGGAGGCAGCGGCGGATGTGGAAGCGGACGCGGCGGGAGCCAGAGCAAGCTCCATCAGATGAGCCTTGAGGCGATTGCTTCGGTTCTGCACCGCGAGGCGCGTAAACTTTTTGCAATGCGGGCAGGACTGGCTCTGATGCGACTCTCCCAAACAAAAGTGGCACAGGCTGTGGCCGTCGGAAGCCGGGAACTTCTTAAGGCAAGCCGTGCACTGTTTAAACGCTGCAGCCATCAACCGCGGAAAAATTCTTCCAGTGGAAGTTTCTGGAAGCAAGTACCCCGAAGGGCGGACCAGCCGCCACCCCCTTGAGGGGGGAGACGGTGATCAATGCGAAAAAATTGGCTACTGAATCCACTCGAAAGAAGAAACAGCGCCGGGGTGGCAATCCTGCCCGTGGGACAAGATTGCCGGCAAAAATTGTTGAAATTAGCTAAAGCTTTCCCTCAGAAGGGCGATAAAAATTGAGAAGCTCTCGACGATCGTCCTGCTGCTACGGCGGAAAGAAGAGAACTGAGGTAAAATGGCGCGCGGGCGCCTCAGGGTGGGCGGTACGGTGGGCGGTCTTACCGCCAAAACTTTAGACCAATAGCTTTTCAAGCCTCCGATCTCCGTTCTGCGCAGGCGCATAACCCATGAGTGGGGATTCACAAACTATACGAAGGAGAACCTGTTCTTCTTTGTGGTCCCTATGAATACACTAATGGGTAAGTAGTTCACTTACCAGATGGAAGGTGTAAAGGAATGGAGTGGGGGGGGGTGCTTTGTATTTTAAGAGCAAAGTAGATTTCTAATTTCCTGTTCCCAGTGGCAGAGAAGGAATGTGAACTGGGCATTTGGATCTAGGTACCATTTCAATTTCTCACAAAGTTCTGTCAGATTCCATTAATGATAAAAGTGGCCTGGTCACATCCATTTCCAAAAAAGCAATCAATTAATGAAGTTAACATCACTGGCCATGGTACACTTGCACTTTAGCAAAGAAGCATCTTGAAAAGTTTCGTTTTTTAAAAAAAGCTATCTGGCAGTTATGAACCTTGCAACCTAGATTCTTTTGTGGACTAATACTGACATGGAGGAATGACATCATCCCAGCTGCAGATTGCCATTAATTAAAGTCCCTACTGTGATACTTCATGTTGAGTACTGTGATACTTCATGCTATTTTTTTGTGACTTTGTGAATCCAAGAAGGGCCTCTTTAACTTGATGCTTAAAATCAGATGACTCATGTGCAACAAGGAATTACAGTGGGGATTCTAATCAGGGCGATCTGCCACTGTAGTGATAGCATTTCTGTAAGGCTAGAATAGTGATGCCCTCTCTGTGGGCACCCATGCAGTTACCCCAGGACAGTTTGCGCCGCCCATCTGCCCAGCAGCCTAATGGAAGCGCTTCCTCTCTCTCCCTGCACAGAGTTTACCCCACCCCTCTGCCTTGCAGCCCAATGGGAGCACTTCCTCCTTCTCCCCAGGAGAGAGTTCACCCCACACCTCTGCCCAGCGTTTCCTTCCTCCCCTTTTGCTGTGTTGGCACATTGAGATAAATACAGTAAGTGGGTTTTGGGTTGTAGTTTGGGCACTTGGTCTCTAAAAGGTTCGCCATCACTGGGCTAGAGTAAGTTTCACCAAAAATATTTGACCTATGAATGTATGAGACAAACAGTAAGAAAACAGTAAGAAAATCTTATTCAGACCATGTAACTGCTTGCAGACGGTTGGGAATTACTCTCACCCCCCAAATTTTACACTCAAACATAGTTCCGCATATGCTACAGTCTTTTATTTGTAGCTCTAGATCTTATGTGACAACTGGAAGCCGACCTATTTCCAAGAATCTCTCATCCATATCAAGCTGTACCAAATCTCCCAAACATATTCCCTGTTTAACAATCAAGCTTAATATGTAACTACATTGGCTGTAATTGATCTGATATCTCCTCCTTTTATATTTATCAAAAATATATTTTGAGTGGAATTTTTTCAGGGTATTTCTACATTTCTTTAGCACAAAAAATAAATTGAGATTGGTTCAGTACCTATCAAGCACTAAGTTATTGAAAGCACTGTGTTTAAAAAAGTGTTTTTTGCTCCTGCTCTGGCATGAAAGCATCTCCTTTCACTCCCTGTTCCTCCTTGGTGCATATCAAAGTACTGGCCTGCTTCTCTGCAGAGTAACAGTTTGCTTTCTGTTGTGAGGGTATCACTATCCTTTTGTGTTTTATGAAGGCAAATTAAGACACAGCATTCAAACCTCAGAGCACACTGATACTGTACCCAATTTTTTTTGCCACAAGCCATTTTGTCTCTTTCATGTGACTCATGTGATGGGAATGAGAAATCATGAAATCAAAAGAGCAGACATGATTTAGTCCTTAGACTCCATCCATACCTTATATTTAGCTTCTTGAGCCTCTTTTATTTTGCCATCAACAATTTGCCTCTTGGAAAATGAACTTCCATTCCCCACCGTGCCATTGTGTATATGGGTAAACCCTCACCCAGACAGCACATTCTTCTGAGAGAACCAGTATCATGCTTTGAAAATTTAAATTGGGCCCATCAACTCAAAAATGCTGGGGATCTTTCAGCTAACACCAAAGGAAGTTTCTCTACTTATAAAGTTGTCTTTTGAGACTTCTTATTTGTTAGTTTTAGTGTTCTTTTCTTTGACAGGCAGTAACTCTCTCATATTCATAAGAACATAAGAACAGCCTTGCTGGAACAGGCCACAGCCCATCCAGTCTAGCATTCTGTCTCACAGCTCATCATTTGCTTCAGGATATTCTCAAGCAGATGCCTTCACCTGCTTAGGATTCCCTGGAAATTGCATTGAGAGATATCCTGCCTATCTCTCCAACCCGGAGGTTGTCATTAGGTATCCATAATTATAGCCATTGATACCCTTGTCCTCCATGAACTTGTCTAATCCTTTCTTAAGCAGAAAAGAAAGAAATCCGTCTGGAAACAATTTTCATATGTAATATCTTGAATTTGCAAGATATTACATATGAAAATTGTTTCCAGATGGATTTCTTTCTTTTCTGCTATTGGATTCACCGTCTTGCCATATCTCTGTCTAATCCTTTCTTAAAGCTGTCAAGACTGACAGCTGTCACCACTTCTTCTGGCAAGGAGTTCCATAGACGAGTGATCCTCTGGGTGAAAAAGTACTTTCTCTTATTTGTTTGAGAACTAGTACCCAAAAGTTTCATGGAGTGCCCCCTAGTTCTTGTGTTGTGCGATAGGGAAAACAGTTTTTCCTTATCTACTTTGTCCACACCGTGTGTGATTCCTTAGCTATGCCAGTGAGATCTATTTGACGGCAGTGGGCAATCTGAATCTGGCACCCAAAAAAATCTAATCTCCATGGCTCAGCTACACAAACCCTTTCTTTTCCCTGCTTACATCTAATTAGTATGAAATGACTAATTTTTACCTGTCCATCTGCACCGGCTGTAGCAAGCCAATTTCCATTAGGAGAAAACCTCACACAGTTTACAAAACGGCTGTGGTCCTACAAAAGAAAAATACATCAGCTCTTCAGATGTTTAGTCCACTTAATTTTGCACTTAAATCTGCTAATTGCTCTTTATATTAGATTCTTGTGGATTGTGAAAGGAGCTTAAATTGTTCCTGCTTCGTACATCAATGCTGAAAACTCCAAAACACAGGATGCCCATCTGAAGAATGATTACTATTAGTACATTGCACAACTGGAAGACATGAAAACACATAATATACTTTTAGCTAGGGGAATTGGAAAACATACAGAAAATGGGGTTTAAGACTTATACTCTGTACACAGCAGATATTATAAACACTCTTAGAATATGATTGATCTGACTAGGAGAAAATAAAGAGAAGGTGGAAACAATATATTGAAGGGGGGAAGGATGACAAACCCCTCTCAAGAGTAATTTTATGGCAAAGTTGCAGTTCTAGAAAGTGTAAAAGCTGTTCTGGAAAAAAAATAGGGAGACATACAGTAAATGTCTATAGAAAGGACACCAATAGAACTGCTCCAAGCTATAGAGACTGAATCTATCAAAATGCTAACAAAAATAGGACAACATATAAGGAAAACACTGATTGGCAACATTCAATATACAGTATACTGTACTCCAATTCCCAAGAAATGTAACACCAAGGACTGCAGTAACTATAGGACTACAGTCGAACCTCATATAACAAAAGCCTCTTATAGTGAAAAACTCGCATAGTGAAAAGAAATCAAAAACCATGGCACCTCGCATAATGAAAATTTTCATTATGCAAAAATAGTGCTCCATATGAAGAAAACTCACACAACAAAATTTTTTGCTGTGCGAGATAGTGTCCCTATGGAGAAAACTCATATAACAAAAATTCCTATGGGAAAATTCGCATAGCGAAAATTTTTCGTTATGCGAGTATTTCCATAGGAATTTTTGTTATACAAAAAAAATGAGAAAGCCAGGTCAGATTCAGATGAAGTTGTGATAACTAGGGTGAAAGAAAAATCACTAATTTAAGATATGCATATGACACTATCTTACTAGCAGAAAGCAGCAATGACTTTAAAAGACTTTTAGTGAAAGAGAAAGAAGACACCAAAGCAGGATTATAGTTGAACTCGAAGAAGATACAAGGAAAATATTGAAACAAATATTTTGTATACACTGGCTCAATCATCAGTCCAAATGGGTACTCCAGTCAAGAAATCAGAAGAAGACCGAGACTCAGAAGGGCAGCAATAGAGGAGTTAAAAAAGATTAAGTATAAGGATGTGTCACTGGAGACAAAGACCAAGACCATCCATATTCTTCTATTATCAGTCATTGTGTACAACTGTGAAAACAGAATATAGAAAGCTGACAGTGGTGGTAGTGGGTATGATTTGTTTGAAATATGGTGCCAGAGGAGAGCTTTGCAGATATCCTTGACTGTTAAAAAGCTGCAGAAATGGGACCTAGAGTAAGTCAAACCTCAACTATCTCAGGAGGCAAAAATGATTAAACTGAGGCTATTTTACTTTGGCTAGGTGGAAGCATTTTCTGAAAGAGCTGATAATGCTGGAAAAGGCTGAAAGGAGCAGGAAAAGAGGAAGCCCAAGTATGAAATGGACTGACTTCCCAAAGGAAGCCACAGGACATTTTGGAGATTGCTCATTCATTGGATTGCTGTAAATTGGAGGTGACATTAGAGAACGTGACAACAATAAATCTAATACTCAGGAAGCAAAGTATTCCAACTTACACTTATTGTAAACTTGAATTTGAATGGTGGCCCTTCAAAGAAAACTGCACAGTTGTCATCACTGCCAGTTGCTAGGCGATAGGGTCTTGTCTGCTTAATATCCACACTATTGATCACTTTATTATGACCAGTGATCTCACCTACTGAAGAACCGGTATCCCACAGAAATACTGCTCCAAATCTAGTGAGAAACAAACCATATAAATATGAAAACAATGTACAATTATTAACACACTGAACAGTCATTATATTGAATACACTTGATAAACAATTGCAGCATTTCCCTATGATGTTCAACATCTTTCTCCAGTTTGTGCAAATGAAATGAGATTCAAGAGATGAACAACACTCTAGTAAAGTACTAGTCAACTGCCTAAAGCTGTTTTTAAAAGTGAGATTGCGCCTCTCATTTTGAAACACATTCTATGACATCCATAGCTTAATTTAGGATTTTTATTTAATCCTATATAGGCAAAATCCTCTTATATTAGTTCCATTTGAACAATCTATAACAGCAATATACAAACTGAATTAACTGTATACTGGCAAATAACAGAGACATCTTTAAAGCAGTGGCTGAATCCCTATTGCTTAGTGCATTCATTTGCCACTCAAGTGGGCACATTTAGTCAATGAACTTAGTGGGAGCTGACTCAGCAAACCCCTACTGGCTCAAAGCAACAAGTTTTTAGCCACTATTTTTGATACAGGCACTTTATCTTCTGAAGGTTAATACAACATATAGAAATGCTGAAAAGGAAAAAAAATGCATAGAACAATACGCCTTGCTAATATTTCTAGAAATAAATACATCTAAGACCATACGTAGGCAAGCTTCTTCATTGTTATTTTTTTCTTTCATTTCTGAATGTCTCCTATGGTTCAGACTGAATTTAACAGGAGATGGTAAATCTGAACAAAAACTCTAATAGACTTTAGATATTTTATTGGACAAGTGTAACAAACACACAAGGAATTTAACTCCAGTTCCAAAGCCAAGGGTTCCCAACCTCTGGCCCACGGGTCATACCCAGCCCGTGGCACCATTTCATGTGGCCCATGCCCTGACTCCAGTTGCTGCATCCGCCGCCGCCTGAACCCTTGTCTCATCCATTTCGTTTGGAATGTCGCTAATGACGATCCATAGCAGGGCAGATGTTGCAAGCCTTACAACATCCACCCTGCTATGGTTCACTGTTAGGGACACGTCAAGCCAAGTGAAGGAGACAAGGATTGACATGGAGTAGGCAGAAGCCAAAAGGGTAGACGCACGTGGCTGCCCATATCTTTCCCGGGAGACGCTCTTGCTGAGCATGGGCGAGAAGGACAACCTGGACTTCTCCAAGCACATCCTCCAGGCTGGTAAGCGGGGGGGGGGGGGGGGGGGGAGTGGTGGTCCTGCCAGTGGCTGCAGCACAGGAGTTTGTTGGAGGCTCGGGTGGTCCCGCTGCCACCGCCACACTACCCTGAGCCCTCTCACCACTGCCACCACTGGGGGGTCCAGGCCACCAATTTGAGGAGGTGTGATCTGGCACACAGCTTAAAAAGGTTGAGAACCCCTAACCAAAGCTCTCAGTATGCTGACTGATCAAAAGCAACAAAATAGGAGCATAACAGGAAACAGAATTTATAACAATAACAAGCAGAATTCAAAAAAAGTTAAAAGTAATTCACTACATCCCAGCAAAGCAAAGCAGTTACAGTTACATGCTGCTCCATAGTGCTTAGTGCATTCTCTGGGTGGTTCACAAGTCAATTAGCATTTTGTCTGCAACATGCTGGCATGTTTTACCGACCTCAGAAGGAAAGAAGGCGGAACCAAACTTCAGCTCTTGTCAGGATCAAACTCACAACCGTTTCAATAAGGCAGGTCAAATTATTGTACTCTAATCAATTTTAAAAACTCAAATTTTCAATTATCCTTGAAATAAATTAAAGAACTTGCAACTGTATACATTAACAATATAAAAGCTGCACCACCAGGTGCACCATTGATATATATCATATCAACCAGCATTTTTTGCCCGGCCTTGCCGGGCAAGTTTTGAAGTTTTTTTTAATGTTTTGGGGTGGTTTGGGGGGTGTAGCTAAAGAAGAAGGGGACAGCCAAAGACACGGCAAGGGCGACAAGCAGGGATCTGCCAGGGTAGGTTCCTCCCCTGACAGATTTCTGCATCTCGCCCTTGACATTTTCCTTCTGCTGTTTTGAAAACATCCCTCGAAACAACGGAGGGGAAATTGCAGGGCGAGAGGCAGGAATCCGTCAGGGATGGCTCCTCCCCTGACTTATTCCTGTCTCTTGCCCTTGACATTCTCCCTCCATTGTTTCAAGGGCTGTTTTTGAAACAGCGGAAGGAGAATGGCAAGGGCGAGAGGCAGGAATCCATCAGGGGAGGAGCCTACCCTGGAGGATCCCTGCCTGGTGCCTTCTCCCGGAAGGAAGGGGTTTGCTTTCTTCAGTTGGCGGGGGCCGAAAGCTTTTGGCCCCCGCCAACCCGAGGAAGGCAATTGCTTCCCTCCAGGAGAAGGAGGAACAGAGCGCTGTTCTCAGTTTTCACATCCCAGAGGGAAGTGGTTTGCTTCTCTCTTGGTTGGCAGGGGCCAAAAGCTTCGGCCCCCACCAACCAAGAGAGAAGTGAAACCCCCCCCCCCCCCATGGAAGGTGATTGCTTCCCTTCAGGAGACGAAGGCCGAGAACGGAGTGCCATTCTCAGCCTTCATCTCCCGGAGGGAAGTGGTTCATTTCCCTCAGTTGGCGGGGGCCAAAGCTTTCACCCTCCGCCCTCCGTGGGAAACGAAGGCCGAAAACGAAGCAACGTTCTCAGCCTTTGTCTCCCAGAGGAAAGTGGTCCGCTTCTCTCGGTTAGCAGGGGCCGAAGCTTTCGCCTCCACCCCGCCTCCGTGGAAGGCGATCGCACGTCGGCCATTTTTTATTTTACACGTGCACTGGCTGCCCCGCCTTCTCCATGCTCACCTTTCAGCCTGATTGTCTGAGGGGTGGCATGGCGCGGAGGACGCTGGGACTTGTAGTTTTTATTTTGTTCGTGTTTGTGGGACGTTTGCCCCACTCTCAGCGTCCGGATCCTTGCGGCGATGCTCACAGGGTCAAAAGGGAAGTGTGGACAGCTCATTACGGGGTAGTAGGGACGGGTGTGGCCACGCATGCCGGACACGCATGGTCCAACCCCCTTCTTATAGGTATAGATAATATAACTAAGTGTTCAGCTTCCCATACTTGAAAAGCACATACATACTATCCACATCTCCTGCCAACCTAGCAGTTTGAAAGCAAGAAATTGCAAGTAGATAAATAGGGACCACTTCGGTGGGAAGGTAACAGCGTTCCGTGCGCTCCGATGTCTAGTCATGTCTGCCACATGTTCACGGAAACGTCCGCAGAAGCAGACAGCGCTTGGTTTGGAAACAGAGATGAGCACTGAACCCTAGAGTCGGATATGACTGGCTTTCAAGCAAGGGAAACCTTTACCTTTACTAGTCACATGTCCATTTTATTTAATAAGGTAACTTTGAAAAACTTCTCCTTCCTCCTCAGCCTTCTGAAGAATACTTTTTTAAAAAGGCATTCTAGTTCAATATAGAAATATTTTTTAAAAATCTGTAACTGGCCCTGGAAACAGTTTTCACTAATTCTCATGCAAAACTCCTTTCTTGTTTCATATGTTAAGGTCGGATAAAGTTTTGAGAAGTATTTCAGGAATTCAGAAAATGACCGGTTGAACTGCTGAGCCTATTACAAAGCCCAAGATTTAAAAAGCAGAAAATAATTATACTTACTAACTAGTTTTTCCATCACTTAGAAAATGTGCATTTTATTTATGAAGGCTGTTTCCAAAGATGTGTATTAAAAGATCTCTGGTTATCAGAGTAGCATTTATATCAACATATAATACTTTGTTTCCATACTTACTTTTCCCTTCCTTCCCCAATGACAGCAAGTCTCTTGCTGTCTTCAGTCCATGCAATGTCTTTTATTTTTCCTGCAAATGGCTGATATTCATACTTCAATAGATGTTCCTTCTGGGTAGTATCCCAAATTTTAAGTTTTCCGGAAATATCTGTCATAGCACAACAATATATAAAGGCTCCATTTCAGTAAGGCAGGTCAAATTACTGTACTACTATTAAATTTTAACACCAAAATTTTTAAATTATCCTTGAAATAAATTAAAGAACTTGCAACTGTATACATTAAAAATATAATATTATGGAAACAATAGCTGATGGTTGTGGTCCATGAAATTCTGGAACCAAACTTTTCAAGATTACTGTCTTTGAAGCTTTAGAAATGATAGCTACCTTGAGCAACATTTTTCAATCTAAAGGTAGGACACAAATGTAATAATTAATAAGCTTTATAATGAAGCAAAATGCTGCCACATGTCCAAAGCATTGAAAAACATGAAAATACAATTTCACAAGAATTTTGTATTTTATTCTCCACTATTTATATAGTACCCTTGTGTTTCTGTGATTTTTAGAGTCCAGCTTTTATGTTCAAATTTTAAAAAAGAACTCTAAGAAAACAAACATTAAAACCCTGATAATTTCAAAGCAGGGCCCAGAAGCAACAGATATATGCAATAAACAACATTCCCAAATCTATAGTATTTGTGTTGACCACATAGCAGATGATACATTGAATTAGGCCAGAGAGGCCTGCACAAAGACGGATTTTAAAATATACTTCTAAAACTAAACGTTGTTGGGACACATCAAATTTCAGAGGAAAGCCTCGTCCATACAGTAAGTGCCAATAATGATCAATGTCCTCTTCTGAGCCACAAAAGGGTCACAGGAACATGAGTGGAACTCAATGGTACAAGGCAGCCTGGAAGCTGCTAAGCAGCATGTTTAACTGCTATTTTGGATTTATGATCTACTAGTTTGGAACCCGGCTTTGCTTGGGGAAGTATTTGTCGCCTCTGCCCCTCCAACCCCTGCCACCCTCTTTCCCCTTCTGCCCCCGCAACGTCCTGGCCTGGCCGTCCTCTCCGGCGTGTTGTCCTTTCAGGCTGCACACAGTCGACCCCACCTGTCTCCCCCCGGTCTCTACGCCCCGGACGTGCTGCCGAGTATCCGGGCACCGGCCACCCCTCCACCACCACTGGCCCCATTTACCTGCTGGGCCTTGTTGTCCAGGCGGGCCCTGCTATGGCAATGTGGGGTCACCTGTCCCTGGTTCGTCATCCAGGCGGGCCCCGCAATGGCGATGTGGGGTCATCTGCCGAAGGAAGCTGTGGCTGCTACTGCGGCCACAGCCCAGTATTCGGCTGTGCCAGCCACGGCACCACATCCACCCTCAGCGACCCGGGCCCCGTCCCCGCTGCTTCGTGCACACACTCCGGCATGCCGCTCCTGAGAGAGGTGATGCTGTTGGCGGCCTTTGCCACAGCTTCCATGGCGGCGCACATGCATGGAACTGTGTTTTTGTGTGCCCAAGGCATCCTGGGTTTTTTGTCTGTGCAAGGCACCATGGGGATCGTAGTTCCCACTCCTTATCCCTTTTTTGGGGGCACAAACCCCAAACTGGGACGCCAAACTCCTGCAGTGCCAATCCAGCACGCTCCAGGTATGTGTATGCCAAGTTACAGTGTGATAGGTGAAGGGGTGTAGATTTGCATTCAGCACATACAAGGTGACACCTCTGTTTTATATCTATATCTATATATCTATCTATCTATCTATCTATAGATAGATAGATAGATGTAGATAGATAGATAGATCTATCTATCTATCTATCTATCTATCTATCTATCTATCTATCGATAGATAGATAGATAGATAGATAGATAGATAGATAGATAGATAGATAGATAGATAGATAGATAAAAACAGAGGATCTCTATAGTGAGCATTTCATTAGATTTCAAACTACAGTCTTCACTGTGTGATAAAGTGACCTTAGATCTTAATATATATATTAAGAGTTCTGATTACTCAATGGAAGCCAAGGTAAAGATCTAAAGGTCTAAAGTCTCACTTGCTCACATCTGACTCTATGGTGCAGTGCTTATCTCCATTTACCGCCAAAGAGCCAGTGCTGTCTGCACCTGCAAGACGTTTCTATGGTCATGTGGCTGACATGGCTAAACGCCAGAGCACACAAAATTCTGCTACCTTTCCTGCCAAAGTGGTACCTATTTATCTACTTGAAATTTCTTGCTTTCGAACTGCTAAGTTGACAGGAGCTGGAACAGAGATGGGAACTCACTCTGTCATGCAGCACTTGGGTCTTGAACTGCTGACCTGTCAACATTCCAATTATCAAGTTTGGCGCCTTAAACACTAAGCCACCACAGTCCCTAGCAAGCTAGGGTACTTACTTGTAAAACCTAAGGTCACTTTATATATCACAGTGAAGACTGTAGTTTGAAATCTAATGAAATGCTCACTATAGAGATCCTGCATGAACAATAATGCCATATCTTTCTCTTAAGACTTTGTATCTTATCCAAGAACAAATCCTTTTTATCTTCTAATTTTTAGACAACATGCACATTGGTATTAATACATACCTCCAGATGCAATGTAGAAACCACTTGGAGCATACTTGGCAACCACAACTTGATGGGGATGTTCAGTGTAGATGTCAGCAATTGCTGGATTCTATGAGAAATTGTAATGTCAAAATACAGCTTTTCAAATAAGTATTCATAAAAGTTTAATACCTGCTAATCATAGCTCATATAGCTGCAAAAGATTTTTTTCCCCACTGACATTTTTATGGAAGGTAAACACAAGGACTTAGGCAGAAACTCAGAGTTATAGTTTCAACAACTAAGAGTCAAGCATTTTCAACCTTTGGAAAATTAATTTCAAGAAGCAAGATCACTGAAACATATTCCCACTACTTGGAAAAGCTCCTTTTCAGAATACAATTCCTAGAACTTTCACTTTTCCTGGTCATGATTGCTAGCAGTTCTGGGTGCTACAGTCCAAAAAACTTTTTCACATACTTACCAGAATCTTTAACTATATTGAATTCTTCAAACAACAACAATGGTTTATGAATGTGAGATATTGTGTTTCTCTATTCACAATTAAAAATCCCTGCAAATGACCCAATATTGCTGCACAATATTGGGCCATTGTGACTAGCAGGATGCTAACAACACTAATGATAGATGTCTACAAGATACCTTGTTGCATTTACTACCATTCACAAAGAGACACCATGCAAAGGGAAATCCCAGAAGCTGATTTCTTTTTTCATCAGTTACGTGGAGTACTGAGCCAGAGATGCCAGCGATCTTCTGAGACCCAGAAATGATCCTTTTAAAATAAATTTTACATACCCTCTTCTCAACTTGTGCTGCTATACTATGCTGGTCTTAGACCGTATTAAATATTTGATCAGTTAAGTGTTTCTCATCCAAACACAAAGCAGTTGTCATTACAGTAAAACCTGACTTACGTATGTCCCGTCACATAAAATTCAACTTACATAATGATTTTTGGACTATCATTAGTGTTGTTAGCATTCATGTCCCGATTTACATAAATCTCCCAATTTATATAACACAATTTCCTATGGGTTTGCTTCGAGTTACGTAAAAAATTCATTTTTCCTATGGGTTTGCTTTGATTTATGTAAAAATCATTTTCCTATGGGTTTGCTTCGAGTTACGTAAAAATCATTTTCTTATGGGTTTGCTTCAAGTTAAGTAAAAAAACCTGATTTACATAAAAGCCTACGGAAGAGACTTTTTACGTAAGTAGGGGTTTCACTGTACTTTTTTTTACAAGTATGAGTGGTAGTGAGCACAAAAAGGTATCCTGTAGAACATCCTAAATGCTGCCATTGATATTATCAACTTTTAGGCTACCCTTGGAAACTTTTTTCATGCTGGCAATGCTGACACAATATTGTGCCGCAACATCAGGTGATTTACTGGTATAGCAGAATATCCCACATTCATAAACTGGAGGTTTGTTTTTGTTTTTTAAAGAAGTGAATTCCCTCACTGGCCTTTTTTTAAGGGATGTGTAAATATACATACACTGCAAATAAATTGCAACAGAAACTTCCTTCACATAGAATTACTCAGTGCTGGAGGATCCCAGAATCACATGATCAGTATGGTTTCTGGTGGAGGACAGAAGAACAACTAGGATGTGGCTGTGATACTCTGTGCAAAAATATTGTGAAGAGCTATTTTGCACTTAATGAAGCAAAGGAATGATGAGTAAGAACAACATATACAACAGAGAAACAGACACACGTTTAACTCCTTAGGTAATCTAATGTTGCCATGCCTCTGCTCCACAGAATACAAACTAGAAAACAGTTTCCAAACCCTTTCCTTGGGATAGGCAATCTGAAGGAAGCTTTACAGACAGGTTGTGTGCATGTTTTCCAAAAGACATCTCTGCCATTTGAAATAAAGAAAGTGCTGAAAGTTAGCAAAGGTTGTCATAGCAAACCAAGGTCAAAGTTATCCATACTATGTGAAAGAAAGGCAGGGGAAAAGACAGAGGGAATGTGGTATTGGAAGAGAGCCTTTCTTATACCAGACTGCCAGAAAAGAGGGTGCTAAATCAAGTCAAACCTGAACAAGCTCTAGAGCAAGAATGAGCAAATTGAAGCACATATATTTAAAGTATAAAGGTAAAGATCACCCTTGCTCGAAAGCCAGTCATATCTGACTCTAGGGTTCAGTACTCATCTCTGTTTATAGCCGAAGAGCCTACACTGTCTGTGTTTGCAGACGTTTCTGTGGACATGTGGCAGGCATGTCTAGACACCGGAGTGCACTGAACGCTATTTCCCTTCCCACCAAAGTGGTCCCTATTTATCTACTTGCAATTTCTTGCTTCCAAAATGCTAGGTTGGCAGGAGCTGGGACAGATGACGGGAGCTCAAAGTATAAAACTGACCAAAAAGACAAGATTGGTGGGACAACGGGAAGGGACAAAAGGACAAGAGGAAGATCTAACATCAGGTGGATTGAGTCAATAAAGGAAGCCACAGATGTTAGTTTGCAAGACCTTACCAGAAAAGACAATACTGCTAGGGAGAAAGGCAGTAGGAAGAACGTAATGTGAGATGTTACTAATTTGCAAGATCTGAGCAGAATTGGTAAAAATTGGACATTTTGCAGATCATTAGCTCATATAGTCACCACCATATCTCAGAAATTGCTTGATAGCACATAGGATATCTTAAGTTTTTTTCTTAATTACCAAACAACTGTATAGTGACAAGACAGGCAGAATGTTTGGAACTGTGGTGGGATGTAGGTATCAAAGTTTAGCTTAGCTACTATCAAGTAAGTTGATCCTCACCTGCAAAGCCCCCCAGTATTTTCACAGCTTAATTGGGTGAGCTTCTGAACACTTGTTCTATATTTTTTTTTAAATTAAAATACAGTAAAAACCCTACTTATGAAAAAAAGTCCTTTTCATAGGCTTTAGCTTAAATCAGGTTTTTATGTAACTCGAAGCAAACCCATAGGGGAATTTTTTTTTACGTAACTCGAAGCAAACCCATAGGAAAAATGAAATTTTTATTTAAATTGAAGCAAACCCATAGGGAAATGAATTATTATGTAATTCAAAACAAACTCATAGGAAAAAGAATCTTTATGTAACTCGAAGCAAACCCATAGGAAATAGTGTAAATCAGGACATGGTTTAAGCACAAAAATCATTATGTAAGTCAAGTTTTATGTAACTCGGGGCATTTGTAAGTCAGGGTTTTACTGTAGTTTTATAACCAGACACCGAATCCCCATTTAATACCAGTTTAGCCAGGAAGGAGTTAAAAAGTTTTCCTCCAGTAAGTTAGGTAATTATGTCCTGACTGACAGGATCAAAAGTTCAGAATGCCCCAGATCTGGAGCCGATTTCTCCTTTGAAAACTTGTGTCATGAGCATGGTCTCAGAAATCCTGAGAAAATGTTTACTAAAAGTACTCAGGGCTGAAACAAACACAACTACTCTATACCTTTGTAAAGACTTACAGAATTGTTTGCTAATTTCCTGGAGAAATACAGTATGGCAAAATGTCACTTTCTGGAGGACTGTCACACCATTATTTTCTTTTAATGCAAGCCTGTTTTTAAAACTCTTTAAATAAAAACTGTCTTTTGATTCAGTCTCCATGATCTTTCATTGCCTACAGCAGGGGTTATCAACCTTTTTATGCCATGGGCCGGACCACGCACCCTCAGACAGTTGAGCAGACCGGACTGGTGGCTCCCTCTGCCGTAAACACTGCTGTAAAGCACATCTGCATGGTGCTGGGGAGATGACTTCGATGCTAGAATGGGGCAAGATGGCAGCGCATTGTACCTAAAGGCGCCAGAGAAAAATCTTGTATTCCCCATGACACCCGAAGAGGTAAAAGAGGAAGTAAAGGAGCCAGTTGTTGGAATGGCTGGCGAGAAGGAAGACACGTGGAGGCAGCCGTGTGGTGAAGTCCAGCCCCGACCAGAGTTGGGGGTATGTATTTATTACCCTGCCTTGGGGTTGTGACACGTGCCTAGGGCACTTGCGCCACCCCTATACAGAAGGCTTGCGTACGTGGCGTTTTCTGGTGGTCATCTACAATGCCAGCTCTTGGAAGTTACCATGTGGTAACATTTGACATAGGTTTTCCAGGGACTGTGAGACTGAGAGGTTGCAGCTAATGTAGCCAACCTTTCTACCAAAAGGTCAACAATTCTGCTGTTTAAGCATTATTTCAAATGCTGTCTTTAATGTTTTTACTTTAAGCTAGTCATTCTCATGCAACATGCCACATAACCCCCTTCAGTTAAGTACAGAGAGAAACCCAAGGCAGTGAAACCAGAGAAGCTTTAGAAGAAACCAAATACTACACAATTAAGAACAGAATAAGCAGATTAACTAAATCTTAAATACATACAGAGCTATGTAAATGCTTTAAGTCACACTCTAGTATTCTTATCAAGCAAAAAAAAAAGATTTATGTCAGCTTGTAACACATAGTCTAATACTGGGTTGTATAAGAGAGCTATAGAAGTGATATACAGTAGAATTCCTGATAACCTCCAAACTTGGTTCCACAAGTCTGGTCGTTACCCGGATTTGGACTTTATGCGGTCCCTATGGGAGACGCTCTGGATAGTCACAAAAATGTACAAAAACTGTCATTATCCAGGATCTCCTATGGAGATGCTTCACATAAAGTCAGTTTTTAGCCTTTTTGCGTCGTTATCCAGAGCATCACGTGGTGCATAACGAACGCGACATTATGCGGATTTGACGTTATCAGGATCGAACGTTATCAGGAGTTCCACTGTATTAATGAAACCAGGTTATTCTTTTTAGCAGATCCCCTTATGAAACTTTCTAGAATACTTTAAGAACGTTAATGTTACACATTTTATCTCTCATAGCGTTCATTATGACAGCAATGGGAGAATTGCACAAAACAACTGAGGTTTAAAGTAAAAATGTATGCTTATATGAATCAGCCCTTTATTAATGGTAGGTTATAATTGAGCTTTCGCATAGTATTCTAACTTTTTGAATACTTTATTTGATGAACTCATGTAACAGCTTTACAGTCAAGCAAAGCTTTTGTGAATTTTAACTGATTTTTTCCCTTCAAAATCATACACAATTCATGGATTAAGTATACAGGCTTACACAAATAGTTGATCAAATAATTATTTTTAAACCCACTCTTGCAGCTTCTCCCTCAATGAAGATGTTTTGGTCATTGGACACTTTGGCTAATTCATGATACAGGCCTACATAATAAACACTTTCCTCCTTTTCAGATGCTTCCACAATATAATTCATGAAATGCTCCATGTTTCTTTTTTTATCATTATCCAAATTCTGGTCCACTAGGATGTATCCATACAAACAAATAAAAATCTTTAATTATAATGTAAGATTAAAAGATACATCACACTCTACTTAAATATCTTTCTAATGTTTACCAGTGTTTCCCAACTTTGAGTTTTTGGACTTTAATTCCCAGAAGCCTAAATCAATTCCCCAAAAGCACAGATTAGCCAATGTACTGACTTAGGTTTTTTGGAATTAAAGTCCCACTGTGGGGCCTGGGCCCCTCATTGGGAACCACTGGTTTAGACTGAAATTAACATTGAAAAGGCATAACTGTTCTCTTTTTTAAAAAAAACAACCAATGTGGTTTGTATCACTGAGGAAAGCAGTGAAGAGAATGACAGAAGCTTCAAGACTTAAAAGCCAAATACAGTAAAACCTCGCATAAAAAGCACCTCTCTTAGAGACTAACTCACTTAAAGAGCAGAATTTTCTCTGGATGGTTGTCTTGCTTAACAACTAAAGCCAAACAAAAACTCGCTTAACAACTAAATCGGGGTTTGCCATCCCCACCACCACCACCACCACCAAAAGTCACCACCACCAAAAGTCACCACTTACAATGGTGTTTTGCTTAAAGAGCAAATTCGCTTAAAGAGCAATCCTATGGAACGCATTATGCTCTTTAAGCGAGGTACCACTGTACCTTTAAACAACTGGATGTCACATTTAGACTCACATAATAGGTTGTCAATTCTAACTAATCAACTGAAGAATATAAGTTGAAGGCTGCACTACGAAGTCCACTTAGCAGGAGCAAGTTACATTCAGCTCAGTGCCAAAATCCAATTAGAGAAAAATGCCGCATGGCAACTGTGCATGTGGATTTCCCCCTGGGTTATTTATTTATTTTATTTATAACCCACCATATTTTGGGTGAAATGCTATTCTAGGTGGTTCACAATTAAACAGTATAAACCAAATACACATAATTAACATAATAATAAAAAAATACATCATGCAACCTTCTACTGCATGGCTGGGCCGATGACTGTTTATCTAGCAAGTGGATGAATGAATGCTTTTAATTTATACCCCGCCCTACTGGTGCGGGCACCACTCAGGGCGGCTTACAATGTAAAGACAAAAAGTAACAGAATATCACATAATATCAAGTATCACAAATATAAAAAACAATTTCACATAATATCAAATACAATATCAGATACAATGTCACATACAATATCACATAATATCTAATATCAAATAACAATATCACAAAATATCAAATACAATATCACAAATAGCAAATATATCAAATACTGTACAACAAGGACTGTATGACAGCAGGCTAGTTGAAGTGCTATATTGCTTTTGTGACTGAACTTATGTGATTGTGCATGGCAACAGGATACTAGCCAATGCTATTTTCAAAGAGACACAAATAGAGTTTGGACAAAGAACCTACATTTCCATGATGTAGCAAACATGTGGCTGGATTGCACTATAATTGCAGGTGGGAGTCACATTATTGGTTACTTTCCCATGTAAATGCTCTTATCTTCCTATAATGGCTAACTTTCTATGTATAGAAGAGATTAATTATTATTAATTATTTTTACTGTATGAGTTCAGACACAAGTGTTCTACCTAAGATGCTATTTAATAATTTACTCATTGCCAAATTAAATTTGAATTACTTTTTTTACTGTGCCTTAAAAAATTAAATTTGAAAAAGACAAGGAAAACCTAAACAATTTATCAGATAGAATAGCGAAACATAATTAGATCAAAGGCAATTAAAAACACAGTGACAAAAGGAACACAGGTTATCCATTACAATTTCCTTCCCTAGCTTTGCTAAAAAGCTGCTCAAGGCAGAGGTCTTTGCTTGTCGCCAAAAAGTCAAGGGACAGAGGGCGATACCCTAGCCCCCATTAGAAGCAAAAAAACCCAAAAAACCTATGGTAATGAAATCAATCAACCAACCAATCCCTTTATCATGATGAAATAATAATAGACTGACTCAACATAGCTATGACCATAAACTGAATATTAGGAAAAATGTCTTAACAGTTAGAGCAGTACAACAATGAAAGCAACTGCCTCTCGAGGTGGTGAGTGTTCCAACACTAGAAGTATTCAAGATAGAATTGGACAACCATCTGTCGTGTCTGCTTTAATTCAGATTATTGCACTGAACTTGATAGCCTAAGACAGGGCTTGATAGCCTAAGACAGGGGTTCCCAACCTAACAACTGGGGATTTTCCAATATCACTTGTAAAAAGTTACAGTGTCATTTTTCTGTTGGCTGGCCAGCCATTGTGTGCCTCTATACCAGGGGTTTCCATCCTATTCATGATGGGCCATGCCCCCGGACATCTGTATACGACAGCCGCAGGTGCATTTACAGCAGCATTTATGACAGGTACGGGTGCATTTATGCATGCGCAGGCACGTTTTATGGCTGTCATAAACGCGTCCACTTCCGCTTCACATGAAATAGGGCCACGGGCCGTAGGTTGGCCCTGCTCTATACCTATGTGTATAAATTGATGCCATGAGGTCTTACTCTTATGTCTGATGAAGTGTACTTGATGCACGAATGCTCACATTTGAATACAAGAGTCAGTCTTTAAAGTGCCACAACTTATTGTCTTTTTGTTGTTTTGTTTACTCTCTAATGTAATTTTTAGGTAAGTTTAACAGAAAAGTATCCCACCCTGCCAAAACTAGCATTTCGAGTTTTACTTCCTTTTACAACATATTTGTGTGAGGGAAGATTTTCATATTATGCTGTAACAAAATCAAAATACAGAAACTGACTCAATGTTGCACCAGATATAAGAATTCAGCTTTCTAATACTGTGCCTGACATTACAGTAATTTGTAATTCAAAGACCCCAAAACATCCTAGTCATTAAAGTTATTATTTATTGTTATTGTTTTTTATTACCGTATTTTACAGACCATAAGATGCACCCAGTTTTTAGAGTAGTAAAACAGGGGGGATCTGAACCTGTACTTTCACCACCAACCAGTGGTGGCGCTGCAGGGGAAATGGGCGGGCAGGCCAATTGCACTAAAGCAGGAAGCGATGCTATAGGCTAGCCTCTAGTTCTCCCTGCAACCAGGAAGCATTGCTTTCCCCCTCCATTTTGACCATGTAGCAGGGAAATATGGAGCAGGAACAAAAAAGGTAAATTAAACTCTTTTTAAGCACAGGTTTGGTTTCCCATTTAAATGCGTTGGGAAAATACAAACAGAAATGCTGATTGATCAATGCATTTAAATGGGAAATTGCAATTTTTGCCCTCTTGTGGCCACCTGTGGTAATGGCCCTAAAAATGTTTTACCCCTTCCCTTCTTTCTATCCTTGCACAACAGCTGTACTGGACAGCATTTGGAATATAAGACACACCCTCATTTTCCCCACTTTTGTGGGGGTACTATGTCTTATGGTCCAAAAAAATAGTATTATCAATAGTTGTACTGTACAACTAAAATTTGGAATAAATGTTTATTTTGTTTTTTTAACTCATACTTATTTACATTATTTGTTATTAAAACTGAAAAATCCAAACGTATCTTTCAATTACAAAAACCAAAGTGTTCCATTAAAATTTAGGATTTGTAAAGTGTTCCACCCCCGCTAGACCCTTGTTGGGGCGTGGAGACTTGAGCAGTCTAACTAGGCAGTGTTGCCCATCTCTTGTCAATGATGTTAGGCCGGGACTAAAACTCACCAAAGCATGCACTGTCGGATCCCTTGGGTAAGGTGAAAGAGGAGTGAAGACATCACGGATGGTCCACCTAGCCAGTGGGTGGAATGATATGCAAATGACAAAAAAAATCCACATGCAAGTGGACTTGATTTCTCAAGTCCAATTGCATGTGCGGAATGTCCACCAATGTGCAGACTCCTCACTGAATAACTCCAAGTTATCCAAGGTAAAGCGTTCCACAATAGACTAAGTTTGGAAAATGCTGGCCTAAGAGGTCCCTTCCAGCTTAGTCTATGATTCTATAAAAAGAAACACTCACTTGATTCCAGACATACCTGTACATTTATAAGATTACGGAAAACTCAACAGTGCACAATTGTTTTCACGGTTGTAGAATAATTCAGTTACAGAAAACTAGTATATAAAATGTATGTGTTCACATGAGTACTAAAATATGTCCCCAGTACTTTTTTCCATTGAATCATCTATTTCATAAGTTTTTCTTCCAATTAACAGACAGCTCACCATCATATTATTTTTGAGCTTGTCATTACTATTCCTAAATGCATATAATGGTTATTCTCATCTTGGACCAGTCATTTTTTACTTTCATATTAACATCATCCTTACCTGGCACATCCTGAAACTTCAAAACTACAATAATTATTACTTTCCACATGCGAGTTTAAAATGCGGAATTAAGAAGAATTAAAGCAAAAATGGGAATACTTTACGTCAATGTTTCGTATGATGACACATTTTCCATTTGTATACAGAAAGTTGTTGCCTTTTGGATCTCCCCCAATGATTTTGGAGACGCCTCTTTCAACCTGTGGGAGGCTGGCAAACACTTTTTCTGAAAAACAGAAACAAGTAGAAGAAATGATAGCACTTACCTTAGCCCACCACAAGCAACTCAATTAAGATACATTCAGCTTTGTGCTGAAAAATAAAGAATAGGAAATGGCTCCAGATTGTGACATTTCCGAAATTCCCTTGGCCCTGATAGGTTTCCCTTGCTCGAAAGCCAGCCGTATCCGACTGTAGGGTTCAGTGCTCGTCTGTTTTAAAGCCAAAGAGCCAGCGCTCTCTGCTTCTGCAGAAGTGGTCCCTATTTATCTACTTGCAATTTCTTGCTTTCAAACTGCAAGGTTGGCAGGAGCTGGAGCAGTACCCGGGAATCGAACTGCTGACCTTCCGCCTCCCAGTCAGTGTCTTAGCCACTAGAGCCACTGCATCGTGACATTTCCGAAATTCCCTTGGCCCTGATACTTACATGAAAAGCAAGTGGCACCACCTTAATGTTGTTCACTGGGCTGTGCTAACCGAAAAGGAAGAACTATCCTCAGTGGATAAGAAGCACAGCTGTCAAGTATCCCGTATTGGCCGGGAAAACCCCTTATTTTACCCTCTTTCCCGCCGTCATCCCGTATTAATTAGACTGCAATGCCCTATTGCTGCCATTGGAGTGCACAGGATAAGCATAGCTGTCAAGTATCCCATATTTGCCTGGAAATTCCCCTTATTTCCAAATCCAAAACTTGACAGGTATGATAAGAAGCTCGCCTTGTTAGCTGGAAGTCTGGGAAGTCGGCAGTTCGAGACCCGGGTACTGCATGACGGATTGAGTGCCCGTCTCTGTCCCAGCTCTTGGGGACATGAAAGGAGCCTCATTTGGGCCTCCCCTGAGCCGAGTTTCTCCGGTAAAAAGCCTTTCAACCCAGAATAATTTCTGACATGAAATTATTATTATTATTATTATTATTATTATTATTATTATTATTATTATTATTATTATTATTATTATTATTATTATTATTAGTATTAGTATTAGTATTAGTATTAGTATTATTATTATTATTATTATTATTATTATTATTATTATTATTATTATTATATCCTGAAATCTTTCTACTTCTAAAGCTTCCTTTGCCTTAAGAGGCGCTGTAACTTGCCTCCCCAGGGGTAGCATATGAATAAAACGACCTCCCCTCTCTCTCATCAACTCTCCCCCAGAATCTGCAAGAAATCCCCCATGTACATGCAAGGAAAGAAACATGCCCCGGGTGACAGGAAGGTTCAATGTGGCGATGGGCGGCGCTCCTCTTCCTCCTCTGCCGCCGCCACCTTTTCCTTGCAATGAAATGGAAGATGCTGCAGCGCTCCATGCGCGCCACGACATTTCCCCCTTCGGTCCTCGAAGCAGAGCAGTCACCCTCGCCATACTTACTCAGCTCGTAAGGCATCTTCTTCTCTCCCCTCCCCCCACTTGTAGCTACGATCGGCGACGGAGAGCGCAACGACACGGGCAGGGAAGAGGAGACCCTCCGCACACGACCCCGATCCAATGGCTGGCAAAGCCGCCCGCCCGCAGCAGCACCGCCGACGTCAACTCCCAGCTGCACAAACCAGGAAGCGCCCGCGCGCACCACTTCCCTCCTCTCTCCCCCTGGCTTTGACCATATATAGTCAACTCTCTGCTTCCCAGCCGAGCTGCGCTCTCTTTCGGCGAACGAGAGAGCGCTCGCCTCGCCCGGAAATACTGCCGAGGCGGCGGCGGCGGCGGCCGAAGAGGAGTGCACACAACCCGCCCCGGAGCGCAAACAGGGCCCTGGTTCCGTGTGGCGGTGGCGCGCACAACTCGCCCTTGCCCTCCTCCTCCTCCTCCCTTTGGTCTCCGTAATGCGCTTTTACGCAGCGCGTTCCTAGCCAAGGAAATGGAGCCAAAATAGACCTAAGAAGCAGGCGTAGCCCGGAGTGGCGAAGGTTTACTTCCCAGAGCTAGACGGAAGCAGAGGCTGCACGTAGAAAAGCAAGGGGCAAATAGAGGACTCGGTTGTGGTCGTGGGACACGGGCAGTAAAATGCCTTCCCGGGCCCACGTGGAAAAGGAAGGAGCCAACCCGGATTTTTCCAAACGCCTAGTCTTCAGAGTCATTTCTCCCCCCCCAAAAAAAATATATTTAGGCCTTAGAAATGTATCGCGTCCCTATACACCTGGATAGAACAATAGTGAAAGGTGCCTGTAGATCAGGGGTTCTCGATCTGTGACCCGTGGGCCGGGTGCGGCCTGCGGCACCATTTCGTGTAGTCCACCACCCAGGAAGTCATATCTGTCCAGTATCCAGGATCGTACCTGTCAACCTTCCCGGATTGGCTGGGATTTCCCGATTATTGGCGCCGATTTGCACCATTTCCCGCCCACAAATGCCAAACCCCCGGAATTGGCAGGGGGGGGGGGGAGGTACTGCACATCCCTTCTGTGCAAGTCGCGTTCTACGCAAGGGTAAAAGCCTTCTACACATGCGTAGAATGCGACTTGCGCAGAACCGCTGTGCGCAGGTCCCGGATTGTCCGGAGCCGCGGTTGACAGGTATGTCCCGGATTGGCCGGGATTTCCCATATTTACATAAGAACAGCCTTGCTGGAACAGGCCACAGCCCATCCAGTCCAGCGTTCTGTGTCACACAGTGGCACACCATTCGCTTCATGGGTATTCCCAAGCAGATGCCTTCACCTGCTTAGTATTCCCTGGAAATGGCATTGAGAGATCTCCTGCCTATCTCTCCAGCCCGGAGGTTGTCCTTAGGTATCCATAATTATACCAATTGATACCTTTGTCCTCCATGAACTTATCTAATCCTTTCTTAAAGCTGTCAAGACTGACAGCCGTCAACACTCCTTCTGGCAGGGAGTTCCATAGACCAGTGATCCTCTGGGTGAAAAAGTACTTCCTCTTATTTGTTTTAGAACTAGTACCCAAAAGTTTCATAGAGTGCCCCCTAGTTCTAGTGTTGTGCGATAGAGAAACCAGTTTTTTCCTTATCTACTTTGTCCATACCGTGCATGATTTTATAAACTTCAATCAGGTCACCTCTTAGACACCGTCGTTCAAGAGTGAAGAGGCCCAGCGCTCATTCCAATTTCCCGCCGCCATCCCGTAATTTGACCTGCGGGGGGGGGGATTGTTAATGCGCATGGGTTCTGCGCCTGTGCAGAAGGAGTTATTGCTGCACATGCGCGGCCTGGCCGGAGCAGTTCCCGGGTTTTCCAGAGCCACACTTGACAGGTGTGGGAAGTGTGATGTGGTTGTTTAGTCACACAGTCGATTCCAACCCTTTGTGACCAATGGTGGGCATCAGCAGGTTCGCACCAGTTCGCCAGAAGCAGTAGCAGAAATTCCGTCTGGCCCGCCCATCTAAGTTTTGAAATAAAGTACAGTAAAACCCCAATTTACGAGAGAGAAAAGTCCGTTCCGTAGGCTTTTGCTTCAATCGGTTTTGTACGTAACTCGAAGCAAACCCATAGGGAAAATGAAATTTTTATGTAAATTGAAGCAAACCCATAGGGAAATGAATGTTTGTGTAATGAAGCAAACCCATAGGAAAAAGAATCCTTATGTAACTCAAAGCAAACCCATAGGAAATCGTGTAAATCGGGACATGGTTTTAGCATAAAAACATGTAAGTCAAATTCTATGTAACTCGAGGCATTTGTAAGTTGAGGTTTTACTGTAGTCCTAATTCATGTGCAACACAGGGCTTTTCCCCTGGCCATGCCCACCATACCTTGCCCACAGTGGTAGTAAAAAAAAAATGGAGCCCACCACTATTTGCGACCCCATTGACCACCGCATGCCAAGCACCCCATCCTCCCCAGCCTGCCCAGCTTTGTGCCCATTGCGTCAACAATGCCATCTAGCCATCTCATTTTCTGCCGCCCCCTTCTTTTACCCACTACCTTTCCCAGTACTGTATCAAGGCTTTCCAAGTGAATCCTTTCTTCTCATTTGATGAGGAAAGGCAAAATGGGTGTCCGGCCCCTGAAGCTGTCTGAGGGAGCATGACCCAGCCCCCGGTTTAAAAATGTTGAGAACTCCTGCTGTAGATGAACGTAGATTTGGATGGGGGGTAAGGGAGAGATCTGGTGACATTTGGAGTCGACAATACCTTTTTTGGATCAGTAAATAATAAAATCATTGCGAGCTTTCGTGATTCAAGAGCATTTTTTTCAGGCATGCAAAGGTAGAGAAATCATCAGTGAAAGTCAAAATGTACATGGCATGGTGGTGTCTGCCAGGCTCTGTTCTTTAAAAAAATGTGAAGTAGCAGTCCACTTATTTTTAAGAACCGAGCCTGACAGACACGACCACGCTACATACATTTAGACTTTTATCGATGATTTCCCTAATGTTACATGCTTGAAGAAGTAATCTTGAATCATGAAAGCTTGCACTAATTTTTTTTTTTATTTAGTGATCCAAAAAAGGTATCGCCTTCGCCTACATTTGTTTTGTATATGAATCAAATGGATGATTTGTTTATGAAACTGGTGACCTTTGGGGCGACTGAACTTTGCTGTAACCGTGAGCCTGGGAAGAATTTTGTATGGAGGGTTTTCTCGTAAACACTGAAGAATAGCAATTACGCTTATATGCTACCCCATAGCACTTAGTGCTTTTTCTGGGTGGTTCACAATTTGCCCCCAATATGCCGGGTACTCATTTTACTGACCTCGGAGAGATGGAAGGCTGACTCAACCTTGAGCCCTGGTTAAGATTAAACTCACAACCTTTTGGCTGCAGTACATCAGTTTAACCACTGTGCCACACAGGCTCCTACATGCCTCTAACTCTCACCTTTTTCATTCTTCCGTGTCTAGGTCAGACATGAAGCTCCACTAGGGAGCTCCTGCGGTCCACTCTCGTAGGACGGGTCGAAAACATTGGGGTGACGTGGTCTCTTAAGTATCTCGACCCACTACCATGAAGGGCTTTAAAGGTCAAAACCAGCACCTTGAATTGTACCTGGAAGCATACTGTCAGCCAATTCAGCTCCCATAGCAGCGGTGAAGATGGGCATAACGCCCTCACCCTGTCACCACCCAGGCAGCCGCATTCTGAACCAGCTGTAGCTTCTGGATGGTCATCAAGGGCAGCCCTATGTAGAGCGCATTACAATAATCCAGTCTGGAGGTGACTAGTGCATGGCTGACCGAAAGTAAGGAGTCCCGGTCCAGGAGCAGGCGTAATTGGTGGATGACACAAAGTTGTGTAAAAGTCCTCCTGGCCACAACTGCCACCTACTCTTCAAGCAGTAGTCGTGAGTCCAGGAGGACCCCCAAATTACCACTGGGTCTGTCTGGGGCGAAGAAGCCCCATCCAGCACCAAAGATGGTAACTCCCAGGATAACACGGGTCCCCAAACCCACAGCCACGCAGTCTTGCCAGGATCCAGCTGAAGCCCATTGTCCCCCATCCAAACCCATACAGCCTCCAGGCACCTGGATAGGACTTCACCTGCATCACTCAGGTTCCCACAGGCTGAGATATACAGTTGGGTATCATCAGCATATTGATGATACTTCACCCTGTGCCAACGGATGATCCCACCCAGCGGCTTCATGTAGATGTTAAATAGAAGAGGCGAGAGTACCAAGCCTTGTGGCACCCCGTACTGGAGAGGCCTAGGGCTGGACAACTCATCCTCCAACGACACCAACTGGGTCCGGTCTCTCAGAAATGAGGAAAACCAGGACTACACAGTGCCCTGTGCCCCCAATCCTCGGAGCCGTTCCAGAAGGATACCGTAGTCGATGGTATCGAAGGCCGCTGAGAAGTCAAGAAGAGCGAAGACAGAATGATTACCCTGTCCCGTTCACATCAGAGATCATCCATAAGTGCGACCAATGCAGTCTCGGTATCATATCCGGACCTGAATCCTGACTGAAAAGTGTCCAGATAATCCGCTTCATCCAGAACCCCCTGGAGCTGCCGTGCCATTGCTTTTTCCAATACCTTCCCTAAAACGGAGAGGTTGGATACAGGCCTGAAGTTGGCCAATATTGTTGGGTCGAGCGATGGTTTCTTCAGTAGGGGGCTCATCAGTGCATGTTTGAATGATGCCGGAAACACCCCTCCCATAAAGAAGAATTTACCATCGCTCCGACCCAACTGCCTGTCACCGCCTTGGCAAATTTAATCAGCCAGACGGGGCATGAATCTAACAAGCAAGTGGTGTCACAAACAGCCCCCAGGAGCCTTCCACTTCCTCAGGGACAACTGGATCAAACTGATCCCAGATAACATGGCTAGATTGTGATCTGTTCCTCTCCAGACCCCTTGTCTCCATTTCGGGGTTAAACCTCAAGCGAATCCGAGCAATTTTCTCTGTCAGATAATCAGCAAAGTTGTCAGCTGAGCCCTGCCAACCAGGCTCCGCCCCCCCTTACCCCCTTCCTTCACCACCCTCATTGCCACAAGATGGGCTCTAACAGCGGCTCTAGCACATGTTTGGCCATGATCGCTCTGGGTCTTCACCCAACAGCGCTCTAGGCGTTTCCTTGCCCGCTTAAGCTCCCTCAGCTGTTCCATAAACCATGGGGCCGAGCAGGACCGGCGGGCTCGGAGAGGCCACAGTGGCACAATTACGTCCAAGGCCAATGTTGCCTCTTCCTTCCAGAGGGCGACTAAGATCTCAGTCAAATCATGCAACCGGTCCAGAGGAAACAGCCCCAGTTCCCTCTGGAATCCCTCAGAATACATCAGTCGCCAGGGCCAGACCAATTTAACTGGTCCTGCTTCCCTGCGGTGAGGCATCGCTCCCAGCAAGTCCAGAGTCACCAGACAGTGACCTGACTATGGCACAGGTGTTATCTGTATATACTGTAGTTTCAGATCACTCAGCCACCACTCCGACAGGAAAACTAAGTCAGGTGAGTGTCCACTGCTCCTAGTAGGGCCCTGGATTACTTGAGTCTGGCCCACAGCTGCCATGGTAGCCGAGCTGCCTCCGGTGATGGCCCCAGTGAAGGCAAATTGAAGTCCCCCAGAACCATAAGTCCTGGGAGCTCTAACGGCAATGCTGTGACAGCGGGAGCAGGTACAGGAGCAAGATTCCCAACTGACCCTTAAGGCCCAGTCGAAGGAGCAGCACTACACTACCCTGCACCTGTGGTGCGGTGACCCTGGTGACTCCTAATGACTCTCTGGCTACAATGGCGATGCTACTGTCACTCCTCTTACCTCTAGGCTGGTGCCAACCCCCGAACCCGGCTAGACACATTTCCAACAGAGGAACACCACCCTCAGGTGTCAGCCAGGTCTCGGTAATGCATGCCAGGTATGCCCGCTCTCTCAAGATCAAATCACACAGCAGGGGGGCTTTATTGCAGACTGACCTGGCATTCACCAGCAGCAGTCTAAGGGGGGGAGGGGATCACTCAGGACCTGCTATCCAGGAACCAGAGATGGAATGGGGGGTGGGGCAGGAACAAGGGACATATAATAAACATCGGAGCCTCGTTACTCAGGTGCGGCCCGCCCATCAGTTTGTGCAATATTGCCCCATGCCCGTCACTACGGTAATTTGGGCCCCAGGAACCTCGTGCCCACCTCCAAGCAGAGCACTCCTCCTTCCTCTAAGGTCTGGTCGTCCCACCATTTGCCATCCCCCCATTCCTCACCCACCCCCCAGTCCACCCAGCCCTTCCCGAAGTCCACAGTTCTGCTGAACCTGTGACGGCCAGGGGCCTCTGCCACCGTCTGACCCCTGGTTCCTCTGGTATGCCACTACCAAGCAGGAGGTACTGCAGGATCCACCAGGGTGGGAGGTGGTTCACCCTCTCACAATGTATTCCCCACCTCTGTGAAACCCTGTGTGTTGACAAGGGCCAGTAGGAACAAGGGGGTTTATAGTACTCTGGGTTTTTTGACAGTACGCACCATGCCCCTTGAAAGACAGATTACACCAGCAAGATTTGTTCTTAACAAATGCATGTTGCTTTCGAGTTATTGTTGCATTGTTTTCAAAGTACTTTATAAAATGCTGGCACTTCACCCATCCTAAATGATTTCAAGAAAATGATAGTTCTGGGATCTCTTCAACCAGTTCCTCACTGTCCTTCAATGCACTTCATTAGGGCAAGGAACAACATTAAAGGAGGATATAGCTGAGGAACTCAACATGCTCAAGTGTGGACTGCTGGTAGACAACAGGCTGTGTAAATGTGGAGAGACAATGGCTTCATTTTTGCAGTCCAGGGTTTGATCAGGACATGAAAGAAGAAGACGAAAATTCATCCAACCCTGGGGATTCAGAGTAATAAGGTTTCCCTTGACTATGTATTTATCCCTTTTCCTACCTCATCTCCAACACCCAGCTAGGAAAACAAAGCAGAATCAACAAAGCTGTTTTCAAATATCATAAACGGAAATTGTGCTGGGCAAAATACGTTTCTCGAATGATAGACGGGCATTAGACAGCAGCTGTCACTGAGTTATCCCAGAGGGGTTAAGAAGAAATTCATCCCTTGATAGTCTGGTCAATCAAGGGAAATATGTTTATCAATCTGAATGGCAATCCTGCCCACTTTTTTGTTTTAACCTCCACTTTGAGTTTTTTGTGGAGCCATTTGATTCCCCCCCCCCCTCCATTTTCCAAATTTCTTTCAAGTTGAAATAGTTTGGAGGTGTGCATTTAGAATTCCCTTTTAAAGAAACTCTCACCCATCTTGGACTCCTTTTCCTGTTAAGATCTACTGCTGTGGAACTTTACCTGCCAGTGTTCAGAGTTTATTAAAATTTGCTTTCCTAGGGATTGGTTAAGCGAAGTATCCCATAGGGAACATAAGAGGAGTATGTGAGAGAGCTAAAATATATTGGTATAATATATTACAATTGGAAAAATTGACAAAAACTAAGTAAAACAACATGGTAATTGTAGACAATTAACAAAATTTGAGGAACTGATAGTACAAATGGAATAAAATGAAATAACAATAAAAGAGTTAGTAAGCAAAATATATAAAATATTGATAAAATTTTGAGGCAGAACATGGTTTAATGTTAGAAATATGATTAGGAAGTAATATCAAAGAGAAGGAATGAGCTAAGATAAGAAAACAAAGAATTCTGAAAAAATTGTCATTTAAAATTAAAGATAAAAAGCTCGCCTTGCTAGCTGGTAGGATGGTAAGTCAGCAGTTCAAGACCCAGGTATTGCATGACAGATTGAGCACCCATCTCTGTTCCAGGTCTTGGGGACATGAAATGAGCCTCTTTTGGGCATTCTCTGAGCGGAGTTTCTTCCGCAAAAATCCTTTCAATCCAGAATAATTTCTGACACAAAATTATTATTATAAAATAATATTTTCTGTTTTGTTGGTCTAGTTATATTTTGGCTGTGAATAGGAAGAATAGGTTATTAATTACTGCAAGACTCTGAATTTATTAATGTCATCTAGGTAGGCATTTTATTAATGTTTATCATTTTATTTTGTTTGGAGTGTTCTGTTTTTATATTACTGTATTGTGGGCTGTTCTTTTATTACTGTAAGCCGCCCAGAGTGGTGCTTGCACCAATTTGGATGTGGTATATGATAGGACCCCTAGCTGCAAACACGGGTAGCAGAGTAGCACGTAGCAGATTCAAGGGTCCAGAATTTGGGCACAGTGAAATGAATAAACTTCTGAGTACAGAATGCAAAAGTAGAAACGGTTTACTAGTGCTGGCTGGTGCAACTATATACAGTGGTTACGGTGAAGACAAACAGCAGAAACGAACAGTAACACAAAGTCTGGCTTTCGAAGCTTCAAGCATTGAGAAGCCGAGATAGTCCTTCAAAGTAAATTCAAAAATAAACAGTCTGAGACGCTCACCCTTGGAGAAATAACACTCCTCCACAGAGGTTAGGGAGATAAGCATAAACAGTCTCACCAGAGCTTGAGTCCTTAGCAAATTGTCCTTGCACTCCTGTAATCCAAAGCAGCAACAAATACTTGCAGTTGCAAAGTGTCCACAAAACATGCAAGCAGTAGGAAGGTTGCAAAGCAATCGAGGTATGCTCATAGTAAGAGACTTGGCTTTGCTGAGGGCAATAAATACAGAGACTGTAGAACAGTCTGGGTGATGTCTAATACCTGTGCATCTTCCAAGCTATCTCTTAAAGTGACAGACATACTACACATCTTGCAAACCACAGTAGGACATATAAGACTTACTAACATTATAAAATAAATAAAATAGAATAAATATAGAAATGGTATATGACCCCCAAACATTTAAGCTGTTATGATCCAACATACTCAAAAGATTGTTTGAGAGGTAGAAAAGAAGTTGCCAAAATCTCTCAACGAAACCCAGCTAAAGGAAAGCATTTCAAAAGTGGACTGGAGCATGGAAGACAACATAAATGATGATTACAACAAATTGATTGAAAAACTGATGCAATCTTCAACACATGCCTAGAAAAATTTTATGTGAAGATTAAACTGGGAAGATGGTACCAAACTGAATGGAGAAAAGATAAACCATCTCATGTTTGTAGATGATATAGTACTAATTGCCAGAAATGGAAAATGAGTTGCGACCAGCAGGGACTTGTCCCTTGATAGTCTGGTCAATCAAGGAATCAAAAGAAAAAATGAATGATAACTATTTAAATCAGACATTTTACAAATTATATGGAAAACAGAAAAGAAATAAGCTTTGGGCCAGAGAACACCGATCTGGTCTCTCCATTCATATGATTTATAAACACTATCAAATTATCAATTTCAACCTTGACAAGATCATACTCCATCTAGATCTGACTTTCCAACCAAAAGTGACGACAGACTTCCATCTTTCTCAAGTCATCGCCCTGTCCTGAACTTGGAAAAGTTACTTTGTTTTAAGTTACTTGTCACCATGTCTCAAGGTTGAGAAATGGAGCTTTAAAAGCGCAGCAATTCAAAGAGATTCCTGGAAGCATTACATCATGAGGATTAGTGCCTCTAGTGGACGGAGAAACACCTGAGGGGTTCTCAAAGTTCAATGAACGGAAGTGAACTTTCCAACTCAAGTTCATTACCCTTTCAAACCATCGGCCAATGACTCTGCCAACGAGATGGGAGGGAGGACAAAACAAGAGCTTGGCACTTTGCCAACGTGCCTTAACCTTAAAAGATTTTGAGGAGATAAGCATTATCTCAAGATCTGAGTCCAAGGCCACCTGAAAATTCCTAAGGAAGGGAGTAAGAAGGGGAAATTGTGCATAACCTCTCCAGATTTTGTTAAGTTAGAAGAGAGCTTCTTCAAAGGAGGCAAGAGGCCCATGTCAGAGGAGATAAGATCAGGAAAACATCAGGAGATGATACTCTGATTTGATAGGACCAAGTCAGGCCACCAATTTGGGAGAGAGACAAAATCTTGCCAGGCTGACACTTAGCCGGAATTACAGCAAGGCTGGACTTTAACTCTGGGGAGAGATGTGTCCAGGATGATACTTAGAATCTGTGCATTTCCTTATTTTAAAGTATAAGTTGCATGTTAGGATAGATTTAGATCAGGAACCCAGGAATGGGAAATTTTATTTCTAGAGTGTGTTGTGAGTTTATTAGCTTAAGTTTAGCTATGCTTTTCATTTGGATATTTCATTGGATTATGCTTTGCTTCTCATCACTTCTACAATAAAAAAGGAAGACGGAGCCAGGATTGGTTTCATTTCCTACAAAAGACAAAAAGGACGTTTTGTTTTGTGAACTGGATTATTGGTTCAAGCATTGAGATAATTTTGCTACTGGAAGTGTGAGATTTTGCAGGACTCCCATTGCAAGACCTTGAAACTCACCCAGGCAAAGGGGAGATCAAAGGAAAGTGGCAAGCAGATTTCTTCACAGGCCTACCGTGGGAGTAAAATTCTATTGCCTGGCAGTCTGGAAGGAGGGCCTTGATACACCGCCCAACCGTCCCAACAATACAAAATTGGGGGGATCTTGGTTCCTCGAACCTCTTCACCTGGTTATCCTGCTGTTGTGAGAATGAGGCTTTTAAAACTTATAGAATGCTACAAGTCCAAGAAATGATTTCACCTGTTTCTTCTTCTTTGGTACAGGCCATGCTTTCTTCTTCTTTGCTTACTCTTTTATCCCATCTGGTGTCAAGGGAGATGCAAGGTTCTTGTTCTGGCACTTCTAGCAGTTTCCACCGGTGTTATTTGGTGTTCTTGTAATATTTCTCTGATGTTATCTCTCCACCTTCCTCTGGGTCTGTCTTGTGGTCTTTGTCCTTCTCCTCTGTCCACGTATGCCTTGTAAGGTATGGAATTCCAAGACATTCTCTCCAAATGGGCAAACCACTTTATTTGTTGTCTCTGTATTTAATACAAGATTGGTTCTGTTCCAATTCTTTTCCTTATAACCTTAATTCCTGATTTTATCCCTTCTAGTCACTCCAGCAGCCATCCTCAGAAATCTCATTTCTGTGGTGACCAACTTTTGTTTATGTTTGTTGTAAGTGTCCATGTTTAGCACTGGTAACATAAGGTGTGAATGAATATGCTATGTATGAGGTATTTCTTTGCATTGATTGTTATTGTCTTGTGTTGTGAGTACGGAGCTAACTGTCCCAATATTTGGTTTGCTTTACTGCACAGTACATTAATCTCTTCATCCATTTTGCCATTTTCAGTAAATGTTGTTCCTAGGTATTTGAACTCTGCCACTTGTTTTATACTTGTTCCCTCTATCTCAATATCTAGAGTATGCTGTTTTCTTTCAATTGCCATTTCCTCAGTCTTCTCTTTATTTTATTTATTTATTTATTTATTGTTAAATTTCTATACCGCCTACTCAGCCAAAGCCGACTCCGGGCAGTTCACACAGTGGGTAAAAACAGATAAAAACCAGCAATAGGAACCCACCCCTAAAAAGAGAGGGGTGCAGGAACCGAAGAAACCGTGGGGCAGGCATCCTCCCCTATATTAACCACCCAAGGGAAGCCACCCCTCCACCTGCACCCCAAACTTGGCCTGCCAGCCAGGTTTTTAGTTCTTTTCTAAAGGGCAACATCTCCGTCTGGAGACGCAGTTCTACCATACCTGTCAACATTCCCGATTTGGCCAGGATTACCCCGTAAATTGACGTCGATTGACATCATAACCCGGCCCCCGCTGCCAAAACCCCGTAATTTGGCAGCGGGGGAAATGCTTTCCGCGCATGCGCGGAAGGGTTTTACCCCTTCCACGCATGCGTGGAAGCACTACGTCGTTTCGTAAGGGCTGCGCAAGCGGTGTAGCGCTTCTGCGCATGCGTGGAACCTTTCCACGCATGCGTGGGACGCGACCTGCGCACAAGCAATGTGCGCAGGTCCTGTTTTTCCAGAGCCGCGAGTTGACAGGTATGGTTCTACTGGCAGGAGGTTCCAAAGGGCCGGTGCGGACACAGAGAGGGCTCTTCTCCTTGTGCCAGAGAGGCAAGCCCCCTGGCTGATGGTACTATTAGAGAGCCCCTCCGGTCCGCTCTGGTTGGACGGACAGACGTCCTGAGGGCGATGTAGTCTCTAAGGTAACCTGGCCCACTACCATATAGGGCTTTAAAGGTCAAAACCAGCACTTGAATTGCACCCAGAGGCAAACGGGTAACCAGTGCAGCTCCCGAAGCAGTGGTGAGGCATGGGCATAACGTCCACACCCCATCACCCCCCGGGCCGCCGCATTCTGGACCAGCTGCAGCCTCCGAATGGTCATCAAGGGCAGCCCCATGTAGAGCGCATTACAATAATCTAGTCTAGAGATCACCAGAGCATGAGTGACCATGAGCAAAGAGTCCCGGTCCAGGAGCGTGCGCAACTGGAGAATCACCTGAAGTTGGGCAAAGGCCCTCCTGGCCACAGCCACCACCTGTTCTTCTAGCAGCAGCCGCAAATCCAGGAGGACCCCCAAGTTGCGCACCGGGTCGGTCTGGGGCAAAATAGCCCCATCCAAAACCAAAGATGGTAGCTCCCAGGATAGCACAGGACCCCCCATCCACAGCCACTCAGTCTTACTAGGATTCAGCTGTAACCCATTCGCCCCCATCCAGACCCCAACCGTCTCCAGACAACTGGAAAGGACTTTGACTGCATCACTGGGGTCCCCACGGGCCGAGATGTACAACTGTGTATCATCCGCATACTGGTGGTACCACACCCCGTGGGAATGGATGATCTCACCCAGTGGCTTCATGTAGATGTTAAATAGGAGAGGAGAGAGTACTGAGCCCTGAGGCACCCCATATTTTAGGGACCTAGGACTGGACCTCACTCTCCAACCACACCGACTGGGTCGGCCTCTCAGAAATGAGGAAAACCAGGACCATACTGTGCCCTGGATCTCCAGTCCTAGGAGCCGTTCCAGAAGGATACCGTTGTCGACAGTATCGAAAGCCGCTGAGAGGTCAAGAAGAGCGAGGATGGATGGATGACCGCCATCCCGCTCTCGCCAGAGATCATCCATCAGCGCGACCAATGCAGTCTCAGTACCATATCCAGGTCTGAATCCTGACTGGAAGGGGTCCAGATATTCCGCTTCATCCAGTACCCCCTGCAACTGACGCGCCACTGCCTTTTCCAATACTTTCCCCAAAAAGGGGAGGTTGGAAACAGGTCTGTAGTTGGTTAGGACTGCTGGATCAAGGGATGGCTTCTTCAGGAGGGGGCACACCAAAGCATGTTTCAACGGTGCAGGAAATATCCCCTCCTGAAAAGATGCATTAATTATAGCCCTGACCCAGCCTCCTGTCACCATCTTAGAGGCTTTAACCAGCCAGGCGGGACAGGGATCCAATGGACAATTAGTGGCGCGGACCGCCGCAAGGAGCATGTCCACTTCATCTGGGGCAACAGGATCAAACCGATCCCAGATAACACAGCAAGACTGTTATTGATTCTCATATTATTTATCTTACATTCTTGACATATGAAGACCTTGGCATATCTTGTCTAAATACAAGTTTGTAGTTTTCCCTGCTGAAATACGTTTTGTCTGTTGTGGTCCAGTTGTCCAACCTGTTAAGACAGCTGGAATCCAGATGCTGTCTTCTGAATTATAGCCTCTGCTTCCCAGACTGGTGTCACCTCAAAATTTGATGTGTATCTCCTCAACACTCTCATCTAAATCATTTCTAAAGATGTTAAAAAATATTGACCTAATAATGCAATTAGAAAAGCAGAAGAAATAAATGATTGCAATATTAGTTACAGTGGTGGTATTAATTATAATAAAAATTGGAAAGTAGACTGGTTTTGAATTTAATGATTGGCTTATATATAATAGAGTTATTAACAATAAATTAACATGTGAAATTAAAATTAAAAAGGGATTAGTGAAAGAAAATGATTTTAGAGATATATGGGGAGAATCTTTGGATTATGTATTACTGAAAGGAAAGTGACAAAGCCAAACAATATATATTATCATTTTGGAGATGAATGAGCATAAGAATAGTATCATATAAGTATAGTATAACTATAAGTAAGACTATAGAAAATAATAATTTATCAAAAAATATGTCTCATGAGTGGAGAGAGCACGTAGACACTAATGTTATACATATATGTTGTATGTGTTTTTGTTTGTAAGTTTGTTATAAATATAAAATTCTGACTTTAGAAACAAACCAAGGGGTGTTTCATCTGTCATTTCCACACAGATGAATTATTATTCATGCTCTATGTACAGTTTTTGCTTAATGAATCATCATCACCACTATATTTGCCATCATCATCATCATCCAAATGCTCAGAAAGATGTGAAGAGTTTTTTTTTAATCAATATTTTCAAAGACGCCTTTAAAAGGACGTGCAGGTAGAGACAGGAGCATTGTTTTATTCCATTTTATGTTGTTGCGTATATTGTTAATTTTGATTCTTTGGATAGATATGACTAGGAAGGAATCTACAGTCTACAGGATGAAATCCAATTGTTAGTGTCAACTAGTGGGAAAGAGTGTGGACAGTAACTTTTACAAAGATATATAATTTAAAATTTCTCTAGAGGATTGAAGTAAGAGAACCACAGAACTAATTCAACTTTCATATCTGTCATCAAAGTCCCTTTATTTTAAATACTGTACCTCTATTCTAGTTGTAAGGGACTGTCATGGCTTAGTGGTTAAGATGCTGAACCTAACAACTCGAAGGTCAGCAGGTCAGCAGTTCGAGACCTGAATACTGCACAACAGAGTGAGCTCCTGTCTCTGTCCCAGTTCCTGTCAAACTAGCAGTTCAAAAGCAAGAAATTGCAAGTAGATAAATAGGTACCACTTTGATGGGAAGGTAAACAACATTCCATGCACTCCGATGTCTAGTCATGCCTGCCACATGTCTGCGGAAATGTCTGAAAATGCAGACAGTGCTGGTTCTTTTTAACTATAAGAGATCAGCACTGAACCCTAGAGTCAGATAGAGCTGGCTTTCAAGCAAGGGTGATCTTTAGCTTTACCTATTCTAGTTGTAACTAACAACTAAATAAATAAATTTCATGTCAGAAATTACTCTGGTTTGAAAGGATTTTTGCCAGAGAAATTCCACTCATGGGATGCCCGAATGAGGCTCGTTTCATGTCCCAAAGATCCTCGTGCAGCACTCTGGTATTGAACCCCGATCCTCCAGTCTTCAAGCTCAGTGTCTTAACCACTAAGCCACCGCAGTGCAAACAACTGGATGCATGTCATGGAAAATATTTCTCTGTGATCACACATAAAGACCAGTAGATGGCAGTAGAGGCTTGTTTTACTCACAGCAAGATTGATTTGTTTAGATTATTTTAAAGAATATTCTGCTTCGCTAGTTTTCTTTGAGATTTTAAAAATCTTCAGTTTAAAATATCTGAGAACTAATGTATTGTAATGTGAATCAGTTGCAAAAAGATTACTTGGACAATCTCCACTACATAATCTGCGATCTAAGTGCAACTTTAACCACATTTTCTCTAATTAGAGTCAATGTTGATGTATGTTGGGTAATTTCCATATTTTATTGCCATTATCTTCTGATATTGTTAAATTGTTTGACTCACAAGCCCATCTGCATCCATATACTCCTTTACATATATCCTGGATGAAGCAACCATTGAGAGATGACACTCCTAGTTTGCTTCATTAGATTGAAGTGTAAAGTATAAAGGAATGTATGGATCCAAAAGGACTTGTGAGATGAACAATTTAACAAGATCAGAAGATAATTGCAATAATATATGAAAATCATCCCTCATATAGCAGCATTGGTTCTAATTAGAGATAATGCCTTTAAAGCTGCACACAGATAGCATTTATGCTCCCTTAAAACCTCTAAATTTCATGGAAGTGTTGGAGATGCTGTGGGATGGTATAAATTTTACTATACATTTGGATATTTGGTCCCAGGTTTACAATGCTGTGGGAAAATATTTTAGATATTAAAGTAAGGAGGCAGGATATAAAATTCTATAAATTGTCTTTCACTGTTTCAAATCAAATCAATCTTTATTACAGCTTAAGTGGCTAAGATGCTGACTGGGAGGTGGAAGGTCAGCAGTTCGATTCCTGAGTACTGCAGGACGGAATGAGCTCCCATCTTTGTCCCAGCTCCTGCCAACCTAGCAGTTCGAAAGCAAGAAATTGCAAGTAGATAAATGGGGACCACTTGGGTGGGACGGCAACAGCGTTCCGTGTGCTCCTGTGTCTAGTCATGCCACGGAAACGTATGCAGAAGCAGACAGCACTGGCTCTTCGGCTTTGAAACAGAGATGAGCACTGAACCCTAGAGTTGGATATGACTGGCTTTCAAGCAAAGGAAACCTTTACCTTTACTAGTCACATGTCCATTTTATTTGATAAGGTAACTTTGAAAAACTTCTCCTTCCTCCTCAGACAAGGGAAACCTTTACCTTTACTTAAGACCAGCATAGTACAGCAAGAAACAGGAGTTGAGAAGAGGATACTTAAAATATATATTAAAAGGAGCATTTCTGCTCAGAGTTAAGGAGTATTTCAATAAAATTAGTATTTAAGATTAATAATGCTACAACTACTACTATGGCTATGATGTAGGGCTGATAGTTTATTAGACTAAGGACCTTCCAGGATTGTGCTTATGATCTTACATGCTGCGGCACAGAACCTGGCAGTATTGTGAGGATTTTGCTTGCTCTTCCCGGCGCACGACACTTTAGAATAAACCATTTCTCCAAGCTGAAGGAGGGAGCTTGGAGCAATAGGTTAATCTAAAATGCAGTGCGCTGGACAGATATAATGATATTAAAAATATTATTTGCACCCCAGGGCGCCAGAAGCAAAGGTGCACCAGGATGAATCCACCTGCCCCAGCAGCCCAGCCCATGCCTGGGTGTTGCTAGAGGCAACTTGCTGTGTGAATGTGGAGAGATACAAAATCCACCTCATTTGCTGGTCTGCTGGTTATTACTGGAAACTTGTACCAATGAGAATTTAAGTTTTGCCAACAACAAAGCCAAGAAGGTGGGTTCATTTTGGCAGTTTAATGTCTGACCTGGACATGAAAGAACTGACAGGAAAAAAATTGCACATAAATTCCATGTTGCAAAAGAACTTGTACGTTTATCGAAATATGGTACCCACTTAGAATATATGCAAATGAATTTTTTCTGTTTCATGACAAATTACCTAGGTTTTGGACAAGCACATTCTAAGAGCTACAAAATCGCAATCACTCCTTGCTCAAATGGAAATGGCAACATGTCTGGAATATAAGACTGTTGTGCTGTATTATCAGTTGAAAGACACTAAAATGTTTGGTGATCATATTTCATATTCCTTTCTCTCTCTTTTTTGATAGCTCAGTGAGTTTTGGGAGGGAGGGCTCGCCCAGGCAAGATCGCTTGCAAAGGAGCAATCTTGCCCGCCTTCCCTCCCTACCTCTTGATGGCCAGTAGTGGTGGGATTGGACAGGCAAGAGGCTTCCAAATGAGTTCTTTTGCCCAGCCAATCCTCCCTGCCTCCTGGAGTTAAAATGTAGAGAGTTATTTTCCCCCTTAAAATGTGTCTAAATATGGGGTGTGTCTTATACTCTGATGCATCTTATATGCTGGCAAATATGGTATTTATGATACAGTATAAAGCTGATGAATGTGGTGAAGCAAGGGTGTGTGGTCTTTCATGGTGTATTACCAAGTTATATATTCCCTGCTTAAACATATTATAATGGTTTCACCTCATTTGAAGCCAAGTTACTGTTAAAATAATGTGTTTTGACAGAAGAAATAAAGTTTATATGTGAAGTTATATAGTCACCAACTCTGGAGTCAAAATATAGACCGTGGTATCAAAATATGAACCAGATTTAAATGTAGTGACATGCCACCTATCATAGGTGGTATTTTCCCAATAACAGTTTTTGTTTTTTAGTGGCATATCCAGTTGAAGTAACACATTGCTGTTTTTATTGGGGAGCTGTACATGCTTCATAGCTATCTTGGTATGATAAACAAAGTTCACAGCTAAATAAAGACATGAGCTGTCCTTGCACATGGATTTAGTAGAGAAGTACTATTTAAAAATATGGTATTCTTTGCTGTACTTTTAAAATGTCAGATGTCATGAATGTGTGCAAAATCTTGTCCCATTAAGTTTCACTATTAGCAACTAGTATTTTTTGCCACCACTCTGGTCTCTTAAATCTGTCTTCTCAATATGCCCATTGAAATCACTGTAGATCAAGGATGGATTAAAATAATGAGGTTAACATTGAAAGTAATCTCTAGTGAAACCACTAATGTCCTAACAAATGGAATAAGTTTGGATTTTCTTTCTTAAAGACCAAACTTTCAGAGAGATGTTCTCTTGGTTCAGAATATATTTCAAAACTAAAATGAGCTAAGGTGAAATGAGCCAAGGAAGCCTGGATTAATATTGTTTCTGCATTAAAGAAAAACCATGACAGCAGTAAGCCTCAAATGGAAAGCAAAAGTAAGACTATATTAGAACCAAAAAGTCCAAAGCAAAAGATTCACAGATCAAAAAACAAAGAAAAGTCCAGACTTCCATGGAAATCCAAATCATTGAGCCTATAGGTAGGCTTAGATCTACCGGATAAAATTTCCTTGTTTTTGTAATTTATCTCCATTTAATGTCTTGGCAGGGCACAGGAAGGATGTACTGCTGTAGAAGAGGAAGACTACTATTCACATTATTTTTCAATAGGATCAGAGAATAATGAAAGGTTGCTATTTGCATTGTTTTAAGAGTTAGGGTGGGGATGTCCACTGGAGAATATTTCTTGTTTTCATTTCATCAGTGGCAAGTGTAAATTTAATTGACTGAGTATTTGTCAATTTAACACCAACCACTTCCATCACCTTCTTGATTGCTTGATCATCTGGTCACTGAACACCACCAGCTCCTTAAGCCATCACTCATAAAGAACTTTGACCAAGAAGAAGTTGCTCTCCTGGAAGAAAAAGCAGGAAAATATAAAGAAGCACAAGAGCATATGAAAGAATGCTGCCAGAGTTGGTGGCATGTCTGTCTTAACCACATCTGTAGAAGAACACCAAGATAAAAAATCTGAGCATATCCAGACAGGGCATTTAATTTGCTCATTGGAACTCCCTGGGCTCGATCAAAGTTACAGAATCGATGTTTGTTTCTCCATAGAGCGCTCCACCCCACCCTTTTCTAAGCTGTTGCACTATTTTTCTGAAACAGCAATAGGGCTTCATTTAGGGGTAGGGGTGCTCCCAATGATTCTGCTGTGTAGCCCATGTGGTTGGCTAGTTTACACCCAAATAGATCTGTGAACTGTGTTACCCAAGGTGACAGTCCTATGACATGAATTGAGTTGTGACATTAAAATGGATAACAGGAAAAACCCTTCTATTCTCATCTTTTTGAAGAAAAAAAATCTGAACAATACATCACAATGTATATAACTAAAATTGAAGTGTCATGCTGTATGTTACCAATACACAGCACGACGCCTGCACCCCGAGCCCTGGGAACGGCACCCCTGCCTACCTCACACTTCTGGGGAGGCCTGCACGGTGGACCGGCATACCATTTCAGGGTCTTTCACCCTGAAAACTTGCTGCAAAGCCCCACCACCACCACCAGCACGAAATGGCAGGGAGGCAGTAATACGCATGCACCTGAATCCACGCAGGCACAGAAGCCTGCCTGGAATTTCCAGGCAGTGGCACCTGGAACTCCGGGCAGGCTTTTCCACCTGCATGGATTCTGGTGCATGCATATTACCGCCTTCCCGGTTGGGAGGCTCCACTGGCTGGCCACCATTTTGGCCAGAGGATGGTGGGCAGCCCTTCTCCGAAAGTAATGGGCCGACTGGAACACTCTGTTTGGCCCATGCCTGCAGGAGAAGCCAAGGCCCTTCTCCAGCAGGCATGGGCCAAACAGGGCGCCTGTATGCCGGCCGCCTTCTGGAGAAGGGCAGGCAGGCCTTCCGCCTTGGCTTCTCCAGATGGCATAGGCCGACCGGAGCACTCTGTTTTGCCCATGCCTGACGCTGGGAACCGCGCATGCCCTGGGGTTTCAGACACCTAGCCCAAGAGAGTGCCGGTGCCTGATCCGTGACACAGATGCCCTCACAGGTGCAAGGCGAGGCGGAAGCGCTGCACTGGGCTCCACAGAGGAGGACACCCCACAGGTAAGATGGCTGTTGGGTGGGGAGGCGGTTTCTCAGGGATGTGGGGGGAGGCTAGCCAGGCTCCATGCAGCCCAGCCTGGGGCTTCCATGACTCTCCCAGCAGCATGGCCTGCATCTCCAGGCAACCGCTGCACCTCCAGAAGCGCCGGCTGTTGCCTGGAGACACAGGCCACGCTGCCGGCAGTTGCACGGAAGCCCCGGGCTGGGCTGCACGGAGGAGGATGCCCCACAGGTGAAGGCAGGGGTATGGGGTGACTAGCCAGCACATGGGGGCTCTGTAAAGCCCAGCCCGGCGCTACCCCACATCTCCCGCCAGCATGGCCCATATCTCCAAGCAACAAACAGCGCTTCTGGAAGCAGTCCATTGTCTGGAGATGCAGGCCAGGGACTGTGTGTGAGAGAGAGGGGGGAGAGAGAGAGTATCTGAGAGTGGTCGAGAGAGTGGGCAAGAGAGCAGAGTCAGAGTATGCCACTGCTCTGTGTGTGTGACTCTGTGTGTGTGTGTGTGTGTGTGTGTGTGTGTGTGTGTGTGTGTGTGTGTGTGTGTGTGTGTGTGTGTGTGTGTGTGTGTGTGTGTGTGTGTGTGTGCACATGCCGAGGATGAATAAAGAGAAAGAGTGTTGTGAGAGAGAGAGGGGGGAAGAGAGAAAGAGAATGGATGTGTGTGTGTGAGAGGGTGTGTAGATGGAGGCCATGCTCCAACTCAACCCTGGGAGGTATGACAAATGCCCCATACCCCGCCTGCATGAAGCCAGGCACCCCTGCTAGCTTTAACTATAAAAACATGTTTTGCAATGCAGCAACATTGTTCTATAGCAGGGGTGCCCAAACTACGGCCCGTGGGATGGATTGCCGCTAACACTGGAAGTGACCCGCCACCACCGGAAGTTGCAAAATTGCGCTAAAATGCACCAAAACTACAAAAATACAGCAGAAAATTCCAAAAACATGGCAAAAATGTGCTGCCCTCATTCCCACCATCATGGCAAGTGGCAGAGGTAGCAAAAACATCTAAAAACATGCGGTGAATTCACGCACTGCCAGCTGGAAGAACCATGTGACCTGCCCATTCAGCTGTTGGAGGGGGCGTGGTCAGGCCACTGGTGGGAAAAGTTTGGGCACCCCTTTTCTATAGTTATGTCAGTTTGTTTAAGAAAAAAAGGGAAGTTGATGCATTGTCCTCCACTGCTGTTACCTTTGCCTCCTTACTTATGAGTAAACGGGGTAAACTTTACTCCAAGGAAAAACAGTGTACTGAATACAGTGGGTCCCATTTATATGCAAGACACGTGTTACCCCTATTCTCACACATAGGTTAAATAGATAGGCACGGCTTGTCTGTCTGACCTAAATTTGTACCATCAGCCAGCGTCTGATGGAGAGGTTGAGACAAACAAATGAACTGTCCAAAATACATTGTGGTGAAGTCAAAGGGAAATCGTACAATCATAGAATAAATGAGTTGGAAGGGGCCTTTTTGGCCATTGGGTCCAATTACCCACCCAATGCAGGAATCCAAATCAAAGCAGATCCAACAGATGGCCATACGATTCTCTCTTGAACGCCTCCAGTGTTGGAGCGCTCAAGGATATTATGGAGTTGGAGAAAGTACAGAGGAGGGCAACCAGAATGATTAGGGGACTGGAACACCTTCCTTACCATCTGAGGCTGCAACGGTTGGGCCTTTTCACTCTTGAACGACGGCGTCTAAGAGGTGACCTGATTGAAGTTTATAAAATCATGCACGGTGTGGACAAGGTAGATAAGGAAAAACTGTTTTCCCTATCGCACAACACTAGAACTAGGGGACACTCCATGAAACTTTTGGGTACTAGTTCTCAAACAAATAAGAGAAAGTACTTTTTCACCCAGAGGATTACTGGTCTATGGAACTCCCTGCCAGAAGAAGTGGTGACAGCTGTCAGTCTTCACAGCTTTAAGAAAGGATTAGACAAGTTCATGGAGGACAAGGCTATCAATGGCTATAATTATGGCTACCTAAGGACAACCTCCGGGTTGGAGAGATAGGCAGGATATCTCTCAATGCCATTTCCAGGGAATCCTAAGCAGGTGAAGGCATCTCCTTGGGAATACCCTGAAGGAAATGGTGAGCCACTGTGTGAGACAGAATGCTGGACTGGATGGGCTGTGGCCTGTTCCAGCAAGGCTGTTCTTATGTTCTTATGTTCTTATCATCTTCTCAAGGCAGTTGGTTCCACTGTTGTACTGCTCTAACCATTAAGTGGTTTCCCTGATATTCAGCCTTTATCTGGCTTCCTTTAGTTTGACCCCATTATTATGTGTCCTGCACTTTGGGATAATGGAGAACAGATCCTGCCCTTCCTCTTTAGGATTAGCTTTCAGTATTTGAAAAGTGCTATCATATCCCCTTTCTGTTGCCTATCTCAAGGCTAAACATGTCCAGTTCCTTCAGTATTTCATCATATGGTTTGGTTTCAGTTCTATGATCATGCTTGTTCCCCTTTTCTGTACCTGCTCGAATTTGTTCGCATCTGTAAGGAAAAAGTTTGGGGAGGGCTTGCATTTACGGAATAAACTAGATTTTTGATTTCCAGTGGCAGAGAAGGAATTTGACCTTCAAAGCATGTGCTGGGTGGTTATTGCACTTGTAGTCATAACAGGCTTTAGTCTGTGGGAACTGAAGTAATTTGATGGGCATTGTATGCTGTGGTGCAGTTGGTTGAAACTCTTCAGAAGGAGGGATGGGTGGGGAGAATGAATGTTTAGATATGAGGAGAAGAAGTATGGAGTGAATTTTGCCATGCTTTTCAATCGCTTGCATTGTGAGAGGCTTGTGAGTAAAAACTAGCAAAATGCAGTCTTTATGTTAATAGGCCAGGCAAACTAGTAAGGTTTTGTTGTTTTAATAATGTAATTGTATTAGAAACCATGTTCCTGTGTTTTAATCTTCTGAAACTTAATATCTGTGCACTAAATAAAATATGATTGTATCCAGAAACGTCTCTGGTCCTTATAGAGCTAAGCTGGTTGGAGGAGGTCTGGTGTCTTGGCAATGCTACCTTAAGTAAATGCATACTGTATGTCCTACCTGAACTGGTTGGTTTGCAAGCACAGTCAGTGGGTGAAACCTATCACAGTTTCTCTAGCCAAAAGTAGGGCCACAGGTACACAGAAACAACACCAAGGGGGTTTGGGCTTATGAGTAGGGAAGTCCACTGCAGGTGGACTGAGTTATGTGGTAGGGGTCAAAAGGCAAGGAGCCTGAGACCCGTTCACCCCTTACAGCATCTCTCTTAAAGTTCAGGACCCAGGATTGTGCACTGTACTCTATATGTGGTCTAACTAGTGCTGAATAATGGGGGACTAGGGAGAAGGTCAGCAGTTCGAGTCCCAAGTACTGTAGGATGGAATGAGCTCTCATCTTTGTCCCAGCTCCTGCCAACCTAGCAGTTTGAAAGCAAGAAATTGCAAGTGGATAAACAGGGACCACTTTGGTGGGAAGGTAACAGCGCTCCGTACGCTCCGATGTCTAGTCATGCCTGCCACATGATCATAGAAATGTCTGCAGAAGCAGACAGCGCTGGCTCTTCGGCTTTGAAACAGAGATGAGCACTGAAACTTAGAGTCAGATACAACTGGCTTTCGAGCAAGGGAAACCTTTACCTTTACTAGTACCTCATGGGTTTGGAGACTATACTTCTGTTAATGCAGTGTAAAACAGTGTTGGTCTTTTTAAAAGCCCAATGGCAGTTGTTGACTCATACATAGCCTGTAATCTACAACAATTCTAAGATTTGGAGTATTAATGAGCCAAGTACACCCCATCTTGTAACTTTGATTCTGAGGAAGCAATTTTGGTGGCGGCACCAAATCTCTGAAATACACTTCCTGTGTTTATCATTTTATTGTTCATGAGTTATTGTTAATTCCTTTTTATATTGTATTATGTTTTATTTCTTGTTACTGTACACTACCCAGAGTGGGAGTACATCCCAGATGGGTGGGATATAAATATAAACAATAAATAAATATAAGTGTCATTGCTATTCCTAATTGTTATTGCTAAAATATAGTTCTGTTGTATGACCATTGCATCTTGAAAGGTCTCAATTCACTTTTTATGAAAAAGTGGCCTGTTACATTCCATTTTGGCTTTTACCTAGTACTCTAAAAAGTTGGCTGAAATTAGAGCTATTGTCAAAGATATTTCAGTTTTAAGTTTTTGATTAAAACAAGTAAAGCACCATCTATAAGTGTAGGAAGAATTAACATCTACATTTATATAGAGCCTTCATGATGAAAAGGTTAAACTGTACTACAACCAAACTCTGAATTTGATCCTTATGGGTCTCACAGTTGACTAAGCCTTCTGCCTTCTAAGGTTGGTAAAATGAACTGCCCAGTGCTCTAACCACTATTGGGTTGTATATATATTTAATTGCTACTATATAAGTGTAATTTCTATTACTATTGGTAAATATCAAATATTGCAAAATAAATGCATAAAAGGGAACTGAACTATAATTTGTCTTTTATAATATATAGCAGAACCTCAGATAAAGTCCAAACTCCATTCCACAAGCTTGGACTTTATCCGATTTTGGACTTTATCCAAATCAAATGGGTAATGTATCGGATAATGTCCAAAAATGGACTTTATCTGAGGTTCCTATACCAAATACCTCAGATAACATCCATTTTTAGCAGTTTTGGACTTTATGTGATGTATCACGTGTGCATGAAAACCACAACTTTATCCAAATCGGACTTTATCCGAGGTACCACTGTACTGGCATTTGTGATTGAACGTACTGTTTCACCCAAAAGAGCTTTACTTTGCTTAGAGAGTTTAAGGTATTTTACTAATAGCTTTTCACTTGGGTTTCATTTATTAACAAGAATGGAGAAGCCAGAAGTCTTTCAAAGAATGTGCTGGAGTAGTGGTTAGTCAAGAAGTCATTCATCAATAAGTGCTCTGAAGAATAGCAACACAGTAGGTGGAGAGTACAGGAGGAGCTTATGGCACAGCTGTGTGGATAAGATTCTCTTGACTTGTGTGGCATGAGGCTTAAAACATATAAAGAATAGGAAGTGAAGTGGAAATGGAATTTAGAATGAGCAGGGTCTCTGTGCACCAAGTGCATGGCTGAGAAACAGCTGAGTACATAAAGCCTAATAAAGAAAACCAAAACAGAGCTATTCCCCATTGTGACTGTTTAGTCTTTCTGCAGAGACTCGTGAGGTCTTGGTTATCATCTATTTTTAATATCATTTGAGCTGAAAAAAATTATGCTACCAGCTGGATATGTGAGGGTTTCTGTGCTGCAGACTTAACACCCACAGTGGAAGGAAAGGAGGCCTACAGAAAAAATGCTTAAACATTGTTAAACAAAAATTTTCCGTTTGCATTTTTTTTCTGCCAAGACTCTATGGAACTAAATTTTCAATAACAGATGTAACATCTAGAATACAGGTTTGTCTGCGGTGGCTTAGTAGTTAAGACATTGAACTATATGACTGGAAGTTCGGCAGGTCAGCAGTTCGAGACCCGAGTTCTGCATTATAGAGTGAGCTCCCGTCTCTGTCCCAGCTCCTGCCAACCTAGCAGTTCAAAGGCAAGAAATTGCAAGTAGATATATAGATATTACTTCAATGGGAACGTAAACAGTGTTCTGTGCATGCCGGAGTTTAGTCATGCCTGCCACATGTACATGGAAATGTCTGCAGATGCAGACAGTGCTAGCTCTTTGGCTATAAACAGAGATGATCACTGAACCCTAGAGTCGGATACAACTGGCTTTTGAGCAAAGAGCGACCATTATCTGTGATAATACTGGCAACATTTAGTCCTGGCTACCTCTTATAAATTCAAGACTGTGACTTTCTTTAAGGATGGTGCTGTTATCAGTGTGCAGCTAAGGAATTACCTGCCACAGTGCATTGTCAACCAAGTACCCTGTTTCCCCGAATATAAGACACTGTCTTATATTTTTTTAAACTCCAAAATTAGCAAAAGGTCTTATTTTCAGGGGATGTCTTATTTTTCCATGAAGAAGAATACCAGTCTCGATCGCGCTTCCCCACCCACAACCAAGGGACGCTTCCCTTGGTTGTGAGTGGGGAAGCGGGATCGAGACTGGCCTCAGCTGTGAGGTGGCTGGCGTGGCCCATAAGAAAGCCTGCCGCATCGGACTCTCGATTGCCTCCCCGCTCACAACCAAGGGAAGTTTCCCCTGGCGAGAGCGGGACCGAGACTCCGATGCGGCAGGCATTCTTATGGGCCATGCCGGCCGCCTCACAGCTGAGACCAGTCTCGATTGGGCTTCCCCACTTGCAACCAAGGGACGCTTCCCTTGGTTGCAAGTGGGGAAGTGGGGAAGCGCAATCAAGACTGCCCTCAGCTCAGCTGTGAGGAGGTGTCGGAGCTGGCCGCCTTACAGCCAAGACCAGTCTCGATCGGGCTTCCCCACTCGCAACCAAGGGACGCTTCCCTTGGTTGCAAGTAGGGAAGCCCGATCGAGACTGGTCTCAGCTGTGAGCCGGCGTTGGAGCCGGCCGCCTTACAGCTGAGACCAGTCTCGATCGGGCTTCCCCACTTGTAACCAAGGGAGGCTTCCCTTGGTTGTGAGTAGGGAAGTGCGATCGAGACTGGTCTCAGCTATAAGGCGGCCGGCGTGGCCCATAAGAAAGCCTGCCGTGTCGGAGTCTCGATCCCACTCTCGCCAGGGGAAACTTCCCTTGGTTGTGAGTGGGGAGGCAATCGAGACTCCGACGCGGTAGGCTTTCTTTTGGCCCACGCTGGCCACCTCACAGCCGAGACCAGTCTCGATCGCGCTTCCCTACTCGCAACCAAGGGAAGCGTCCCTTGGTTGTGAGTGGGGAAGCCTGATCGAGACTGGTCTCGGCTGTAAGGTGGCCGGCTCCGACGCCTCCTCACAGCTGAGCTGAGGGCAGTCTTGATCAGGCTTCCCCACTCGCAACCAAGGGAAGCCTCCCTTGGTTGCAAGTGGGGAAGCCCGATCGAGACTGGTCTCAGCTGTAAGGCGGCCGGCTCCAACGCCGGCTCACAGCTGAGACCAGTCTCGATCGGGCTTCCCTACTTGCAACCAAGGGAAGCGTCCCTTGGTTGCGAGTGGGGAAGCCCGATCAAGACTGGTCTCGGCTGTAAGGCGGCCGGCTCCAACGCCTCCTCACAGCTGAGCTGAGGGCAGTTGTAGGAATGTATCTGGATTCTGTCTCCTGTCTTCTGACACATTTTGTAAACAAAAGCCTCTTTGCTTGCATGAGAGACAACGCTCCTTATCTCTCCTTATTTGGGTTCTGACATTCTGATTGATTATGTAGCTTAAGTTTCGTTTCTGGTATACTCTGCTTGAATAAAGAGAAGCCATTATTATCCTTTGTTCAGCCAAAGACTGCAGTCGTGTTTTCTGTCTCTCTCTGTTCTTTCCTTACTCTGAGCCTAATGAAGCTGGACTTCGTGGACTCTTAAGTTTCTATCTTAAAAGATCTGATGATATAAACTGCTGCTTCATGAGACTGATTGAGAAGAGATCTTTACATGAATCAGATTTCTACAACTGGTGCCCCGTCGCGAGGCCATTGAATGAAATTCAAAGGAATGCTTTGAAGAGATCTGCTTCAGCAATTAGCACCTAATTGTTCAGCCAAAGACTGCAGTCGTGTTTTCTGTCTCTCTCTGTTCTTTCCTTACTCTGAGCCTAATGAAGCTGGACTTCGTGGACTCTTAAGTTTCTATCTTAAAAGATCTGATGATATAAACTGATGCTTCATGAGACTGATTGAGAAGAGATCTTTACATGAATCAGATTTCTACAACTGGTGCCCCGTCGCGAGGCCATTGAATGAAATTCAAAGGAATGCTTTGAAGAGATCTGCTTCAGCAATTAGCACCTAATTATCACCTCATCGACCGGGACAAGGTCTCATTCACCTCGACCGGGAAGGTCATAAATCGAGCGCTCGAAATTCATCCAAAGCCAACTTTGGGTCCCACACTAGGTGAGTGACAAAAGAAAAAGAAAAATATTATTTTTTTTATCATGGGGTGCGTGCTTACTTCGCAAATGCAGGAACTTTGTAAAGATATCTCAGATCTTTTGAATAACAATGGGAAACGAGCTGATGAGAAGGAGATACAAAAGCTAGTCAAAGCTATAGAAAAAACTGTCATTGGTTTAAATATGAATGTTTGGACTTAAAACAGTGGAATGAAATTGGAAAAGCATTGCAAAAGCATGAGAGAATTTTTGTATCAGTTCAATTTACGTGGGAGGAAGTCAGAAACTGCCTTCAAAGACTCACTCCAAAGAATATTCTGTTGTCTCAGGGGCTTGCTGGCCCCCTCCCAAAGCTTTTGCCCCCAGCCAAGGGAGGGGCTATGGCAACTGCCCCTCCATCATATGAGCAACAACAGCATGAGCCCCCTGATGTGGGTGGAAATGGAGATGGGACATTATATCCTGCCTTGCAGCAATCAAGCACTTTTAGCCCTACCAAAACACAGTTCTCTGCTGCTTTAACTGCAGCTGTGCTGGACGTGCAATCTACTGAAATATACCCAGTGATCAGGGGGGCTCCGGCCGTTGGCAATGCACTGGCAGTCCCAGATAGATATGAAACCCTCCATTACAAATATCTGAAGGAACTAAGAGTCAGCATACGTGACTATGGGTTTAATGCACCTTTTACAAAAGCTCTGTTGGAAGCCATTGCTTCTCAAAAATTGCTACCAGTTGATTGGAAACAGATGATTAAAGCACTCCTGCCTCCTGCAGAAGCTATGCTCTGCTTGCAAGAGTGGAGGGATGTGGCTTGGGAGGTACATCATACACGCCCTGCACTCACGATGGATATGTTATGTGGGGAGGGAAATTTTGCCAACCCCACACAGCAGTTGGCACTCACTGATGCCCAGCTGGGAGATATTGCACAGATAGTCATGCGTGCCTGGAGTAAGATTCCTTCCAAAGGGGATAGCTCCGTTGCTGGGTTTGCAGCAATTAGGCAGGGCCCTAAAGAGAATTACACTGAGTTTATTAACAGACTCATGACTGCCCTCAGCCGCCAGGTGGAAAATGTCCCGGCACGGGAAATGCTCATGAAACAACTGGCTTTTGAAAATGCCAATGAGGATTGTAAAGGGGCTCTGACAGCTGTTTATGCTAGGCCAGGAACATCGATAGCAGACATGATGAAAGTTTGTCAAAATGTGGGGACTCACAGTTACAATGCTCAACTTCTGGCAGCTGCAGTTCAATTGCCCACAACTCAGGCTCAAAACAAACGTTGTTTTGGTTGTGGAAAAGAAGGGCATTTTAAAGCACAATGTCAAAAGCAGGCAGCACGCCCTTCAAGGAAGTGTCCCATTTGCCAGAAGGGGTACCATTGGGCCAATCAGTGCCGCTCAAATCCTAATGCCAACCCCTCAGCTGCTCAGCACAAAGACTCTGACTTTTCTCCACAGCAGCAGGGAAATGGGAGTGCGGGCCAGGCTCCGGCCCAGGAAAAATAATAGGGCTACCAGAGGTCAATGAGGAAGCAATAGCGGAGGTTTTGGAAGAAGATAAGGAACTTGCCCAAGAAATGATTTCATGATATAGAAAAAACCATCCTCTAAAAGAAGGACTATTATTGAGGTTATCCAAGGACTGTACCTTTACTATGCCAGGGTGTGTGGAGGCTCTTCCCACAATGGTTGATGATGTTATTCCCCAGGGCATGATGGGCATCGTTCTTCCTTGCCCAGATGCCTTGCCCGCTTCTGTACACATTGCAGCAGGGTCAGTTACATTGGGTCACCAAGAAATTGTCATCCCTGCATCAGCCACGCAACATCTCACCCTGCCTAAGGGACAACCTGTAGGACGCCTTCATCTGCTCCCACTAGGGACCACTGCAACTCCATCCCAGGAGGGGACTGTAACAGCAGCTATGGCGGTGATACAAATCACCAAGGATAGACCGACCCGCTCGCTGATTATGGGTGGACGTTCAGTGTCTGGATTGGTCGATACAGGAGCCGATATTTCAGTGGTGGCAAAAAAGATTGGCCAACTGGATGGGCCGTCCGCCCCTGTAGGGAAGTTTTTGGGGTGGGCGGGTACGAGCCAGCACAGCAAAGTGTTCATCCAATCGTCTTTGAGACCTCAGGGGGAACAAAAGTTTCTCTTCACCCACTGATTATGGATATTCCTATTACTCTGTGGGGCCGGGATCTCCTGGCTAAAACAGGGTGTACCTTGCAGACAAATTTTTGATACGGGCCTCCCCTGCAGCGCCGTTGCATGCACTTCCACTACAATGGAAAAACACCCCGCCAGTGTGGACGGATCAATGGCCGCTCTCAAGAGAAAAGCTCCAGGCGGCGGAGGCCCTTGTACAGGAGCAATTAAATCTGGGACATATTCAAACAACCACTAGTCCTTGGAACTCTCCAATTTTTGTGGTGAAAAAGAAGTCTGGAAAATGGAGATTGTTGCATGATTTGAGAAAAGTTAATGAGCACATCTTGCCAATGGGACCTCTACAATCTGGACTTCCTAATCCAAACATGATTCCGGAAGATCATCAACTCATGGTCATAGATTTGAAGGACTGTTTTTATACAATCTTGCTAGCACCACAAGACAGAGAAAATTTTGCATTTACATTGCCAGTATACAATAATGAACATCCTACTCAACGGTTTGAATGGTGTGTCTTGCCTATGGGTATGGCCAACTTGCCGACTCTATGCCAACATTTTGTGAACATAGCTTTGGAACCTTTCAGGCAACGCCATCCAGAGGTTAAAGTCTATCATTACACAGATGACATTTTATTGCATGGTCCACAAGTCACAGAGAAACACCTGCAGGACCTAGCAGACATTTTGCAACAAGCGGGCTTGATCATAGCTCTTGAAAAAGTACAGCGGATGTATCCATTCCAATATCTGGGACATAGGCTCTCAGCTACAGCTTCAACTCTGCTATTGCCAACAATAGCAATTCCAGAGCAGTTCACTCTTGTACAATTGCAACAATTGCTAGGGAACATAAATTGGGCTCGTCCTTTCTTGGCCCTGAGCACTGAGGAGCTGTCACCACTCTTTGCTGCTCTTTCTGGACAGACTTCTCCAGCGGACATCATTCCCTGCACAACGGAGATGTGTACAGCTCTTCAACGCCTCAACGAAAAGCTGCATACCATCGCTGTGGATCAGGTGCCCTCAGGCACCATTGCGCTGGCATGCGCTCTTCTTTCTACACCGAGGCTGCCCACTGCTGTTTTGTTCGCGCCTGTCAACGCTCAGAAGGTGGCCATCGTGGAATGGCTACACTTGGCGCACACTCCCTCGAAAAACTGTTATCGCCTACCTGATGCGATTGCTGATCTTTTCCTCAAATGCCGTACTAGGGCAAAGCATTTGACTGGCTATGACGTTGACTTTGTTTGTTTTCCTTTTTCACAGGATCAGCTAACTGCCTTGCTACAGCATTCTGAGGCATTTCAGGTGGCCATGGCGGACTTTGTGGGACAAGTTAAATTTAACCCCCCCAAGGATAAGCGGTTTACCTTGCTGAATCTCACTTCTTACTCCCTGTCATCCCCGCTTTGCATGCAACCTATCTTGCATGCCGTTACTCTTTTCTCGGATGGCTCCCCCTCCCGTGGAGTCCTTACATGGCAGGGTCCTACTGGGGAATGGGAGGTTGTTTTTACAGGACCTCAAGCATCGGCCCAGCGGTCGGAACTGGCAGCGGTCATACTTGCTTTCTCTACGTTTTCTGATGTGCCTTTTAACCTGATTGTGGATACTCAATATGTTTACCGCCTTGTCTTTACCTTAGCTCAAGCTTATTTGTCTCCATCGATGGATAGGGATCTTTTTGCTTTATTCCAACAGCTTCAAGGTTTTCTTTCCGACCGTACGGTCCCATTCTTTATTGCCCACATACGCTCTCACACAAGGATCCCAGGTTATTTGACGGAGGGCAATGCACGAGCAGATTCTGCTCTCCGGGACTCTGCTGAGGTTTTTTCTCTCTTTGACAACCCCATTGACAGTCATGCAATGTTTCATCAATCTGCAAAGGTTTTGCATAAACGATTTTCCATTCCTATGTCACAGGCTAGAGACATTGTGTCGTCCTGTGCTTCCTGTACGAAGTCTCCTATATTCCTGCCATTTGATGCTGTTAATCCTCGAGGAACAGAAGCCAATCAGCTATGGCAGATGGATGTCACGCAAGTACCTGTTTTGGCTCCGCTTTCTAAGTTACATGTGACTGTTGATACCTTCTCTGGATTTATATGGGCTACACCCTTACGGGGTGAAACATCCAGACATGTTATACAACATTGCATTCGTTCGTTTGCGGTAATGGGTAAACCTAAAAGCCTTAAGACAGACAATGGGTCATCATATGTTTCTTCTGCCTTTCAGGACTTTTGCCATCAGTGGGACATTAAGCTAACCCATGGAATACCCTATAACTCGACTGGACAGGCGATTGTTGAAAGAGCCCACCTGACATTCAAAAATTTGTTACACAAGCAAGTGGGAGATAGAGGGGTTCCTGTGGCTGAAATACCTACAGCTGTTGCTAAAGTACTGTATACTCTTAATTTTCTTCTTGCTCCCCATAACAGGTCACACTCTCCAGTCGAATTGCATTTCAGGACTGAGGAGTGTCTTCCTAAGCCATTGGTCGTTTATCGGCAGGAACCCAATCCTGAGTGGAAGGGTCCTGTACCTCTAATCACCTGGGGACGAGGATCCGCAGCGGTTTCTACAACCTCAGGACCTGTGTGGATTCCTGCTCGAGCGATCTGCCCATGGAGAGAGAAGAAGGTTACTCAGCTCCAGGATGGTGGTTCACCAGTAAACTAAATTTGCTGACATTTGTTCTTTTCTTTCTTACTGTGCTTCCAGCTGTAAGAACAATGCCTCATGGGGGCAACCCCAACTTTTGGATTCGTCATGCTAACTATATGTTTGAGGTTCATGGTAAGAATGCAACGTTATACTATGAGCATCCACTGGCAGTGTCTCAAATGGCCTTTCTTCCGGCATTGTTCAACACGCCAGAGTTGGTTATTGGACATTTGCAACATATTGATAGGTCTACACTCTTCTCCAATCCTCCAGAACAATTTAACAACACCCGCTGGCGAAGCATGACATTCAAGAAATACACTAAAGGACTTTGTTTCTGCTGTCATAGTTCTTGAGTCTGGAATAGTAAATGGAAGCACTGGACTCAAGCAAAAAGGGTTTTGCGGAATGTAGGCAATTATACAGGTTGTGATGATTATTTTTGGTTATGGGGTAGTTATAACAGTTCTTATAAGCTTAATTATACCTTGTTTAACACTACTATTGAAGATATATATGATGTGTTTCCTATGTTTACTCCTGATTATTCTGCTATAGATAGTGGTTCAATTTGCAATGGATGGCAAATCAAGGATCCCAACATGTGGTTCTTTTTTAATGGAGTTGCCACGAATTTCCATCCAGGACAATATCAATGTGCAGCATTGGGTTATTTTACCTTACAGACTGGCCATAGATTACCTGTTAGCAAAATCCGGAGGATTTTGTAAACTGGTCAGGAACCAGGGATGTCGGGTAAAATTCCAGGATCTGAATAATACTATTGAGAAAGAACTTCAGAATTTACAGGAGAGCATTACTAACAATGTACGCACTGATGTTAATCTCTTTGATTGGGTGACTTCTTGGTTGCCTGATTTGTCTGTCCTTAGACAAGTTTTCTTTTATGGGTTCATTATTATTATCTGCCTTATACCTTTGTGTTTTTGCATTTATTGTATTCCTAATCTTATTTCTATGTGTAACGCGTGTCCACTGCGTAGAAGGGAGACATCGGGTTTTGCACGACGGCAATTGTACTCAATGAGGTATCATCCTCCGGAACAAAGTACCATGAGTCAGGAGGGGTACGATGTCCAGGAGGACAGTGATGATGTATATGGAGGAGTAGTTATGGAGTATGATGACCTGCAGGGGTATGATTAGCCGTCCCTCTCTCAAATTTAAATGAAAAGGGAGGACATGTAGGAATGTATCTGGATTCTGTCTCCTGTCTTCTGACACATTTTGTAAACAAAAGCCTCTTTGCTTGCATGAGAGACAACGCTCCTTATCTCTCCTTATTTGGGTTCTGACATTCTGATTGATTATGTAGCTTAAGTTTCGTTTCTGGTATACTCTGCTTGAATAAAGAGAAGCCATTATTATCCTTTGTTCAGCCAAAGACTGCAGTCGTGTTTTCTGTCTCTCTCTGTTCTTTCCTTACTCTGAGCCTAATGAAGCTGGACTTCGTGGACTCTTAAGTTTCTATCTTAAAAGATCTGATGATATAAACTGCTGCTTCATGAGACTGATTGAGAAGAGATCTTTACATGAATCAGATTTCTACAGGCAGTCTCGATCGCGCTTCCCCACTCGCAAACAAAGGGAAGCGTCCCTTGGTTGGAAGTGGGGAAGTCCGATCGAGACTGGTCTCAGCTGTGAGGCGGCCGGCATGGCCCATAAGAATGCCTGCCACATTGGAGTCTCAATCCCGCTCTCGCCAGGGGAAACTTCCCTTGGTTGTGAGCAGGGAGGCAATCGAGACTCCGACGCGGCAGGTCTTCTTATGGGCCATGCTAGCCGCCTTACAGCCGAGACCAGTCTCGATTGCACTTCCCTACTCACAACCAAGGGACACTTCCCTTGGTTGCGAGTGGGGAAGCACGATCGAGACTGGCCTCAGCTGTGAGGCGGATGGCATGGCCCATGAAGGCCTGCCGCATCAGAGTCTCGATCCCGCTCTCACCAGGGGAAACCTCCCTTGGTTGTGAGCGGAGAGGCAATCGAGACTCCGACGCGGCAGGCCTTCTTACATGCCGGTAGGAGGGGGCCGACGGTGGAAGATGGCATACCGGTATTACAGTACCATACCTGGCTCTGGCTCTGCTCGTCCTTCTCTTCTGTCCCGGACACCGGAAGCAGTGAGTGCATGCGATCAGATTGCCAGGTTGTAAGGGGGTCTAATTTTCGGGTGGGGCCTTATATTTCAAAGGCAGGGGGAAAAGGGGGGTGTCTTATTATGGGAAGAGGTCCTATAATCGGGGAAACACGGTATGTGGGACCCTGCACCCAGCTAGCACAGTAAAGTGGGGCAGGCAGGTTTTAGGCAAATCTTAGTTTGAATGCAAGTTCTCCCAAACTTTCTCCATGTTTAGCCCAGGCAATAAATACAGTATACTTGCACTAATTGCTTAGAAAAAGAGCAAATATATTTTACTCACAATTCAGTCAGAGAAATATACATGTGCTCAGGATTCTTGGTGAGATTGTTTTTAGAAAGAAGTAAAGTTAATAAAGTCTTTAAGTCTTTTAAATCTTTTAGGCCTGCCATGTGGCTTGTAAAATGGAGGCGCTCAAATAAACATATTTCGTCTTTGAAAGGCAAACAAACAAACAAAACAAGAGAGAAAGCCAGCATGCAAAGCCTTAATACATGAAAATAGGTCAGATGAGCCCTAGGGACAAGAAGACAGAACACCTTCCAATTGGTTACTTAGGGACAAACAATATAAAACAACTTCCTTTAGTTTAGGCTAGTATTTCTGTCTCAATGGTTATTGTGCTAACACCTACTGCATGCTGGGGTTGCACTACAATACTCAACATCCCTTCTCAACCTCATATGCACTGTCTCCAACAAAACCTATCTTCCTGTGTAGTTTCTGGATATGGTATTTTGGTAGAGGTTTGGTCAGGATATCTACTGTCATCTCCTCTGTTGGAGAGTAGAACAACTGTATAAAGACTTGCTCGGTCAGCCCACAAGTCAATTGATATCTCATGTCAATGTGTTTAGTCCATGCATTCACTTTTTCAGTCTGTGACAGCTTGATACAGCCCTGGTTGTCCTCCATTATCTGGATAGGTGTCTTCTCCTGTATCCCGAAGTCTTTTAGTTTTCTCAGCCAAAGCAGTTCTCTGAATGCATCTGCAATGAATTCAGACTCTGTGGAAGACAAATCTAAAAGATCTTGTCTATGACTGGCCCATGAAATAGGTGCATTGTCATATAGAAATAAGTAACCACTGGCTGATTTACAATCTATGACATCCTCTGCCCAATATGCATCAGTGTACCCTAATGAAAACTTTGCGTTTTCATTAGCTGGTATTTAATTTTAATTTAATTTAATTTAATATTACTATAGCTGCCCAACTCACGAAGACTCTGGGCAGCATTACAATATTGAAAACCCTTAAAACGAATAACCCCGTTAAAAACAAGTTACCCTGTTAAAAACCCACCCACACATATTAAAAAGAAGAAAAATTACTCTGATATTTAAACCAACCAGCAGGCAGGGGTCACCACTTCTTCGGAACCCCACATCTGCCCCGCCAGCCAGGTTTTCAGTTCTTTTCTAAAGGGCAGCAATTCTGTTTGCAGCCTTAGATCTTAACTTAAAATCTATTGTTCCTTTTAGATACCTTGCTACTTTTTTGACTTCTGTCCAGTCACTCTGTGTTGGTGAACTGGCTTTTCTACTAAGTATACCAACAGCAGTAGCTATATCTGGTCTAGTGGTAGTTGTAAGGTATAACCCTTTTCATTTAGCTGCTCTATACTGACCATTGTTTTCTAAAGGTTCATTTTCCTTTCTAAACTTGAAAAATTCTTCTATATTTTGTGAATCTTTATACCTAACTCTACTTTTGAAAATTCTGTTTGCATAGGTATTGCCATTTCATGCGAGTCTTGTAGACCTAGTGTGTCCTAGTGTCTGTTCAACTTCAACTATCTTTTTGCTTCTGACTTATTAACTATGAATCTGCCTGTTTCTCAATCTGAATGCCTAAATAGTATGCTACATTTCCTAGCTCCTTGATCTCAACTTCTTTGCTAAGTTTGTATACTATTTCTGTGTATTCCTGCTCTTTCTGTGTAGCAATAATCAAGTCATCTACATAAGCTAGAATAAAAGTTAAATGTCCCTGTATGTTTCTAGTGTATAGACACTAATCCCAACACCTTATTTTAAACCTTGTTGAAGTAGCATTTTCTTGAATTTCTCATTCCATGTCCTTGCAGCTGGTTTCAGTCTATCAGTCACTTTTTCAGCTTGCAAACAAGTTCAGGATGCTTTTTTTTGTTGATAAAGCCTGATGTTTGATCAATGTACAGTTCCTGTGTGATCTTTCCATGCAGACATTCAGCCTTGATATCTATGTGTTTGACTTGCATATTTCTAGAGGTTGCTATGCTGAGAAGCATTCTTATGGTGCTGTGTTTGACAACTGGAGCAAATGTTTCATTGAAATCTTCTCCATATTTCTGAAGAAATTATTTGGTGACTAACCTTGCCTTGTATCTTTCGACTTCTCCATTGGCACCCTTCTTTTCTTTGAATACCTACTTGCAACTGATGTTTGTCATGTTTGATTTTTTTTATTTAGACAGAGTATCTAATTTAAATATTGATTTTATTCACATTACTTTAATTCTACAGAGTCAAAGAATAAATGAGTTGGAAGAGGTCTTTTAGGTCATCGAGTCCAACCCCCTGCTCAATGCAGGAATCCAAATCAAACCAGATCTAAAAGATGGTTGTCCAATTCTCTCTTGAATGCTTACAGTGTTAGAGCCCTCACTACCTCATGAGGCAGCTGATTCCACTGTCGTACTGCTTTAATAGTTAAGAAGTCCCCCCCCCCTGATATTCAGCTTGTGACTGATCTAAAATATTAGATTTTAATGCATCTGATAATTTATATTGTGAACTTACCATTCAAAAGATTTCTTAGCTGTTTATCAAGCACTTAAATAAGTTTTCTAAAAGAAGCCTATAACGTAGAAAATATTCTACAGAATTAAATCCCCAAACTCATTTATTTGAACAGGAAATTGAGGTATATTGTTCACAGCATATTTCTTCCGAAATGTGCTTTGTGTCTAAACTTTTTTTGTTTACTTTGGTGTTGTCTTGCAAAATGAACACTGAATATTTGGTAAGTTCCACTTTTACTTTTTATTTCTAAAGATAGCATCGTTCAGAACTCTCTGTTTCACACAAAATGTCTCCTTTCCCATTGCTTGCACAAGAGGTAATATCTGTGCAAGATGAACAATTTAAATCAATGGAGCAGACTTCTGCTTGTATAACTACAAGCTGGAGATTGGCAGATCTTGAGCACAGCTATTATCATCTATGAAGAAGAACAGGATGCTAGCCATAATTATTAACTAATGGGGGAGAGGTGTCACACCATTTGATATCTCCTTGTTCAATGTATCTGCAATATTATTTTTCTTCTGAAATAAAACAAATATATTAGCCATTTAACTTCTGTACTAAGTATTCTATTCACTTGTCCTTTCTTTATATAAGTTGATACACTGTCTCCATGGAATTGAAATGAGACATATGGCCATTGCATTTTCATTCCCCTAGGCAGGCCTTCATGTTGTGTAGTCAGTGAGTGGAAAGAGGGATTGGCTGGTGCGATGTGCTTCACCCCAATGCCCTTCTAACAAGATGGCTATCTGTAGAGCTGATTACAGTGCTTCTCTCCTCTTCAACCTCTCTCTTAAATTCCTGTCCAGTCTTAGCTACATCATTCAAACACTTTTAATTGTAGTAGGACATTTTTATGTAGTGAGAGATCATAACAGATTTCAAATGCAATTAAGCAATCAAATTTCATTTTGCATCCTTTGCTCCAGGCATAGATTTCATTTCCCTTTTTAAATTTAGGACTTTGTTCCTTTTGTTCACACACTGAGAAAGATTTCCACAAACTAAGTGTTTATGTGTTGAGTGCAGTACTCCATGGACTTCACGGTCTAATGGAGTGTGAGAGGGGGCCTGCAGTTTTTCATCCTGCTTTCAGCTGTACAAACAAGCTATACTTCTGTCCTTTTGAGGCCAGACTAAAGCCCACTAAAATGGCATGGTTACAGCAATAGGGTTTTTCTTCTTCCGTGTCTAGGCCAGACATGAAACTCACCTTTTGGTGAGTTTATTCTGCAGTTCCTTTCGGCTGACCTAGTGTGAGAAAGATTAGCCGGCAACTCAAGGATGCCACTACCCATACCTGTCAAGTATCCCGCATTGGCTGGAATTTCCCGTAATTCAGCGCCGCTTCTTCTACTTTCCTGCCCGGACCTGCTGCCATCCTGTAATTTGTCAGTGGGGGAAAGTAGTTACTGTGCATCCCCTTCTGCACAAAACCCTTCTACACATGCGCAGAAGGGTTCTGTGCAGAAGGGGATGCGCAGAACCCTTCTGTGCATGCGTAGAAGGGTTCTGCGCATGCACAGAAAGGTTCTGTGCAGAAGCCTTCTGTGCAGGTCCCATATTGTCCGGAGCCATGCTTGACAGGTATGCCATTACCAGGATATGTCTGATTGTAGTTCAAAAATACCACAAACTTCAAGGAGGCTCTTTCTGTGTACCCCAGTGATAGGGTCAATAAGGTATTAAAAATCAAACTATGCAGGCCTGATGCTGTTCATCCTAGCACCAAACATATTGACATTGTTTATTTTTTCTGTCCCAGCCTCATGTCTCAAATCAGTGGCTGATTTTCAGGGCATTTTAAATTGTTGAACTTAAAAGGATTTTTAAGCCTATTGTCAAAACCAAGCTGAACCTGTTTTAAGAAGCAACAACGAAATAAAGAACTCTGAGAAACTGATGAATCTATTTGTTAGTTTTAAATTTTTACAGAGACATGGCCTACAGCCTAGGACATTTCTGCACACAGGGTATCCTGTATTTTTTCCTAACCCTTTGCAATTATATTAAAAATACCACACAGATTTTATTTTGGCCTCCACATTGACAAGCACTAGATTTTGGGATCGGGATTCAAGTCCCAATTTTGGTAATAAAATTAATGGGTGGCTTTGAGAAGTCTCAGCCCTCATCTGCAAACTGGGTTAATACTGACATACTTGTCAGAGTTTGCAAGTAAAGAGTAGATGAACCATCCAACACTAGAACCTCCATCTGTCAGGGTTCAGCTTCAGATTGTTAATGCTGGTCCATTCCATTATGGCTGCCAGTAGTCGTCTAAGCACACGACTGCATCCACTGCCAAGGATGAGAAGGAAAGATAGAGTTGGGTGTCATCCGTGTATTGGTGACACTGTACTCCAAATCCCCGGATGATCCCTCCCAACGTCTTGATGTAAATATTAAATAATAATGGGGACATAATAGACCCCTGGGGAACATCCTGTTGTAAGGTCCAAGGAGTAGACATAAACTCCCCAAACTGGACTCTCTGGGAACAACCAACCAGGAAAGAGTGAAGCTACGGTAAAACAGTGCCTTGAGCCCCCATCTCTAACAGATGACCCAGTAGGATACTGTAGTCAATGGTATCAAAAGCCACCAAGGGATCCAGGAGCACCAGTGCTTTGGACTCTCTCACAGAATGGCCTTCCCTGCTTACCTCCAGGAGGTTGCCCTGCCACCTCCAAGCCAAGCGGTCCTGGGCCCTGGCCATGTCAAACCCACACAGAGCCCCTCACAGGGTTTCTGGTGTACAGGGACAACTCTCTACTCACCAGTAGACCTCAGATGCTCAGACTTTGGTGAGGCCAACGGCCACAGCGCAAGCAGGAGCCCACCTTGGCCAGCACGGCCTAAGGGTGTGTTTTCTCTGCTCAGGCTTAGTTCGGCAGAGAAAGATGGGTCCAGCAAAACTGGCTCATAGGTTCTGGGGAAGATGGCAAAAAGCAAATTAATGTTGCAGGTCTAATTTGGCTGCAAAGATCTCAGGGACAGAAAATGCCAATTCCCACAGAATGACACCCTTATCTCTAACTTGGGGAGAACTTGCTGGCCTTGGAAGTATAGTGTGTGTGTGTGTGTGTGGGGGGGGGGGTGTTGCTCGTTACCTTCTTCTTCAAAGATGTTTCACTGCTTCTGGCTGAATTAAGCTTCTGTTTATATACCTTTTCTGATGGGAAAAGGCAGATAACCAATGCTAATAGACTTGTCAAAATGACAGCTACTGTCTGGACTTCAAAGACACAGATGGGATCTTATCAGTGTTCTTCATCTAAGTCTGTAAGAGAGAACATCTTCAAGGTTCTTTACCGTGGGATGGCCTTGAAACTTGGCCACAAGGCAGTACTCCATCACCTTCTAGAAAATGCTGGAGAGATGCTCATAAAATGGGTGCACTTAGGCTAAGTGTACTTAATCAGAATTAAATGAAATTAACTACATAGCATTTCCACATGATAGCATACATAAAACTATGTTTAATAACATTAAAAAATGTCATCTTGTCATGGAATCACAACATTCAGCTCTAAGAAGAATAAAACTACAACTCCCACAAAGTAACGGGACGTGGACCGCCGAGCTCTTTACATGCTGGGAGTTGTGGTTTTACAGCATGATGGAGCAAGCTCCCATTGTCTGTTCCAGCTCTTACCAACATACCAATTTGAAAGCAAGAAATTGCAAGTAGCTAAGCGATAGTTATAATGATACCAATAGCAATTACACCTATATACCACCCCATAGCACTTAGTGCATTCTCTGGGCAGTTCACAAGTTAATTAACATTTTGCCCCCAACATGCTAGGTGCTCATTTGACCAACCTGGGAAGAATATTTACTCTCAGATATCCTTGCAAACTAACATGGCTACCACTTCAAACATTTAATTATAGTTGTTCAGTCACACAGACGATTCCGACTGGATTTAAAACACTAAATTGCTTTTTTTATATATAAAAAAACACCGACCCAGTCTCATGGCCATATGGCCATGCCCACCCAGTCATCTGGCTACCTGGCCATGCCCACACAGTCACATCGCCACATGGCCACATCATAGAGTAGGTAGTACAAAATGTGAATACCATCACTGGGTTTGTGAACTGAGGGCCTAAGAGTATATACCATTGCATTAATTTCCCATGTGAGCAGAGTGATATTCCTGGTTTTACGTAAAGAACTTTTGCTCTATATGGATCAAGAAATACCTAATGTTGAAGCTGGATTCCAAAAAGGGAATTGAAATTAGAGATTATATTGCCAGTATACATAGACTACTGGAGCATATTAAAGAATATTGGAAAAGATGGAAGAAATGAGAATTAAAACTATAATTACTATATTGAAAGTTGTAGCTCAGTTCTAGTGTAATTCCAGAAACAACCACATTAAACTATTTGGAGAACTTGGGACACCTGTGAATAGTCACTGTAATTATGTTACATACAATTAAACATGTTCCATTCTGTTTCTCTTATTTTAATCTTTAAATCTAGTTTCCATATTTCTCTCAGAGATTTCTGATTAATTCCTTTTTCCATTAATAATTTATACATTTTACTTACTATTCCCTTTATTGAAAAGGTCTTTTGCTCCAGTTGATGTATTAATTCCTCCACTTTTGTAAATTCTCTACCAGGACCATATTCCTTTATCCAATCTTTATTCTAACTCTCCATCTGCACTTTTTCAAACCAATTTAACATTTTTTTGCCAAATATATTTTCTCTCCCAATTTATAGTCTTGGCCTTTCCCAACCAATTCCTTATAGTTTTAATTCCCAATTTCTTCCATCTTTTCCAACCTCTTTTTTTAGTCATAATTGGGAAATTTTCTAAACTCCTTAATTCTACCAATGGAGTTATTCATGAGTTTAACTCTCCTTTCATTAACTGCCATATTTCTAAACTATTTCTACAACAAGGTTGTGCATACTCCTTATTCCTTTCCCTTTCACATCTTTAAGGGACCTTCCCTTACCTATATCCTGAATTTCTTCAAAATCCATTTTTTTCCATATTAAAATTTTCTCACATATGATCTTTAATCTGAATAGCTCTTAAAACAGGGATGAGCACTGAAACCTAGAGTCGGATACGACTGGATTTCGAGCAAGGGAAACATTTACCTTTACCTTTAATCCTCCATCCTTTTGGGGAATTTACCATAAACTTTTGTTTATTCTTGGTTTTTATTTCAATTGCAAAACCTACCAATCATTCCATGCTAATTTTTTTAAATTCTGAATTCATGATCTTTATTGGTAACATTCCAAATAAGAAGTTTATTATTGGTAAAACCTACATTTTACAAATCTCTGTCTTTTTCCTGTTGATCTTCAGTCCTGTTACCTTCTCAATTTTTTTTAATGTCTTTGTATCAGATTCAATGTTTTAGCTGTGTCTTTAATGGTGAACAATGCATCATCCGCAAATATACTAGTTTTTATACCCTCTAAAACCTCTATATGTCTATCCTGTCTTATTGCAGTGGCCAGTAGTTCCATCACCATTATAAATAATATGGGAGATACGAGGCATCCCTATCTCGTCCCACAGCTTAGGTTTATTTGATCCATTATTCCATCATTGACCAGAATTGAAGCCTAGTTCTTATTATACACTTGTCTGATAATTCCTTGGAATGTATCTCTAGATCCCATTTCTGGAATCAATTTCCCCAGTGTTAGCCACTCCAATGATTCCAATGACTTAAAAATATTCAATACTATTATACCCATTTTTTCTCGGTCACAAACTCAATTAAGTTCAGAACTCTTCTAATTCTGTCATTTGCCTTCCCTTAAGAAACCCAGCCTGGTCTTTATATATTCTCCTATAAATTCATTTGATGTATTTGCTATTATTGTTGTAAATAATTTTGCATCTTGGTTTATCAAGGAAATAGGACAATAAGAATCTATCAATGTTTTATCCCTTTCAGGCTTAGGGATCAGCACAATTAGAGATTGAGACCAAGAAGGAGTTATATTTCCTCCATCTAAGATATAATTAAATAATTTATTTAACCTGGGAATTAATATTTTATTATTTTAATAGAACCTGGGACCCAGTCCATCCCTTCCAGATGTTTTCCCTGTCTTTAATCTTTTTATAGTTCTTTTATTTTCTTCATTTGTTATCTCTTCTTCCATTCTTGATTTATGCTTGTCTTGTAGTTTCAGTCTGTCTCTTTACATAAACCTCCATTTGATCCTTTCGGATATTTTTGGCAGTGTATAGCTTCTAATAGAACTCCTGTATTGCATTAAATTTATTCATCATCTGATTAAATATTTCCCCTGTTAGTTTATTATTACTCCAATCACATTTTTTCCTTTCCCCCACGACTGCTCTTCCTAACATTTTAGAATTTTTATTGCTAAATTCAAAGTATTTTCTTTTTAAATATATTAGATTTCTCTCTACTTATTCTAGTTCTTTATCATGCAATTTTTTTAAAGCTAATAACTTATTTAAATCTTTTTTTCTCTTTAGTCAACACATATTGCCCTTCTAGCATTTTTATTTTGGATTCCAAATTGTTTCTTTTTTCTCCTGTAACAATCTCTTCCCATATTTGTCTCCCTCCAGACTCTAGTTTATCCACAATTTAATTATTTCTCAAAAAGATTTGTATCAAATCTCCATCTTACTGCCTCCTTGTAATCACATTGGGTTGTCATTTGAATCTGTACCTTTGTATGATCAGACTATTGAAATACTCCTACATCTATCCCCAAATCGCAGCCAAAACATTACTAGATACAAATATGTAGTCTATTATAGAATAAGTATTATACACTTGAAAGTAGTATGTATATACCCTCTCTTGCCCTTTTAATTCTCTCCATACATCTTTTAAATCTAGATCCAACATTAACCTGTTCGTTTCAGTTGGAAAATGATGATCTTTCTGACTTGCTGTTACAGCAAAAGCCACAACCTATGAGCTCAAAGCTAACTAAGCAATGAGGGCCATCTGTCAAGTATGCTTAACAACCACTCAAGGCTGCATGTGTGCTACAGATGCTATACAGAATTACAAATTGTACAAGAGACATGTTTGTTTTAAAAATAGGCTTTTTTGTAAATATCAAATGGATGTTTCTTTTAGATGTCAAAAATATATATGATCTTTATAGATATGCTTATAATTGTAAATTAACGGGATTTTTCAGGATGATGTAGAGCTTCTCAATTTCCTTCTACATATTTTCTCTTTTAAAAGACCCAACATAATGTTCCATAGGATAGGTGATGTCACTGAGAAGGTTATTTTCCTAGTTGTTGTCTTCCTTGCCATTCTTGGTGTTGGCTTCTAGAGTTGTATATTTTGATAGGATCTGGTGATGGGAGAGATGCTCCATCAGGTAGCAAACTCCCAAACTATTTAGGGCTGTATAGGTTAACATTAACAACTTTAGCCTGGCATGATGCACAACTGGGAGCCAATGGAGCTGGGCCAAGATTTGGGGTGATATAATCTTATGTTTTTTCACTCCTGAAATCAACCTGGCTGTGGCATTCTGGACCTCCTGCAATCTCCATATAAAGAACAAAGGCACACCCACATAGAGAGCATTACAGTAGTCAGTTCTTAAGACTACAAACATTTGGATCAGTGTTGTCAGAGACCTCCTGTTGAAGAAGGGGCACTGTTGCTGAAGGTTTTAAAAAAATGCTAATCTGGTTGTGGCAGCAATCTGAGATTCCATTTTATGTGTCAAAGCCAGAATGACATCTAAACTGGTGAGGAACCTGGCTCCTCAAAGAAAGAGCCGCTCCATGTAAGGAGGGCACCAGGCTCTCCAGTTGGGCAGAGAAGGCCCATGCAACAGCAGTACGTCCTTCATTCTACTTCAACCAATCTGTCCATTCCATTCCATTATCAAGGCCAAGCAATCCTTAAAACAATGGATTGGATTCTCCGCAGAAAATGTAAAGTTAGTTAGTTAGTTAGTTTATTTGATTTATATGCCGCCCTTCTCAGCACATGCCGACTCAGGGCGGCTCACAACACATCAAACAAAATACAATATAGCAAAAATACAATAGCAAATACAATGTTGCAAAAAACAAAATACAATATAGCAATATAGCATAGGGCAAGGACAGAAATACAGAGATAGGAAAGACCTGTATATCATTAGCATGTTATTATTGAAGATAGGCGCAAAGTGTAGCAGTAGTGTGTGCTTTTTGTATGTATATATTTGTGCTGAATGTTTAGTGCCCACTGTGTAGACTAACAGGGAGGTTTCTTCCACTTTTAGTTTTTGATCCATTTGGAAAATTATTTATGCAAGACCTCTAAAATAAGTCCAATGGTATAATCATCTGAACCATAAAACTTTTGCATGTTAGTCAGTGTTATGTCTTAGATTGTATTACCTAGTGTTTTACGTATATCAGAGATTTTATGTGAATTGTAGATAGATAGATAGATAGATAGATAGATAGATAGTTAGATAGATAGCCCATATTTTCCCAGGTTAAAAAAATCATGCTTATCTTGTTTCCTTTCAGTCTGGATTTTGTATAATTTGCAGATTTGATAAACATTTCCTACATTCCCTCATCCAAGTCACCAATAAAAATGTTGAAGAGTACCAGGGCCAGGACTGAACCATGTGGTGCCCTGCTTGTTACCTGCCCTCAGTCTTAAAAGGAAGCATCAGTAAGCACTCCTTGAGTATGATTTTGTAACCAATTGTGTGTTTGTTAATCTGATAGTTGTACTCTCCAGCTCACTGTTAGCTTGCTAAATAGAATATCATGGGGTACTGAATCATAAAATCATAGAATCATTGAGTTGAAAGGGGCCTTTTAGGCCATTGAGCCCAACCTCCTGCTTAATGCAAGAATCCGAATCAAAGCAAATATGGAAGATGGCTGTCTAATTCTCTACTGAATGCTTCCAGTATGGGGTGCTCACCACCTTTTGAGACAGTTGGTTCCACTGCCATACTGCTCTAACTATAGAAATATGAAAATGGCAAAAGAAATAAATGATTGTAATATTAGTTATAGCAGCAAGTATGAATAAAGCCAAAAAATGGAAAATAGATTTTGATTTTGAAATTGATGACTGGTATAAAGCAATAAGGAATATAGCTATTAATGATACATTAATATGTAAAAGGGGATGACTATTTTAGAGAGATATGGAAGGAGAATCTCTGGATTATATAGCACCTGGATTATATAGCACCTGTTATCCCTAGCATTTTAAACGAGTAGCAACTATTTTCATTAGTTTGATAGATAACCCTCTACAGAATGTTAGACATGTAGCCTCTCTGGATACTTTAACCTCCACTTCCTGAGCAAACTGCAATACATTGTTAAAGCCATCTCTATGGTATTGATTTTGAAATGTATGGTATGGTTTGTTTGTTTTTTGAGATATTGTGGATATTTTTATAATTATGGTCATATTGATTTACCCAAATTGGTACCACGTGCCACCTCCATATCATCTTAAAACAGTGTTCTTTAATTTTCACTGACATGCTCTTCATAATTATTTGAGTTCAAATTTTGTTGCATTCTGTTTTTCCTATTACCATAATAGTGACATCAAACCCAAAAACTCCAGACAACTTCTAGTGGTTTCATGTAGATCAGGGATTCCCAACCCCTTGCCCATGGGCCTAATCTGGTTCATGCATCTCATTAATTCAGCCCACGATGGCAACCCGGCCACGTCTAGGACCGCCCTTCATCACCAGACGTCATGATACATCACTTACTGTGGCAGTAGCGGTGATTGCACATTTCTTTTGGGGGTTTGGACAGCAGGAGGTTTGTTGGAGCACAATTGCTCCGTTTTCAAAATTTTCTGCTGCTTTCCCGCTTTGTCCCAACAACTAATCCCCAGCACTTGGAGACCTCCATTGATGTGTGGCACTGACGTCAGTGCCTGTTTTCCCAGCACTGAACCAGAGGCTGAGTGACTACTTATTTTCTGACTTGCTTATTCAACTTGGATGTTATATTTTATTGTATCTTCATATTTTAAAGCGGTATGTTTTTAATTCTTTGCTGTTATTTTATGCAAAAAAAGATGTAGGAAAAGGAATTGTGAATGTTATACATTTCTTAAAAACAAGGGCTTTAAAATTATTGTGGAGAACCAAAATGGAGGTAATCTAAAAAATAATAATACATTTGTACTATGGAATTTTGTTTATTCTTGAGCCAGGAAGTAAGAGGAGAAGAACTAAACTACATCAATATTGTCTTTATTAGATGTTAGGCAACTAAAGGTGACAGGCATAAACAGCTGTTTCATAATGCCTTGTGAAAAGTTTTGAGATTAAGCATGGTTAGACAACGATTTATTGTTCCAAAATGCCATATGATCTTGCTTACAAGAAAGGTAATGGGACTCATGCGATAGATTTTCCCATCTCATCTTGAAGTGCTCCTCCAACAAGATCTCTCTGTTTTTCTCTGTTCGGGATCATTTCATTTGCCACTCATGGAAACCTCAATGATTTAAAAATAATAATAGTACAAATACAACATCTGACCTCTAACCTGATTCCCTTTGATTAAGGCTCATTTTATAACAAAACTATGACTAATGTCTCTTCCTTTCCCTTCAATAAACTCTCACATATAATCTTTCTATTATTCTTAATATCCTATTGCCCCAATAACACTTCTTGTGCTTTGTTTGGATTCCCCAGAATGGGTTGAATATTATATGCATAACCTACTGGAGAGCATTTCTTTGCAGCTATATTGGCAGGGCTAATTTTGTTTTCACAGGTGTTTATACTTGGAAGGAGGTAAGCCAGAGTCTTCAAAAATTTACTGCATTGATACATCACAGGAGGACAGAGTGTGCTGTGGGTCCTTGAGCTGTTAACAGTAGGCTGAGAGGAAAGAAGGAAGGGCAAATTAATCATTTATGATTTGTTTATATATTGTCTGACTTGTATAGTCCAGATAAGTGGATTCCACGTTTTTTCAGCTGCCAGTGTGACATGATTTTTGATAACTGCAAAATGCCATCATGTTTTAAATCTTAAGAGAACAAATGTTTACAAGTTTTTGTCCATTGTAATGGACAAAACATAAAAATTATTTGAATTAAACAAAACAAAAAACACAAGGAAATATTACTGCTTCAAATTCAGTTGCTCAACATTCCATAAAAGTCCACTGTTATCTTGGAGGATCTATGTGTAAATTACTTATCAGTTATTATTATTTCTTTATTGTTGTAACTATGTAGAAGATTCAAAGCAGACACCACTGTCTCTTGGAATCAATGATATTCACTTACATGCCAAGTGTATAAAATGGAAGAGAAATAATTAGAATGAACATTGTATTAGAGTACACTACGTCCCGATATTTGCTACTACAATGGGAGGTTCCCCCCGTCTCCTGCAGGCTTTGAGAGGCTTCGTAGAACTCTACAAGGGTGGCCTGTAAATCCCTACCCATCCATATATTTTATGTATCCGGTGTATCTGTGTGCTGTGTGGGTAGAGACTTATGGGCCACCCTGTAGAGTAGATTTTGAGAATACAAGTGAGATGAGAATTATCCACCATAACCCTGCGAAGACATCTTATCTTGTCTGATGTTGGAAGTTAGCAATAGCAGGAAGGCCCTAAAAAGCACTGCAAACAACAAAGCCATTGGAGATGATATCATCCCAGATGAATTTTTCAAATCCCTGAAAGATGAAGGAATCAAAGTATTGCATTCTATATGCCAGTAGATTTGGAAAACACAACAATGGCCACAGGATTGGATACATACCAATCCCAAAAAAGGACAATGCCAAAGAATGTTCAAATTATCAAACCATTGCACTCATCCCACACACTAGCAAGGTTATGCTCAAGACAATACAGGATAGACTACAGCAGCATGTGGAGAGAGAACTACCAGAAGTGCAGGCTGGGTTCCGAAGCATACCTGTCAACCCGCGGCTCCGGGAAAATGGGACCTGCGCAGATCGCTTGTGCGCAGGTCGCTTTCCACACATGCGTGGAAGCGCTACGCCGCTTGCACAGCCCCTACACAAGCGGTGTAGCACTTCCACGCATGCGTGAAAGGGTTTTACCCCTTCCACACATGCGCGGAAGTGCTACGCCGCTTGCGTAGGGGCTGCACAAGCGGCGTAGCACTTCCACTCATGCGTGGAAAGCGTTTTCCCCCGCTGCCAAATTGGCAGCGCGGGGCAGGTTATGACGTCAATCGACATCAAATTACGGGGTAATCCCGGCCAAATCAGGATGGTTGACAGGTATGTTCCGAAGAGGCAGGGGGACTAGAGACCACATTGCCAACATATGTTGGAATATGGAGAAAACAAAAGAATATCAGAAACAAGTCTACTTCTGTTTCATTGACTACACCAAGACATTTGACTGTGTGGACCATAACAAAATGTGGCAAGTAATTAAAAAGATGGTAATGCCAGAACACCTCATATGCCTCATGATAAATCTGTACATGAGTCAATAAGCAACAGTTAGGACAGGATACTGAATGATGGAGTGGTTTGGAATAGGAAAAGGAGTAAGACAAGGTTGCATTTTATCACCTTGCTTATTTAAATTATGTACAGAACAATTAATGTGCAATGCAGGGCTGGACGAATCACAATTTGGAATCAAAATTGCTGGGAGAAACATCAACAATTTGATATATGTAGATTTGTTTATTTATTTATTTAAAATATTTATATCCCGCTTCCCTCACTCTAGAATGACCCGAAGCGGCTAAACAACATAAATTAAAACAGCAGTAAAAACAACTTAACAACCCCCTTTAAAAACCCATTTAAAACCAACTAAAAACCCTCCCCTCCCAGTACTGTTAAAAAGAATCAGGACAAAACCCAAATTGGGCTAAATGAGCCAGTGGGACTGGGATGTTGATGCATCCATGCCCCATGCCCTCTGGCATAGCCAGATGATACTACACTAATGGCAGAAAGTGAGGAAGATCTAAAGAAGCTCCTGCTTAGGTTGAAAGAAGAGAGTGCAAAAGCTGGCTTGAGACTCAACATCAAGAAAACCAAGATAATGGCAACAGGCCCTATCAGTCACTGGAAAATAGATGGGGAAGAGGTAGAAGCAGTGACAGATTTTCCTTTCTTAGGATCTAAGATCACTGCAGATGAAAATTGCAGCCATTAAACAAAAAAGCAACTGATTCTTGGGAGACAAACGATGAGAAACCTGGAAAACATAGTTAAAAGTAGAGACATCACCTTGCAAACAAAAATCCACATAGTCAAAGCAATGGTATTCCCGGTGGTAATGTATGGTTGTGAGAGCTGTTCCATAAGGAAAGCAGAAGAATAGATGGCTTTGAAATATGCTGTTGGAGGAGAATTTTCAGAGTCCCCTGGACAGCGAGAACAAATAGGTCAATCTTTGAAGAAATCAACCCTGACTGCTCCTTAGAAGTTCAAATAGTAACTATGAAGCTGAAGTACTTTGGACAACAAATGAGAAGGGAGGATTCACTTGAGAAGGCCTTGATGCTGGGAAAGGTGGAGGGCAAAAGAAGAAGGGCGGCCAAAGATGAGATGGCTAGATGGTATTGTAGACGCAGTGGGCACAGAGCTGGGCGGGTTGAGGAGGATGGTGGAGGACAGAGGTGCCTGGAGGACAATGGTCCATAGGGTCGCAAATGATCGGAGTCCACTGTGCGACTGAACAACAACAAACCACTCCCTAGCACTTACTGCACTGTAAAATTAAGGAAGGTTGAGCCTGATTAATACAAGGGATATCCAGATATAACTACAACAAAGTTCTGACTGAAAACTGTAGAGCTTCTCCTAGTCAGCATGAACAGTACTGGGCCAGATAAACCGATAAGCTGACTGAGTATATGGAAACATCATGAAGAAATTGGAATGTTATGAATAAAACATAAAAATTAAAAATAGAATCAAAACATGAAATAATATTAGCAGTAATAAAGCAGGAGCAATAAATTCAATGCCTAAACCAACAAATATATAGCAGAAGCATAAGGTACATATAAAGCTTCAGATGCTAAAATTATGCATAGCAAGTAAGACAGGAAAAGTAGTCTTTAAGGTGGAAGATTGCTTATGGGTTTACTACAGAATTTGTGCAAAACCTTTTGGCCCAGATCTACATGCAGTGTGTTGGCAAACCAGGAGCCTAATGTGTACATACATCTACTCCTGTGTGAATGCATGTACATGTGAGCACACATGCGCACACACGCACACGCACACATGCACATACGTGTGCGCGCACACACACCACATACAACCATAATTTAATCTTATGTAGACCTATTCAAAAAGAAGGGGGAGTGGGTTTAGCTCACTAATTAATGGTATTCATTCATGGTTGGAATATCTGGCTACACAGCCACTGTCCGATATCTGAATCCCCACTTCGATAAGGGGTCAGACACAATCACTCAGAGAATGTTTGGTTGGTGGGTTTAAATGTGTCTTTCTCTGGTATTAAATTGTTTTTCTGGTGGTGATCTAAGACTTGTTTGACCTTGGATCATCTGCACAGTGCCTAAATGCTAACATAAAGAGACAAAGATAAATATTTTATATTTGTGTGTATACTTTGTTATTTAAACATGGTTGTTGTTCATATATTTTATATTAATACATTTCAGAAAAAATATTACTAAGAAAAATAAATTTAAGAAAAATTAAAAAATACTTCTGCAAATTAAAAACTCCTTACCCCCTCTGCTAGGGAGGAGGATAAAATTTATTTGCAAATTAGCTAATTTTAGTACCTTCTACCCCATCCTGTCATTAATAATAGCCAATAATTTCATTACCATTAGAAATAAAACAGGGCACCATGCCTTCTCCCTCTCTCCAAGTTTATTCATTCTGTGATTCCATCATTGACCAAAAATGAGGCTTAATTTTTATCATGCAATTGTTTATAATTCCTTGAAATGTAACTCCAAATCCCATTTCTTGAATCAATTTTCTCAATCTTACCCATTCTACAGAATCAGAGGCATTAAAATATCCAAGGATATTATATTTATCTTTAATTTACTCTGATTTGCCTACTTTATTATATTCAATATTCTTCTAGTTAAGTCAGCCATCTGCCTCCCCTTTATGAACCCAGCTTGATCACTATCTATGTTTTGTTGTTGTTCAGTTGCACAGTTGAGTCTGAACCTTTGCGACCTCATGGACCACTGCTTTACTGTATGGGACCAGAGACAACAGAACAGCCGAAGGGTTGGCTTAACACAGGTTTATTGCATGATGATCCGGTGGAGCATGAGGTAATGGCGGTGATACATCTCTATATATACAGTAGCATTATACATTTGAATCTTGTAGCACGGTAGCTCATTGGCCGCTACCGGCGTGGCCTCGCCCAGGCACGCCTCTCTTCAGTAGTTCTTTCTCCTGCTGCTGAATGCGGGGAAGGTTTTCCCGCGGCTGTCTGTGATTGAGCAATGTGAACCATGTGAGACTGAACGCTCGCAGCTGCCCTCTATGGGCTGCTTGCTCGCGTTCCTTTACAGCTGAGATACATTGTATTTGGAGTGGTTACATTCTTATCAGTACGAGAACATGCATACATAACATCCCTCCCCCCTAGGATGGGACGAAGTCCTGCAACCATTGTGGCTTGCCGCACGTGTGCTTGGGGCGCGCTTGCGCCTGACCTAGTACAGGAGAGCCTGTGATCCCTGACTCCGTGGGTGCTTGCCCTGTAACGGAAAACGGGGATTCGTTAATGGCTCTGTGAGGCGTCCGTGCCTGCCTTGCGCTGGGGGATGGGAATGGAATGAACAGCTGGGAAGTGAACCCCTGCCTGTTGCTCTCGGACCCCGGGGACCCTCCTATTGTGAACCGCGGAACCGATGAGGATGCCCTAGTGGTTCTGCTACCTTCTGTTCCCAGCTCGGGGGACCTTGAGACTGTGGTGGGCGGACTCGCCGTCGCCTCCTGTCTTGGGGGTGTCGGTCTCCGGGAAATTGGTGCTATGTTGCATTCTAACTCACAGGGGCTACTGGGACTGGAAGTACCAGGGGCTGAACTGAAACCCCTCTTTTCACTAGGACGGGTGGGGGACCACTCCGCTAACTCCCCCTGGTACTGTAAATCAAGGTCTAAACTTCTTGGGGAATCTGTGTTTTGGGGACACTTCCGAGGGATATGTGTGAGATCGGGGCTCTTCCTTTCCGCCGCAAACTCCCGCAAAACATCTCTGAGGATCGATTCCCTTTCCTCCCCCCTTGGTGGGGACCCATGTCCCCCTTTTTCTCCCCCTTGGGCTAAGCGGGTGGGGGAGTACCCTAACGCTGATTCGTGGCTATTTTCGTCTTCGTCCTGCTCTCCGGGGATTCTGCGCCTGAGTTGATCCGCGTGCCGCCTCCACAGGAGGCCTGTATTGGTCTCCACGCGGTATGAAACGGGGCCGGTTTGTTCTATTACAATGCCGGGCACCCAGGCTGGTCCCGCGCTGGCGTAGTTCCTGCAATGTACGGGGGCACCTACGCTGAAGCTCTTTGTGGGATCCATCCCTACATTCCGCCCTTTGTCCTCTACCCTTGTGGGGTCTAGTTTGGAGATTACCGTGGCCAGCTTCCTGCGCATTAACAACTCCGCGGGGGAGTACCCTGACGCTAGTGGGGTGACCCTGTACCCTAGCAGGAATTGGCACACTTGTAAGTCAAGATCTCCGGGGCCCATGCGCCGCAGCGCGTCCTTTGTGGTGCGCACGAGGCGCTCTACTTGGCCATTGGTGGCCGGGTGGAAAGGGGCGGAGGTGACGTGCCGAATGGCGTTGAGACCCATGAACGTCCTGAACTCGGTGGACGTGAAGCAACTAGCGTTGTCGCTAACGAGAGTGTCGGGTAAACCGAACGTGGAAAAGACCCTCCGTAGATGCTTAATTGTTGTGGCCGAGGAGGTGCTCGAGACTGGGATTACCTCCAGCCACTTGGAGTACGCATCCACAACAAGGAGGAAGAGCGCTCCTCTGAACGGGCCAGCAAAATCTACGTGTACCCAGGACCAGGGCCCCCTTGCTGCGTCCCATTCTCTATGCGGCAACCGAGCCTCTTCTGGCCTTGAGCTCTGGCACGCTTCGCAAGTGCCGACCATGTGCTCGATGTCGGCGTCTAGCTGGGGCCACCAGAAGTAACTGCGGGCTAGCGCCTTAGAGCGGACGATCCCCGGGTGGCTGACGTGCAGCAGCTTAAGCACCCTCGGCCGGAGGGACGTGGGGATCACTACCCGCTGTCCCCACAAAAGGCAACCCCTCTCTAGGGACAACTCTAATTTTTTTTTGAAAAATGTGTCGAATTCCGCTGCTGGGGAAGACACGGGCCACCCTTTCTGTATCCAGGAACAAACTGTAGCTAACGTTTTGTCCTTGCCGGTCGCTTTGGCGATGTCGGCCGGTATTACTGGAGGGGAGTCTAGGACCTCTATCATTAAGACCTGGTGGTCCCTCTCTTCCTCGCCCACGTGGCAGCAATCCCGGGGAATGGGGGACCTCGACAGGGCATCCGCGTGACTGATCTCCTTCCCGGGCCGGTACACCAACGCGTGCTGATACGCGTTGAGAAAGATGGCCCACCTGAGCATTCTCGGGGACAGGATTTGGGGTGTGGGCTTATCTGCGGTGAAAATGCCTAGCAATGGCTTATGGTCAGTCACTATGGTGAAGGGGCGGCCGTACACAAAATCATGAAATTTCTTGGTCCCCGCGATTATCGCTAGTGCTTCCCTGTCTGTCTGGGCGTAGTTTCTCTCCGCTTGGGACAAGGACCTAGAGTAGAACGCTATCGGGGCCTCCCTCCCGTCCTCCAGCACGTGGCATAACACCGCCCCCACCCCCACCGGGGATGCATCGCATATCAGGACCACTGGGCGTTTGGGATTGAAGTGGGTCAGTACAGCATCTGATGCCAGGAGTCGCTTCAGGTCATTGAAAGCCTTCTCATGGTCGTCGCCCCACTTCCATGCCTCGTCCTTTTTTAACAATTTGTGTAGCGGTTCCGCCACGGCTGCCTTCCGAGGAAGGAAGGAGTGGTAGAAGTTGAGCAGTCCGAGGAACGACTGCAGCTCGGGCTTGGAGGTGGGGCGAGGGGCCTTCTTGATGGCGGCCACCTTGGATTGGGATGGCCTTATTCCCTCGGGAGTAACACGGAACCCTAGGAACTCAACCTCAGTTGCGAAGAAAACGCATTTGTCTTTCCGCAACCGCAACCCCGCCTTTTCGAATATTGCCAGGACCTTTCCCAACCTTTTTGCTAATTCGGCCCGGCTCCCCCCTGTAATCAATACGTCATCAAAGTAGGGTAACACCCCCTCTAACCCCTTCAGGAGGCGTTCCACGAGTGACTGGAAGATCCCGGGCGCCGAATTCACGCCGAATTGGAGGCGCGTTACCTGGAACGCCCCTTTGTGGGTGACTATGGTCTGCGCAGCAGCTGCGGCGGGGGTCACCGGGAGTTGCTGGTAGGCTTGGGCCAGGTCAAGTTTAGCGAAACACCTCCCCCCGTGTAACCTGGCCAACAAGTGGCTGAGCGCTGTTACAATTGGAGTTTCCCACTCCGCAGAATCAACAGGAACAAGAATCCCCTGGCCCACCCATTTGTCCAACTCCGCCTCTATTTTGTCCTTGAGTGCGAAAGGCACTCTGCGCGGTTTAAGTCTGATTGGACGTACTCCAGGGTCCAGGTCGAAAGTCACTGGGGGGCCCTTGAATTTTCCGAGTCCCCTTTTGAAAACCTCGGGGTGCGCGTCGCACACGCTCTGTATTGGATCAGTCCCGGCGGCGTGTACTCCCACGGCGTGCACCCCCCCCCCAGTGAACAACCCCAGGGGCTGGAACCATTGAGTCCCGAGGAGGCTGCATTTACCTCCCTTGAGGACGACTAGGGGAAGCGTTGCGGCGTGCTTTTTAAACTGGACCTGGAACTTCCCAACCCCCAACACCGGGATGCGGTTCCCTTGCACGTCCTTCAGCATGGACCTCAACGCTTTGAGCTTGGGCCGCACATGGGGGGCGATTTTCAGGAACTCTCCCTGGGAAATGATAGAGTATGAGGAACCCGAGTCCACCTCCATCCTAACAGGGGCCCCTTGTATTACTACCTCAACGAAGTATCGGGGGTGCTCCGTGGATACGCTGAAAACCGGAGCGTCGTCCTCGCTGTCGTCGGAGATGCGCCCTACTCCGTCCCGCTTCCTCGTGGTCCGGGTGCCGTCCTTGGGCCTCGTGGTGCGGTCCTGCCTCGCCGAGCGGTCTGGGGAACTCCTCTTGGCCTCGCGCCGTTTCCGGCAGACCTTGGCGATGTGCCCACGCCGGCCGCAGTTGTGGCACTCGGCCTTGCGGAACGGGCATTTGGCGCGGGCGTGGGCAGCGCCGCAGCCGTCGCAGCGCTGGCCCTCCTTCTGGACCCTCCGGACGTCCTCGTCGTCGCCGCTCTCCGCGGACGAGTTCGAAACTCGCCGTGCCGCGCGCACCGAGCTCTCTGCCTTGGCGGGTTTCGGGCGCCAGTCCTGGAGCTCTTGCACCCCGGCCGTCGTGGCTTCCGCGGCCTGTGCCGTGTCGAGCACTTGTTGCCACGTGGGAGGCGGCTCCTGTCTCATCAGCGCGCGCTGAGTTTCGGTGTCCCTCAGGCCGCAGAGCAGGCAGTCCCGGAGGGTGACTTCTGGGGTCTCCCACTTGCATGGGCCGGCGGCCAGTCGCAGGGCCGCTGCGAACTCGGCGACTGATTCCCCGGGCGCTTGGACTCACCTCCAGAACGCGCTCCGAGCGGGGAACATGGCTATCGCGGGCCGGAGGTGGGTGCGCAGCACGGCCAGGAGCTCTTTGGCTTTGAAGTCGCTCACCCGCCTCGGCGCGATCAGGTCCACCAAGGTCCTCTTGGTCTCGTGTCCGAGCATGCGGACGAAGATGGCCCTCTTCTTGTCCTCATCTGAGACTTCGAGCTCCACCAGCGCTCCATTGAAGTCTATCTCAAACAGCTCCAAGTCTCCCGGCTTCTTGATCTCGTAGCCGGCGCATGTCTTGGTCCCGTGGGCAGCCATCATCCCACCTTCGTCGCCAGTTTACTGTATGGGACCAGAGACAACAGAACAGCCGAAGGGTTGGCTTAACACAGGTTTATTGCATGATGATCCGGTGGAGCATGAGGTAATGGCGGTGATACATCTCTATATATACAGTAGCATTATACATTTGAATCTTGTAGCACGGTAGCTCATTGGCCGCTACCGGCGTGGCCTCGCCCAGGCACGCCTCTCTTCAGTAGTTCTTTCTCCTGCTGCTGAATGCGGGGAAGGTTTTCCCGCGGCTGTCCGTGATTGAGCAATGTGAACCATGTGAGACTGAACGCTCGCAGCTGCCCTCTATGGGCTGCTTGCTCGCGTTCCTTTACAGCTGAGATACATTGTATTTGGAGTGGTTACATTCTTATCAGTACGAGAACATGCATACATAACAACTGCACACCAGGCTCCTCTGTCCTTTGCCATTCTCCGCAGCCTTGCCAGAGCTACACCATCGCTTCAACAATTCCATCCATCCATCTCATCCTCTGCTGCCCCCTTCTCCTTTTGCCTTCAATCTTTCCCAGCATCAATGTTGTAACAGGAGGGCCTCTACAAGCACCCTGAAGTTTACTCTCACACAAGCATACACACCACAAACACTGAGACAGACACACAAGCTTTTTCCTTTCTTGGATGGAGGGAGGGAAAGGAAGAAACCCAGGACAAAAAACTACCAGCTGTTTTATTATTACATAACTGTAAACCAGGAAATGGGAGTGACCCTTAAGGTGATTGGTCAGCATTAGCTCAGTGCATGGCCAGGTTTGGGGTAAACAGGAAACGTGAGGTAATACTCGTGAGGTGTGCTTGTGATCAAGCTTGCAATAACAGGAAAGTAGGTGACTCTCTATTTTAGGGGAGATGAGTCATAGGGCTGATCTTCGGCCAAGAACACACAGGCCTCTCCTGTGTAAGCCAGTGTGGACCCTTAAGAAGGCAGCCAGGAATCCCTACATCCCACCCTTATTTATATTAAAGAGAAAATGCGCCAGCAGGTCAAGCGCCTTGTGCAGATTTGGCTTACACCAGGGTAATCGGAATGGGGGCAACAAGCGGTAATCATGGCAGCATCCAAAAAGACCTAGGATAGCAATTGCATATAGTAAAATGGTCTGAACCATCCCAACCAGGGAGGTCAGTATCAAGCAAGTATCTGAAGCGGAAAAGACATCTAGTTAACTGGAGTCAGTTATATCATGTAAAGCGTGAAGCTATTCAATACAATCGTGCTATAGTTAAACAAACCAGAAAATAACCAGTGGTGCCCCATTGTCCTGAGCTGCTTGCCGGACTTTCACCGAGGGCCTTTATGACTGCAGAGTGTGATGTATCACCTTGACTCAGGCACAGGTTTGGGAATCAATATCCCATGTATGTCCACAAGGGAGGCGGCTATGAGCTCTGCCTCTGGCAGAAGAGAGATCATGCATGCATGTATCATTCCAGAGTGTGGCCCTTTGCCAAGAGCTAGGGCTGGCTTGGTTGGTTGCATGGTGAGGGTCAGTGACCACATGACTGGCTGCCAAGGCCGCATTGCAGTTGGCTGGAATGTAATTCCATGTACCTTCCCATGGGTGAAAAGCAAAAGCAAAGACAGTCAGATTATAACTGATTATAAGCCCAATGGCATGAAGATGATGAGGGTAGAACAATTCCACCTCAGGTCTGTTAATGGTGATGACCTTTGTGAAAGCTAGAACAATTAATTATGCAAACATAATAAAATTAATATGAGTAGTATTATATGAAACTTCCCAATGGGAAAAATGGTGCTGTGTACCATAAAAGCAATATGAATAGTATACACAGAAAATGGCATCATATGCATGGCAGGTTTCCAATGGGAAAATGGTGTGTACAAATGAATAACATAGAAAGCAAAAATTGATTACAATTAATATGAGTAATACACAAAGCAAATATCATAACATTTGACGCAAAGCAAGTCTTCGATGAAAGAATGGTACCATACGATAGGGAAGCAAAAACAATTACAAGCAACATGAGTATAACCTGGCAAAATTCATGGGAATAACTTTGGTAAAATTAATATGTTGTGGCAAACTTAGATGAAACTGGGCTTGTAGTTCTGGACTTGTAGAGATTAGGACCAAAACATCTGGGGTATGGCAATGTGTATATATCTTGCTCTGCTGCAGGCAATAATGGCTGGTATGGAATGTCCATAGGCGTTGGTACAGTTCATAAGTTAGCCCCCGCACCAAAGTCCTGTGCAGGTGGGGCTGGTATGACAATGTCCATGTCAAAGTGTGTCCAGGCTATAAGTTAGCCACTAGCCAAGGTACTGAAAGGTCCCCATGGCTGGTGAAATTGCAAGTGGAAGAGTGCATAAAACACAGGTGAATATCTGAAAAGGTTGGGCAATATGTGAAAATGGACCAAGCTGCTATGTAAAAACTCTGTATTGCGCCTCAGGTGGCTTGCTGGCCTGTGAAGGCCTTGGTGCTTGCATCTGGGTAACTGCTCGGCCTGTGGCGGTCCTGGCATGCTCCGAGGAGATCAGTGGGCCAGATCTGGAATCACAGCTGCAGATCTGTGGAGAAAGCACAAAAAAAATCATTTTCCCCCCTTGGAGGGTGAGGGGAGGCCCCGCCCAGAGGATCATGGCCTGGTGCCCCACCCCTGGACGGGCGATGGCCTATATGGCCATGGCACCCTGGCTGGAAGGTATGGGCTTGATGCTATGCTGAAAAATGCACAATGGACTGAGGGTGGGCATCTATCCTTCTTTTTAATTATGGAGGATTCTCCATGAAGTGCAAAGAATCCAGAGATGGAATGGGATCTATTCCTGCAAAGAAGTGGCATATTCAAAGCTAACTGCATATTGAGAATGAAATCCTGTCTGGGGAAAGGAGGCAGGTGGACAAGAGAACATGAACACACATTGGATCATGGAAGAAACAGAAAAATGTCAGAAACCAAGGCTCTTGTAAAGGATGGGAATGACAGAACACCTTGTATGCCTCATGAGAAACCCCAAAGTGGGTTGGAATAGGAAAAGAAGCCAGGAAAGGCTGCATTAATGCACAACATTTCCCTGATGGCAGAAAGTGGAAAAGACCCCCCCAAAAAATCTCTTGATTGAGTGCAAAAGCTGGCTGGAAATTCAAAAACAAGAAAACCAAAATAATGGCAGCAGGCCTAGTCAGGCCCTGGAAAATAGATAAAGAAGCAGTACAGATTTCACTTCCTGGGCATTTACTTGCCCTACAGTCATGAAATGAAAAGGTGATTAATTTGAGAGACAAGCTATAAGAAATCTGAGGAACACATAATGAGAAGTATCACAAGTCAAAGCTGGTTGCAAAGAAGAAACAGCATCGGTTGATGAAAGAAAGAGAGAACTAAGAAACTTAAACAATAGCTAACCAGTGAAAATAGGAGTTGATCCAAATTATTGGATGTGAAAAAGTGTGAATTATTGAAGCCTATGGCTGAAATTAAGAGTGCCTTTGAGAGAGGATGCACTTGAGAAAGCTTAGATGCTGTAGAAATCATTAGCCTTGGCTATCAATATCAAATGAGAAGGGAAGATTCACTAGAGAAAGCCTTGATGCTGTCAAAAATTAAAAACAAAAGAAACATTGTTTCTGGAGATGGCTGAGGTTTTATTGCCTCTGCCAGAAAACAAGAAAAAGCCTGCTATGAAAAAAATAACAATAATAAGGTGCACAAACTGTTTCACTAAACTCAAAGGAATTTATCATATAGATGAAAATGCTTTCAGCAAACTGTTACAGAGCTTTCCCCCAAGATTGGGCTGGGAAAAAAACCTGCTGCAGCCAGAAGACACTGTGAAATCATTTTAAGTGCCTGGCCATGACATGCTGAAGGGAAGTTTCTTTACCTTCCACAGTCAAAGGAAAAATTCCCTGCATGTTGTTCTGCCTTCAAATTCACCAAACTAGCTTGCCTCTTAGCTGTGACAAGAACCATAGCTGAGTGAACAGGACCCAATCTGACTATCTCCACCCTTGCTGCCAGCCCCACCCCAGGATAAATCTCACAGAAAAGAGGGCTGCAACCAGGCTGCAACTCTAGGCTGGCAGAGAAATTAACTCCGAAGTGAGCTGGGACCGGGCAGACAAGACTGGAATGGGGGCAAAGAGGCTTGCCTCACAAGGCTGAGGAGGGTGCTCCAAAACAAAGGCTCTGCCACTCCCCCTCCCTCCTGCCTCCGAGTCTTCTCTCTGCCCTGGAGGACATGGCAGTGGGTGAAAATCCTCGTTGTCCACTCCATATTCAACTGGGTAGAGCTGCATCAGGTCACATGACACCCCCCCCCCCACTTCCAAAGCTCCCCCCTGTACATTCTCCTGCTCCGCTCTCTCCAGCACATTCACACACCCACTCCCTGTACCCTGTTCCTGCCTCTCCCTCCTGGCCTCTCTGCTTGCTTCTATGCCATCTTTGACAGGCTGATCTCTGGCTCCCAGCTCAAATGTCTCATCGGGGGAGACGTCTGAAGAGCTGGGAGAGACAGAATCTGAAGAGGTGGGAGCAGGGACTGAAGAAATGAAAGGAGGAAGGGGGGGCCAACTGTGGGCCAGAGAGGAAAGCAAGTGGTGCTAAATCTAATGAGATGATGGGAAGTGTCTCAGAAGCAACGTGTTCTATGGTAAACCTGTACACATGCCAAGATTTTAGAATCTGGATTTCAGCTCTGGGCTGAGAATGCAAAACCATGCCAATTTGTTCCCATATTGCAAAATGAAGAGACCCTTCTTCAGGATAAAATTGACATCTGTTATATATTTCTAGAAGGAGATTCTCCAAATCTCCCAGAGAAATGGGCCGGCCATATCTCTTGAGAAGGAGGGAGAGTTCTTCCATGTGAACTCTCTGCGTATGAGAGAAATATAACCCCGTTACTTACTGATTTAAGGGACCCCTGGCTAGGGGTGATCAGTGCACTGTAGCCTCTTTCCAGGCAGGTAAGTAATGCAGGCGATGTCCAGACCCAGTCCCATGTTCTTGGCGCCAGCTGTTGTAATGGGAGGGCCTCTACAAGCACCCTGAAGTTCACTCTCACACAAGCATACACACCACAAACACTGAGACAGAGACACAAGCTGTTTCCTTTCTTGGCTGGAGGGAGGGAAGGGAAGAAACTCAGGACAAAGGACTACCAGCCGTTTTATTACTACATAACTGTAAACCAGGAAATGGGAGTGACCCTTAAGGTGATTGGTCAGCATTAGCTCAGTGCATGGCCAGGTTTGGGGTAAACAGGAAACGTGAGGTAATACTCATGAGGTGTGCTCGTGATCAAGCTTGCAATAACAGGAAATTAGGTGACCCTCTATTTTGGGGGAGATGAGTCATAGGGCTGATCTTTGGCCAAGAACACACAGGCCTCTCCTGCGTAAGCCAGTGTGGACCCTTAAGAAAGCAGCCAGGAATCCCTACACATCAAGGCCTTCTCAAGTGAGTCTTCTCTTCCAATTTGGTGGCCAAAGTACTTGAGCTTCAGTTTCAATATTTTTCCTTCCAATGAGCACTCAGGGTTGATTTTCTTCATGATCGACTGATTTCATCTTCCAGTCCAGTGGACTCTCAAGAGTCTCCTCTAGCACCACAGTTCAAAAGTGTCTATTCTTCTGTGCTCAGCCTTCCTTATGGTCCAGCTCTCGCAGCCATACGTTACAACTGGGAAGACCATTTCTTTAATGATGTGGACTTTTGTTGGCAGAGTAATGTCTCTACTTTTTATTATGCTGCCTAGGTTTCTTATAGCTTATTTATAAAACGTATCTATATATTCCCCTATAAATTCATTTAATCTATGTGCTATTATTGAAGTGAATAATTTTGCCTTTTGTCAAACAAAATGTAACAGGTGGCTCCACCCCTATTTTAAGGGTAAAGTCTGTTGTCCTGCCCCCTTTTTAAGAATACAGTCCTTCTTTGGTTTTGGGGTGCACTGGTGTACCCCAAAAGCTGTTGCCCCATCTTTAGGATTACAGTCTGGTGTCCCATCCCCCTTCTTAGGGGTACAGACCTTATTATATCTACCCTGGTTTTGGGGTGCACTTGTGTACCCTGAAACCTGTTGGCCCCCCTTTAAGCCATACAGTGTGGTGTATCGCCCCATTTTAAGGTACAGTCCTTATCTCAGGTTTCTTGAGTTTTGGGTGCACTTGTGTGCCCCAACACCTGTTTGCCCACTTTTTAGGGTACAGTCTGATGTCATGTCCCTTTTTAAGGGTACACTCCTTATCCTGGCTTATCTGGGTTTGGGGTGCAATTGTGAACTCAGAGCCCATTAACCCCTCCTTTTGGGGTACAGTCTCATGTCCTGTCCCTTTTTAGGGGTGCAGTTCTTATTTGGGCTACCCAGGGTTTGGGATGCACTTATGTTCATTGAAACCTGTTGGCCCCCTTTTAAGGTACAATCTGGTGGCCTGTCCCCTTTTAAGGGATACAGTCCTTATCCTGGCTTTCCTGGGTTTGGGGTGAACCCCTGAAGTGTGTGTAGAGTTTTTGAGACCCTGGAACATTCCCATTCCCAGAGGGTCCTCTCCTATTCAGAAAATACCAATTTGTGTGCAAGTCAGGGACCACCCAACTGGATTGTTTTATATTTCTATTTATTAATCTCAAAGCCCTGCATAGAATCAAAAGCATTAGTCATGGTCATCTCAGACTTTGGTTCTCCATCCAACAGGGTATCTGTTTTTCAGAGGAGCAATGGCAGGCTTCATGTGGAAACATCTGATCCCTTGTGTTTGGCACTCTTAGAATGTATGAGCTTTGAAACTCTGGCGAAGTCTCTTAAAAGGGTCTCAGAACCCCTCCCTCTCCACCTTCCCTGTTCTTTCTCCTGACCAATGAGTGTGTGTAGAGTTTTTGAGTTGCTGGAGCATTCCTGTTCTGAGAGGGGGCCTTTCTATTCATAAAGTCATAGAATCACAGAATGGATAAACTTGGATAGAGTGACATTATTTGTTAGTAGGTCTTATACATCCCACTATAGTATTGCAAGACATGTAGTATGCCTGTCACTTTAAGAGGTAGGCTGAAAACCACACAGGTGCTATCCATCATCTAGACTGTTCTCCAGCGTCTGTATTTATGACTGAGAAAAGCTAAGTGGGCTGGGATGGATGGAACAGCTACTGAGCTCACTATAGCTCCGGTGCATACCTCAACTGCTTTACAGCTAGCAAGATTTAAGGGCTCTTTACAACTGCAAGAGTCTACAGCCGCTTTTCGGACTACGACTATATATCTTTGCTCCCAGGCATGAGCAAAGGGATTGCAACGCTAAGACCATTTGCTAAAGACTGAACTTTTGGGGCGTGGCTAAGATGGCCGACGAGTAACATCTTGATCCGGACGCTCGCGCTTATCAAAGGGGTAATCGATGGGATGGAGTGAAATCGAAAAATTTTAAAGTGGTAATCTCTGTGGCTAAGACTCCTGCTTGCCTTTTTGGAAAATTTTGGGAAGTTTTGAGGTCGGATGGTCGAAGTTCGGGAGGTTTTCCTTGGCGGGTGAGGCCTGCGACGGCAGTCGCGGCTTTTCTGCCGAGGAGCCGAGAACGGGACCAGCGAGACTGCAGAGGAGTACTGGAATCGGCAAGAAACTGTTTGGCATGAAAAACAACTGCATGTAAGTGCATGAAAGGACATATGGAATATTAAAGCTTAAAGTTGGCTAGGGATTTTGTTTAGAAGAGCCTGGACTTTGAAATGGAAATGGGTGGAAGTAGTTGAAACCGAGTGGCTGTTTCGTTAATGGCGGCGGCCCTGGAAAACGAAAGTGATCCTGTCTGGGTTTTTGGTTTCTTCGCACCCCAGGAAAACCGCGGCACGTTTTGGCGATAACAAAGTGGATTAAAAAGTTATTGTCTGGGCTATAATATTGGAAGGTAGCAGTGTGTTTCCCAGCTTGAAGCGTGTGGTAAAAGTTTGCGGTTCCACAGAAGAAGAAGGGGGTTTTCAACTCCGAAGTTAAGGAAGCTGCTGAATAATGGCGTTTTGATTTGTCCGCCTCAAGAGAAGGTTTAATAGGGCTCTTTTTTTGGCCCCTTCACCGTGTGGATTACAAATATTTTTTTTCTTCTGGAGTATACAGCTTCTCATGCCTTTTTCCTTCCCTGCTTGGATTTTGGGCTTCCTTTTCCTTTCATCTCCCCTTCCTTCCCCCCCGGCTGCTTGGACTTAAATGAGAAGTTTTGGGTGACTGTTTCCTTGGAGCCTTTATTTTTGTAGTTTGGAAAACAACTAGTTGGATTGCTTGCCTTGGGGAAACGGACTTTTTGTGGATTTTGCTGCCTGTTGGGAGTACATTTTGATTCCTTCTGCCTTTTTTGTGGAGTACAGTATTTAAATTGGATTTCTTCCTACATACAAGTTTTCCTTCGGCACTTGTGGAACCAGGGGTTGCAGTGTTACAGGTTTTATTTGATTGGCTAATTCCCACAACGTTCTGCAACATTGGACTTTGACATACTGTATTATTATGGATAAAGGTACAAGAGGGAAAACAAAGGAAGAAGACCCAGTTGTGAAGCCTAAGAAGAAAGAAAAAGTACCAATGGAAGAAACATCTCAGTCTTCATCTCCCCTACAGTGCCCTATGATCAAACCCAAATTATGGTGGAAATTGGCAAGTTGTTTCAGAAATTGGAGAAGAATGAGGATTCAAGGGTGAAAGATAGAAATGAAATGATGAAAAAGCAAGATAAGGTGGTATCATCTGTTGCAGATTTTTCAAAAAAAAGGTGGACTTAAGCTTGCAAAAAATAGAGGGAAATGTGAAATTGGTTCAAAATGAGGTAATTGCCATAAAAAGGGAAATAAAAGGGACTCAGGAGGTGGTGCGGGAGAATAAGCTGAAATTGGATGAGCAAGAGAGAAGGATTGATGCTGTGGAAGATATGATGAGAAAGCAGAACATTGTGATCCGTCAGGTCATGGAACGGACTCCGGACTTGTTAAGAGAAAGAGTGGTTCAGTGGTTAAATGGTCTGAATATGGGAAAAGAATTTGTCCAGGAAGATTTTGTAAGTGTATTTTGGGTGGGCCCAAGAAGAGGGAGGGTAGTTCAAAGAAATGTGTTGGTAAAATTTGCAAATTGGGCCGATAAGCTAAAAGTAATGGCCCATCTGAAACGTGCTGGTTCTGATGCCCTGAAATTTGATGGTTCTGACATAGAAGTTTATAATGATATCTCATTGAAAGAAAGAACGTGGAGATATAAGATGAGGCCTGTAACTAAATTGTTGATGAGTAAAAATATAAGGTATAATTGGAGATTTCCACAGCAACTGCGCTTTTTTTAATGACAAAAGAATGCAAGTAATTGATGAAGGGGCCAACCCATTGGAGTACTTGAGCTTGTTGGAACTGGTAAAAATAGATTCGGAAGAATGGATAAATCTTAAGAAGGAATTGATGGAATCCGGAGCTTTGGGGAGGGAGTATGAGAGGGAGGAAGCTGGTGGGGCAACAGGTGGAACACCTCAGCGAGGGGAAGAGGAGGAGGAGCTGTCGTTGATCATGGTGGAGGAGGAGACAAGTAAGGAGCAATGAGATTTAGATTATAACAATTTAAAACATTTAACTGATATAGAAAGGTGAATAGCGCATAGCACTGGTAGGAAGGCACATCTTGCATGTCCCCCCTCTCCCCTCTTTGGTGATCAAGGGCGGCCTTTTTTTGTAAGAAGGTGGGGAGAGAGATATTGTGTGTTGTATGTAGCTTTATGTGGTATAGGGGTAAGGGGTTGTTGGTGGCACGCCCAATGGAGAGTTTAGAGCTTAGAAAGGAGATAGGTTATGGGTAGTATTAAAATAATATCATGGAATGTGAAGGGTACAGGTTCTGTTCTTAAGAGACGCAGATTGGAATTGGCGCTGAAGAAAGATAGACCCGATATATTGTTCTTACAGGAAACGCATCAGAAGTCGAAAGACACGAATAAACTTTTTTTGGGATGGATGCAACATTATCAGATGGCGTTTGGAACTTCAAAAGCAAGAGGGGTAGCAATCATGATTTCTAAAAAACTAGGATTTGAGATTACAAAAAGTATTGTTGATCAAGAGGGCAGATATTTAATTGTGAGAGGAAAAATAGAGGATGAGGAAATCATGTTGGTAAATATTTATGCTCCAAACGACCATCAAACGGAATTCTTAGAAAAGGTTCGGAAAATAGTGGAATTAGAGAATGTTTCAAAAATCATTGTGGCTGGAGATTTTAATTTGATAAGGTCGGGACTAGATTGTACAAACATAGCAAGAAGTGGAATTGGTTTGAAAGGGAAGGTTTTGGATAAATGGATGGATGCAATGGGTTTGAAGGATTCTTGGAGAAAGTTTAAGGGCTCAGAAAGGGCATATTCTTTTTTTTTTTCACATGTTCATGGGACCTACTCAAGAATAGATTATGTTTTTCTTACAGAAAATTTGATCAAAGATATAGAAGGAATGGAAATCAGGATCATTAAGGAATCGGATCATGCCAAAGTATATTTGGAATTGAAAATACAAAAAGATATTCGAAGAGGAAGAAGTTGGAGGTACGATCCTAATCTGTTTAAAGATCAGAAGTGTAAAAAGCAGATTATGGAAAGTTGGAAAGAAAGCTGGCAGTGGAATGACAATAATGAGGTTAAGTTTAATATTGTATGGGATACCATGAAGTCGGTTTTTAGGGGGAAAGCATAAAGTTGGCGAGTTCTAAATATAAAAGATATAAAGTAGAACAGATAGAAAAAGAAAGAGAAATAAAGCAGTTACAGGAAGAACATGTGAAAAGTAAAGATAAAAAAATCCTCACGAAATTACAAAGACTTAAAGCAGAATTAATGGGTAAGGATATTGATAAAGTTAAACGAGATTTGATTTATTTAAATAGAGAATACTTTGAATTTAGCAACAGAAGTTCAAAACTACTAGCAAGAGCAGCCAAGGCTAAAAGGGGGAAAAGAGAAATAGGGGTATTGGTTAATAAACAGGGCTTAAGGTGTAATAAGAATAGAGATAAATGTAAAATTGTTAGGGAATTTTATCAAGTATTATATGCAAAAAAGGAAGTAGATTTGGAGAGGCTCAAAAAGATATTGAAGAGACAGTTAGGGAATGGAATAAAACAAGAACATAGAGAGAAAATGGAGGAAAGGATCAGTGATAAAGAGGTTAAGGAGGTAATTAGTGGGTTGAAGATGGGGAAAGCTCCGGGGAATGATGGATTATCGACAGAGTTTTATAAAGAATTTAAAGAAGTAGTGGTTCCAAAATTGGTGAAGCTATACAATTACATTTTAGATGGAGGATCAATCCCAACTTCATGGTATAACACTACAATCGTTCTACTGCCAAAGCCTGGTAAGAATCGGGAAAGAGTGGAATCGTACAGACCAATTTCTCTTATAAATCAGGATGCCAAGATATTCACAGCAATTCTGGCCAATCATCTAAATGGTTTTATGGGGGAATACATAAATGTTGATCAAGTTGGGTTTTTAAAAGATCGGCACATGGCGGATTTGACTAGAAGGGTATTAGATTTAATTGAAAATGTTAATCAAATGAAGGAAAAGGTGGGTTTATTATCATTAGATATTTTTAAGGCATTTGATTCATTACAGTGGTCTTCAATCAAGGAAATAGTTAAAAAATACGGGTTTGGGGACAGATTTAGAAGGGTAATAGATTTATTATATCAAAAAAGGAATGCTAGGATCAGAGTAAACGAGGAGGTTACTGATGTAGTAAAGCTTGAGGCTGGTACTAGGCAGGGATGTCCATTATCTCCTATCTTGTTTATCATGGCAATGGAGATATTAGCTAAAAATATAAGGGATGATTCAAATATAGAAGGGATAATGGGTAATAAAGTGAGCATGTATGCGGATGATACATTGCTTATGGTGAAACATCCGGAGTTGGTAATGGATAGGATTAAAGATCACCTACAGGTATTTGAAGCTATAACCGGATTAATGATAAATTGGGATAAATCAGAATTGATGCTGTGTAACTTGGGGGTTGGCGAGATGGGAAGGATAGTGGAGACACTTAATATACAAATTAAAGATAAGCTGAAATATCTGGGGATACTTATTTCAAATAAATTAGAAGAACTTAAACGATTGAACTATGACAGCTTGAAAGTCGAATTTAAGAGTAAAATACAAGAGTTTCAGAAGTTGAAGCTGTCATGGTTCGGAAGGATTGCAATTTGTAAAATGATTTTGCTACCAAAGATTAATTTTTTATTTGATGCACTAGCGATCCATTTGAAGGAGAAGGAAATTAATGAATTTCAAAAGATGTTTAATTGTTTCTGTAATGGAGGTAAAAAATCTAGACTTTCAAAGAAGCTTTGGTATTTGTCCCAGAAAGAAGGGGGTTTGGGCATGCCAAATTTGTTAGCATACTATCGAGCATTCCAAATCAAGAATGTTGTGAAGATTCTGGCAAGAGAAAAGGCAATTTGGGAGGAATTGGAGATGAAAGAGTATAGAGATATTGGTAATATGATTTTCTTGGGAATAAAGGACAAGCCGAAAAGGTCAAATAATACTATGATGAGAGGGCTCATGGAGGTGTGGAAAAAGGTAAAGAAAGATATGGTCCCAAATCTCTCTCCAATTTTGGAATTGACTGATATGGTGTGTTTCCCAATAAAATTAGATAAGGAAAAAAAGGAAATATTGGATAAAAATCAGATGTTCTTACTGAAGGATTGGTTAAAAGCTTGTGATGATGATATCAAGAGGAAAAAAATATTTGAGAAGTTAAATTTGGATTGGTTTCAGAAATTAAAGGTGGATAACTGGAATAAAAAATATAGAAGAAGTAGGGATAGATAGAACAAAGACGGAATTTGAAGAATTGGTAATAAAGATCAGAAAAGGGGAAAGGAGTATTAAGGGTCTTGTAAGCAAACTTTATACTATATTGAATAAGGGTAAAGATCCACAGGAAGATTTGAAACGGAAGTGGGAACAAAATTTGAATATAAAAATTGGGGAGGTTGAATGGAGAAATAAATGGGAAAAGAGGATTATGAGAACAATGTCTGTAAGAATCAAAGAACACAATTTTAAAATGTTGTGGCAATGGTACTTGACACCACTAAGACTTTATCAGATGGATAATAAAAGAGACAAATTATGTTGGAGATGCAAAGAAACGGATGGAACATATGAACACATGTGGTGGAGTTGTAAAAAATAAGGGATTTTTGGGGAAGAATAGAAGGGGAGTTTGATGAAATAATGGGTAAAAGTGTTAAGTTGGTGTCAGGTGCCATTCTTCTAACAAATGTGGAAGGTTTGGGTTTGAATAAGGAGGAAAAAGAATTACTGGAAATTGTATTAACTACGGGTAGACAATGTATAGCTAGAAATTGGAAAAATGATGTTGATATACAGATTGGAGAGTGGTATAAAGAAATGTGGAGTTTAGCATTGAACGACAAATTGACATGGGAGATCAAAGTAAAGCGAGATAAATTAAAAGAGAATAGGTTTTGGAATATTTGGAAACCGTTCGTGGATCATTCTCTTATGGTAAATGACAGCTCAGGACCTGTACCATCTCAAAGAGGTTTTTGGAGTTGAAATAGAAACTAAACTCTCGGGGCATTGTATATATTCACAGGGTGATGTGTAACTATTAAAAAAAAATAATAGTGGTAGCACAGAAAGCTTTTATTGTTATGATTGTGTAATAATTTACAATGTGGTATCTAGTATTGATGGTTATATGGTAAATAATTAGTTTAAGTATTATTATGTGCTAACTCCTATGAATTTGAGCTAACAATGTATTGATGTTGTTTTTGATTTATCATTATATTGTATTGTTATTGTTTTTTTCTTTTTGTATGTCTGTCAAAAATTTAATAAAAAAATATTTTTTAAAAAAAGAAGATCTCAGAAAAGAGCTCTTTTTAGCAGTTCGGTACTTGGCCTCCAGCGATAATAGAAACTTGAGTGTATTACTATCTGACAGTTCCAAGGTAACAACGGCCTCTGTCGCCAGGTTTGCGTGGAAATCATCCTGCATTCGCAAAAGTATGGCGATTCATGTCTTTTGACCCCAATAGTGCTCAGTAAATAGTGAGCCTCCAGTGTTAAAATTCGCAAATGTGAACTTGGGACAGTCAGACTAAAGTAAAATACTATGGTGTGTATTATAGGATCCTCAAACAAATTTTTATTTTTTAATATTTTACTGTATATGCTTGGTGTGTCGGAATTCCTTTTATTCTATATGTGATGCCAGAATGGTTGTGTTATCTGGTGCACTCTGTCTGGCCTTTGGCTGTAATAATAAAGATTTGATAATTTGATAGTAAAAGGAACAATTGAAGATGAAGAAATAACACTTGTAAATATTTATGCACCAAATGAGTATCAAGATAAATTCTTGGACAAAGTGTATCACATAATATTCAAAAGGGAAAAAAAAACCAAAAATGATAGTAGCAGGGGATTTTAATTTAAAACGTTCCAATATAGATTCTGCTAATGTGACAAAATATAGGAGTGGAATTATAATGCAAATTTTGGATAAATGGATTAAACGTCTGGGTCTGAAGGATACTTGGAGAGAATTTAAAGGGTCAGAAAGGGCTTACACCTATTTTCACAGGTCTACAATTCATATTCTATAATAGATTATATATTAGTTATGTATAATATGATAAAAAAATATAGAGGAAATGGAAGTAGGCATTTTTAAAGAATCGGATCATGCTAAAATTTTGTTGGAATTACAATTAGGAGAAAAATAGGAAAAGGATTAATTGGAGATAAGATTCAAAATTATTAAAAGATTTAAAAATGAAAGAACAAATTGTAAAGAACTGGGAAGAATGTTGGAAGTTGAATGACATGGGTGAGGTGAATTATAATGTGGTATGGGATACAATTAAGTCAGTATTTAGGGGTGAAAGTATAAAAATTGCTAGTATAAAGAATAAACAACTTAGAAGTAAATGAGAAAAATTGAAAATGAAATTAGACAATTTCAAGGGGAACATGCTAGGACAAAAGATGAGAAGATTTTAGACAGGATACAAAGATTAAAGAAGGAAGTAATTGGAAAGGATATAGAAAAAGTGTAAAGGAATTTGATATATTTAAAGAGGGAATATTTTGAATATGGTAATAAAAATATAAAATTATTAGTGAGAGCAGCTAAAGAGAAAAGAAATAAAAGAGAAATAGGTGTTTTGATAAATGAGCAAGGGGTAAGGTGTAATAAGCTTAAAGAAAAAATAGAAATAGTGAAAGATTTTTTTAATCAAAAATTATATTCCAAAAAAGAGATAAAATTAGAAAAATTAAAAGAATATTTGGAAAGACAGAAAGGATTGAAAATAAGTCAAGAACATAAGAATAGAATGGAGGATTTAATAACCAAAACAGAAATTAAGGAAATTATAGGGAAATTAAAAATGAGTAAAACACCTGAAGGAGATGGATTACCTGCTGAATTCTATAAAGAATTTAAGGAAATAATAATTCCAAAGCTTCAAAAGTTGTTTAATTACATATTAGAAGGTGGAGCAATACCAACTTCATGATATAGGTCAGTAATAGCTTTGATTCCAAAACCTGGGAAGAATTTAGAAAAGGTGGAAGCCTATAGACCTATTTCACTAATAAATCAAGATGCCAAAATATTTACAGCAATTTTGGCAAATGGGTTGAATAGTTTCATGACCAGTTATTTAGATAAAGACCAAGTGGGTTTTTTAAAAGGAAGATATATAGAAGACCTGACAAGAAGAGTTGTGGATTTGGTGGATATAGCTGCACAAAATAAAGAGAAAACAGGATTGTTATCTTTAGATATTTTCAAGGCATTTGATTCACTTCAATGGGTTACAATTAATGAAGTGGTTGAGACTTATGGTTTTGGAGTAAAGTTTAAAAGGATAATCAAACAGCTATATCAACAAGTAATAGCTAGAGTAAGAGTAAGTGATGGTTTTGCAGATGAGATTGAATTTAAAGCTGGAACTCGACAAGGTTGTCCGTTATCTCCAATTTTGTTTATTATGGCCATGGAACTGTTAGCGAGAGTTGTAAGGGAAGATAAGAATATTGAGGAAAATGAAGGCACAAAAATTAGTCTGTATGCAAATGATACGTTTGTGATATTGAAAAATCTGATGAATTTTTTTGGGAGGATGCAAATACATCTTAATGCGTTTGAGGAAGTGACAGGCTTAAAAATAAATTGGGAAAAGTCTGAAGCAATATTCTGTAATATAGCAAAAAAAGGAACAGGTGACAATAACGGATAAATATAATATACAAGTTAAGAGTAATTTGAAATATATGGGGATGAATATTTCAGAAAACATGGGAGATAAAAAAAATGAATTTTGAGAAGCAAAAATTGGAAATTAAAGATATGATACAACAATATAAAAAGTTGTATTTGTCTTGGTTTGGCAGGATTGCAACGTATAAAATGAAATTGTTACCAATAATATTTTTTGTTTGATGTCCTGCGAATCCAACAGAAGGAAAAAGAAATGGCAGTTTTTCAAAGTATGTTAAATAATCATTGTAACGGAGGAAAAAGATCAAGAATATATTTTTAAAAATCTCTGGTATTTACCATAGAATGAAGGTGGATTGGGACTGCCAAATGTTAAAAATTATTATAGGGCTTTTCAACTAAAAAATGTGGTAAGAAGTAATTTGGGAAGAGGTAGAGTTGAAATATATACAGAGAAAAGGAAATGGAAGTTTTTTAGATAAAGATATGACAAAAGTAAAGCTAAGGTATAAAACAACAAAAGCAATGATGGAGGTTTGGAAAATATTGAAGACAAAATTAGCTCCAGATATTTCCCCAATTGTGGGATTGGAAGACATTAATTTTTTTTCAATTAGAATAGATAGGAGAATAAAAGAAATACTCCTGGAAAATCGTGTGGTCCTACTGAAAGATTGGATACGGGTATGTAAGGATGATGAAAAAAGATTGGAAATATATAATCAAATGGATCTGAACTGGTTTCAAAAAGCATTAGTGAATAAATGGCGTAGCAAATATATGGATGTAAGCAGTTTAGAAAGAAAAATGACAGATTTTGAAGAATTAATCTATAAAATAAGAAAAGGTTTAATAGGAATTAAAGGGCTAGTAAGTAAGATATATAAAATATTAAATCAGGAAGGAAATCCATAAGATACATTGAGATCAATTTCGGAGCAAGATTTAAAAATAAAAATTATGGAAGCAAATTGGAAAAGTAAATGAAGAAAAAGAATTATGAGGTCTCTGTCAGGGTTAAAGAACACAATTATAAAATGCTGTGGAAGTGGTACCTGACTCCAGTTCGGTTACATCAAATGGATAACACAAAAACAAAATATTGCTGGAGATGTAATAATTCATGGGGAAATTATGAACACATGTGGTGGAGTTGTAACTTGACAAGGGATTTTTGGATAAAGATTGAAAAGGAGATATCAGATATAATGGGTTTTTACCTTAAACTGGAACCAGGTGCCGCCTTATTGACAGATGTTGAGGATATAAACATAGATGTTAATAAAAAAGAGTTATTATCTATTTTTCTGACAACTGCAAGACAATGTATTGCAAGAAATTGGGAAAATAACCAAAGTTTGAAAGTGGAGGAATGGTATAAAGAAATATGCAATATTGTGTTGAATGAAAGGTTGACATGGGAATTGAACCAAAAAAAAGGTATAATTAAAGAAAATAAATTTTGGGAAATATGGAAACTATTTGTGGATTATACATTGTATAAAGGTAAAGGTGGCAGACCAGTGCCAAATCAACTGAGTTGTTGTTGTTGTTGTTGTTGCTGTTGTTGCTGCTGCTGCTGCTGCTGCTGGTGGTGGTGGTAGTGGTGGTGGTGGTGGTTTTTATTTTATGTTTTTCTGTATAATGTAATGTTTGTTTGGCTGTTTGATTTTTTTCTTTTTCTTTTGCATGTTATATCTTAAAATTTAATTTAAATTATTTTTTTAAAAATGAGCTCCATAACTGAGATATTGTGTAAAAATTGTATAAAATATCAATGTGGATTCCCAATATTTTTGAAAATATTCTATGAGGAAAGGTATGGAGAGGAGTGTAAGGGTGCTATGACATGGCTGGAGCAGCTAAAATGATAAATATAGGAGATGAGGAGTGGGAAGAACTAATTAAGAAATCTACCTTTCTGGGGTGGAGTGGGAGGAAGTAATCAAGCTTAAAAAAGAAAGAACATTCAAAGAAAAAACACCAGGAGGAATCACCACAAGGCAGGTAGGGGGAGGACGAAGAGTCAGAACACAGAGAGAAACTGTGGTGCATTAAGCACCAGAAAGAAAGAGAAAAGAAAGAAGGGAATATAGAGAAAAGTAATGATAAAGTCTATAAAAGATAATGAGATATGTTAAAATAAAAAGCAAAGGAGGTAGGGAAATAAGTGGATTTAGATATAGGAGAGATGAATCTAGGGACCCATGCCCTCCCTCCTACGGTTAGGTTTGAGCAAGCAAGTTTGCAATGCTGGAATGGGGACTAGATAATAGAGTGTGAGGGGGGGTTAGAAGAGGGTAAAAGTAGTTTTTGAAATTTTTGTCTGTTTTGTTGGTTTATTAGATGTATACTTCACAATGTGGGACATTTCAACATTATGATAGTAAGATATAATAGTGATTAGAAGCGTTAAAATGGAAACTTGGAATTTTCATGGTTTGGGGTCCGTCATGAAAAGGGAAAGGGTGGAAATGGCTTTAAGAAAAGATAGGCCGGGTATTATTTTTCTACAAAAAATGCATTAAAATGAATTGAGACTGTACTGGATGGGAATATATGAAAAAGTGTTTGGAACCTCCAAGGCTAGAGGAGTAGCCATCCTGATTGCAAACGGTTGTGGGTTCAAAGTGGGGAATGTTATAAAGGATCAAGATGGCAGCTATCTAATCATACAGGGGTTGGTGTAGGGTGAAGAAATTCTGTCAATAAATGTATATGCTTCTAATGATTAAGCAGGGTCAATTTATTGACAAATTTATTGATGTAGTACAAAAAGAAAACAAAGAAAACATTATAATGGCAGGGAATTGGAATTCAGTGCAATGTGAAACTTTGGATAGAATAAAAAATAAAAACCAGGTAAATATAGATCAATGGCATTAAATAAGATTGTTAAAGAATTATATTTGAAAGATGTATGGAGGGAGTTAAAGGAACAAGGGAGAGTATATACTTATTTTTCATAGGGCACTCATGTCAGGTGTTGCTGCCAAGTGAACTGACCAGCATATTGTGAGAACAAATTCTTCAATCATTCCCTATGATGGTAGAAATGTCCGTTCCTGTTCAAATGAACCCAGAATGGTCCTTTCTCTTAGCTATCTGCATCCTACTATTGTAAGGATACAGAAATAGGTTGCAATCATCTATCATCAATTGTGTAAAATGTCTATTTGAGTAGGCCTAATGCAGCCTAGCATCGTGGTGTGGTGAAGGTTGATTGATTATACTAGTTCTTTGTATGCTGTATGCTTGTGTAAAACTGCTAATAAAAAGAGCTGCTGGGAGAAGGAGATCAGAGAGAGAGGGGGGGGTGGGAGGAGAGGAGAGAGAAGACTCCAAATTACCCAGCTCCCCCCCCCCCCCCCACACACACACACACACGCAAATCTTGTGTCATTCTGCTGGTCAGAATCCCATGTAGTTTTCTACAGTCAGGGCACCCGCTTTTCAGAGGAACAATGATGGGATCCTTGAGTAAACATCTGATCCATTGTGTTTGGCTCTCCGAGACCATCTGAGCTTCGAAGCTCTGGGAAAGTCTCTTAAAAGGGCCTCAGATCCTCTCCCAGTGACCAACAAGGATTGGTCCATCCTTTCCTGATCTTTCTGCCAACTGATGAGTTTAGAGCATGAGGGGGCCCACTTGTAGAGGGGTTTGGGTTAGTCCACTTGCCCTCCACTCTTCTGCTTTACCAATAAGCACCTGTTGGAACCCACAATCCTTCTCCACACCCATGTGCTGACTCATTAGGAGGCAGTACAAGTTTCAAACACTTCTTAGTGGTAACCCTCTCCCATGTACCCAATGCATGCATAGGAAGTAACTACTGGGCTTCACATTGTTCCTTGTGGTCTCATCATGATTAACATCATTATTTAGGTCCAGTTAAGTTAAAAGCTGGCCTGACACTCAACATAAAAAAAAACATCTGGCCCCATCACTCCCTGGCAAATAGAAGGGGGAGAAATGTAAGCAGTGACAGACTTTACTTTCATGGATTCCAAGATCACTGCAGATGCTGACTGCAGCCATGAAATAAAAAGACGTCTGCTTCTTGGGAGGCAAGCTATGAGAAACCTAGGCAGCATAATAAAAAATGGTGCATCAGTTGCAGAGTATCCTGGATGAAGCGAATTATCTAGACCCCTTCCATTGGTCATGCTGATGGATGATCTCTGGCAGGAGTGGGACAGCAGTCATCCGTCTGTCCTTGCTCTCCCTGACTTCTCAGCGGCTTTTGATACCGTCGACCATGGTATCCTTCTGGGACGGCTCAAGGGGTTGGGGATCCAGCACACTGTGTTGTCCTGGTTTTCCTCATTCCTGAAGGGCTGGACCCAGTCGATATGGTTGGAGTGAGAGGTCCAGCCCTAGGCACCTCCAATATAGGGTGCCTCAGGGCTCGGTGCTCTTTCCTCACCTATTTAACATCTACATGAAGCCGCTGGGTGAGATCATTCATTCCCACGGGATGGGGTACCACCAGTACGCAAATGACACTCAGTTGTACATCTTGGCCCATGGGGACCCCAGTGATGCTATCAAAGTCCTATCTGGGTGTCTGGAGGCTGTGGGGGTCTGGACCTATCTGGGCCAACGGGTTACAATTGAATCCCAACAAGACTGAGTGGCTGTGGGTACCAGCAGCTGCCATCCTTGGTCTTGGATCGGGCTACTCTGCCTGAGACAGACCCAGTGTGCAACTTGGGGGTTGTGCTGGATTCGTGACTGCTGCTAGAAGAGCAGGTGGCGGTCATGGCCAGGAGGGCCTTTGCACAACTGCATGTGATATGCCAGTTGTGCCTGCTCCTGGATAGGGACTCCTTGCTTACCATCACACATGCTCTGGTCACCTCCAGACTGGACTATTGCAATGTGCTCCACATGGGGCTGCCCTTGATGACCATTCAGAGGCTGCAACTGGTCCAGAATGCATTGGCCCGGGTAGTGATGGGGCATGGGCATTATTCCCGTGCTTCGCCCCTGCTCCAGGAGCTGCACTGGTCACCAGTTTGCCTTCGAGTGCAATTCAAGGTGCTGGTAGTGGGCCAGGATACCTAAGAGACCACATAGCACTAAGAACATCTGTCCATCCAACCAGAGCGGACCAGAGGGGCATCCTAGTTGTTCCATCATCTAGGGGAGCTCACCCCTCTGGCACAAGAAAAAGGGCCTTTTCTGTGTCCACACTGGCCCTTTGGAACCTCCTGCCAGTAGAGCTACGGTTACAGATGGACTTGTTTCCCTTTAGGAAAGGACTTAAGACCTGGCTGGCGGGGCAGGTATGGGGCCCTGAGGGCAATGTGGCTCCTGCTTGCTGGCTTTTAACATAAGATGTACCCCTCTCTCCTTCATGGGGTGGGTGAGTTTTTAATGTGGGTGTTTTTTTTTACTGTTTTTATTGTGTTGGGATTTTTAGATTGTGTAAGTCACTCTGAGTCGGGCTTGTCTGAGTGGCCGGTGAACAAGTTGTAAAATTAGATTAAATTAAATTAAATCAAATTAAACGTCGCCCTGCCAACAAAAAGCCGCATAGTCAAAGCAACGGTATTCCCAGTAGTAATATATGGCTGTGAGAGCTGGACCATAAGGAAGGCTGAGTGCAAAAGAATAGACACCTTTGAACTGTGGTGCTGGAGAAGACTCTTGAGAATTCCCTAGATCACAAGGAAATCAAATCAGTCAATCCTGAAGGAAATCAAACCTGACTGCTCATTAGAAGGACAAGTTCTGAAGATGAAGCTCAAGTACTTCGGCCACCAAATGAGAAGAGAGGATTTGCTTGAGAAGGCCTTGATGCTGGGGAAAATCGAAGGCAAAAGGGAAAGGGGTGGCAGAGGATGAGGTGGATAGATGGCATCGTTGTTGCAATGGGCATAGATATGTGTGGGCTGCAGGGAATGACAGAGGACAGAGGAGCCTGTCATGCAATGGTCCATGGGGGTCACAAAGGGTCGGACTCAACTGTGCGACTGAACAACAACAAGAAAAAGGTTAACATTTTCTTATTTGTAGCGTTTTTAACAAGCAGCAGCTATTTTTCTTAGTTTGAGAAATAACCCTCTACAGTATATTAGACCTATAGCTTCTCTAGGTACTTCAAGGAAAGGAAAAACTGTTTTCCCTATCGCACAACACTAGAACTAGGGGACACTCGATGAAACTTTTGGGTACTAGTTCTCAAACAAATAAGAGAAAGTACTTTTTCACCCAGAGGATTACTGGTCTATGGAACTCCCTGCCAGAAGAAGTGGTAACAGCTGTCAGGCTTGACTGCTTTAAGAAAGGATTAGACAAGTTCATGGAGGACAAGGGTATCAATGGCTATAATTATGGATACTTAAGGACAACCTCAGGGTTGGAGAGATAGGCAGGATATCTCTCAATGCCATTTCCAGGGAATCCTAAGCAGGTGAAGGCATCTCCTTGGGAATACCCTGAAGGAAATGGTGAGCCACTGTGTGAGACAGAATGCTGGGCTGGATGGGCTGTGGCCTGTTCCAGCAAGGCTGTTCTTATGTTCTTATGTTCAACGTCCTCTTCCTGAGCAAACTGCGATGGATTGGTAAAGTGATCTATATGGCAGTGGGTTTGAAAGCTATGCTTTCATGTCATCGATTTATCTCCCTCCCAGGCACAGTGTTCTTAATACATGAATACAGTTATGTAGCAACATTCTTCAAATTTGGTGTAAAAATAATTTTAAAAAAATTAGCCCAGGAATATCATCACTGACTCAAATAAAAAAAAATAGAGAAATTCCTAGAGAATCTTAAAACAGAATTAATAAAAGATTTTGAAAGAGCCAGAGTAATAAGATTATGGGATTACTTAAGTAAAGTATCCCATAGGGATCATATAAAAGGATCATTAGAGGAATGTAAATTACCTTGGCATAATACTATAATTGGAGAAATGGAATAAGGACTAGGGAAATGACATGGTCATTTTTGACAATGAACAATGAACAAAATTGATCGTACAGATGGAACAGAATGAAATAACAGCAAAAGGGTTAGTAAGCAAAATAGAGACAGACTTTGAGGGAGAACAACAATATTTAAATTATGATAGTTATTTAGGAGGTAATATCAAAGAATAGGAATGGGTTAAGATATGGAAATAAAGTTATAGAAAAATATATTAGTTAAAATCATAGAAATTGCTATTAAATAACATGAAAATGCTATATGACTTGAAAAGGTTTATGCTCTTATGACATACCTGTCAACCTTCCCAGATTGGCCGGGATTTCCCGGTTTTCGGCACCGATTTGCCCCATTCCCCCCCCCCCCCCCCGTGCCTGCGGGCTGCCGAAACCCTGGAATTTGGAAGTGGGGGAAAGGAGGTACTGTGCAGCCCTTCTGTGCAGGTCACCTTCTACGCATGTGTAGAAGGGTTTTACGCTTGTATAGAACCCTTCTACGCTTGTGTAGAACCCTTCTATGCATGTAAAACCCTTCTACGCATGCGTAGAAGGCGACCTGCGCAGAACCATTCTGCGCAGGTCCCGGTTTGGCCAGAGCCGCAGTTGACAGGTATGTCTTATGATACAAAATATTCAAAAGATTGTTGGAGATGTAAAAAGGAGGCTGAAACATGTCTTCATTTATGCTATGAATGTAAGAATGTGAAGAAAATATGGGGAAAGGGTTTTGTGGAGATTAATTACATAATGTCTATGAATTAGGAAATGTGTCCCAAAATAGCATTCTTATCAAATTTTGGAAATATGCACATAAAATGGCAGAAGAAATGATTACAACATTACAGCAGAAGTATTGAATATAGCCAAAAAATGGGGAATTTTATTTTTTTGAAATTGATGTCTAGTATGAAGCAGTAAGGAATATCGCTTCTAATGGTAAATTAATATGTGAAATAAAGGTAAAAAATAGATGAGTGAAAAAAGACAATTTTATAGAGATGTGGAAGGAGAATTCTTTGATTATGTATTAAGGAAAGGGAAAAGTAATAAGCCAGAACAAAATATATTATCATTCTGGAGGTGATGGGATAAATATGGCAACATAGTTTTATTCCTTTTCTCTTTCCCTAACACATAATCCAAGAATTCTGTCCCATTGATTTCATTTGAGGATTATGACCTTGCGAGGTAGGATAAGCAGTCAGGAGGCATACCTTTGTTGGGTCACGATGATCATCTGGTTCTGGAATCTCTGTTGGTGCAGGTGTCTCTCAAGATATGGAAGCCTATTCCAGTTTTGGATCACCATCGACATTTTCATCTTTATCCCCTTCTGTTTGTGTAATGTTCTCATTTTGTACTATAAAATCTAGTATTTTTATCATTATTATTATACCTTTATTGGCATTAAAATGGAGACAAAGAGGAGAATTAACAAAATGTTCACATAGCTGACCATAACCTATACAACCATAGCTGACCATATCTTACACAACACAATATTAAGAATTACAGCTTCTATATCTGTTAACCTCTTTATCAAGAAACTGAGCAACTTATAAACATTCAGCAGTACAGAATTTGAGGGAATAAAATCTAGTAGAGGTTCATTGTATTGATCTTTGTTGTTGTCAAGAATTGTACTTTTCTTGTTTGCTTTATTTTGTTCATCAAAGTAAGCCATGCGTCTCAAACTTACTTGTCCTGTTTTTAGGTTAATCACTGTATCATTTACTGTTAGAATCATAACCAAGTAAAATAGTCTGGCAATCTATTCTGAAGATATGTTGCTGTTATGATTGCATCGCCCCAACATTTTGTGGGTAGTTCTGCATCAGCAAGCTTGCATCTTGCCATTTCTAATAATGATCTTAATTTCCTTTCAGCTACACCATTTTGTTCAGGAGTATATGCTGCAGTTCTCCTGTGCAAAATTCCATGTTTTTCCAAAAAATGTTGAACATCATTTGAAATGTATTCACCCCTGTTGTCAGTCTGAAAAACATGGGAGTTTCTTCCAAATTTGTTGTTCACTATGGTGACATACCTCTTCAGCATTTCATAGGTCTGACTTGTTTCTTTTAGTAGGTAGGTGATGCAGTACCTTGAGAAATCATCAACAGATGTATCTGTTGCCTCCTAATGATGGCATATTAATTGGTCCACATATGTAACTGTGAATTATATCTAGTACTTTGGTGCTTCTTGATTCAGTAATTGGCTTAAAGGTGGGTGTTTTACAGCTGTTTTTGTAATGCAGTGTACACAGCTGGTTGTATTGGTTGTATCATTTGGATTTACCTGGAAACAGACAGCAAGGCTCTTGTTCTGAAGTTCAAGTATTGCTCTTGGATCTCTGTGCAAAACATCTGTGACACAGTTCCAAATTGTTTCCACAGTGGCTCTGCACTGTGTTGATCTGTTCCTGTTCTTTGGAGAGAATCATCTTGTAGATACCATTAGATAAGAAACCTTCCATAATTATTTTGTTTTCTCTGACAAAACATTTTTTATTCTCAAATTTTATATTGAAACCCCTTTTTTGTCCAAAGTTAACACACTAATTAAATTGCAATCTAATTGAGGGATATATTGGACTTCACTGAGGCTTATTTCAACGAGTTCATGTTGAGTTTTGCAATTTAAAATCCCCATGTTCTTTCCACATGTTTTAACTGATTCACCATTAGCTGTTTTAACATCAATAGAATGTTCATCATAAGTGTTTAAAAAATATATTTTTGATTATTGGAATGGTTTGAAGATCCTAAATCAATAATCCATTCCTGGGGTTTGTGTGCAATTTGTGTGGCTTCATAGCAAACACAAACTTTTTTCTTAGATTTAAAATGGTGATTCTTTATATTTTTGTATTTGCCTGCATCTTGGCTTTTCTGTGCTGCATAGGAGAGCTGCCATTGGCTGAATTATTTTTGGGGGAGGTAGAGTCTTTTGCATAATGTCCAATCATGCCACAATTGAAGTATTTTGATTGCCTCTAGAGTGGAGCAAAAGCATTTTTGTTTTGAGGTTAGAGGGCTATTTAGCCTAAATAAATTGGATTTCCTGGCTTTAAAGTATCATGCTGACTCAAATCCTGGAAGACCTTAATTAATGCAATTAATTTATTAATGCATGCATGCATGCATTCATTTATTGCATTTTTATACCACCCATCTGAGATATTTCCCACTCTGGGCAGTGTACAAATAAACAAATGTGTACAAACAAACAAATAAATAACAGCAATCCAAACCATTCTGTGAGGTAACTTAAGTAATCCAACTCCTCACTAATGGACAGATGAAGGTAATTCTGCTTCTTCTCTCACTAACTACCTAGATTTATTTTTTCAATTATGGTACTGATTTTTAAAAACATCTGGTTATGTTTGTACAGAAAGATGCCAGCTAATGCCATTTTCTAAAGCTTTCCCTTTGCAAATTATAAATGAAACTTCATGCTGGCATAGGCAACTGAAGTACCTGATTAATAAAGTTTCAGTGTTTTTAAACACATATTCCATGCAGGCTCATTTCAAGAAAGCCACAAGTGGAGAATGGTTTGCTCTTTCCAGTCACAAGGGGATTGTGTATTTCAATCCTGCTTACATAGTTAGCTTATTTTGGAACTCAGATAGGAAAAAAACATGACTAGCAGAAATAATGCCACATTCAGTGACCCAGCCTTTTCAGTCAATTGGCCTGCTGGGATAATTCCCCTCTGCTCTTGGCCTTCTCTCCCCCATCTCGTCTTTTGCTACCATTAGGGTTTTAACTACTTTTGAAAAAATAAATGTTTAAAGAAAACTTTAAAAATAAAGATTTCATGTGTCAAGCGATGTGACATTTTGGGACTATGAAAGAGAAATTAATTCTAATTGAGGCAAATTAATGTCTATATTGTCAGTTGAATTTACTTGCATATGTATCCACAGTCTTATAATTACAACATTATAAACATTACTTTAGGATTATATTTTCTGAGAATCCTCATCCAACATGGACAGTTGGCTGGAAGTTACTGAGAGTTGTGTTCAAGAAAGCTGCTTCCCCAAGCATTGCTATTTGTTGATCCTGAACATGCCTTAGACCTGCTTTAGGACTTCTAAGAAAACAAGAATTGCCGAAAGGAATTTTACAGTTTGATCCTACCCATTCAAGTATAGGTCTCATAAAAATATGATTAGGATTGCAGCCACCCAAATCTATCCATGTATACTCAGTCAGACTGATTTCATTGGGACTTACTCCCAAATATGTGTAAATAAGATTGCACCATCTAGCCAATACAGAGACATACCTTTATACAGTGGTACCTCGCTTAAAGAGTATAATGTGTTCCACGGGATTGCTCTTTAAGCAAATTTGCTCTTTAAGCGAAACACCATTGTAAGTGACCAATTGTGACTTCTGGCGGGGGGGGGGGGAAATTGCAAAACCTGATTTATATGTTAAGCAAGTTTTGGGTTGGTTTTAGTTGTTAAGCGAGGTGAGCATTAAAAGAAAATTCTGCTCTTTAAACGAGTTAGTCTCAAAGTGAGACGCTCTTTATGCAAGGTTTTACTGTATAAGAATGGCGAAGCTGTATTATTTGTGGTGGTTGGGGTTGCACCAAAAGTAGGAGAGAGAGAGAGAGAGAGAGAGAGAAAGGCTTTATTCTTCATATGCATACAGGATCCTCTTGCAGCAAGAGGGGCAAAGATATATACAGAAAATGGTCTTTTATAGATCAGGCCCAACACAGCTGAACAGGCAAAATTCACAATAGTGTAGACCTGGTCTTATCTTGTCTTTTGCATACCAACTAGTTATTTTACCTGTTTCCTGGTATGTACACAAAGGACTGAGGTGGCTCAATGGTTAAGATGCTGAACTTGATGACTAGAAGGTCAGCAGGTCAGCAGTTTGAGACCCGAGTGCTGCATGACAGAGTGAGCTTCCATCTTTGTCCCAGCTTCTGCCAATCTAGCAGTTTGAAAGCAAGACCCTGGAAAGTATCATCTTAAGACAAAATTGATTTTATGGCAAAATTACTAATGGCCAGAAAGCTGATAAATAGCTTAATGGCTAGTATGCTGAGCATGACAACCAAATGGTCAGTAGATCAGCAGTTCGAGACCCAAGTACTGCACGATGGAGTGAGCTGCTGTCTCTGCCCCAGCTCCTGCCAACCTAACAGTTCGAAAGCAAGAAGCTGCAAGTAGATAAATAGATGCCACTTCTGTGGGAAGATAAACAGCATTCTGGGCACTCCGGTGTCTAGTCATGCCTACTATATGTCCACGGAAATGTCTGCAGACACAAGACAGCACTGGCACTTGGGCTGTAAACTGAGATGAGCACTGAACCATAGAGTCTGAAATTGATATGCATCAAAATGCTTACCTCAACTGTGGTTGCACTACAAATCATTAAGAATCAAGAAAGGTACCATAGTACTGTATTCTACACATGTTCTTTGGTTAAGTAATGTTGAAATAAAAACTCAGAATTTTGATACACAGAGTGAACAAAAACTAACCAGCAAGTAATGCTGCCTGTTATTTTTTAGATGTCAAAAAAAATTTTTTTTGCAAAGTGAATATGTATTTGTTTCTGCTGATATAGTCTGAATTACTCAAAGAAAAGAAATTGGTAATTTAAATATTGGTTTTAAATTGGAAAATAATACAAAAGCACAAATTATGTGACACAAATTAACATAGACATTTCAGTTGATATTTCAGCTGATGTCAATTAGTTTATATTTTAGTTGCATTAACCTGTGTGAGGTTCCAGGCTGTGAGGCTCAGGATATAGAGGAAAATTAGCAAACCATTAAGGAAAACAGTCTGTAACAAATGGCTAACTTCAGCTAATTTGCATTACTGATACTGTATCTGACAGTAGTGCACTACTATAAGTGTTGACTTCTGTCACATGGCAATCATTTTATCCTACAAATTAGAGTATTATTTGTTCTGAAGAAAAACATTTTGAAGCCCTTTCAAATAGTGTTGTGCATCTGACTACTTTTTTAATATGAGAATTATATGGCTAGAACGGTAATATTAATGAGGATATATATCCACAGGATATATAGCTCTGGGTAATTCTTTGGATCCCTGCTGAAGATTCCTATTGTCCCTGCAAGCTGACCATGCTGAAGAGTCCTGTTACCCCTGCAAGCTGAAACTATTCTGCTGACTAAATTCTGCCGTTGCTGTTGGTAAGTGTATGATGAATTTTCCTGCAGAGTGTGTGTGTATTAAGGCCTCCAGGGTTAATGGAATAAGCATGGTATGTTTGTTTTTCGGCTAACTGTGAATAAGGAATGCTAAGTCAATATAACGCTACTATTTTAGTGAATTATATCTAATTTTCTTCTGATTCTTAGCTTTTTAAAAAACAAATGGCATCAAGCAATAATCTGGACAAGTATATTGAATTTAGCGACCATGAGTGCAAACATTTTATTTATATTGGTGTGTGTGTGAGAGAAAGGCATGTATATTATATAGGAGTGCACATTATCTTGAATGCCTCTGCAGGATATCATTAATTTTTTTGTGCATGTATGTATTTTGGTTTTGTGTCGGGCCCATACCACTGGCAATAGGTTTGGGTTTTTTTAGACCATTTTTGCCGGAGGAGGGGGGGTGGGGCAAAAGTCACAATACTAAATGTAATGTTTTAAAATTTTGTGCGTGCGTGTGTGTGTGAGTGAGTAAGAAGATATGTACATTGTATATATAGTGGGCCCCACAATCCTTATACTGCCTTCCTAAGGCATGGGAAGACAGCCCAATACCTTTTTGGGGTTTTTTAAGATGTGTGTCTCTGAAGCCACAATATTAATTGTACTTTTTAAACATTTCTAGGTGAGCTTTTTCAAATGGCTGAAGGCATGTTCAATAATACTCCACAGCCTTGCATAAAACCTGAAAAACAATCAAACGCTGACTCCACGAGAATTATTGGTAAGGCACTAGTGAGAACTACACAGTTTTACTTTTTTACTGACCCCTGGGTTGATTGTTGGAGAGGTAGTCTAAAAGGCTTATTTTTATTTTCAGATTTGACAGAAGGAAGGCCTCAGCCTACTCCCAAAAAACCTCTTATTTCTGGAGGAAAAGGTAAAAAGCTCTATTTCCCCCCACAAATGTAAGGTATATTCCAAAAATTAACATTAAAAGCATATAATAGCCACACTAAGTTTTACAGGGATGGGGTTGTGGTGGTGGTGGTGGTGATGGGGTCTCTACCATGTAACATCCACAGTAAGTTTTATTTGCATTTAATTTTATTTATTTAAGGGGGGTGATAGTAGTCTTGTTTAGGTTAAGAAATCCCAAATCATGTGTTATAGTGTGTAGTAAAATGCCCATTTATAAAATTAAAACTAAGCGAGTGAATCTAATGATAGCAGTGGGGCAAAATAAAATAACTATGTTCTTGTCCATTTTTAGGTGTGAGAATTAATGCTGAACCAAACGCAGGCCCCCCTCCAAATCAAATTCCAAAGCAACCACCCAGCAATCCACGGGAGCAGAATAGGAAGAGGTCTGCAACACAAAATAAAATTCCTGATCACGAAAAGAAGAAAAAGAATAAAGATGTTTCCATGCCAGGAGCGTGTTCCTCAAAAACAGCTGCTATACCCCAGACAGGTGCAGGGATTCCAGCCTATAGTGGGTTGGGGTCTGGAATTCAATTTCCTGTAGACCCCAAGACCATTGTAACCCCAAAAACCTCACCTGCAAAGTTCTGCTGAGAGCGGGGCTCTCCTGATGCTGCTATTTTTCAAGGTAGAAATGATGATTTAATTTGTTATAAATCTCCTGCAGAACAGTTATGGATGTTATCTGAATACTATCATCTTGCTCAGACCATGATGGAGAAATATCAGATGGGGATAGAAAATCTTAAAATTTGTGTTGAACAAATAAAAATTTTTTTGGATGTGGCTGTTGAGGGGGAATTGGGGAATATGGAACCCCAGGTGATAAGTGTCATGAATAAGATTAAACAGCAGAACAAGTATTTCCTTCATGATGTCTGTTCCTGGACTATTCAGGAGGGAGGGGGGCCAATTAGAAGAGAACAAAATGCTTCTATTATTGGTATTTTTCCACAAACTCCAGCTTCTGAGCTTTCTGAAGCTGCTGAATCAGGGGGAGAACCTTGTAGTACTTCGTGCCAACCTATGCAAGGTGGAGGAGCAAGAAGTAGTGAAGCTTCTATTAGTGGTACTATTTCACAAGCAGCAGCTTCAGAAAGCTCAGAAGCTACTGATGCCTCTGAAGAAATTTCCACACAGGAGGATGAGGCGGCCATCCCTCCCCAGGTATTTATACAAAGGGTATGGAGATGGGAGTGGCCCCAACCACGTTTTAATGGCCTTGTTTATGGTAAATAATTTAAATTTGTTAATTTAGATCAAATACAATCCTATGCAGCACCCATAGAAGCTTTGCATACAAGCCATACAAGAAATAGTGCAAGGTGTCAGAAAGTGCATAGATGATGGGGATAGTGTGCAAGTACGCTTGGAAGGGGGAGGATTAGAAAATCCTATTGGCACAAAGCAGATAGCGCGAGGAGGCAAGGACGCTGAGATTACATGCTTGTTGTAATAATTTTACTATTTTACTGCTTGGCTCTATGATTCCTGAGGAAAGGGTTAACACCCAGAAAAGCTATGTCACTATCCAGAAAAAGGATCTCCTTTCTAACACTTGTGTATATATAAAAAGAAAAAAGTTGCAATCAATTACTAAGCCTGGAACTCAGTTCTTTATATATATTTTATTACCAAGCACGGACATTATATATTTTATTAGCAAGCACAGACATTGTCTACCACATAGTTGAAATCTTGCCTACGCAAGCGGAATACATTTAGTGGTTACCATAATCAAACCTCCCAGGGGTGGGGCACGGAGGCAATTAAATTCTATACCCGCCACCTCAATCATAAATAAAAAGGCAGTTTTTAATTGATTTTAATAATCCAAGCCACAGCCTTTGTTTTGTAGGGGGTCTTTTAGAAGCTATGGCACCAGGAGACCCTTCAGATGCAGTATTGTTAAATAGGGCCAAGAAACTACATGAGGAATTAGGATGGCCTTTACAGAAGGCTGTATCCTTTGCTGATATTCCCCTGGTTGAAAAGAATTTACAGGTTAATATTCAAGTTTGCATTGTGAGATCCAAAGAAACCCTGAATATTTTTATTCCATAATAATGATTATCGTTTAGAAACATGAAATATGTTTTAGAAAATATGGCTTCCTGGGTTTTAAACAGAGACCATTTTTTCTCAGTCCACCAGACATTTTCTAAAACATATTTCATGTTTCTAAACGATAATCATTATTATGGGATAAAAAATATTCAGGGTTTCTTTGGATCTCACAATTACTGCAAACTCTGTCATGCTCTTTATAGTCATGACCACAGTTACGTGTATATGTGTAGATCTTGCAAAAGCACAGGCTGTGATTTTGATAAGGAACCTCCTCCTTATAGTGATGTTTGTAAAGTCCAGTGTAGATCTCAGGCCTGTCTACATAGACACTTGAAATTAGCTTTGGAGAATGAAGGGGTATGCCATCCCAGGCAGTGGTGTCAGGAATGCTACACTTTTGTAGAGGTGAACCATTCAGGCAAGATGTGTCCAGGGCGCCGATGTAAAATATGCAGAGAGCACTTTTTTACCAAATCAACCCACATGTGCTATATGCAAAAACCTGAAAAACTGCCTATTAGTGCTAAAATAATCTTTTATGACTTTGAGTGCATGCAAGAAACAGGGATAAATATTCCTAATTTTATTCATTGTCAAGCACTGCCACGGGAAACACATGCTGTGTTTAAGCCTAAAAAAGTGGGCCCTAGCTGGAGGGAAATGGACCTTCAAGGGGTAAACCTGTCTTTCACAATTTGTACAAACAATTACAGAAAATGCAGCATTCAGGGATTGCACTTTCATAGCCCACAATGCAAAGGCCTATGACTCTTACTTCATCGTAAGGGAGCTCATCCAACAAAAGCTTGACCCTGCCCTAATAACTCAAGGGGGAAAGCTAATATCTGTTACCATAAAAAATCTAAATATAAGATTTATCGATTCCCTCAATCATCTACCCATGGCTCTTTCTAAACTTCCCAAGGCCCTGGGATTTGAAGGAAGCAAAGGATACTTTCCACATTTTAACAGCTCTGAAAATCAGAATTACATAGGACCTATGCCTGCTGTAGAATTCTTTGGCATAGATCACATGATGCCTAAAGACAGAGCTGATTTTTAAAAGTGGTATGAAGAGCACAAAACAAAAACCTTTGATTTACAAAAAGAACTGAGCTATTATTGCAAACAAGATGTTGACATTTTAATGAAAGCTTGCACCAGGTACAGACATGAAATCATGTCAATGACAACATCTGATACTGCATTAGATGCTGGAGAGGAGGGATCTAAAAGGCAGGTAAATGCTATAGATCCCTTCCAATATCTTACTTTAGCCAGTGTATGCCTACAAATGTACCGGCTTTGCTTTCTTAAACCCCACACAATAGCTATACCACCCCCAGATGATTATAGGCACCAAGTAAAAAGCTTTTCTGCCTCCTCAATTCAATGGCAATTATATACTGAACATACAGAAAACATCAGAATTCGCCATGCCTTAAATGGGGGTGGGGAGATGCAGGTTTGGTCTTATTTCCTAGATGGGTTTGCAAAGGTAGGAAATAAGAAAATTGCTCTGGAATTTAATGAACATTATTTTCATTCATGTATTCAATGTTATAACCTTTCAGATAGAAATGAAATGACTGGGACATCCTTTGAAGATTTATACAATGCTACTCAAAGGAAAAAACAGTTTTCTGAAAGTTGTGGCTTTGAAGTTAGAACCATTTGGGAGCATGAATGGGTCCGCCAAAAGAAGACTGACCCCGCTCTTCAAAACTTTCTAGCCGCAGCTCAATTTCCAAAAGCTCTAGCTCCACGAAGCGCCCTCTATGGAGGGAGAACCAATGCCATAGCCCTCTATTACAAACCAAAACCCACAGAACAGATACATTATTATGATTTCACCAGCTTCTACCCCTTTGTCAACAAAAACAAAACTTACCCCATAGGCCACCCTAAAATCATATGTAGGGATTTTGAAGAAATTGAAAACTATTTTGGGTTAGCCAAAGTTAAAGTGTACCCTCCCCGGGGGCTTTTCTTCCCAGTGCTACCTGCCAGGATTGGTGGTAAGCTGTTTTTTCCTCTATGCCCTACATATGCAGAGAGCAGACAGCTAGAGCCTTTTTAACCACAGTGATGAGCAACGTTCTCTAGAAGGAGTATGGTGTACTATGGAGATAAGTATGGCCTTGAAAAAAAGATAAAGGCTAGTTGAAATTTTTGAAGTCTCACATTTTGGAAACAAGTCTGACACCCTGTTTTCAGACTATATTAAAATGCACCTTCGCCAAAAACAAGAGGCTTCTGGTTTTCCAGACTGGTGTGTCAGCAGTGATGACCAAAAGCAGTATATTGCAGCATATCATGAAAAAGAAGGAATAGAATTAGACCCTAATCAGATAAGTAAGAATCCTGCAAAACAACAAATTGCTAAGTTGTTTTTGAATTCCCTGTGGGGAAAATTTGCTCAGAGGACAAACATGGGTAACACTGAAATTGTGAGGGACCCAGACTATTTCTTTCAACTTGTGTTTTCAGAGAAATATAAAGTATCCTCATTTGATTTTATTGATGAGGATGCAATCTGTGTGTCTTGGAAGCTTGCTTGATAAGTTTGGAGAAAGATGCTTTTACCATGACACAGATTCTGTAATATTTGTAAGTGATGAAAAATCATGGCAACCAGAGACCTGGGACTATCTTGGCAATCTTACGAGCAAAATTTCGCCAGGGCAACATATTACAGACCTTCCAATAATTCAGTTTGTATGAAGATAAAAGGAATCACACTGAATACTGTAAATAGTGAGAAGATACATTTTGATAGTTTAAAAGATATGGTACTCTCTTATATTTCTGATAGGCAACCTCCTCGTGAAATAGTGATACAGCAAAATGGGATTGTTAGAAATAAAAACCGGGGCATGGCTAAGATGCTGCCGGGGTAACACGTATTCTGATCAGCTCAAGCTAGTAATGTGATTTTAATGTGGTAATTAGAAACGATTTGGTGACAAACTTTCAAGAAAAGAGCTGCCCTAAAGTCTTGGATGCTTTTGATTAAGTTTTTGGGTGAAATCGGAGTTTGGAGATCGGGCAGTGAGTGAAGTGCAGTGCAGGCTGGGCTGAACGAGCCATCCTGAGGCCAGACGGGACCTTGATCATTCGAAAATAAAAAGGGGGGCTTCGGAGCTCTATAATAAATCAAATGAAATGGCAGTGGACAAGGGGTCGTGGAGTGGATGGAGGAGAGAACCCAAGGAGATTAAGTAAGTCTCAAAGGAGAGTGGAAGTTGGAGGTCCGAAGGGAGAAGGAGGAAGGAGCGGGGTGGTGGTGAGAAGGAGTAATGGCGGCGAGCTTTGTTAAGATCAAAAGTTAGAGAAAGTACAGAAAGACGACAAGATTGGAGTGGTGGTTCTGGAGTTGGAGTGAAAGAGTGGTGGTATTTGGATGGAAGGAGAACAGAAGTAGAAAAGGAAGGATTAAAAGAAAGGAAGGAGGTGAAAGAAATAAGGAGAATGAGGGTTGATAAAGTGCACCGGGCTCATTGAACGGAGGTGGACCAAGCTTGGAAACTGCCGAGGTTTGGATTAAGATTTTTCTTTTATTTTTAATATACATTTTGGAACTGAATAGTTTGATCTCCATAACGGAAAATATATTTTTATTATTACTATTATTATTTATTATTTTGTTGTTATTCTCCCAGGATCACCATTTGAAATTGGTTGGAACACTGATTCGTCATTTTAAAGTTTAGTTTTGTTTTCTCCTTTCCACTGTCTCCTGCATTTTCACAGTTGCTATATTGTTGCAGTTTTTGGATTTTGCTCATTTTAAAAGAGACATTTGAACCTGGTATTTTGGGAACTGGATATTTGGATAGATTATAAATTTTTATTCGGAAACTAATGCTGTAGCTTGGATTATAATTTTGGAATAACTTTTTCTTCTTTTTTCCCCCTTCCCCCTTTACATACATCACATTTGGATCAAATAGTTTGATTTTTTTTGGTTTGGAAGGGGAGTTTTTTTTTAAAAAAAATGAGATTCTGGATATATAGTTGCTGGGAACATTTAACTGAGTTGAGGACATTTTGAAGCAATATTACAATTGGATTATAATGATAAAAAAGAAGCTTATTGATGTTCTTATTGATGTTCGTATTAATATTATCAGTATTCGCATACTATAATTCATATTGTAACGCTTTTATAATACCTTTTTGGCTTTACCTTTTTACATGACCTTTTTGGTTGGTTTCAAGTCTAAAAAGTATTTCCTGCTATATACTCTGTGCATTTTGTATATATTGTACATATTATGTGTGGTCACTGTTCGTGTTTATGTATATTTGTTTTGTATATCTGCACATGGGTTCTTGCATAGGCTTTTCTAACTACATATTAATTGATTATAGATCCCTGAGGAAAGGGTTAACACCCAGAAAAGCTATGTCACTATCCGGAAAAGGCTTTGGATCTCCTTTCTAGCACTTGTGTATATATAAAAAGAAAAGTTGCAATCCAAATATTAAGCCTGGAACTCAGTTCTTTATATATATTTTATTACCAAGCACGGACATTGTCTATTACATAGTTGAAATCTTGCCTATGCAAGCGAACTAAATATGCCTTCATCTATTGTGGGGAAATCAACCACCAGAGAGCAATTAGAAAAATTTAAAGTGCCTCTTCCTTCTTTTCCCCCACCAAAGTCTTGGCACCTGAAGCGTAGATGCATCATTGAGTGGATACGTATGACGGATCTCCCTATAACCTCTTCAAATAGTCCCACAATGGAAACAGGCTGGCTCACTTTCTAAATCATATCAATAAATATATCAATAAATGTGAGACATATAAATCAACCAAATCTCTCTTTATTTTGTTATGCTCAAAATTTCATTTGGGTTTTACATAAAGGGTGGCATGTCTGAACCTGCTGAAATAAGGCAGCAGGGCGGTAAAGGTCATTAATTTTTCTTTCCTTAACAAAATGTACAACCATGCGATCATTTCAGGAAACATTGCTTATATTTAAAGAATATAACTTTAAAATCTGATCAAAAGTTAAGGCCCTTGTGCGATTCTGTAAAAAGAATACACAGTGGTAGCCATATGTAGTTGAAAGTGGGTGCTGTATTTACGACTGTTGGAATCTTATCTCTTCACTCTGATGCAACAAAAAGTCTCTAATGGCTTTAGGAATGAGCGGGTTATCAGGTGCCACAGCGTATGAATCAAAAAATTCACCAGGGCCCACAGCTGGTAAGTAGATAGCCAACCAGTGTTCACCAGGCAGAGTCTGAGGATGTGTGTTCACCACTAGTCCCGCTGGCCTTTTGTTAATGAGCTTCCTTGGAAGCAGATCACAGGGGTAAATGCCTAGAAAGATCTTATTCTGATATAATAAGTTTTATAACTGAAGAGTGTTCATCTTTACATGTAATCAAACAGTATGTTTCTTGAATGGCTAAGTTCAATAACATTGTCAAACACCTTGTATAAGATCAACTTAATAGTCTCTGTGAGGGCTTGAGCAAAATGGATCTCTGCCCTGAGATTTCCTGTTTTGATCAGGGAATAATGTTCGGTGCAGCTCTGATCAGGACTTAGGTCAAAGGCGTACGTGTATCCTTGATTAAACTCCTTGCGGTTGATCAAAAGGGGTCGGTCCTTCATTTCCTTCCCTGACACCTGTACTAATTGCATGTACTCTCTGACACGGAGTCCAATTGCATAATCAGGTTGTAGAGGCTTAGATGGAACTTGAACCCCATCAACATATAATGCTACAAAATTAACATTGTAGTGTTTGAAATTGAAAGGGTTTCTGCTGTAGTCTCCACTGAAAGAGGTGTTGTCAACAAATCCAATGATTAGCTGCTTGGGCAGCTGCCCCAGGAACAAGTTTTCTTGGTTGCATACTAAGCTGCCAGCCAGAATGCTAAACACTTTCATTCCAACACGATCAATGGGATATTTTGCATTAGAGGTGAAAAGGGCTTACTTGGCATCCCAGATGCACACCCTCTTCACAAAGAGAGACGCATTTAAAATATTCACAGTGTAATGCTCATTAGCATCTCCACTCATCACACAAAATGCATCCTTGCTGCGTATAAGCTTAATTTTCATGTCTACGCCATTCAGCAGCATTTTCTCCTGGGGAAAAAACAGATCACTCATCAGCATGTAATGGGGCTTATCATATGTAACAGTAACACCCTCAAGGTTTTTCCCTCTGACAGGAATACAACGTAACAGTGGCACGGATGAATCTCCCACAATCTGATGTTCTATTATATCGGTGAATACATACAGAGAGCTGAAACCTCCAGTAATGTCTGAAGCGTGGATTTTTTTTTTTTTTTGACGGGCTCATCTGGGGGTACTCCCACAATATAGGCTAACTCCTTGCTGGCTGAAAAGTTGTAAATTCCAGGAACTAAAAATCTAACTTTACCCATTATCAGATCATAGAGCACCTGGAAGTTTGATGGGTCTATGGCTGTTTTTATAAGGTTATTCATATTTTCCACAACCTCTTCCATGTCCTTATAATATCCTTTGTGCATCTGGAATGACCACTTATTTCCTTCGTGAGAAAGAATAAACCTGGTGCTTTTTGGGATTGTGTGCCAACTACGAGGATACTGTATCTCTGCAAGACCAACTTCCCAAGCACCCTTCAAATCTAAAGGATGGGGCAACTGCATTGTAAAGTTTGCATTTGTATTTCTGGGGAAAACCTCCATACTGGCATTGCTGGGTAGGGTGATGTAAAATCCTCCATTGTCCATACTGATCACCTCCTGCCACTTCTCAGTTCAATAAAGTCTTTGGCCACTACCCAACTTGAAAATTTATGCGGCCATCTGGCCCATTTGACCTTGAGGTATTTTTTATTTCCCCGTGTTTCTGTGGTTAAATTTTTTTCAATGTGAAATACCCTGTTGTCACGATGATCCACTTTCTGTAATTCCTCAGTATAGAATCTCCCCTGTATTAATTCCCCATCATAATCTTTCAGCTGAAATACAACCCTTTTTCCGCTTCTGAGAACTTTGTCAACTATGAAAATTTCCTGAGAATATGTTCCTTCATAACTTTTTCAAAGATGCCTTTACTTTTTGATATCCTAACATAATCACCTTTCCTGAAGGTCACTCCCTGTTCTTTTATTTTAAAATAAGGCTGATAAACCATTCGCCATACTCTTAGAGAATTAGAAGAATTAATGTCCATTGGCCCTGCCTGTATAGTTCTATGAAAACTAGCATTATAGCTTTTAATGAGCTCAGGCAAGATATCAATATATCAATAGGTGTTGTTGGCTGTGAAATATCTCCACATTTGTGACTTTAGAGTATGGTTGAATCTTTCCACTACTGCTGCTTTGATTTCGCTATGGGTAACAAAATGATTGATTTTATGCTGTATGAACAATTGCCTCACTTTCTTATTTAAAAATTCAGAGCCTTTATCTGTTTGCAACTTACGGGGTACCCTTCCCCCCTTAAAAATGGTCTTGAAGGCTTTAAAAACTTCCATTCCTGTCTTGTCTTTCAAGACTACCGCCCATGCATATTTAGACAAAATGTCCACCACTGTTAAAATATATTTATAGCCCTTATTGTACTTCTGCAAATGCTCCATATTGACCAGGTCAGCTTGCCACTGGGCATCTATATCCGAAACAACTGTCTTATTTCTTTTGAAGTGGATTCTTGCAGGCCTGTGCAATGTGTAGGCATCTTGATCTCTGAGCCAATCTTCAATGTGCCTTCTAGTTAGAGTTTTGCTGTGCTTGGCAGCCTCTCAAAAAAGCGCTTCCACGCCTCCAAAACCTCCTGCTGTCCCTGGATTGTAATATATCCTTTTCAGTAATTTGCTACGTGAAGTCATTATGCCCCTGAACAAAAGACTCTAATTGTACCAGCTTGGTACAACTTAGTTTTTTATTGGCACACCTCATGCAATTAAAATATAGTGTTTATCTCTTCTTCATCTGACTATTCACCTTCAGACCGTACTACATTTACACATACACATGAAAAGCAGCTGCTTGAATCTGAAGTGTCAACCTTTATCTTGGCGGGAGCCACTTCCTCATTCTTTCTCTGTTAAAAAAACATAAGAAGTGCTTTCAGTCTTAGTATATAATATAGCAAATGAAACTGACTCTGTTTTAAAAATCACCACCCCCACCTTGTACCTTAATCTGATACTTACTTACGGGGTCAATGGAATACAATGGTCGGTAAGCAGCTTCTTTCTTCCCCTCTTCTTTGCTTTTTATCGGGATCAGCATGTTCAGGTTCATTTCTTCATAAATGTGCTCCTCTTCCTCTGATTCACTGTTTGTGGAGCACATTGCTTCATTCAGGATATCTTCATCACTGCTGCTTGCCTCTTCACTCCCACTGGTTGAGCTCTCTGCTTCATACGCACTGTTTTTAGGAGGGGATTACATATAGGGGAGACCCTGGGGTTGACTGTCAGCAATCCATTTTTCCATCTAAAGTCTGAAATTTTCAAGGGAACCATATACCTGCTTTTCAATAATCATCTTTGTGGCAGTTTCATACATTTTGTGCACATGCCAAGTAAGCACATCGTGCTTTAACAATCTTCTTTTTATAGTTTTTGATTTAGGTCTTACTCCAACATGTGGAGGGTCCTCCCCAATTCCCAGGCTGGGACTTAGAGGGGTTGCATCTCCAAAAGCTGCCATTGCTGAAGAGTTTGCTCAAGAGCTTAGTGAATAATTCACTTGGTAGGTCAGACACAGAGTGCTCCAGGCCTGCACAGTCAGCTCATATAGCTGCAGGTGCAGGGGACGTTCCCCATACCACCCTGGGTCTCCACCGAGCTCATTGGTACATTCCCTTAGCGGACCCCTGCCAACCAATCAAAACCCCTCCATAAGCATGACCCACCGGCCATAAGCACGGCCCACCGGCCATATGCACAGCCCACCAGCCATAAACATGGCCCACTAGCCATAAGCACACCCCGGGAAGGCCTGCGGCCCACCAGGGGAAAGGCCTGTGGCCCACCAGGGGGAAGGCCTGCGGCCCACCAAGGGGAAGGCAGGGCTTTGCTGCTGGCCTAGCTGCATATTGGCTGGGAGCCCTCTAAGAAAAGGGCATAGCCAATTGGTGGTGGCCCATGGTGGGAGGACCATGATGGGAGGACCATGGGGGAGGTCCATGGTGAGTGGCACTTCTCAAAGCTGCACAGCTCTCAGCTCCAGACACAGAGACCAGACAGAGACCAGGCAGACACCAGGCATAAGACAGAGGGAGACCAGAGGCTGCCCAGCAGAGGGCAGATGCTCCCACCAGAAGCCCCCCACTGCTCCTCTCAAACTCAGATACAGCTGCACCCAAGGAATCAGATTTTGAGATGACTGTGACTAATTCTTTTTAATTGCATGCCGGTCTGTCTTTCAGAATAATAAATACATAATATTAATATTAAACAAATCCTTGTCTGATCTCTGCTTTTGCACACCCCTCGGGTACTTTCTGTATAGGAGGGGGTTCCTCTAGAAACAAGGGGGGCTCCTCTAGAAATAAGGTGGGGGGGGCACTCCAGGGGGCTCACAAACTCTACACACAGTTCAGGGGTGGCAGGGTAAAGTCGTAGACATGCTACATGCCCATCCCCTAACAAACACATGTTTTGGGGTACACCCATGCACCCCAAAATGACCCAGAAACCCCCAGGAAGCCCCAGGACGCCCCAGGAAGTGGAGATAACAACCAAACCCATAAAATGGGGTCTCAGACAGCACACAAGAAAAGGGGCCACAAAATGTTTTGGGGTACACACAGGCACCCCAAAAACAACAACCTGCACCCCAAAAACAACAGCCTGCATCCCCAAAAAAGCCCATGAAGATGGCTGCCCACTGAACCCCTAAAAACAAGAGGAATAACAACTGAAACCCTAAAGGGGCGGGACTAAAGGCTGAACCCCCAAAAGGAAGGGCCTGAAACCCTAAAAAGGGGGCGGGGCACCTGTCACTTTTAGTTTGATGGAAAGTATGTCCCTTATTCTTCTTCCCTCTTGTAGCTGGTTGACTTTGTCTTCTCCACAGTGTTGAGGTCCTCAAGGCTTCTGATCCTGGGGGACTTTAATATCCACATGGAAGGGGCTCAGTCTTCGGCAGCTGCAGACTTCATGGAAGCTATGGCAGCCATGGAGGTCTTCCAACATGTCACCACTCCCGCACATATGAGTGGGCACAAAGTGGACCTTGTTTACTTGACAACTCAGAGAGATTATCTGAGGGTGATGGAGATCATGATCACTCCCCTGTCATGGTCGGATCGTTTTCTGTTCCAGATTGTGATCCCCCTTCTTTGGGGAGCCTGGACATAATTTTATGGTAAATCCTCAAAGGCTGATGTATCCTGATAGTTTTCAGAATGACTGGCTAGGATATTTCACCAAGCAGGATGGTGATACCATCACTAACCTGGTGAATAAGTGGTATACAGAATCTATTAGGGCCATTGACAATATCGCCCTGAAACACCAAAACCAGTTGAGAGTCTGTCCATCTCCTTGGTACAATATGGAGCTTAGAACTCTGAAATAGTTGCATCAATGCCATTAAATATGCTAGAAAGCATATTTCTGAAGCAGTTAAGGAGAAGGCTAGAGAGCAAATGGAGGAGAGTTCTCACACATTACAACCTTGAGGCTGTTACTGCTACAAGACATACATCAATGCCATTAAATATGCTAAAAACAATACAAATCCAATGAATCAACATTTCAGGTAGCATTCAAATTGATTGGGATGGAGTAGTCAAAGGGACCTCCATGCACCATACAAAACTGTAATAGGTTTTCAGTGCACTTTAGATCCAACATGGAGGTCATCCAGAGGGACCTTGACTCCAAATTAGATACAATAGAGCATATGGAGATGTCCAGTGCACCATCTGGTCTGTGTTTGCTGGATTAGTCTCAGCATGTAACAGCTCACAAAATCTCCATGACACTCGCTGGCTTCAGGACCACTATTACTCAGCCCAATCCATGACCTTCCTAGTTGGTAAAACCTGCCAGGGAGGTAGTAGCAGGATGGGTCAAAGGAATCATTAATTCCTCTTTCTGGAAAGGTTGAAGGAGATGGCTGAAGGACATGATTGTACAGCCCATCCTGAAGAAACTTAATTTGGCCGCTGACGATCTTAACAACTGTCATCCATTTGCCAGCATACCCTTTGTAATGCTCAGAGGAATTATACCCTTTTATGCAGGAGGCTGTCTACCTTTGCTTTCCTATATTTATCCTCCCCTGAGAGTATACTGCTGTGCATTTTCTTTAGATGCCAAATTATAATTTTCAGCGATACTTTTCAAATTGAGGAAATAGCACTGTTACTTCCGCTTCCTCAGCCCATCCAAGTCAGTCCAATTTCATTTTTTTAAAATCACACTCTTCCATTTTTTTGTTTACAAACCTCAAGTATTTTGAAATGTGTTGCAGATTTTCTTTGCATCACATCAAATATGATATACCAACATCAATCTGAAGTAAAGGCAAAAAAACCCAATATAAACTTATTTCAGAATAACAGCTGAAACATTTTGGTCACAATCTAGATGTGTTGCATGAAATTTTTGTATGCATGGGTTCTTTTTTAAAATTTATGGTTTATTTTAAAAATCTGTATTCAAAATTTCTGTTTTCCTCCTGATAATGTAGTGTGAAAATCCTAGGTGCTTGGTTTTTGCATTAAAAATCAGGCCCTATCAGCAGATTTAAAGGTTATTACATAGCCTGTAGTCAGACATTTATAGTTTCTGTGGCTCAATTAAGAAATGTACAGCATGCCACAGCCACTGAGGCTCTGTTTATTCTGTGAAAGTGTTCTGTAATTTATTTAAAATAATCCATCTTTAACAAATAAAGAGGTCTTTGATGGCTGATTGCTGCAGGCATCCATTTAAATGCTCAGTCTTGACAGACTGTTTGGCCAGTTCAAGTTAAATACCTGGCAAAAGTGGTGCAGGTTTTTTGGGTGAAACTCAGACTTCAATATGCCTGGTATTTATTTTACTTTACACCAGTAATCAGTTAGCATTTCTTTTTCTTCCACTCAATTAGCCTTTAGAATAATTAATGCTTTTTGGTTATGATAATAACACTTTGTGACAGTTTACTATTTCTTGCAGGGTATAAAATTCATAGGAGTCATGTTCCTTATTTTTGTATAGTGGTAAAATTAAATTAGATATTTTCGCCTGTTACAAACTTGTACTCCGTAAAATGCCAAAAGGGGATATGAGAAAGAGAGAAATTTCTTTCCTTCTTTCCTCTTCTTGGCCAGTTAAAAAAGATTCATCCATGAAATCACATGGAGCACTTGGTTCATTTATGATGACCAAAAATTGAAGGCAAAGTAGGGTGGGGAATAAACATTGCAGCCTAAGCCCATGTCTTGTAAAAACATAGTACTGAGCTTTGCTTCTATTACTCCTGCAAGTTGTTTAGCAAAGTGTTATGTATGTTAACTGTGTTTTCTGACAGGAGCAGAATGTATCTTTTCTCATGTATCTATTCTTATGCAAATAAGTGGATCGAAAATGTGCACACTCTGTTAGCCAATGGGCTTGTTGTATTATTGTTACTGTTACTGTTTATAGGAGCGGAATGTATCTTTTCTCATGTATCTATTCTTATGCAAATAAGTGGATCAAAAATGTACACGCTCTGTTAGCCAATGGGCTTGTTGTATCATTGTTACTGTTACTGTTTATAGTGTATATAAGTCCGAGTTTTGCCCCATCCAAACAGTGTTCAAACCCCACTAATAAAGAGCTGAATTTCACTACTCCACTCGTCTGCTTCTTCATTCTCTGAACATGAAACTGGTGACGAAGGTGGGATGGCATCCCCACATGGCAGCAACATGACCCAGGCACGTCCAGAGAAATGGGCAACATACGAACGCCGATTCCGCCACCCAATGTCCTCACAGAAGATCACCAACGAAGACCAGAAGCGCTCCTGTTTCCTCGCTCAGTGTGGTTCTGAGACGCTTGAGCTGGCAACCCACCTCATTCTCCCAAGGGACGTGGATGTGGTGCCGCTCGCAGAAATCATGGCCGCACTGAGGAGGCACCTGCAGCCAGAGGTCTTGATCTTCCTGGCCAAGGTGGCCTTCACAGACGAGAGCAGCGACCCAGTGAATCCATTGCAGACTACGCCACTGCGCTGCACATTGCTGCCACCCTATGCAAGTGGGACAACATTGAAGAAGCACTCTGGGACCGTCTGCTGGCCGACATGAGGGACGAAGATGCTCAATGTCGCCTCAAGATCAGAAAGATGCTAACCTTCACAGATGTCCTAGAAGAGGCGGTAGCGTCTGAGGCCGCACAGTCCGGCATCGCCACTCCACCACCTGTGCCACCGACTCAGCTGTGCAAGCTCAGCAAAATTCATCTTCATCCTCCTCAGCATCGCCTGGTTCCACCTCTTCATCGGAGTCCAGTGATGCAGAGGGATAAGTCCGAGCAGTCCGACAAAAGCACCAAATGCACCGTGACGATCGGGAGAAGAAATTCCTCCGCAAGTGTGATGGCTGCAGAGCTCAGCATGACTGCAAGAAGTGCTCCTTCCACACCGCAAAATGCCACAACTGCAGGCGAAGAGGGCACATTGGTAAAGTATGCTGACAGCAAAAGGAAAGAATTCCAGCACCTGAGTCCAAGAAGAGTCATCACCACAAAACGTCCACAGCCAAAGTGTCACCAGAGCCTGAGCCGTGCCAAGTGGGCATTGTCAGCGAGCATTTCTTTACAGACCTGAGCCTGCAGGACATCCCCTTCAAGATGGAAGTGGATTCAGGTACTACCTTTTCCATAATCCCGCAGCGAGAGTTTTTGAGAATTCCCCCTGCCTCTCGGGCCAAGCTCAAATCTTTTAAAACTTCCCTCCAGGATGTGCAAGGTTGCCAGATTCCGGTCCTGGGGGTGGGTAATTTCTTGGTTAAATTCAAAAACATTCGCACATCCTTGCCATTGGTTGTAATTAAGCAGGGCACTAACTGTCTTATTGGGACCCAATGGTTTAGGCCCCTGGGAATCCGGCTTTCTGGCATCCACGCAATAGACTCTGACCCAATCCGGGAAGTTTGTGCTGCACATCCTGAGGTATTCAAAAAGGGTTTAGGTTTATACAAAGGACCCCCTTTTGAGCTTGACCCAACCATCCAGCCCATCTGGATGAAGCCATGCTGGGTACCCTTTGCTTTAAAGGAGAAGATAGAAGCCAAGCTGGACAAACTGGTGGGTCAGGGCATCCTAGTGCCAGTGGACTCCACAGAGTGGGAGTCACCAATAGTGACTGCTTTGAAAAGTAACGCGGAGGTCAGGATATGTGCTGACTACAAGTGTACCATCAATAAGCTATTCACCCGAATGCATATCCTGTGCCCGTGGTAAACCACCTTCTTGCCTCCTTGCATGGAGGAAATTGCTTTGCAAAACTTGACCTTGCCCAGGTTTACCAAAAATAAACTGTGTCTCCTGCTGCTGCAATAGCCCAGACCATAGTAATGCATAGGGGAGCATTTAAGGTAACTAGACTACAATTCGGGGTGAATGCGGCCCCCAGAATATTTCAATCTCATGTAGAATGTTTTTTGAAATGGTTGCCCGGTGTCCTGCCATATTTTGACGATGTCCTGATCACCGCTAAGGACACCGTTGAACTAGCGGCCAGGCTCAATCAAGTCCTCTCACATTTCGAGAGGGCCGGTCTACGTCTCAGAAGAGACAAATGTGTGTTTTTGGCATGGGAAGTGGAGTTCCTGGGGCACTGAATTACACCCCAAGGTATCATGCCCTCTGACTCAAGGTGACGGCCATGAGGAATGGACCCAGGCCGAAATGTAAAGCCGAATTACAATCATTTCTAGGTTTGTTAAACTTCTTTTTTTTACAAACATACAAAAAACAATACATCGTGACAATAATACATAAAACTCATAAAAAATAGCACATACATGATAGTTCAACTGATTATTTGTCATGGTACACACACAATTAGATGTCCACATTGTAAGTTAGTACTGTAACCATAACCTTCATAAAAGCTATCAATATTACAATTATTTGTTAACAACCATCAAACTCCTTCTTTTCAAATTACAAGTCACCCAGTGAATATTTACATTGCCCCGGAGAGTTTAGTGTCTGTATTATCTCCAAAAACCACTTTGAGGTGGTACAGGTCTAAAACTATCCCTACCCATAAGAGAGTGATCAACAAATGGCTTCCAAATACTCCAAAATCTATTTTCCTTCAATTTATCCCTTTTTACTTTTATCTCCCATGTCAATTTGTCATTCAATGCTAAATTCCACATTTCCTTGTACCACTCTCCCGTCTGTATAGTTACATCATTTTTCCAATTTCTAGCGATACATTGTCTACCAGTAGTTAACATTATTTCTAATAGCTCTTTTTCCGCCTTATTCAAACACATACCTTCCACATCTGTTAGCAAAATGGTACCTGACACCAGCTTAATTTTCTTACCCATTATTTCCCCTATCTCTCCTTCTATTCTTCTCCAAAATTCATTTATCATTTTACAACTCCACCACATATGCTCATAAGTTCCAACAGTTTCTTTACATCTCCAACATAAATTATCCCTTTTATTATCAATCTGATGCAACCTCAGTGGTGTCAAGTACCATTGCCACAACATTTTATAGTTATGTTCCTTAATTCTTACTGACATTGTTCTCATTATCCTCTTTTTCCACTTATTTCTCCATTCATCATTTCCTAGCTTTATATTCAAGTCCTGTTCCCACTTCAATTTCAAATCTTCCTGTGGATCACTACCCTTGTTTATTAAAATATAAAGTTTACTTACTAGACCCTTGATACTTTTCTCACCTTTTCTAATCTTTAAAACCAATTCTTCAAATTCGGTCTTTTCTCTGTCTATACCTAGTTCTCTTCTATATTTCTTATTCCAATTATCAACCTTCAATATCTGAAACCAATCCAATTTTAGCTGTTCAAATAATTTTTTCTTCTTAATTTCATCTTCGCAAACCCTTAGCCATTCCTTCACCAGGAAAACTTCATTTTTATCCAATATTTCCTTTTTTTTGGTCTATTTTTATCGGAAAACATGCCATATCTGCCAATTCCAAAATTGGAGAGAGATCTGGGAACAAATCTTTCTTTAATCTTTTCCACACCCTCATGAGTCCCCTCATCATAGGGTTACTTGTATTTATTATTTTAACCTTAGTTCCCAAAAAAATCATTTTACCGATATTCTTATAATCTTTCATTTCCATTTCCTCCCAAATTACTTTTTCTCTTGCCAAGATCTTCACAACATTCTTAATTTGAACTGCTCGATAATACGCTAACAAATTTGGCATTCCCAAACCCCCTTCTTTCTGAGGCAGATACCAGGGTTTCTTTGAAAGTCTAGATTTTTTACCTCCGTTACAAAAATTATTGAACATCTTTTGGAACTCATTAATCTCCTTTTCCTTCAATTGGATTGCAAGTGCATCAAATAGAAAATTAATCCTCGGCAACAACATCATTTTGCAAATTGCAATCCTCCCAAACCATGACAACTTTAACTTCTGAAAACTTGTGAAACTTCTATCATGCTTTTCTCCATCGCAAAGCCTTAGTTACTGAACCATTACATCGGCTTCTTAAGAAAGATACTGTTTGGCACTGGGGCCATTGCCAGGAGAAAACGTTCCTAGAACATAAAAGGCTGCTATCTTCGGATGCTGTATTAACTCATTTTGATCCCAACAAAGAAGTTGTACTTGTGTGTGATGCATCCCCTGTGGGGGTGGGAGCTGTGTTATGCCATGTACTAAGTGATGGGAGGGAAGCCCCCATAGCATTCTATTCCTGTTCGCTCTCAAAGCCTGAGAAAAATAATGCTCAGACAGGCAGGGAGGCATTGGCAATCATGGCAGGCACTAAGCAATTCCATGGTTACCTTTACGCAAGGCTTTTTACCATTGTAACTGACCACAAGCCCCTCCTTGGAATCTTTGTGAACGGGAAGCCCATTCCTCAAATTCTGTCTCCAAGGATGTTGCGTTGGGCAATTTTCCTAAATGCATACAATTTTACTTTGGTGCACAGGCCCTGCAAGGACATCAGCTACGCTGATGCCCTGTCACATTCTCCACTGCCAGGGGTCGGGGAAGCCAATTGTGACATCGAAAGTGACCACCAGGTCCTCATGATTGAGGCATTTGACTTGCCCCTGGTCGTCCCCTCAGATATAGCCAAAGCTATGGCCAAGGATGTAACATTGACTAAAGTAATGTCTTGGGTACAAAAAGGCTGGCCTGTCTCTCCTCTAGCCAAGTAATTCAGAACATTCCACTGCAAGCGTTTGGAATTGTCATTGGAACAAGGTTGCCTTCTATGGGGCCAGTGGGTGGTCATTCCTGTCATTCTCAGGAAAAAGGTTTCCATTTACTTCACACAAGTCATCCAGGAATTGTACGTTCCAAAGCCCTTGCCCGTAGCTACTTTTGGTGGCCTCAACTGAACCAAGACATAGAGCAGATGGTCGGCACTTGTGCCAGCTGTCAATCCTCTTGCCCAGAGCAATCCCGCCTTCCCTTTCGGGAATGGGATTCTGCTAGGGGCCTGTGGTCCAAGTTGTACATTGATTTTGCAGGTCCATTTAGGGGTGCCCTATTTTTGTTGGTTGTAGACTCATTCTCTAAGTGGCTGACTCATTCTCTAAGTGGCTGGAAGTGATTAGAGTGCCTAATACCACTTCAGCCACCACGATAATGCACCTGAGAAGGCTGTTCACAGCATTTGGACTTCCAGATGTGCTGGTGTCTGACAACGCATCCATGTTCACATCTGCAGAATTCCAATCCTTCATGGAAAGGAATGCAATTAGGCACATCACTGTCGCCCCATTCCACCCAGCCACCAATGGCCAAGTGAAGCGGCAGGTGCGCACAACTAAAGACGCACTTTGGCGTATGGGTGAAGGGGATTTGGAGCTCTAGCTATGCCAGTTTCTTTTCACATATAGGCTCACCCCCCTTGCCTCAGGGCTGTCCCCTGCTGAATTGCTCTAGCAAAGGAAACTGTTATCCTTGCTGGACAGATTGGATCCCTCTAGGGTAGAGGACAAAGGCACAAATATAGTGATCCAACACCAGAAGGGTTTCTCGTCTGGAGACCCTGTACATTGCTGCAATTATGCAGCTGGTGGTCCTACATGGGTGCCCGGGTTTGTGATCAATCAAACTGGTCCTGTTTCTTACAGAATTGAAACAGCCACTGGTCTGATCTGAGACCCAGAGTACTGGACCCACAAGATGAATACAGACACTCAATGCTAGAGTTGGCCCCCACCCATTTAAACCCAGGGGGCAGAGGTAATAGTCAGCAGCCAGCCAACATTGACCCAGAGGTGCGTTTTAGGGACCGACTTCAAGGGGAATTTGTGGAATGTTCTCCTACTCTGGCCAGGTTTACCCCTACACTGTCCCAGCCTAGCGCTCTGGATTCCTTTATTGAAGATGACCAATTTTGTTCAGTGTCGCCCTCCACTCTTAGTATGCACAGGAGGGACCCTGAGTTGTCTTTATCATCCACAGAATTAGATTTTGGTTTTGAGCAATCCCCTGCTCCTCCATCTGACAAACGGGGCTTTAATTCAGGTTTACAATCCTTCCCCTCTAGTCAATCCCTCACTACAGTCGCGTCGCCCATCCTACGAGCCCCTGAGCTGGCTCAGCCAAGCGTCCAACCCAGAAGGGAAACTAGACTGCCATCCTGGTTAAAGGATTTTGTTTTTACCTAGGGGGGGAGAATGTTATGTATGTTAACTGTGTTTTCTGACAGGAGCGGAATGTATCTTTTCTCATGTATTTTTATGCAAATAAGTGGATCGAAAAATGTGCACACTCTGTTAGCCAATGGGCTTGTTGTATTATTGTTACTGTTACTATTTATAGGAGCGGAATGTATCTTTTCTCATGTATCTATTCTTATGCAAATAAGTGGATCGAAAAATGTGCACACTCTGTTAGCCAATGGGCTTGTTGTATTATTGTTACTGTTTATATTGTATATAAGTCCGAGTTTTGCCCCATCCAGTGTTCAAACCCCACTAATAAAGAGCTGAATTTCACTACTTCATTCGTCTGCTTCTTCATTTCTTGAACACTAAACCCACCAACCCTCTTCGACTCAGGGGACCCAGGAGAGAGGATCGAATCCACACCCACCCAACACTCCGTTGTTAAAAAGAAGAAATCCAAGCGAATTGGGGAGGAATCCCCTCTCCACCAGGTCCCCTGAGTCAAGGAGGGTTGGGGAGACAGACCCCTTTTGTTGCCCCAACCTTCCTGGACTCAGGGAACCCAGGAGAGAGAATCAAATCCTCACACACCCCAACACTCCATTGTTAAAAAGAGAAGAAATTGCTTGGATTTCTTCTCTTTTTAACAACGGAGTGTTGGGGGTTGGGGGTGGATTCAATCCTCTCTTCTGGGTCCCCTGAGTCCAGGAGGGTTGGGGAGGACAAAAGGGGTCTGTCTCCCCAACCCTCCTGGACCCAGGAAACCTGGTGGAGAGGGGATTCCCCCCCCACACACACACCCCATTTAAAAGAGAAGAAACCAAGCAGTTTTTTCTCTTTAAAAACGGAGTGTTGGGGGGGAGAATCCCCTCTCCGCCAGGTCCCCTGAGTCCAGAGGGGTTGGGGAGGGAGACAGACCCCTTTTGTTCTCCCAAATCCTCCCAGACCCAGGGGGTTCCTCCCTGAGTCCAGCTCTCTGCTTACCCAGGAGTATCTGGGAGGCTGGGAGGACCTATCCTGAGCTGTTTCTGCCTTCCTAGCACATCCCTGGCCCACCAAACAGCTGAGAAAAGTTGCAGCTGCCATCTTTTTTTTATTTTTCAAAAACAAGATGGTGGCTGCAACTATTCTCAGCTGTTTGGCGGGCCAAGGAGGTGCTAGGCAGGTGGAAACAGCACAGGGTAGGTCCTCCCAACCTCCCAGACACTCCTGGATAAGCGGAGAGCCAGACACAGGGGTCCGAAGATGGCATTTGAAAAAGTAGGAGACCAAACATGCTCTCCCGGATAAAGATATTAGTCGTTGTCCAGGGGAGTACTTTTCATGAAAAAACACGTCATTAACCAAAAACGACGTTGTCTGAATGTATCGTTACCCGGTGGGTCACTATACAGTACTTCTGTTTGATTCTTCTCCTTTTTTAATCTTTTTATTCCAACATTCTACTGGTAGTTTTTTTAACCATTTTATTCTCAATAAGGAGTGTACTCTATCTTTTCTTGTTTTAATTTTATTTAACCAATTGGCTACTGTTTTAAGTCCCTCTTTTCCTCCTGCATTTCTTTTTCTTTTCTGATAAAATAACATTTTTATCTATAGTCCACAGGGAAAATTGTAATTGTAAGTTAATTTTAGATTTTTTAACAGTGGCAAGATCAATTGTAGCCAGTAATTGGAAAATAGTGCAAAATATTCAATTAAATCAATGATATAGAAAGGTATGGGGTATAGCTATTGAACATTTTTAACACATGATATTAAAGTTAAGAAGGGGGTGTTACATGAATATACATGGTTATATGAGGAGAAGTCATTGTCTGTATACCAATAAAGGAGAAGAAACTACACCATCACAAGCATCAATGCAGTTTTGGAAGGAGAAAGGGGCATCATAGAAAGTAAAAATATAAAGGAATTCTTTTCCACATGTTCTGATGAAGGGGCACAATGTGAATAACATTTTTGCCTTGTGTTATTAGATGTTTCTATATGTATATTTTTTTAATGGTTTTGTACAACAATTTTTAAAAACAACATTTATATAAATAAAATAATAAGAATTTCATACAGTGGAGTGTAAGGGGAGGAAGGTAGGTGACAGAGCCTAGTGTGTGGTGGTCCATGGGGTTGCAAAGGGTCAGACTCGACTGTGCGACTGAACAACAAAAATGAGGAGGAGCAATTAATGCTAAACCAGCATCAAACTTCACATCTTGACCAATTATTTCCTTTACCTCTTTTTCAACCTCACCCCCAAAACAAGTTCACTACATTCTTAAGCCACCTGGAACGAAGTTATTAGGCAGCTTTCAATAAAGATAGAATGTTAACATACAATTGACAGTATAAATGAACAAACATAAAATTCTGGTAGCAGAAAATTAGTAAAGCAGTACTCACTCAAAACCCCCCCCCCCAACTTTACAAAATTTAAACTGAAAGGCCTATGAAAAGTGGGGCCTTTCACAATGATCTCATAGTGATTGATCCTGCATCTGAGCTGCTTTCTGGTAGGCAGCATCAAGCTTGCCTCTCCTTGACATTCGCATGATATTTGCTCTACTAGCTGTAGTAAACAGTATTGAAATAATGCATATCAAATGCTTAAAATACTGAAAATGAATGCCATTAATGCAAAGCATTATTATTTATCTCTCTATCTACACACAATATATTTTTTTAAAAAAACCTTAAAATGTTGTTATTCTATAAATTAAGCAGATCAGTTAATTTCAACCTGAACCTATCTAGATGTACAGCTAATTAGACCACAAGTTTCTTTGGTAGGAAGGACTCTGCTCACTCACTCTTCTCAACTCCACTACAAGCCATCTGTTGATAATTACTGTCCAGTCTCTGCTGAGAACTTGTGATATTTAATATTTCCTCACCACTTGAACAAATAAACGATAATAACTGCAAGACAGTTGACCACAGGAGTAGAAAGATGTATAGCATGAAAGAGTCAGTGTACACCTTGGTTTATGAAAACAACTTTGTTTTCTATTAGGGATTTGAACAAATCCTGGTCCTTGAGTTCTGGGAGAATAGATGCATTGAGTTATAGGGAGTCTCAGAGAAAAAAAGAGAAGGCGTTAAGCATTCAAAGCCACAAGTATCAAACGGCTTTATAAAAAAGCCATTTTTTCCCCACATATCAGTAGAACATCTGTACTGTTTTGGGTTTTGACTATGTGTGGTTTTCCAAATGTTTCACATTCCCCCCCCCAAAGAACTACAAATTTAAATTAAATATAATTATATTTTTGTTTAATTTTGTTTCTAAATATATTTATTTCACTATAAATATAAAAAAGCCATTTCATTTTGTGGTAAATCAAATCTGTAACATATGCTTTCATAAGAGAAGGAGAAATTAATATCCCAAATATATTTTGTAAAATAATGATGATGAAGATGAAGATGAAGATGATGATGATGATGATGATGATGATGATGATGATGATGATGATGATGATGATGAATGTAGTAGATATTATTAGAACAGAATTCAGGACTACGTTTTTTCATGGTTTTATCAAGAGACCTAAAGCACTTAAACATTAACTCAAAGCATGACCATTGTAAATTATCATGACTGTATAAATTTCCACATTGAAGTGACTGTCATGTTCTACAATTATACCTAATACACTTGCCTACAATTTAGATTCGAAGCATCCCAATTTTACTTCAGTCTTTCAGCATTATTCTTATTTGCACAGCAGAGAAGCCTCCCTGTTGAGCTTGGAAAGGCACAATGAATAAACCCCTGTTCTATTAGGACCATCTAAGTATGTATTAATCAGTGATGCACTGCAAAAAAATTTACTATCTACTCTGTTGGCTGGCCATATCTGTGCGTGGGGCCAAATCTGTGGTCATGGCCAAACATCCTACATTGTGGGCTATGGAGGTGGGCATGGCCCACCAGTGGGCATGGCCTGGGCATACCTGTCAACCGCGGCTCCGGCCAATCCAAGACCTGCGGCGTAGCCTTCTACGTATGCATAGAAGGGTTCTACACAAGCGTAAAACCCTTCTACGCAAGCGGCGTAGCCTTCTACGCATGCGTAGAACCTTTCCCCCGTTGCCAAATGCCGGGGTTTCAGCAGCGTGGGACGGGAAATGGTGCAAATCGGCGCCGAAAACCATGAAATCCCAGCCAATCCAGGAAGGTTCGGCAAGGAAGGTAACACTCCCAAACGGAAGAAGTCAGTAATGATGTATATGTTACTTTAATTGATGACCGCTTTTATGTATTTATGTACGAATACAGTTATCATGCAGAGGTTAACTAGAAATGTGAGCTGCAGTATAATCACTTGCAAAATATACTTGATATGTCTCTAATTACAATCATAAATCCAAACATAAACAAGTTGACTGCTGGCTCGGGATAGTATTCAGCTTGTGTGATAAACCTCATGAATGGAAGTACGGGCGGAAGGGAGCCTAGATAAAGTCGACTCAAGTTGCGGGGAGAAGTCGGAGAATCAGAGGTTGCTCTAGGCATAAAAATTCTTATATATTTATGCTCCCGCGTCAGCGTCCCAGCTTCACTATGTTCGTCGGAAAGTCTTTGATGCGCTGTAATTGACGCTGTGGAAAATCGAGGTAGTGAGTCTGAAAGGCTCCCGTGCGGCTGTGTCATCAATAATAAGTAGACTTCTTGGCGATGCCCTTCCAGTAATAGGACATTTCGGATAGCTTTTTCAAGCGTCTACAAGCATAACAAAAATACAATATATATGTCTAAATATGTAAAGATCAACGTGGTAGTCCAACAATAAATGTATAGTATATATCAGATTACATTATTACTAATTATAACATGCATGGAAACGACGGACAAAGTACATACCTAAGGAAAAGTTGTTTGCGCGTCTCGCACCTCTTGAAATGCTTAAACTGTGTGCATGCGTTAACTACATGGGAAGCACTACCCGTATTTAACAAGTTGATTCGAACACCTGTGTGATACATTGATCTTAACAATCTACGACCTTTTACACAAATATATTCTGTACTCCTTAAAGGGGCGATGGTAGAAACTACTATTACAAGGACGGTGACCAGATAACAGTGTTATTACAAAAATGCAGAGAGTTCCCATTCTGTGTTTAATCCATGAGGCATTAAGGTATTAAAACGATGAATATAGAAAGCCTCTCTTTGTAGGAGGAAGCGCTCCGTGTCTCTAATTTGATGTCTGTTTGGCATGAAGGTTTCCAATATCACTACCTTAATGTCTCTAAGTGAATGCTTTTTTTCAAGGAAGTGATTGACGAGAGGAGCGGTGACTGTTCGATTTCTAATTCTGGAAAGATGTTCGCCTAGGCGTATCTTAAGGGGTCGCCTGGATTGTCCAACATAGGCTAGCTGACATGGGCAGATCACCATGTAGACGGTGTCCTTGGAGTTGCAATTTGAGAACGTGGTGAGCTCTAAGGTGAAGTTACTGGAAGGTATCTTGACACTTTTAGTGCACCACATGTAGACGCAGAATTTGCAGTGTCCGCAGGCAAAGTGTCCGTGGACCCTAGAAGATGATATGTTGCTCGATGTGGCAATGTCGGCTCGGGAAAGAAAATTGGCGATGGTCTGTGTTTTTCTGAATCCTATCGTGGGCCATTGCTGGCAACCAGGTACAGTATCTAATATGTGCCAATGCCTTAATATGATGCGTTTTATCCGATTTGCCAATGGAGTGTAGTCTAACGACCAGAACAATCCTTGTTGTGTTCGTGTTGACTCTGTATTGGTTTTAAAAAGAGTACTTCTGGCACGTGAGTCTGCCTTGGTTCGAGCAGTGTGAATGATATTGTCTGGATATCCTCTTCTGGATAGAGTGGTGGAAATCTCTCTAGCCGCTGTGATATAATCTTGGTTTTTCGATGAATTTCTTTTAGCTCTGAGGAGTAGGCTATATGGTATATTTGCTTTGAGGTGGTGGGGATGAAAAGATTTGTATTGCAGATAAGCAAAACGATCTGTCGGCTTGTGGTATAATTTTGTTTGTATCCGGTTGTTCTCAATATATATGGTGAGATCTAGAAATGGGAGGGATGTGGAGCTCCAGGTGTGAGTAAATTTCAATTGTCTGTGTTGACTGTTAATCCAATTGCAAAAGTTATCTACACATGTAGAATCCTTGAAAATAAAAAACAAATCGTCTATATATCTTTTGTAGCAAATAATATTGGTGAAGAATGGATTGGCACGGGGGTCTAGAATAAAAGTAATATCAAAATCACACATGAATATATTGGCTACAGATGGGGCAAAGTTTGAGCCCATGGAGACTCCTTGTGTCTGCACGAAATATGAGTTTTCGAACCTGAAAAAATTATTTTCAAAGCATGTGTCTATGAGGTCTAGCAGAAAGTCTGTGGGTGGTAATTTGTTAGAACGAGTTTCCAAAAGGTGGGCAATGAGGGTACGAGCTTCATTTAGTGGAATGTTGGTGTACAGAGAAGCAATATCTAATGTGACGAGTACTGCATCCGGTGGCACTGTGAAGTTTTCCAGCATTTGAATAAAGTGGGCAGAATCTTTAACGTAAGAAGAAGAACGTGTCGCAAATGTATGAATATGATGATCGATATATTGAGCTATTGGTTCCAATAAAGAATCATTTGTGGATATGATTGGTCTGCACGGGATGACGTCATCGGTAGGCCGGATTTTGTGCACTTTGGGTAATAGATAGAAGATTGGGACCCTCGGAAATTTATTCAATAGAAAACGAAAAGTACTGTCAGTGATATAATCCTTTGCCAGTCCTTCTTGTAGAATGATCGACAGTATATTTGTAATATGGGAAGTGGGGTTGTGGTCCAGTTTGCGGTAGCGTTCTGTGTTGGATAACTGGGACCAGGCTGCCTTGAGGTAGTCTATTTTGTCTAAAAGCACTATACCCCCGCCTTTATCTGCCGCCTTAATAACGATGCTGGGATCGTTCCCTAGGTTCTTGAGTAATCGCACGTCATTCTGAGATAAGTTGAAGTCTCTGTTGGATTGGGATTCTGCGACTGCAATGTCGCGGGTCACTAGTCTCTTAAAGACTTCGATTGAGGGGTTCTCTATATTCGGGGTAAAAGTGGAGCGCGGATGAAACAACCTGGATGTGGTGGATTCTGATGGTTCTTTAAAGAATGCTTTAAGCTTTAACAATCTAATTAATTTGAAAACATCAATTTTAGTCTTGAACGGAGAATACCGTGGTGTAACTACAAATCCCAATCCCAAATTAAGCAGTTGTGTCTCTCTTACCGTTAGATGTCGACTGGACAAGTTGAAGACCAGGGAAGAAGTCACTTCTTCTTGGTGCGTTTCGGGGGTCTACATGTGGTGCACTAAAAGTGTCAAGATACCTTCCAGTAACTTCACCTTAGAGCTCACCACGTTCTCAAATTGCAACTCCAAGGACACCGTCTACATGGTGATCTGCCCATGTCAGCTAGCCTATGTTGGACAATCCAGGCGACCCCTTAAGATACGCCTAGGCGAACATCTTTCCAGAATTAGAAATCGAACAGTCACCGCTCCTCTCGTCAATCACTTCCTTGAAAAAAAGCATTCACTTAGAGACATTAAGGTAGTGATATTGGAAACCTTCATGCCAAACAGACATCAAATTAGAGACACGGAGCGCTTCCTCCTACAAAGAGAGGCTTTCTATATTCATCGTTTTAATACCTTAATGCCTCATGGATTAAACACAGAATGGGAACTCTCTGCATTTTTGTAATAACACTGTTATCTGGTCACCGTCCTTGTAATAGTAGTTTCTACCATCGCCCCTTTAAGGAGTACAGAATATATTTGTGTAAAAGGTCGTAGATTGTTAAGATCAATGTATCACACAGGTGTTCGAATCAACTTGTTAAATACGGGTAGTGCTTCCCATGTAGTTAACGCATGCACACAGTTTAAGCATTTCAAGAGGTGCGAGACGCGCAAACAACTTTTCCTTAGGTATGTACTTTGTCCGTCGTTTCCATGCATGTTATAATTAGTAATAATGTAATCTGATATATACTATACATTTATTGTTGGACTACCACGTTGATCTTTACATATTTAGACATATATATTGTATTTTTGTTATGCTTGTAGACGCTTGAAAAAGCTATCCGAAATGTCCTATTACCGGAAGGGCATCGCCAAGAAGTCTACTTATTATTGATGACACAGCCGCACGGGAGCCTTTCAGACTCACTACCTCGATTTTCCACAGCGTCAATTACAGCGCATCAAAGACTTTCCGACGAACATAGTGAAGCTGGGACGCTGACGCGGGAGCATAAATATATAAGAATTTTTATGCCTAGAGCAACCTCTGATTCTCCGACTTCTCCCCGCAACTTGAGTCGACTTTATCTAGGCTCCCTTCCGCCCGTACTTCCATCCATGAGGTTTATCACACAAGCTGAATACTATCCCGAGCCAGCAGTCAACTTGTTTATGTTTGGATTTATGATTGTAATTAGAGACATATCAAGTATATTTTGCAAGTGATTATACTGCAGCTCACATTTCTAGTTAACCTCTGCATGATAACTGTATTCGTACATAAATACATAAAAGCGGTCATCAATTAAAGTAACATATACATCATTACTGACTTCTTCCGTTTGGGAGTGTTACCTTCCTTGCCGCTTCTGCTACACCCCAGCCGCTCACCTCACTAATCCGGGAAGGTTGACAGGTATGGGCCTGGGGGAATTTCTGCTACCAGTTCTGCAGAACCTGACAGAACCTGCTACAGTGCATCATTGGTCTTAATGTGGCAGTTCTAGTCAGTGCAACTTCTCTTTTCACTGCTGATTACCTGATTTCTAGTCAAATAACCTGTGATGGGTGATTATTTGAAATAATGAATTAATTTCTACACTTAACATTAGATTTGCCTCATGTGGTGAAATGGGCTAAATGCCAACAATCCAGATAATATGTTTACACCACCACCAATGTAACAATAGCAATATTTTTGTTCATTAAATATTGTTTGTCATTTGTATGTCCTATACAGCAGTACCAACACACCACTAAATACTATCCTAATATTTCCCAAACTGGCATACCAGAAGCTCAAGCCAGAAAAGCCAATGGTGAAGTTATAGTGATGAATAAGAGAGCTGAACCCATGAGCATCTGGCATGCCATGTTTGGGAACAATTGGTTTAATCAGAGCCAATATTTTTTTGAATACTTGCAAAGGAACTTTTTAACATGATACAAAATCTGATTTTAAAATATAAAAGTTATTCTTAGAACTTACTCCTAACCTTAGTAAAAGCTACCCAAATTCTATGTTGACCTCTCCTGCATAGCTTTAGAGGTTACAGTGACCAGTTTTCCACCTTACCCATAAACTCTATGGAAAATTCATAGAACTGAAAAGTACTGGGTTCTAGTATCCCATAAATAATTGTTTGAGAAATGCTTTTGTAGAAAAGTTAGGCTCTGACTTCAAGTGGAAGATCAAGCTTGGATTATTTGCTTAGTTCCTTAGTCCTAGCACTATAAAACAATTCAAAGAAGTAGACAACAACAGCTACAACAGTGGTAGCCATTGTATTATATTATATTCGTCTTGTTGCAGCATCAACAGATCTTTAAAAGTAATTAAAGCATATACTTGACATTTATTTTATCTTGATGTTATGAAATGGACTTTCGTTTACTATGCCATTGTAAGCTGGAGAGACAGCCGGAGACCAAGGTGCACATTTGAACATCTGGTCTCAAAAGCGAGTTGACTAGCAAAGCAGAGAAGTTAGGAGATCAACCAGCTAGGATAAGGAGTGGAGAGTGTCATTAAAAGAGGAACTTGGAAGGAAAAAGAAGGTAAAGGAAGACAATAATCTGGAACAAGAAGCACGAGCTAGAACAGATCAGAGGAAGTGAAAAGAAAAGTAGGCTGATGGAATGGTGTGAGGGAAGGCCTGAGGGGGGATGAGAATCTGAGCTAGAAGGTGAGACAGCATGTAACCCAAGGAAGACAGCAATAAAGATAGAGCAAAAAACTTGCCAGCATCAGGAGAAAGTAGAATTCCTTGAAGAGAAGCAGAATCGCTGCAGGAGGAGCTCCTTTTAGAGCTAGTTTTCCAACCATTCAAGATTGGCCTGAGGCCAGGCTCCTGATTTACCACCAATCCCAATAGACACCGTTTTCCCAGATCCCACTAACCTCCCTAGTGAAAGCAAACAGGAATAATGCTGTCCCTGTTGCTTTTCACCAGGGCTTAGGGGGTCACCCTGTAATGATTTATATCACCTTTGGCCCATTTCCTGAAGCACCTACAAGAGTGCTTGCATTGCTCCATGTGCCACTTACTAGTCTATTAACTAGGATTTTAATTTAATTTAATTTTTGCACTTGTATGCCACTCAATCAGGGAACCCGACTCAGAGCGGCTCACATGGTAAATAAACAAAATACACAATATATAAGATACACAGCAAATACACAGTAACATGATATACAAAATTCAATCTACCAAAACAACATATAATAATATAACACAACACAATCCTATAACAGCCTCTCTACCCTGGCCACAGGCTAATTCCAAGGGCAGTGGCAGCAAGGTCCAGCCACCCGCCGACATGACGGCCCTTCTAAACCTGAGAGACTTGGAACCAAAACCTACTCTAGGTAGTAATTATGGGTTGGTGTATGGTCTTTGTCCTGAACAGACTAATCAACTCTGTAATCAGTTCTGACAGCCACCTGTTCAATCCTAGGCCTTGTTCTCAAGGGAAGTATCTTGAAGAGCAACCCCAGTCATTGACTAGACCAGAGTGTGGATGTGACACCCACCTGCTAAGATAGGTGCCTTGCCTGGACAGGTACTAGAGGAAGAGGGGAAGCCATGGGTTTTTACAGGACCAGAAACCCTCTGAGGAGCAAAAGATGAGGCTGCAAGTAACCAGAAGAGCCCAAAAAATTTAGCAAACCTACCATAAACATGAAGCCATGAAGATGCTATATGAGCCCAGATTCTGACTGCGAGAACATCCCTCTGAGTTTAGAACTCCTGCAGAAGAAAGAGCATGAGAACTACAACCAGCAAATGGAGCTCTGAAGCTGCCTCAGAACCAGACACAACAACTTTCATTTAAGAGGATCCATGGGTGAAGGATAGCTGGATATTGATGCCCCATTGATACAGGATAGATTCATAGAAGAGTAGGGCTAGAAATAAATTGCATGGTTATTGTGTGGGGAAGGGAAGAAGTAAACTGCTGGGAGGCTTGCCTGCAAACTGGAACTTAACCAGTAGTTCAGTTTCACTACCTCCCACCAGGTTAGACCCCGTTATTCCCATCATTTACATGCTTTTTTCACTATTTTGACAAACACAAATATATACAAGTATTTTAAATTCTTCAGATAAAAATATAATTGGACAAACTACAAATCAGCTCAAAGAGATTCAGTTACAATTATAAGACAAATAATGTGGAACAAATCAAAGTGCATGGTGTTCACATACCCTTTGTGGGATTTTTGTATCTCTCTCTCTTTAAATCAATTGTAGGCTTTTACATTGTAAATGTCAATGATTTGGTTCCATTTGACTAAGGCAAAATCTTGAGATTGAAATTGGTAAGGGCAACAAACAGATACAATCCCTGCAGGAGATAATTGTTCAGGCACAAGAAGTCCAGGACTGTCAAACCTAACCTTATGGAGAAAATTGGTGAAAAATGCAAACCAAACCAGTGCTTGGCATATCTTCCACTACCGCACCAGGAAATTTCCCAGTGGGAGTTCTAGAGGAATTCTGTGCCAGGATGAAATGTCAAAAATCTCTGGGACAGAAAAATACTGACTACTGGTTACATCCCTAGTATGGCCTGTTTGTTTATTAAAATTATTATTTTGGAGAAATAAATAGTGGGAAATATTTCTAGAGAAATAAAAATAAGGGGTGCTATAAACAAAGAATATTAGATCAAAATGAGGTAAGAGAAAATCCCTTTCTGTACTGGAATTAACTTGGTAGCACCAGAAGAAATATATAACTTGTGATTAGTGTTGTACTAGGGGTATGCAGAAAGAACCTCCTTGAAGACTGTGGTATTTTTGAAACACAATCTGGCATAACCTATGTCAAGAACTTGCTTTTTAGGCCTCATTTTCAAGCTTTGCAGGCCAAAACAGGTCAAGCAGACTCAGCTCCTACCAAACGACACTCTGACCTACTTCACCTACTTGGGAGGGAGAATGAGTAATTTACTTCTATTGGTTTTTCTTATCAGTGATCATCTTTGATTGGATTATCTTATCAGTGCCAAACCCCTAAAGGAGGAGAAAAGTGCATTTCTTTTCCTATTTAAAGGGCTGCCTGGAGCCTATTCTTTGGGCTCCCCAGCTCGAGACTACCTAGTTTTGCTTTTTCCCTAAGCTCTCTACTTTGTACTCTACCACATAAAAGATTGCATACTCTCAGTGTTCAAAGGAGTGGAATGCACTAAGCAGGCTATGGTTCTGGATTGTGGAGGTGACAGGAGAGACTGCAGTCAGAAGTGTGTGTGCTAAAGGAGCTTTGGAGCAGTCCACTGATCACAACATGCCTCCCTCTCCTATGTCCTAGCCTAGCTACCAGTGCAATACCCTGGTAATGGCAACTTTGTGTTGCTGACTAATCTTTCTCACACTAGATCAGGTAAAATGATCTGCAGAATTAACTCACCAAAAGGTGCCTTCATTTTGGAAGTTTCACATTTTGTCTAGACACAGAAGAATAAGCACTGTACTATAGATGCAATCAATGAAAAGGGTGTCTGCTATTGTTTTGTTAATTCCTGACTACTAACCTCAATGGCCCTCTTATTCTAAAGTTTAAAGGAATTAATGTTTCCATTATTAAAATCCAGATTTAATTTTTTTTCATGTGGTTTGCATTGATATAATTTGAGATCTAAAAATCAAGAAGCCGAAAAGCTTGCCTCCCAAGAAGCATCTTTATATTTCATTGCTGCAGTTGCCATTTGTGGTGATCTTGGATCCCAAGAAAGAAGTCACTGCTTCCATTTCTTCCTTTTCTACAATTAATTTAATTTGCCAGGGAGTGATGGAGCCAGCTGCCATGATCATAGTTTTTTAAATGTTACGTTTCAAGGAAACTTTTATGTTCTCCTTTTCCACTCTCATCTAGAGGCTTTTTAGATCTTCTTCACTTTAGGGTGAAGCAATTATTTGCATATCTGAGGTTGTTGATATTTCCCCCGGAAATCTTAATTCTGGCTTGTGATTCATCCAACCCTGTGTTATGCATGATGTGCTCTCCATATAGGTTAAATAAGCAGAGTGACAATATACAGCCTGTCTTTTCCAATTCTAAACCAATCAGTTATTCCATATCCAGTCCTAAATGTCACTTCTTGGCCTGCATTCAGGTTACTTGGAAGACAAGTAAAGTGAACTGGTACTCCCATTTCTTTAATGACTTGAAACAGTTTGTTGTGATTCAGTCAGTCTAAGGCTTTAGCTGGGTCAATAAAACAGAAGTAGACATTTTTCTGGTACTCCTTTGCAGGCGCACCCCCCCAATAACGGACACAGACAACATTGAAAGTGGATAACAGCATAGGGCCACATTTATTGATTCAATGCCCTAGTCCGAATTATAAATTTGTATTGGTAAAACGACCAATCATAATTCCTAAGGCAAGCAGGCCGAAGTAACACTGGTAAGGTACCACCCCAAAATTGCCAACGGCAATTGGTTACAATGTATCAATTTGTATCAATTTGTTTGTTGACAACAAACAAATTGTTGACCGTAGTCAATAACTAACTCATGACCCCACCCTCTGACGCGTATCCGTGAAATCACAGGGGTGATGCATGCTGGTTAGCAATCGTCATCACCCCATCGCCTGGTTCGTCGTTGACCGGACAACGTTTAACTAATTTATTCCTGTCTAGTGTTGTCCAGTCAATTGCGAACCTGCCGGATACTTGTGGGTCATACTGTTTACCTTACCAGTGCTACCCGCCACACGGAGGGGCTTCAAAGAAGACCTGACGCCCCCCCCAGACCGTCAGCTCGGTCAACAGGCCTGCTCGCCAATCACCCAACAGGAGGTCCATACCTCCTCGCGACAGATGGACCCCGTCCCCTGCGTACAAGTCATAATTTTGTAGGCTAATATCGGGGTGATGACTGACCCGTCCCCAAGCCCCGTCGGCAAGAAACCGCGCCACCGCCCTATTGACCGCGCGCCTAGCGCGGCCAAGGGCCAGGAGGTTAACGCCCCCTCTGTAAGAATGGCGCGGGACAATGTCCGACCGAACCAGGGTTGTGGCAGGCCAGACATAATGCAAGTAGGCGAGTCCCTCGCGAATCGCATGCTTGAGCGATAAGCCGGTGACCTGGCCCAAATCATTGCTCCCCAGGCGGATGATGAGAATGTCAGGCGGGTCAGCACCCAGGCCAGAAAAAAGGAAAGGCCGCAGCTCCCGCCATAACATCCCAGGCTTACCATGCCATGTAAGACTGGCGTGTTCACCCAGTCCTAGCCGGGGTCCACTCTATCGCCGCAGCGTAACGCGCTGCCCTGTGCACATAGCTGTGGCCCACCAGCCATACTGTCACCGGTGTAATACGACACCCAGGGTCTGTAAGAAAATTGAGAAAAAAGGCGGTAAGGTGACTGGATTGGTACTCATGGCGGGAGTGGGCGCACATAAAACTGAAAACATTGCAAGCCCCACCTCCCCATGCTGCGTCTGTCAGCCCCAGAGTACCCAAAAGCAGCTGCTGTAGCGGCTGCACCAATACGGAATGAATGTGTGTCAAAACGGGCACCTGGTAGGCCCACCCTGGTGAGGGCTCTGGCTGTCACCTTCCAAAACTGAAATTTATTAAGGGGAGACCCATCTTGGTGACAGAAAAACGGGCCGTGATGCCTGCCACGCAGTGCCAGGAATTCCTGTAGGGCACCAACCGGACAGATGTCTGCCAAAGAACACCGTAGCAGTCTTACACCACTGCCTACGCCATGCTGATCTGTCTTAGAGGAGCGTATCCTCAACTGGGCCGGTTCTTTGGCAACATAGACATCTTCGAGTTCCAGTGCCCTACCACTTGCATCCGCCTTATACAGCATCTCAAGCTCGCTGTCGCGGAGCGCTCTAAAAAGGCCACCGTTGTAGCCGCATGAAGTGGGCTGCCTCATTTCCAAAACAGAGGCCAGGCCAGCCCCGGGCCAATTGGGTAAAAACCCTGGGTAAATCTTGCATCCGCCTTACTCAGCATCTCAAGCTCGCCGATGCGGAGGGCTCCAAAAAGGCCACCGTTGTAGCCGCATAAAGTGGGCTACCTCATTTATCAAAACTGAGGCCAGGCCAGCCCCGGGCCAATTGGGTAAAAACCCTGGAAAACTCTTGCATCCGCCTTACTCAGCATCTCAAGCTCGCCGACGCGGAGGGCTCCAAAAAGGCCACCGTTGTAGCCGCATGAAGTGGGCTGCCTCATCTATCGAAACAGAGGCCAGGCCAGCCCCGGGCCAACTGGGTCATAAACCCCCTGGGTAAATGGGGTGGCGGTCGCCCAGGGAACGCCCGGGCACGCGCACCCACCCCTCCCAACATGTCTCACCCGGAAGTCATTGGTGCTGTCCACAGGACCTCCCACTTTGGCCCTAAAAGCCAACCCGCCAGCTGAGATGCTATGGTGCGTGGTGCAAGGCCCTGGGGATACAGGTAAGTCGTGAACCGCAGAACATGGGCTACTGGAAAAGGCCAGGTTCCTGGCAGTCGGAATCGGGTACATAATACTCTAAAGGAACTAAGTGCGTGGTGATACACCTTACTAATGCGTGGCGCTAGTGACAGGCCAATCGCCCGGTTCACCTCTCCTTGCCAACGGTCCATCTCACATACGGGAGTGGCGAGGGAATTCCTCCTCATCCGGGGGCCGAGGCACGGAACCGGGAGATCTGGAGGCGAGACAAAGCAGCAGCAATATCATTATCAACCCTTGGGACGTGCCTGGCCCTGAAGGGAACGTTGAGGCGCAGGTTGCAAAACACAAACCAGCGCACTAGCTCCATGACCCCGGGCGATTTGGAAATCTGTGGAGTGACGATGCGGACAACCGCCGCGTTGCCATGCCAAAATTGCACAACCGAGTTGGCCCACTCCTTGCCCCATAGCATCAAAGCACCCAGGGTAGGGAAACATTCCAGATACGTGAGACCCTGCAGGCGACCCTTGCCTGCCCAGGATGGTGGCCACCCACCATAGGCCCACTTCCCATTGAAGTACATCCATAAACCCAGGAATCCTAAGGTATCGGACTGCATCTAAAAGCAAGGGGGAGCCAGGAGATCAGACCCCAAAATGACACCCCGTTGAACTACCTCTGGACCTATGGCCAGACAAGCACGTCTGCCCCGATACCCTGGGTAAATCTGAGCCTGTGGTGGGGCCTGGATAATCCCGCCATGACGTCGCACCAGCGCAGAGCAAATGCCCTGCCTGGTGCGACGACCCTGCCAGCAAAGCTGGGGTGACCATGTAGCACCAGAAGTTCCCTCAGTGATGCCACGCGCTCGGCCAGCAAGACCAAGACAAGGGCCACTAGCCTTGACACCTTCTCCCGCTGCAACCTAGAATCCTGCGCTACCGTGTAACTCTCCACCCCAGGAATACTAGCTGTGGAGATGGGCCCTCGGTCTTTTCGGGCGCTAAAGGGACACCAAGTTCCTCCATTAGCGTCTGAAATGTGTTGAGGAGACGTGGGTACGTGTCCCAGCCCCGTTCAGCCCCGAATAAAACCATCCAGGGAATGGGCTACAGACCGGGACCCTGACCTGCGGACAAAAGCCCACTCTAGGAAAGTGGTGAAACGCTCGAATACCGAGCCCCCATGGAATAGCCAAAATGCATGGCGTCATTGAAATAATATGCTCCCCAGGACAGGGGTGCAGGGACAGGTCCAACGACCCTGCCCGCATAGACCCTCTTGTGAAAGCTGGCACCTCCTCCCTCCCCCTAAGGGATAAAAGACTGGGGGCATCCTGAGGGGACCTATTACCCATGAAAGGGATCCGGAACCCCTGCCTAGAACCCTGAAGGAGATAACCCGCATCCTCTCCCTTCGGGTACAATGTGAGCCAACGCTCCAACACGTCCACCTTAATTGGGGAGGGAGCCCTTCGGTGGACTAGATCCATCTGCGGCAGTCTTGCCAGCCCCCTGTCTGCCCCACCCTCTGCCCCGCATCCCTCTAGGCCTGGGACAGGCAGAGGCCGCGTGGGGGCCAACACAGGTGGGAGACTCCTGTCTGTATTTGCAATTCTTCCCATTGCAGGAGCCATTGTCCGAGAAGGTCCAGCACAGCAGGCGGGCTGTAACCCCCTGCCCCGCCACTTGGCGGGGTGCCTGCGCTGGAGCAGCTTGCTGGACCACAATTCCACAATGATACATCTCCCTAGGCGCAGTGCGCGTGGGGTCATGTACAGAAGCCACAGCTTCTGACAGGGCTCATCCCACTTCATCTCCGGGTGTAGGGGCACTCTTGTACGGAATTCTTTTTTCCATAAGCCAACCACGACGTGCGTGGTGGCTAGCCAATCATCGGGAAGGCCGTTGTCGGTACAAAATGTAGACCAGGCATGCGCAGCGGGACCTGGATAGCCCATGCAGTGCCACATACTGCCCCGGGGCAGAAATCCCCACCCCCAGGGTCGTGCCATAATGCAACCAAGGGCACTGGGATAGAATGACAAGTGATGCCCCACTAGCCTCTAATTGGCAAGGCGAAGAGCACTGAACCACCCCGCTGAAAGTGGACTGTGATGTGGGCGTATTCAACTTGACCCCATACTCACTAGTTGCACCCCCGTGAGCCGCCCCCACTGGGGGTTCCGGCACACCGTGGGCGTCGGAGCTCGCGACCGAAATCGAGCTCTAGGACGACCTCCAACGCATTCCAATCGCTGTACCGGACAAACAGGGAGCTGCGGGGCAGCGGCAGGCACAGGCTGGACTGTCTCCATAAGCCCGACCCAGCCGGCCGCCTGTTACAGAGTGACAGCGGTGGAAGTAGCCGGCGGACACAAAGAGGGCCCGGTAGATCGGAAAAGTACCCCCCACCCACTGGATTGCCAAGGATGCCTCCAGTACAGCCAAACGTGCCAACCAGGCACCCCCAGCCACAGTAAACCCCCAGTAGGTGGGCCAGGCGGGCCGGACGGCCCGACAGGAATTGTGCCAGAGGCCCTGAATTCGGAGCCTGTGCCCGAATAAGCCATGCCCCAAAATTCCAGCCCCTAATTGGCAAAAATATGCTGTGAGCCAGCACCAGGCCCTCCCCCCAACTGTCCCGGCCCCTGGCGGGCCGCCGTGGGCCAAGGGCCGCATCCCCCGCAGGGCCGGCCTGGGGTTGAAAACGGCACGGCACGGGAGCTCATCCTGTCCTGCGTGCGCAGAAATTGAAACACTGACCTTAAACAACCCAGTCAGCTTCTGTAGCACTGGATACACTGCAGTCCTACTTAAAGTTTGGGCACCCCTAAGTTGGAAAAAATCATTGAGCGACGGAACAAACTTCTCTGCTCCCCCGCGCTCTGAAGGCAATAGGCTGGAAAGCCGAAAGGAAGCCTCGAACAAAGGCTGGCAACTCAAGCCTCTTGCAAAGAGGCAGAAGGGAATAAAGCGACGGAAAAAACTCCTCCTCACCGTCGCTCTATTTTTACACTCACCAGCCATTCGAGGAGTATAGAGCAACACGATCCCTATCCAGGGCTCAGCACCCACTGACTGGAAAGCCGGAGCACGAGAGCATTTGCAGTGCTCAGGAATCAAACTCCGACCCTCCAGGCAGCGAGTTCAGGATCTTAATCCCCTGAGCCACAGGGGTCCGACAGAGCGACGGGGAAAAAACTTCTCCGCTCCGTCGCTGAGGTAAAATGGCAGCTCTGCTGCCTCGTGGCCACCCCTTTTATCAGGGAGCTGGCCACGCCCCTAACTACCCGGATTCTCTGTCCTGTGGGGGGGGGGGCCCGCAAAGGGCGCGGCGGCCATTTTGGCGCCGCGCTTGCATTCTCCATAATCCAGTGAATGTTATCAATTTGGTCTCTAGTTCCCCTGCTTCTTCAGAAACGAGCTTGTACTTCTTGTAGTTCTCAATGTACAGTACTGCTGAAGCCTAACTGTGCTAGTGTATGGAATGAAAAGGCAAGGGAGTACCAGAAAAACATCTACTTTCATTGATTACACCAAAGCCTTTGATTGTGTGGATCACAATAAACTGTGTCAAGTCCTTAAAGAGATAGGAGTACCAGACCACCTCACCTGTCCTCTGAAAAATCTGTATATGGGTCAAGAAGCAACATTTGGGACAAGGTACGGAATAACTGATTGGTTTAGAATAGGAAAAGGAGTACAAGGCTGTTTATTGTCATCCAGTTTATTTAACTTATATGCAGAGTACATCATGCGAAACACAGGGCTTGATGAAGCACAAACTGGAATTAAGATTGCTGAGGAAAATATCAACAACCTGAGATATGCAGATGACAGTACCCTAATGGCAGAAAGTGAAGAAGACCTAAAAAGCCTCTTGATGAGGGTGAAAGTGGAGAGTGCAAAAACTGGCCTGAAACTCAACATTTAAAAAACGAAGATCATGGCATCTGTCCCCATCACTCACAGGCCAATAGAAGGGGGAGAAATGGAAGCAGTGACAAACTTTACCTTCTTGGTAACTAAGAGCACTGCAGATGGTGACTGCAGTCATGAAATACAAAGACGCTTACTTTTTGGGAGGCAAGCTATGGCAAACCTAGGCAACATAATAAAAAGTAGAGACTTCACCCAAAAGTTGTTGTTGTTCAGTCGCACAGTCGGTTCCGACCCTTTGCGACCCTATGGACCATTGTTCTCCAGGCGCCTCTGTCCTCCACCATCCCCCTCAGCCCTCCCAGTTCTGTGCCCATTGTGTCTACAATGCCATCTAGCCATCTCATCCTTGGCCTCCCCCTTCTTCTTTTGCCCTCCACCTTTCCCAACATCAATGCCTTCTCAAGTGAATCCTCCCTTCTCATTTGATGCCCAAAGTACTTTAGCCTCATCTTTACTATTTGACCTTCCAATGAGCAGTCAGTGTTGATTTCTTCTAAGATTGACCTATTTGTTCTCCTCGCTGTCCAGGGGACTCTCAAAACCCTCCTCCAACACCACATTTCAAAGGCATCTATTCTTCTGCGTTCAGCCTTCCTAATTGTCCAGCTCTCACATCTGTACATTACTACTGGGAAAACTATTGCTTTGACTATTCTAATTTTTGTTTTCAATGTGATGTCTCTGCTTTTCACTATGTTCCCCAGGTTTTTCATTGCTTGTCTCCCAAGAATCAGTCGCCTTTTTATTTCATGGCTGCAATCCCCATCTGCAGTGATCTTTGATCCTAAGAAAGTAAAATCTGTCACTGCTTCTACTTCTTCCCCATCTATTTTCCAGGAACTGATTGGGCCTGTTGCCATTATCTTTGTTTTCTTGATATTTAGTCTCAAGCCAGCTTTTGCACTCTCCTCCTTCAGCCGAATCAAGAGATTCTTTAGGTCTTCCTCACTTTCTGCCATTAGGGTGGTATCGTCTGCATATCTCAGATTGTTGATGTTTCTCCCAGCGATTTTAATCCCATATCGTGATTCCTCCATCCCTGCACTGCGCATTATGTGCTCTGTGTATAGGTTGAATAGGCATGGTGACAAAATGCAGCCTTGTCTTACTCCTTTTCCTATTCCAAACCACTCTGTCATTCCCTGTTCTGTCCTAACTGTTTCTTCTTGGTTCATGTATAGATTTCTCAGGAGGCATATGAGGTGCTCTGGTATTCCCATCTCTTTAATTACTTGCCACATCTTGTTGTGGTCCACACAGTCAAATGCCTTAGTGTAGTCAATAAAACAAAAGTAAACTTGTTTCTGGTATTCCTTTGTTTTCTCCATGATCCAGCGTATGTTGGCAATGTGGTCTCTAGTCCCCCTGCCTGCACCTCTGGTAATTCTCTTTCCACATGCTGCTGAAGTCTATCCTGTATTATCTTGAGCATCACCTTACTGGCGTGTGGGATGAGCGCGATTGTTCGATAATTTGAACATTCTTTGGCATTGCCCTTTTTTGGGATTGGGACGTATACTGATCTTTTCCAATCCTGTGGCCATTGAGACCAAAAGACCACATAGTTAAAGCAATGGTCTTCCCAATAGTAATATATGGCTGTGAGAGCTGGACCGTAAGGAAAGCTGAGCACAAAAAAATAGACACCTTTGAACTATGGTGCTGGAGGAGACTCTTGATAGTCACCTGGACTGCAATGAGATCAGATCAGTCAATCCTAAAGGAAATCAACCCTGACTGCTCCTTGGAAGGGCAAATACTGAAGCTGAAACTCAAGTACTTTGGCCACCAAATGAGAAGAGATGACTCACTGGAGAAGGCCCTGATGCTGGGAAAAATCAAAGGCAAAAAGAGAAGAGGGTGGCAGAAGATGAGATGAGATAGCTAGATGGCATCATTGATGCAGTGGGCGTAGATCTAGGTGAACTACAGAGAATGGTGGATGACAAAGGAGCCTGGTGTATGGTGGTCCATGGGGTCACAAAGGGTCAGACTCTACTGTGCGACTGAACAACAACAACCAAAGAGGGGAGCCATTTCAGGGAAAATGTAAGTGAGTGGCAGTCAAGACATGCAAAATCATTTGGTCTGGCCCTGCCAAGGCAACTGCAGGCGGGACTTAAAATTCAATGAATCTAGAAGCTTTTTTCATAGCAACATACATTTATATTAAGTAAACCATAATAATAATCTAAATTTTTAGGGACAAACAAGGAACACCTATGACAGGATAGACAAGACACATACGATGATTCCTCATGACAATGATAACCTTGCCTCCAATGATTGACAATGATGTTGTTGACTTCTTTGTCAACACAGATGATAACTTCAATCCAACCTATATTCTTGTCCTTAATCAACAATCCTCACAAAAACTGAATCTCAGATGAAGATAAAGGAGATTACAGTACACACAAAAATCTAAAATTGATGATACAAATGTTGGATAAATTCCAAATCCAAGATGGAGGATTAGAATAGAGATCAAAGCAAAATTATTTTGTCACTGGTGACACACACTGGATAGTTGTTAAAACTTAAATGGTGTGCCATCCTACAAATACCTGTAGCAACTACAAAGAAAATTTGATGCAAAGTGTCAATCTTTCCAAGAGAAATGGACAAATGAATTTTTAAACAAAATCTTGATGTCAAAGCCAAACTGGTGTACCTTGTTTCTGGTGATACATTAGCAGTAATGAAAAAAGGCAATTTGGAGCATCATTACAGCTCACTGGCCAAGGGATAGACATGAGGCTGGCATCACTAAGAACCCTACCTCCCATGAGTTTTCCCCCCATTGTGGCTCTGGGACCCACAGTGGGCCAAGTCACCAGTCACCTTTTGGTGTGATAATTTGGCATTGGTGCATGTGTGGTGAATAATCTGACTTCTCTGTCACCCCAGGTTATGCAATTAGTTAGAGTATTTATGATTAGGTGTTTAAAATTAATATCCTTTTTGGCAGACATATCCCAGGCATTTCCAATAACATTGAGATGCCCTATCCTACCAACAGATTGATTGGTTCAGGACATTTGAATCAGAGGCTTGTTGGGAGCAAGCTTCCTTTGGAACATTGGCAGGATGAGGAAGACAGGACCATCAGCATGGCAGTGGCTCCCAGCAAGTGTTGCCTGCCCCGGGACCCACTCCATCGGCCCTGGAGATGTGGGGCAGCTGCATCACCCTCGCCCCTCCCATGCCTGTCTGCCAGAGGGGTCAAAAGGAGTCAACGCTGGAGCTGACACCACCTCCACTTCTGCCGCGTTGCCTGCCCCGGGACCCACTCCATCAGCCCCAGAGATATGAAGCAGCTGCGTCACCCTTGCCTCTCCCATGCCTGTTTGCTGGAGGGGTCAAAAGGAGCCAACGCTGGAGCTGTCGCCACCGCCACCGCCACCGCCACCGCATTGCCTGCCCCGGAACCCACTCCATCAGCCCCGGAGATGCGAGGCAGGTGCTTGCGCGGAGGGCTCCCCCAAAAGAGGATAATGTTGTTTCCTTTCTGAGTACTTTTTTGGACGTGGAGCCCTGGTTGTGTTTGGAGCTGTGAGTTTAATTTTTGATTTTGTTATGAACTTTGTTTAATTGTATACTGTATTTTTTGATATTTTGTAACTGTATCATATTTTTGTTGGAAACCACCTTGAGTCGCACTTGTGCTGAGTAAGGCGGTATATAAATTTAATAATAAATAAATAAATTACAGCTATGATGCTGCCTGTGTTTAATTTCAGGAGTTCAGGAAGGTGCATCAGTTGCTCCAGTCCAGGCTAGGCCCCATGGAACATCTACTTCAATTTGGAGTGGAGTTATACCATAGAGGCTTTGCCCAATGTTTGGTATTGGGTAAGATGTTGGCCCTTGCCCTCTATGCCAAATCATGATATTGGCAGGACTATTCATCAGATTTTAGGATTAAAAAGATGGCGGAAGGCTAGTCAAGAGAGAGGGGAAGTGTGCATTGATGAGTATGAGTCAGCTTTCTTCTGAGCCACCTCCCTGGTTGCAGGGAGTAATTTATTAGAAATATATAAAAACGGAAACAAAAAGTAAAAAGCATTTCAAAAGTAAAAGCTCAAGAGGTAAAATCAGAACATTTTTTATTTCTCCCCCATCCAGAAAAAATAAGAAAAGTTAGCTAACCTAAGGTAAGAAAGAGTTTACCTCCCCATGAGGCACTCTGTCAAGGCTCTATGGATCAAAAAATTAGCTACATGCTTGCCAGACAAAAGACCAGGCTAAGACTAACTAACCTCTCCTTTTTAACTAATAAACTCACAATCGTCCCCATCTGCCTACAATCAATATTTATTTATAGAACACAATAAAACCCACCACCAACAAATACATCATTGACTAAACTAAACTAAACTAATTGGTGACAGAGGACATTGAAACTGAACCTAACTGGCTAATCTACTGCCAAGGGATCAATGCCCTGAAAGGCTTCCTTGAACAGGAATGTTTTTAATTGTTTTTAAAGGTAGCCAGTGATGGGGCCTGGCGCAGCTCCACCGGGAGTGTATTCCACAGTGTAGGTGCCACCACTGAGCAGGCTCTATTTCTGGTTAAAGACTTTCAAGTCATCCTCGGTGTTGGCACCTGGAGCTGCGCCGACTGCGCAGCCAAGCTTCTTGTCTCTCTAGGTTCAACCAATCAGTGAACATTTCATGGCATCATTCACCTCCCCCTCCCACTTCAAAGAGTCATTTCCCATGAAATAGAGTCTATCTTTGACTCCAGTAAGAGTAAAGTTGGAATAGTTTGTTTCCAAATGGTTTCTTCACTGCTTCCAACTTTGGAGCTCAGTGTCAGATCCAGGTCTTATCAGCACCTGGAAAGGGACTAAGAAAACCAGACATTTCTCCCCTACATTATCCACACTAGGGTGTGTTTGTGAGAGTTTAGTGTATGAAAACCAAGACACAGGACACAGCCTCGGGCTGGGTTAACTCAGGTTTATTGCATCGTGGACAGAGGGAACATGAGGTAATGGCGGATCGATAGCTCTTTATATACGGTGGTAATACATTTGAACGTGGTGCCATGGTAGCCCATTGGCTACTGTCTGCGTGACATCATTTCTGGTCACGCCCTTCTTGTCCAGGTGTAGGTAGTGGCGGGAAAACTTCCCGCGCTGTTGCCTTTGATGAGTTCGGACCAAGAGAGCTTGGACGCTCGCTGCTGCCAGCTGGTGGTCATTAGCTCGCGTCCTAATGCAGGGTTCATATGATACAGTTGAAGGTTACATTGTTGCTATAGGCAAGGTTACATTGGTTCAGATACATTGTAAACCATGTGGAAGGTAAAACCCTTAGAACACAACATCCCTCCCCCCTAGGACGAGACAACGTCTCGAGCCCATGCTTCTAGACACTCCCCCCCCTAGGAGACAAAATCTCTCAGCCAAGATGGCTTGTTTCGAACACGCTGGGGTCTCGATGCGGGCTGCCTCTCCCCGGGTTTGCTACCTTCTCTTTGTCCCCTGGTTTCCTGTCCTGTAATTTGAGAGGGAGACTCGTTAGTGACTTGCCGCGGCTCCGCGGCGTTGTTGGGAGGTGTGCTCTTGCTTAGGGAGGAACCGGGGGCACTGGGGGCTAACGAAAAACCCCTCTTCTCGCTTGGATGGGTGGGGGAACACTCCTGAAAACCCCCCCGGTTTGCTAAATCAAAACCAAAATTCCATTCGGGGGCAGCGGTCGCGAACTCCTCTCCCCCTTCCCCGGCCTCTGAAGGAACTGGTTTATCAAAAGGATATGAGTCGGGGCCGCTGCTTCTTCCTTCCCCCCTTGCTTGGGACTGTTGTCCGCTGCTGTCTCCCCCTTGGGTTAAACGGGTGGGGGAGAACCCTAACGCTGAATCTTGTTGGTGATCCTCACTGACTGGCCCACTTACTCGGTGCCTCAGTTGGTCTGCGTGCCTCCTCCAGAGGAGACCGGTGTGGGTTTCGACCCGGTACGACACTGGCCCCGTCTGTTCTACAACCGTCCCCGGCACCCAGGCTGGCCCCGCGCTGGCATAGTTCCTGCAATGAACAGGGTCGCCGGCGGCGAAACCTTTCGAGACTGCCAGCCCCACGTTTTTCCCTTTATCCTCAATTCTTGTGGGGTCCAGCCTGGACAGGAGCGTAGTCAGTTTTCGCCGCATCAATAGCTCCGCCGGCGAGTAACCTGACGCTAAGGGGGTCACCCTATACGCTAATAAGAACTGACATACTTGGTGATTTAGGTCCCCGGGGCCCATGCGCCGAAGCGCCTCCTTTGTTGTACGCACCAACCGTTCCACTTGGCCATTCGTGGCCGGGTGAAACGGCGCGGACGTGACATGCCGAATGGCATTTGCCTCCATGAATGCCCCGAACTCTGAGGAGGTGAAACAACTCGCGTTATCGCTGACTAAAGTGTCGGGTAAGCCGAACGTTGAAAAGACTCTCCGTAGTTGGTTAATGGTAGTGGCGGAGGACGTGCTCTTTACCGGAATGACCTCCAGCCACTTTGAGAATGCATCCACCACCAGGAGAAACATGGTTCCTCGGAAAGGGCCAGCGAAATCTACGTGCACTCTGGACCATGGCCCCCTCGCTGTGTCCCATTCCCTATGCGGGAGGCGGGCCGCCTCTGGTCGGGACCCCTGGCAAGCCCCACAAGTGCCGACCATGTGCTCAATGTCCTCGTCCAGCTGTGGCCACCAAAAGTAGCTGCGGGCCAGCGCTTTGGAGCGAACGATGCCCGGGTGACTGACGTGCAGCAGTTTGAGTACCCTCGGCCGCATGGGTGTTGGGACCACCACCCGTTGGCCCCACAATAGGCACCCCCTTTCTATGGACAGCTCTAGCTTCTTCCGAAAGAATGGGTCGAACTCCTTGCTTGGGGACGATGCTGGCCACCCTTTCTGCACCCATGAGCTGACTTTCTCCAGCGTTCTGTCCTTGCCTGTCGCCCTGGCTATATCGGCTGGTACTATTGGGGGTTCGTCTAAAACCTCGATTAGCAACACCTGGCGGTCTCTTCCTATTCTGGTTTTTTGGTCGTCCGACAAGGGCAAAGGGGATCTCGAAAGCGCATCAGCATGGCTGATCTCCTTTCCGGGCCGGTACTCCAACTCGTGTTGGTATGCGTTAAGAAAAATGGCCCATCGCAACATTCTCGGGGATAGTATCTGCGGCGTGGGCTTGCCTGCCGTGAAAATCCCTAACAGGGGCTTGTGATCCGTCACGATCTTGAACGGGCGGCCATACAGAAAATCGTGAAACTTTTTGGTCCCCGCTACTATTGCTAATGCCTCCCTGTCGGTTTGTGCGTAATTTCGCTCTGCTTGGGACAGGGACCTTGAATAAAACGCAACTGGGGCCTCCCGACCGTCATCCAACACGTGGCACAGCACCGCCCCCACCCCCACCGGTGATGCATCACAGACTAAGACCACCGGCCGTTTGGGGTCGAAGTGCGTAAGGATTGCGTCCGATGTTAAAAGTTGCTTTAGTTCGTTGAACGCCTTCTCGTGCTCGTCACCCCACATCCATGTCTCCTCCTTTTTAAGTAACCGATGAAGCGGTTCGGCCACGGAGGCTTTCCGCGGAAGGAATGTATGGTAAAAATTGAGGAGCCCCAGGAATGACTGAAGTTCGGTTTTGGATGTGGGGCGAGGGGCCTTCTTAATGGCTGTTACCTTGGATTTGGACGGCTTAATACCCTCGGGTGTGATCCGAAACCCTAAAAACTCGACCTCGGTTTCGAAAAAAACACATTTGTCCTTCCTCAGTCTCAGCCCCGCTTTCTCGAACACAGTTAGCACTTTATCCAATCTCTTTGCCAGTTCGGCCTCACTCCCCCCTGTTATCAATACGTCATCAAAATAAGGTAACACCCCCTCCAGCCCCTTCAGGAGGCGTTCCACAAGCGACTGAAAAAGGCCGGGTGCCGAGTTCACGCCGAACTGTAAACGCGACACCTGGAACGCTCCTTTATGTGTGACTATCGTTTGTGCCGCGGCCGTGGCGGGAGTTACGGGGAGTTGTTGATAGGCTTGTGCCAGGTCGAGCTTAGCGAAACACTTTCCCCCATTTAGCCTGGCCAAAAGGTGGCTGACCACCGGCACCGGATATGCATTAGGGCGAATCGCCTTGTTAATTGTACACTTATAATCAGCGCAAATGCGCACCTCCCCGTTAGCCTTCAGAGCTGTTACGATTGGAGTTTCCCACTCCGCGGAATCAACAGGAATAAGAATCCCCTGGCCCACCAATTTGTCCAGTTCCGCCTCTATTTTGTCCTTTAGTGCGAAAGGCACCCTGCGCGGTTTGAGTCTTATCGGGCGGACCTCCGGGTCTAGGTCGAAGGCTACGGGGGGTCCCTTGAATTTTCCCAGTCCTTTTTCGAAAACGGCGGGGTGCGCGTCACACACCGCTTGTATCGGATCCGCGCCCACGGTATGCACCCCCCCTATGAACAAACCCAAGGGCTGAAACCACTGCGTCCCTAGGAGGCTACAATTCCCCCCTTTGAGAACGACCAAGGGGAGTTCTGCAGAATGTCTCTTATAACGAACCCGAAATTTCCCGACCCCCAGCACTGGAATGCTGCTCCCTTGTACGTCTCGTAGCGTGGACCTCAGAGTCTTAAGTTTGGGCCGCGCTTGGGGATCGATCTTCAAGAACTCTTTCTGGGGAATTATGGAATAATAGGACCCCGAGTCAATCTCCATCCTAACAGGGGCCCCTTGTACTATTACCTCAACGAAGTAATGGTTTTGTCCTGCGGACACGCTGAACACGGGGGCGTCGTCCTCACTGCCGTCCGAGACGCGACCCACGCCGTCCTGCTTCCTCGTGGTTCGGGCGCCATCTTGGGGTCTCGCTGGACGGTCCGGTCTGGCCGAACGGTCTTTCGACTGCCTCCGGCCCTCTTTCCGATTTCTGCATGCCCTGGCGATGTGCCCGCGCCGGCCACAGCTGTAACATTCGGCTTTCCTGAAAGGGCACTTCGCACGCTCGTGGGCCGCCCCACACCCATCGCAGCGGCGCCCCCCTTTCCGGACCTTCTGTACCTCTTCGCCGTCGCTGCCATCCGTAGAGGATCTCGAGGTTCGTCGGGTCGCGTGCACCGGCTGTCCTGACTTGCCGCGCACCGAGCTTTCCGCTTTGCTGGCCCTAGGACGCCACTCACGCCACTCGTGTATTTCGTCCACTCCCGCATTCGTGGACTCCGCGGATTCCGCGGTCTCTACGACCTCGGCCAGCGTGGGTGGCGGCTCCCTGTTCATCAGGCTGCGCTGCACTTCCTTGTCCTTCAGGCCACACAGCACGACGTCTCTCATGATCATCTCCAGGTTGTCCCACTTGCAGGGGACGGCGGCTACCCTCAGGGCCTCCACGAAAGCCTCTACCGACTCATCCGGCGCTTGGACTCGCCTCCAAAACACACTCCTAGCGGGAAACATTGCCTTCGATGGTTGGAAACGCTCACGCAGCAACTTCAGTATGTCGTCGGTTTTGAAGTCATCCAACGTCTTTGGTTCAATCATGCCCACCAGCGTCCGCTTGGTCTCTACTCCCAGCATTCGGGTGAGGATGGCCCTCTTCCTTTCCTCGTCGTCTTTGACTTTGAGTTCCACCAATGCCGCCTTGAAATCCATGTTAAAGATGGTCCAGTCTTGCGGCTTGGTAATATTGAACCCGCTCTGTGTCCTGGCCCCTTGGGAATCCATGATCCCATCCTCGTCGCCAATTTAGTGTATGAAAACCAAGACACAGGACACAGCCTCGGGCTGGGTTAACTCAGGTTTATTGCATCGTGGACAGAGGGAACATGAGGTAATGGCGGATCGATAGCTCTTTATATACGGTGGTAATACATTTGAACGTGGTGCCATGGTAGCCCATTGGCTACTGTCTGCGTGACATCATTTCTGGTCACGCCCTTCTTGTCCAGGTGTAGGTAGTGGCGGGAAAACTTCCCGCGCTGTTGCCTTTGATGAGTTCGGACCAAGAGAGCTTGGACGCTCGCTGCTGCCAGCTGGTGGTCATTAGCTCGCGTCCTAATGCAGGGTTCATATGATACAGCTGAAGGTTACATTGTTGCTATAGGCAAGGTTACATTGGTTCAGATACATTGTAAACCATGTGGAAGGTAAAACCCTTAGAACACAACAGAGAGCCAAACCATATCCATTTTAAAACTTCAGGCCTTCTTAATGGTGTTACAGTTATTTCAGTGTGGAAGGGCAAAATAATTGCTGGAACAAACCAGCCCATCCCCTGAGTGTTCCTATCAGCTCCTTTCTAGGTCACTGTTAAGGGTTTCTAAATTTTGGTGCATGTGATCACTATAAACAAACCAAAATGAGTTTGTTGCTTCAATTTGCCTTACACTGTTGATTTTCCAGGTTCATGAAGTAAGTGGCTTAGCCATTTCACAACATTTGTAAATTAAATACTTCCTCTGCTCTGTGGAGGAGGAGAAGTCAAAGGGTTTTAAAAATACTATGGCAACTGATCTCATTTATGTTGGTAGCAGCACACATTATAACGGCGAAACATTAGAAAGATCTTGAGAAATTTAAAATAAAGTGTAGTTGGAACTGGTATGGAAAGTAGACATATATAAAAAATTGACACCTTAACTATGGATTGTATAAGTAATTTGAGAAATATGAGCTTTAGATTCTAAGACTGCTGAACTGCTCACCTGAATGAACTGAAGACTGAAAAATAAGATCATGTCTAATTGTTTATAAAGTTCATAATTTGTTTATAAATGTATAAGTAAAAGTTATAGAGCAGTACAACTTTGTAAAAAAAATACTACATGTAAAAAGTGTTGGAAAGTGTAGGAACTCTAAATTGCAAAACTGAACATGGGCACTTTGAAATAATTGAAATGGTAGCCATGTTAGTCTGTGTTTCAGGCATATCCCTCATCCCTGGCGGGGAGGATAAAGGGCCACGGGCCGCCAGGCCAGGCAGAAGACTGCCGATGCCCAGGACTGTTGCCACAGCTGTGAAAGGGCCCCTCCCTTCTTTTTTTCCCTTGTGCACCCAGGCCCCGCCTCTGAGCCCACATGAAAAAGCCGGACTCTCTCGCCCTCCCCGGAGCTACTCCATCGCCCGGTGAAGTGCAGCTTGCACTTTGCCCAGGCCTTGGTCCGTGAGGCAAGACGCTTTTAACGTACTGTATGGGGTGATGCACTTTTTGTATTTTGTAGTGCTGAGGATTTTATTTACTGTTAATTATGATACTGATTGTATGGATTAGATTGTATTGTTCCATATTTATTTATCTTGCATATTTCTGATTATTGTATTGCTATTGCTGCTTATTCAGTTTTTGTATTGCTGTATGTTGTATTTTGTTTTATTGTATACTTTATTGTTGTGAACCGCCTTGAGTTGCCTGCTGGGTAAGAAAGGCGGTATAGAAATAAACTTATAATAATAATATCATAGAATAAACAAAACAGAACACAACAGGTGTTACCTGTTGTAAACAAAACCACATTTACTTGTATACTTATGTTATGCTACCCATTCTGTACATCTGTACCTGATATATATATATAAATTGATGCCATGAAGCCTCTCTCTTATGTCTGACGAAGTGGACTTGATCGATGAAAGCTAACATTAAAATACAGCAGTTAGTTTTTAAAATGCCACAATGTTTTTGTCTTTTTGTTTCTTTTGTTTACTCTCTAATATCTTTGAAATAAGATATATTCCACAATTAGTTTGCAACTTAATTATTGTATCAGTTTTGGACAAAAAAAGGTTTCAATAAATAATTTGAGAATGGAAGATGCTTTGGTATAGAAAAGAATGAAGTAATTATGGAAGTTTCTTATCTAACAGTAAGAAACAGAGTCCATTAGGGCGGTATATAAATATATTAAATTACATTAATTAATCTATAAATTAAATCTCTCTAAAGAACAGGAACAGATCAACAAAGTGCAGAACCAAAATGGAAGCAGTATGGAACTGTGGAACAGATGTTTTGCATACTGAGATCCAAGAGCAATACTTGAACTTCAGAACAAGCACCTCGCTGTCGGTATCAAACTAAACCCAAATGATGCAACCAACACAACCAGGTGTGTAAATTGCATTACAGAAAATGCTGTAAGACATACCTTTAAGCCAATCACTGAACCAAGAAGCATCAAAGTACTAGATATAATTCACAGTGACATAGGTGGACCAATTAATATGCTGTCATTAGAAGGCAATAGATACATACTAATATTTATTGATGATTTCTCAAGGTACTGTATCACCTAGCTACTGAAAGAAAAGAGTCAAATCCAGTGATGCACTGCAAAAAAATTTACTACCTACTCTGTGGGCTGGACAAATCTGTGGGTGGGGCCAAATCTGTGGGCATGGCCAAACATCCTGCATTATGAGCTATGGAGGTGGGTGTGGCCAACCAAGTGGGCATGGCCTGGGGGAATTTCCGCTACTAGTTCTGCAGAACCTGACAGAACCTGCTGCAGTGCATCATTGGTCAAATCTATGAAATGTTAAAGATGTATGTCGCCATAGTGAACAAAAAATTGGGAAGTAAACCCCGAGCATTCTAAACAGACAATGGAGGTGAGTACATTTCAAATAACATTTAACAATTTCTAGAAGAACGTGGAATTTTGCACAGGAGAACTGTACCATACACTTCTGAACAAAATGGAATAGCTGAAAGGAAGTTAAGGTCATTGTTAGAAATGACAAGATGAATGTTTGCTTATAAATTACTATCTACAAAATTTTGGGGCGATGCAATCATGACAGCAACATATCTCCAAAATAGATTATCAGCCAAAAATATCACAAAAGCACCATTTGAATTATGGCATGGCAGAGTACCAAGTGTAAAACACATCAGAGGTTTTGGAAGACAAGCTTATGCTTCCAAACCCAAGGGAAAAAAACATAAATTGGAACCTAGAACTGAACAGACTATTTTACTAGGTAATGATTCTAATAGTGAGAAACTGAAGAAAATGCTACTTCAGCAAAGATTCAAACAAGGTGAGAGAGATCAATGCCTGTACCCTAGGAACACACAAGGGCATTTAACATTTATTCTATCTTATGTAGATGACCTTATTATTGCTACACAGAAAAAGCAGGAATACACAGAAATAGTACACAAATTTAACAAAGAAGTTGAGATTTATGAACTGTCACAGACTGATAAAATGAATGCATGGACTAAGCACATTGATATGAAATATCAACTGACAAGTGAGTTGACTGATCAAGGCATTATACCAGCCAGCTGAAGAGATGACAGCAGATATCTTGACCAAGCCTCTACCAAGAAACCGTTTTCAAAAACTATATCGGAAGACTGAACTTGCTGGGGACAGTTCATGTGGGGTTGAGAAAGGGGTGTTGAATATTTTAGAGCAACTCCAGCATGCAATGGGTTGTTAATATTAATTTATCCCTGACAAACCAATAAGAAAGTCTTCTGTCTTCCCACCTCTAAGCTTACCTGACATGTTTTTATGTATTAAGCCATTGATCAGGTCTCTTCCTTCTCTCCTTCTTCTTTCTTGCTATTTTTGCCTTGCAAGTGGAAGCAGGTATGTGTAAAATCACCATTTGTTTGAGCACATGGCAACCTTTCTGAAAAGATTTTACAAAACAGAACATATGTTTAACTCTCTGGATCAATTGCAAGTAAACAACTATTTTGTTATCTTTCTAAACATAGTGTGGAGTATGTTTAATTGTTGGGCTAAAAGAGGGAGTAAAAGCAAACCTTGGAGAACTTGCATTTTAAACTGAAGATGCTTGTAAAACTGTCCTGTTTTACGGCTGCATAAAAAATAAGATAAAAAGAACCATAGAAAATCTATAACTGAATACTTGTACTCATATGAGAAAAACTGAATTAAAATAATTAAAAATATTTATGTTACTGATGCTACTCCTACTGTTGACAACACAGTTGCTGCTGTGTGTTTAAATATTAATGTGTTAAGAGCATGTCTTTGAGTTTTTTAATGTTCATATATCTGTAGTCTTTATTGCAATGTGTCCTGAAAGATTGTTTAAATAACTTTTAAGTTAATAAAATAAATACTTATTTTTAAAATTCCTGTACATGTTAGTGGGGAAACAGTAATACTGTACAGTATGTGATACATTATAGACATTGTTTCCTTTTAGGTTTTCAACCATGTAGTTCTCCTCCTTTCTTTGGTCTTGAAAAACAATGTGTATTAACTGCTAGCGTAATACTTCATTAAAAAAATATTTATGTAAATCACAGTGTGACTATTTGGAGTGGTTTGATGAACAAAGAGAAACTTTCCCCCATCCTACTTCTTTTTTAAACATTGAGCTGCAGTGCTGTATATATTGACTTAACTTCTGCCTTCATGCTGATCTGTGTCTGTTGAGTCCTCCAGCTTAGCTTTTATTCATAATTGGTTTATAACTGAATTACTGAACAAAATAGAGTGTTTATTTAATATAGAACTTCTCATAAGTAAGCATTTAGAGTCAACACCTTCCGACATAGGTCTCTGACAGTCACACACCTCTTTTTTAGGATGCTGTTGTTGCAAGTGACTTTTTAAAAAAATAATGTGCATAAGATGATTTACATGCCTCTTAATGATTACATGCCTCTTAATGATTACACTTACAGTAATGTTTCATATGTAGATGCTTAGGCACATGTTATGAAGGAAGCTATAACATGCACATTCTATCTGTTTCTTTAGTCTTGCCTTATACAATGAGGTTTCATTTTTACTAATGTGGGTTGTCCGCAGGAATAATTGGCAATTAAACCTCTCCTCAGGGGTTCTCTTGGTGTCAACAGATCCGGGGACCAACCGGGCTCGGCTGGAGAGGAAATTGGGAAGATAAGCGGCATAGTTAAAGATGAACCATAGCCCAGGCTGAGGGCAAATAGAGCTGGGCAAGCAAACAGGGGCAAACAGGGGACAAAGATTAGGTGCCCGGGTCAATACACATGAGTTTAGGGCAGGAACAATGGGTTTCGCCAACCCAAGACAATTTAGTGCGAGTTGTCCATTAACCACCAGGCAGCCACAGAGTAGCCCCCAGTCATGGGAATCACGGGACTCATGGGGAAATGCCACGTTTGCAAGCCTTCTGTACAGGGGCGGCACGAGTGCCCTAGGCACGTGTCCCAACCCCTAGGCAGGGTAATAAATATGTATCCCTGACTCTGGTCGGGGCTGGACTTTGCCATACAGCTGCCTCCACGCGTCTTCCTTCCTGCCCGCCATTGCAACATATGGTGACCCCAACGTGATTCTGAAGCAAGAACCTGACGTGATCTGAAGCAAGAGAAACCTGACGTGATCTGAAGCAAGAGAAACCAGATGTGATCTAAAGGAAGAGAAGCAAGACGCGATCGTAAGCCCCGGCAGACTCCACGCATCGGAATGGACACATTCCAAAGCAGGGGGAGAGCCGTGATCCTCAGCAGCAAAGGCAGACCCAATGGCAGAGAACCACCCATGGCAGAGAACCCATGGCAGACCCATGGCAGATAACCATCACCACGATCCTGACCAGACCCGATACCCGAGGGACATCATCCTGTGCACCATCCGCCCTGCACTTACTACCTCCAGGCGCGCTGACTCATCCTGTGGAGGCAAATTCGGGGACCCCCTCATGTAGTATGGGGGCATGCATGGGGGAGCATAATTCATCTGTTAGGCAGCGAGCTCAGTTGAGGGAGCTCAAAGGTCTGGCCAGGCAGCACAGAATAAGGTTGAGGACAAAAACCCTAACAGAATTAATGGTGTATATGGGTGAACATTGCCTGTTCTACCCAGAAGCAGGCACGATGGACCAGAGGTATGGGAGAGAGTAGGAAGGTGTCTGAAGGAGTAACCCCAAGCCCCACCTAAAATCATAGGGGCTTGGAGCAAGTGTCAGTAGGTAATTGCAGCCATGAGTCCAGCCCGGGTAGAGACCAAGAAAACCCCAGAACCATCTGCCACAGCGTGTCACTACCCGACCATCAAATTCCAGCATGGGGGCTTGGAGGACTTAGGAAGTGCAGGTGCTTCCATGGCTGTCAGGAGTCCTTTCCGACAGATGATAGAGGCAGAACTACACCAGGGGGGATTGTCAGCAGCAGAACTGGCCGAACGTCAGTTGTTGTGTCCAGTCCGCCTAGAGGCAGATGCACTTTTGGGTGAACAGACCACCATCTACATGCCCATCCCATACAAGCTGCTCGTGGAGACCCGCAAAGCCATTACGGACACAGGGCTTCAGAGCAGATTCACTAGGGAATGCAGGAAGAGAGCAGAAACAGGAGTGGCAGAAGGAGTCGGGTAGGGACCCCCAGAAGCCAAGTCTAAAAGCTTAAATCGGATATGGAAGGTAACTGAACTGGAAAGGAAATTAACTTCTAAGCAAAAAGCCCAGAGTGGTTGTAAAAGCCACCTGAGAACAGCCTTAAAAAATCTGGCAGGAAGGAACCATTTTTATTTTTTTATATATTCAAATGTATATGCCGCCCAATCAGGTAAACCCGACTCTGGGCGGCTCACAACAAGTTAAAACACACATAAAACAATACAACCAATTAAAACCCAACATACCCACCCACCTACCCCATTCCTCTTAAAAACCCACATTAAAAAATTGCCTTCATTGACAATTAAAAGAAATGGGGGCTTAATTTATATGCCAACAGGCGGGGGCCACTCTTCCATCTGGGCCCCACACCTGCCCCGCCAACCAGGTTTTTAGGTCTTTTCTGAAAGGTAGCAGCTCCATCTGCTCCCGCAACTCTACAGGCAGGAGGTTCCACAAGACCAGTGCGGACATGGAAAAGGCCCTCCTTCGTGTACCAGAGAGATGGGTCCCTCTGGCAGATGGAACAATTAGGGAGCCCCTCCGATCTGCTCTGGTTGGACAGGCGGACACTCTTGGGACGATGCGGTCTCTAAGGTATCCTGGCCCACTACCATGAAGGGCTTTAAAGGTCAAAACCAGCACCTTGAACTGCACCTGGAGGCAAACTGGTAGCCAGTGCAGCTCCCGAAGTAATGGTGAGGCACGAGCATAATGCCCGCGCCCCATCACCACCCGGGCAGCCGCATTCTGAACCAACTGCAGCCTCCGAATGGTTGACAAGGGCAGCCCCATGTAGAGCGCATTGCAATAATCTAGCCTGGAGGTGACCAGAGCATGTGTGACCCTGAGCAGGGAGTCCCGGTCCAGGAGCGAACGCAACTGACGGATGACGCGAAGCTGTGAGAAAGCCCTCCTGGCCACAGCCGCCACCTGACTTGCTAGTAGCAGCCCCGAATCCAGGAGGACCCCTAAGTTGCGTACCGGGTCTGTCTGGGGCAAAACAGCCCCATCCAAGACCAAAGTTGCCAGCTCCCTGGATAATGCGGGACCCCCTATCCAAAGCCACTCAGTCTTGGAGGGATTCAATTGTAGCCTGTTGTCCCCCATCCAGACCCCAACCGCTTCCAGACATCTGGATAGGACATTGACTGCATCACTGGGGTCCCCATGGGCCGAGATATATAACTACTCATTTCCTCATGAGTAGAGCAAAGCATTGCAAACCTGGGGAGGGGAAATGTCCCCAGGAAGGAATGTGGATGTTTAATGTTTGAATGTGTAAGTTTGAATGTGTCATGAATGAAAGGTGGTGCACCAGTATGAATGATGAAAGTGACAGAGTTGTTATGTGTTTGCATGGTTGTGCTATAATGTTGCATCATTAAAAGTGAAATATCAAGTATTGTGTTCTAGGAGTAATAAGAAAGATGACAGTTAACTCTGTTCATGGGTTGGATACATTGTTTTCAATGGGAAGAAAGTAGCCCCAGCCCTGTCTCTTTCCATTCATACAGCAGGCTAAAGAAAGTATGAGAAAGAGTGGTGGGCAAAAAGTCCTTTGTTTCCTGCCTGCCTGCCTGCCTGCCTAGCAGCTTAAGTGCCAGGGATGAAGAAGGAAGAAGGAGGGGGGAATTCTAGCCCACAAAGACAAAAAAATTGGCAAACGTCTTTAGGATGGCAACAGAGAGGGGAAGGCGTTAGTTTCTTTATGGGCTGTATATTTGTGTTAACTGAACAAAGTGGTTAAAATGTTCCATGTTAGTCTCGATGGAAAATGCTGCATTGAAATGGTCAAAAAAAGGGCAAAAGTGACACCCCTTCTCAACCGCCTGATTTTAAATGTGCAAAGGAGGCTTTTTCTGGTTGCTGATCTCTTCACAGAATCAAGCCACAACTTCCACATTCTTAAGCCTGCTTAGCAATTAGTGCTGTTACAAAGCAAACAGCTGATTGGGAAGAAAATGATTCATTTACATTAAAGAAACTTTCACTGGAAGAGACAATTTTTACGGCCTCGCGAACCAGAAATTGTCTCTGAGTTTTTCACCTGGCAAGAGTGCTCTACAAAAGGGGGGGAAATCCTGTTCATCTTCACATTCTGGAATTACTATGCGCATAGGTTCTGATACATGCTGCTTGTAAGAACGGCAGTAGAGAAAAATGGGGCCCCTATTTACAAATGACATGTCTCATAACTGGTTAAATAATAGGTAATGCATAGTAAGTCTTGTCTAGTCTTGTCTAAATGTTTTAAGAATATAGCAAAGTCAGTTTGCCTGAAATTGAGGTTCTGAGGATGTAAAATTACAGGTACAGGCTTTGCATTCAGATTAATTATGAACAGCCTAACGACTTGGATTTATTCCCACAGTTTCTGCTATAACTATGTCTAATCCCTTTACATTACATAAATAATGTTTCGATTTTTACAAATTTCTCTTCTAGTACCACATTTCAAAGGTGATTTGCTTTTCCGCAGTCAGGACATGCCTGGAACTGAGTTCCAGCCCTTTTGTGTATTGTATAGTGTCTTTTCACAGCCTCCTTAGTTAATTAACTCTTCATTTACAGGATTGCTATCTCTTTCCACAGGAATGACAAACTCAAGGGAGTGTTACATTCTATTTAACTGATAAGACCTGTGTGGGCCTTGTTTGCGATGAGCTTAAGTTAACCTCTGACATTTTCATTTGCTGCATGCTCTTTGCCATTAGAGTAACACTGTATGAAATTTTTGTTTTCCCACCCCAGCATTGCGCATTAAGACTGTCTTTTGGCTTGTTTGTCCTTTTATTCTAATTGCTGATTTTTTCTACATTCACAGCTTTCCCTTGAGACATCCAAGATTTCATTATAATCCCTTCTTTCTTTATCTAACTTTTTTTTGTATTCTGACAGACCTTTCTAGCAGGACTCAAATTAAATGGATCTTTGTCATGTTCTAATTATGACATTCTATTAATAGCTTAGAATCCCTTTCACTATTTCACTAATCAGGAAATTTTGCATTTAATGGCACTTTTTACAATTCCAGATCAAGCAATTGTGGAATGAATTAACCTACACTGTCTTTTCTTTTAGTTAAAAGAAGTGGGGAGGAGGCCACCCTTGGATTCTCAGCTAAGGCGATATTTACCTATAATTACAAAAAATAACTCTCTCAGACCTTTTCCCTTAGGATTTCCAAGGCTGCCTCTGCAGCCAGCTTTTATCTCCTCTGCAGGTCTATTTTTGGATGCCATCCAGACCAGGCTCAGATGCTAGAACCATGCCCCAATCCCGGAAGTCCAGGAGATGTTAGATGCCAGCATCGGTCCCAGCCAAAACATAGTGAGCACAGACATCTGCCAAGATGACACCAGCCATCCATTTTTCGATGATTTTGGCATGCTTTTACCCCAAGGGGGGAGGATTTGGGACACACACACACACGGACACCACACACACATACACACAAGCTATGCAGACCAGGACTCAATGTTACCCACCAATTGGGACTTCGAAGAACATCATGCTCAATTAAACACAGTTCTGACATCTGGACATGATAAAGTCATGCACAGAACACAGCCTTGTTTTTAGAGTCCTGTCACCATTTCTATATTTCACTTTTATGCCAGCTTGGACTGTCACAAACACAGACTCTCCATCCATTTTAAGCACAGCAGTAGCAATGAAGCTACCAATGGACAGAGTGGGTCATTTAATCCACATCAAGGGACAATTTATGGCTTCACCACATATAACCCTACTTCAAGAATCAGTGTCAGAAGCAGCAGCTAGATGTTTTTGTTTATGTTTCATTATTTGTAATTGCTTATATTGTCTTTGCATATCTTTGAATTCTTTGCCTTTATACAATGCTCAAGGTGGGATTTTCAAGGGACAAGGTGGGATTTTCAAGGGACATATGAACTAGAGTGTGAATTTTGCACACACCCTTTTGCATATTACCCTCACATCTGCCACCCCGATGCTACCCATTGCTAAGAGGCCATGTTTTCACCCATGAGTGGGAGAAAGGAATCAAAGTGGGCCACCTCTACACACACTTGTAAAGGTTGATCATCCTGCAGCCAAGGAAATCTGTGACTATTGTAATCCCTTGATTACTTTGTGTTTGCTTATATCTGTGCCAATCACACCTCCCTATGTATGAGGAAATGTTTGCTTGCCAGAGAGGCTTTCTTGCAGGATGGTTAAGGATTACTTTAGAAAAACCATTTATGTCACTGGGGAAAAAGTTCGCTCCTCTAAGCAGAATCAGAGGCACTTAAGTATACCCATGCAACAGTAGAACTGCTCAGCAAGGCAGAATATGTCTCCTTAGCTGTCAGCATTGTGGGTGGCCCAGTTTTAACAGCCGGCAATGCACGCCGAATTGGCCAACTAGCGTGCGCACTAGCCAAAGCAACTAATCATGCCTCATCAGCCATTGCCATGTTAAACGAAGAGCAGGCTGAACTCAGACATGCGGTCTTAGATAACCATGCAGCCATTGACTATCTGCTGCTTTTACATCATTTGGGTTGCGAGTCAGTTTGAGACATGTGCTGTTTCAACCTCACAGACAACTCTCGCAAAGTCTAGAGTCAAATCACCATGCTTGACACTTTAGTTAAACACATCAAGGAAGACACCAACTGGGCATGGTGGGACAAGTTATGGTCCTGGGTGCCATGGGGGTAGTTGCAAACAACACTCAAAGCCATCGCTGGCATCATAGTAGTGAGGATTATGCTCTGCTGCTTTGGGCAGTGCATTCCATCACTCCTGAGCGCCCCATGGCGAAGACCCCGAGAATCATTTATGCTCAAACAAATCATGCCCCACATCTATTGTGCCCTCAGCCAGGCTGACTTAAATAATAAAGGAAGGGGAAATGTGGGTTGCCTACAGGAATAATTGGCAATTAAACCTCTCCTCAGGGGTTCACTCGGTGTCAACAGATCTGGGGAGCAACCAGGCTCAGCTGGAGAGGAAATTGGGAAGATAAGCAGGCTAGTTAAAGATGAACCATTGCCCAGGCTGAGGGCAAATAGAGCTGGGCAAGCAAGCATGGGCAAACAGGGGACAAAGATTAGGTGCCCGGGTCAATACACATAGACTCTGAGTTTAGGGCAGGAACAATGGGTTTCACCAACCCAAGGCAACATAGTGCGAGTTATCCATTAACCACCAGGCAGCCACAGAGTAGCTCCCAGTAATGGGAATCACAGGACTCATGGGGAAATGCCACATACGCAAGCCTTCTGTACAAGGGCAGCATGAGTGCCCTAGGCACGTGTCCCAACCCCTAGGCAGGGTAATAAATATGTACCCCCGACTCTGGTCGGGGCTGGACTTCGCCACACGGCTGCCTCCATGCATCTTCCTTCCAGCCCACCATTGCAACATACTTCCCTTTGAGGATATATCACAGTTACCAGTGGAAGAGGAAGAGAAACTAAAGACATGGGACACAATGCTTATCTGGAATCTGATGTTTTGTGAAATACCGCATCAATTTGTAGAATTAAAGAATTTTAGAATCATACAACTGTAGAATTGGAAGGACTCCATGGGTAGTTGAATAAAAAAAAACTGCTGAAGTGGGAAATCCTTTGCTAATAACTTGTGAAAGTTATTACTTTAGTTTTCTAATAATTAATCTCCAGTTGATTATTATTAAGTAGTGAGCTAAAGATGTCAATGCTCCCTCTGAGACCTATTAGGGCCTGGAGAGGATTACAGCATCATCCGCATATAATTTACTTTCTTAGCATGTAAGGAATGAAATTGGCCAAAATCCTGTTGGTTAGTTATATTAGCACATGTATCCCTTATTGCACCCCAGCTCATGTCACTGGCATGCAAAAAGGCATACAAATAGTGACTAACAATTTGTTTCTGAAGTATATACCATTGTATTTAGGCTGGCAACAGGATCCTGACCATTATCTCTCTTTAAGTTGCAATTGGAGTATAATGCAATATACTTTGTATACGAGAAAATCGAATTATTAAGGGAATTAGTTATTTGTAACCCTTTGAATGAAGAGAGTGCAAAAAAAAGAGAGTGCAAAAGCTAGCTTGAGACTCAACATCAAGAAAACCAAGATAATGGCAAAAGGCCTTATCAGTCCCTGGAAAATAGATGGGGAAGAAGTAGAAGCAGTGACAGATTTTACCTTCCTAGGATCAAAGATCACTGCAGATGGTGATTGCAGCCATGAAATAAAAAGGTGACTAATTTTTGGGAGACAAGCTATGAGAAACCTGGGGAACATAGTTAAAAGGAGAGACATCACCTTGCAAACCAAAATTCGCATAGTCAAAGCAGTATTCCCGGTCATAATGTATGGTTGTGAGAGCTGGACCATTAGGAAAGCTGAGCGCAGAAGAATAGATGCCTTTGAGATGTGGTGATGGAGGAGAGTTTTGAGAGTCCCCTGAACAGCGAGGAGAACAAATAGGTCAATCTTAGAAGAAATCAACCCTGACTGCTCATTGGAAGGTCAAATAGTAAAGATGAAGATTAAGTACTTTGGACATCAAATGAGTAGAGATGATTCACTTGAGAAAACCTTGATGCTGGGAAAGGTTGAGGTCAAAAAAAGAAGGGAACAGCAGAGAATGAGATGGCTAGATGGTATTGTTGATGCAATGGGCACAAAGCTGGGTGGGCTGAAGAGGACGGTGGAAGACAGAGGTGCTTGGCAGGCAATGGTCCATGGGGTCACAAAGGGTCAGAATCGACAGTGTGACTGAACAACAACAACAACATATATCTATCGCCTAGTTTTGGAGGATGGAAATCAGGACTTCCTCAATGGTCAACCATATCATTAATAAAGAAATTAAACAGAATTGGGGCTAGTACACATCCTTGTTTGACATCCTTCTGTGTGGGTATAGACTCTGTGAGATGCTCCTCATGGAAGCATCTAACCTTGAGGTTTATGTTAGTATGGAGAGCTCATATCAGATAGAGCAGTCAATAGAAGATGTTTCCAGCTTCTCCAGTAACTTAATCCTAGAGATGGAATCTAAGGCAGGCTTTAGGTCAAGGAATGCAGCAAATGGTGATATTGAACTCATAGAAGAGCATTTCTCAATAAGATGTTTGATAACTAGACAGTGCTCTATCATTATCATACTTTCCCTAAAGCTATATTGTTCCTCCGCCGTCAGATTTTCTTCTTCCAGCCACAACTTAAATTTGTTGTAGAGATGACTGGCATATAATTTATTGATAATGTTAAATAAACCAACCAGCCTGTAGTTCTTTTGATTATACTTATTTCCAGAAGCACATTATCTTGCTTACTAAAATATTTATCTATGATAATGTGCTTGTACCAGTGTAATATTGCAGTTTTATTTCCTAATTTGTGATGGTTAGAATTCATAATATGGATGAAAATATGTAAGTAATCCATAAAATTTGCCTAACTGTTGGAAAATGATCTTTGCTGCTTGGTTTTGCCTGTATGTGTAATGATGCGAGTTTGGGGCAACCAGCTCTGTTATGTTGAATTATTTCTTTAGATTTGTGACAAGCCATGCATACATCACTTAAACCAACCTTCACAATTATTTTTTTACAATATTTAGTGCAGATAATTTAGTTCTGGAATGTCTCTGCTTCAGCCCAAAGATGGCATAATTAAGCCACAGGTTTGATTGTTGCTTATCAACAGGATCATTCAGGAGGCAACTGGGGTGCTGCATTTATTTTTGAAGCCATGTGGCAAAACTTTCATTAACACAGCATGATTCTCATTTACAAGTTGCAATACTTTTGTTTTGGCTGCAATACAGCCTGAATGAAGGAGAAACTTTAGTCCCTTACAGCTGAAGAGACAAGAAATAGCCTAGGACAATCTAGTGTTCCTGCTAAGAAGCTTGTTTTAAGGCCTGACCTTCCCTGATTGGGCCTCTTTGCCTGTTTTCAATGGAGCTAGCAGCATTGAGACTGACTTCAGGGAGTCCCTTACTTTTTTATATTGTCCCTTACTCATCTTGGTGGTGGGAGGGGCTGGCCTTTTATTATCTGCATGAATTTGTGAAGTGGAGAAATATCCTTACCCTCACATTTACATGGCTTATGAGGCATTTTTAAAAACAGTAGACCCTCACATAACGACGTTCCCCAAGTAGCGTTGCTAAGCGATTTTTGTTGTTATGCGGGTTTCTATGGAGTTTCCCGCATAACAACATTTTTGTCTGGATAATGGCGGTTATTTTAGTGTTGTTGTCCGGAAAACGACACTAAAAATGTTGTTATGCGGGGAAGACGTGGTGCATAATGACGCGATGTTAAGCAAAAATGATGCTATCCGAACGTGTTGTCATGTGAGGGTTGACTGTAATACATGTGTACAAAACCCTGGGAATCATACCTGTCAAGTTTCGGGAAATTTCTGTCAAATAAGGGAAATTTCCCGGCCAAAACAGGAAACTGGACAGGTATGCTTATCCTGTGCTGGCCTCCAGTCTAACTCCAGTCTAATTGCAGTCTAACTAATACGGGATGACGGCGGGAAAGAGTGTAAAATATGGGGTGTTGACAGAAATTTCCTGAAACTTGACAGGTATGCTGGGAATATTTTAAAGCATAAGTGGCTATAAATTATATAACTGAAAAAACTATATCAACTCATGCTTAACTCAAGGGCGGGATGTGTACTTTAGGCAAAATGTGTAAATTTAAGTCATGCTTCATTATTATTATTATTTATTCATTTGTATCCCCTCTTCTGGTGCAAGCGCCACCCAGAGCGGCTAAGAACATATACATAGAAATACATACAGTCATAAAAGCATCTAAAAACCCAACCCAGACTCTCCCCAACCCCTTAAGAAAATAAAACAGTAAAAAACTAACAGGATAAAAACCATACAAAAAGTGCATTTTAAAAAAGCTACATAAAACATCTGACAACTCCCAGCAATGACCTGTAACCTTGGGCAACTAGACTAGCTTTACATTAGATGTGTAAATAATTGCTTATATTAGGTGTGCAAATAATTGCAGATATTGTTCATTTATTCCTTACATTAAGTTTCCTTATACCAAGTTATATTAAGTTTTGATTTCTTACATTTTCGCATGCAGGCCCTGGTGGTGCCACAATTGCACTGGCCATTTTGGAACAATTACTTCCTTTTATAAGTTTTTTCTTTAATATTAAGTCTGTACATAGTTATTCTTGAACGGGAGTATGGGTAGTAGTAGATTAGTTGTTAGTTTTAACCTTGTTTAACAGTTTGGTTTAACAAAATAAAATATAAAAAGAGAAAATATCAGGGAAGAGCTGCTTGGCATTGGTTGTCATATCAGGTATGGACATAAGGGGAATTTATGTGTATTATGTTAGGGTGTATTATGGATTACAAGAAAAGCTTTGGTAAACCAGGTAGCAAGCAGCCAGTAAAGAGGCCATCCAGGGCCCTTTTCCAGTTATTTCTTCCTCCTCCTCAGAGGATGAGGGTTTATCTGATTTTGACGCCATCCATGCCAGACTTAGTGCACTTGAAAGATTGCAGGTAATGGCAGCCAATGACAGTGTTCCTCAGCCTTCTAGGCTCAGGAGGGAAACCTAGAGGTCAAAGAAGTCTAAACTAGTGGATATGGCTCTACAAATTATTTCTTGCCAAAATGTTCTGGAGGCAGGTGAGGGCTCTTAGAGTTCCATGCTATATATACAACACCTGCACTTGACACTGTAGGCACCTTGGGTCTCTGGGGGCTTTATCCTCATCAGCTTTTGTACCTAGGAACACAGATGGGTGCACCATTGGGCAATCAGCCATACAGACCCTCAGTTGTAGCAGCCAGATATAGGCAGTCACAGTTTAGCCAGTCGCCTTTATGACCTTTTCCTTAGTCTTTGGCATTGGCACCCAGTATGACATCTTTTAAAGTATGGCCAGGTTATCCTGCTATGATAATAGAGTAGATCAGGAGGTCTCAATCTAGAGCCCCCATATGTTCTTGGACTTCAATTCACAGAAGCCCTGATCAGCAGGTGTGTTGACTTGGGCTTCTGGTAATTGAAGTGCAAGAACACCTGGAGGCCCAAAGTTGAAAACCCCTAGAGTAGACTGGAAAACCCTAAGGACTAACAGCCTTGGGTGGCAAAGTCCACAGGGAAGGGTGATGGTCCCCAAGTGGATTAAATCCTACTTGAATCTATCATGATGGAGGGCAGCACCTTCATCAATACTGGCCTGGGACTGATGAGGACTCTCATGTTCTCTTTGTGCTATTTTTTTTTTTGTCCAGTTCACAAACCTACTAGAATTTAATAGCAATATAGAAAAAAAATGTGTCAGAAATTACTCTGGGTTGAAAAGATTATTGCTGGAGAAACTCAATATATGTATGCAATTTCCTTTGGAGATCCTCCCTCTTCTTCTTGACAGCACAGTCCTTTGTTGTTGATATAGATGACATGTTTGTTTGATGTACTTTCATGATCTCCAAAAAAATTCCAATTCTGAAATTTCTGCCCAAGAGTGATGGCTTAAGGAATGAACTGCTATTTTATTAAATAAATTCCTATGTTTGGGGGATATTTCTTTAGGCTCAAAATTCTTTTGCATGGTTTCTCTTCAATGTCAAGGAGATATATCATTTAAATGTCTGGCTTGATAATGATTTTTGTTGCAACTTTTCTCTGTCACTGTGCTTTGATAGCACACAGAATTACATCTCTGTTCTGCATTATCCCATTATCCCAATGTCATGGGAATATTTTTGCTAAATGTCTAAGGCTGTTAGTGTAAGATACTGGGGATTGCCTGTCAAAGCTCTTACACAGAAAGAGCCTCCTCGAAGATTGTAGTATTTTTGACCCACAATCAGTTGTACCCTGCTAATGGCAACCTTGTGTTGCTGGATAATCTTTCTCACGCTAGGTCAGGCTAAAGGAACTGCAGAATGAACTCACCAAAAGGTGCCTTCATTTTGGCAGTTTCATCTCTGGCCTAGACACAGGAGAAGAAGACAAAAACAAATACAGAAAGAAAAATTCTGGATGATATCATGACTCCATTTATGTAGATCACAATGCTTCTCACTTGACCATGGCCATGTTGCCTGTTTCATTTGCTCAATATCTGAGCTCAATTTTGACTGTCCCCTTAAAACCATGATACTCTGTGGCAGGGCCGTAGCCAGGGGGTGTCCTCTTTGTAATTTCCCCTATTGGTTATAGAGCTCTCTATTGTTGTTTTCCTGGCTTTTTAGTTAGTTTTTTTAACTTAGCTCCCTTTAATTTTTCTGCTACCATGCTTCCAATTTTGATATTGAATCAAAGAAGGAGGAGCAATGCTTTCTCTTAGCATTGTTCATCTCTTGATGTCAACACCATTGCATAGCCAAGGGTGTCGTTGATTTAGATTTCTCCATGACCAAAGAATCATATTTTTTTGACAATTCATTGGATAAATTAGGTGTTGATTGCATTAAATTCTTGGTCAGAACTAAATTCATTTGTTCTGCTATATCTCCTTCTCTGTGTTAACCTAAATGTTTATAGTTTTATTTGAACGTGTCCGATGCTTTTAATGATTGCTTCCAAACATATGATTTTAAAGGGGATTGCCTATTTCTCAGAATTATTTAAGTAAAGGACTTACAAATTTGACAATTCCTTTTATTACGTGTGTTTCTCCAACAACAAAAAATAAACATTTATTATTTCCATCTGTCAGGGGAAATTTAGCATTTCAGATGGAAGAGCTGTTGAGGCCATAACAACAAACTGTTTAAGCTTTAAGTTCAGGGGGGGGGGGGGAGAGGAACCTCTTAACTAGATTTTAATAATACTTTGGTAAAATCTAGTTTATAAACAATTAAGAATAGCTGTAAAAACATTAAGCAATTTGTAGTTAATTTAAATGTTTTGAAAGCTCTGAAAATGATCCAATTTTATTTTTATTTCATTTTTTGTGGATCTTTGCGGCTGCCTGGGTGGTGACGGGTTGCGAGAGTTATGCCTGTGCCTCGTCACTGCTACGGGAACTGCACAGGTTGCCAGTATGCCTCCTGGTGCAATTAAAGGTGCTGGTTTTGACCTTTAAAGCCCTTCATGGCAGTGGTCCAGGATAGTTAAGAGACCGCGTCACCTCATAGTTTTCGACCCGTCTTACGAGAACAGATAGTAGGGACTCCGTAGTGGTCCCATCAGTCAAGGAAGCACATTTTACTGGGACCAGGAGGAGAGCCTTCTCGGTAGCTGCTCCAGCACTATGGAACCTCCTGCCACTTGAACTGCGCCTCCAGACAGAGCTGTTCCCCTTCAGAAAGGCATTAAAAATGCTGGGGTGTGGGGCATAACTGGTGCCACAGCCCAGCCCCACTGGCTTATTTAGCCCACCGGGGTTTTTAATTACCTCTGCCAGGGTGTCCTTTTAAGGGGATTGGGGAGGTTTCAGGGTTGTTTTTAGACAGTTTTAATTTGTTTTAATCGGTTTTAGATAGGGGTTTTAACTGATGTTTGTAAACTGCTTTGGGTCACTCAAGGTGAGGAAGGCGGTCTTATAAATACAGTAAATAAATAAATCTTGAGGCTGAAGCTCTCGAGAGTTCTGCAGGAGTGTTTTGCGCAAGTGCAGAATGCATTTGTCTGCATTCATGGTGACCATGATGAAGCAACATGTATTTTATAAATTTCTGGAAAATAACCCCAAATGTAAGTACATCTTGCAACCGTAATATCTTTAAAATATTGCTTTTTTGACTCTCTAAAATTTCAACTAGCACTAAACATAGAACTTCATTCATCATCGCCTCAGCCATGACTGCCAAGGGAAGCTTTCCCTTCCTGAGCTAAAAGTGGCAGCACTCCAGTATTGGCAGAAATCAAATGAATCATTTCCTGCTTTTAGTTCTAAGTAAATAATCAAAAAAGATCATCTAGCTTCTGGTCCAAATGTAATTTTTCATCACAACACACAGAAGCCCATTTACAGAGAACATGAGTGTGGAAGATTTTTCTTCTTAACTATATTGAGTTTCTCCAGCAAAAATCCTTTCAACCCAGAGTAATTTCTGATACATTTTTTTCCTATATTGCTACTAGATTCTAGTAGATTTGTGGAGTGGACAAAAATAAATAGCAAAAATCATTTTGTCCTGAGAAAACAGATAATAGTCTAAGGTTGAAAACAAATTCAAAATCCAAATATAGGTTATCTTATTAGGACAAAAAGCAGTATGGAAGCATTAGCTTTTAAAATAATGAGGTGAGAAGGAGTTTCTTTGTGGCCTGTAAAGACCATTACTGTAACACACTTCCCCCTCTAGCGTAATAGGAAACTCTCTCCATTACTTGTTATTTTCTGCGCAATGGAAGGTGAGTGTGTGTGTGTGGGGGGGGGGGGGTATAATTCTATATGTAGGAGTTTTATCATGACTACTCATGGTTTGTTATTTAAAAGTAGTTCCCTTGACTGCAAATGTAGTGTTCTGAATTGTTCCAGGATGATGGAGTCAAGCTGCTCATCAGGGTGGAGCAACGGGTACTGATTAGCTGTCCCCTTTTGCTGTGGCAGGTAGTGTGAAGTGAGTTGATGCATGGTGAGTCCAAGGTAGGTTTGGATGGTTCTCTCAGTTGTTTGTTTGTTAAATTCTGTGCTGGGATGCTGTGGAGAAAATTGGGAGTGTTGTGGCTAATTTACAACTTGACCTTCCGGCCATTCGCTGATCAGGTGATGCTACAACTATTTGCTGGATGACTGGGGGTGGAAGCCAGTGGGTGCCATTCCCTGGGGCCTTGGACTCACTAGTTTAAGACAGGGCAGGGGATGTTATGGCTCCCCTGGCTCCCCGTTCTTTTCCATCCATACTATGTGTGGCCTCTCTGCAGAAAAGGGAGGGAAAGTTGAAAGTTTGGTTATAAGTTTAAAGTTAATTTAATAAAGTGTGACCCTAGTTTATTCCAACACTATGTCCAGCACTTCATTTTGGAGTGGGCAGCAACACAATTTGTCCACTAACCTAGTGCTTGCAAGAATACCTGTTTGTAGAATTTCAGCCAACCTGGCATTGACTACAAATTTCACCCCATCTCCAGTTGGAGTGTGTATGTGATGGGTCTGCAATTCAAAGCATCTGAAAAGAAAGTATCAAGGAAAAGTTTTTTTATTTTTAAGGGGAAAATATTTAATTTTAAAATTTAACAAACAATAAACATAACAGAAAAACAATTATTATAAGTAAATGTTTACCTCTTAACACTTACCCATGCTCAAAGAAACAAATAAAATAAACAAATAGCCCTTCCCTCCAAGGAGACTATTAAAGATACCATCCATTCGTTTCTCCCCACCTCCTCTTGATTTCAGAATCCCATATTCTCTCAAAAGCTGCTACATTACTTGTGCAGGCAAATTACCTTTCTTCTTAATTAATACACATTCTATGAAATCTTCCCAAATATCATTAAAAGTATTACTATATATTTCTTTTTTTAATATCACATGACAACTTTTCATTAATAGCTGTATTCCAAACTTCATTATACCAATATGACAAGTGAAAGTCATATTTAATTTTCTCAAATGTTTGTTATCATTAATCTTATAGTAGTTAATACATTTATAATTATTTGTTTTCCTTACCATCTCTAATGAACATTTCGAAAACAGATAAAAGTGCTAATTTAGGGCATGGTTCTATGTTTATATTTAATATCTCATTTACTTCATTAAAGATTAGCTTACAAAATTTCAAAATCGACTCCCATTTCCACCACATATGAAAATAATTACCTGTATTCTGACTACATCTCCAACATAAAATAGAGTGATTAGTATCTTCACAATTCTTTTTCACCAATATCTAACACCATCTCTTTGGTGTATGGGACCGAAGACAATGAAACAGCCGAAGGGTTGGCTTAACACAGGTTTATTGCATGATGATCCAGGGGAACATGAGGTAATGGCGGATGGGTAGCTCAATATATACGGTGGCTATACATTTTGAATGTGGCTCCTCGACAGTCTATTGGTTACTGTCCGCGTGACGTCATGGACGGTCACGCCCTTCTTGTCCAGGTGTAGGTGATGGCGGGAATCTTCCCGCGCTGTTGTTTGCTGGTGAGTCCGGGCCAAGAGAGCTTGAACGCTCGCTATTGCCACCAGGTGGTCATTAGCTCGCGTCCTATTGTAAGGGCTACAGTTAAGCAGCTGTTGGTTATATTGTTACACAAGCATGGTTACATTGGATACACGTGAATGGATACATTGTAAAAGGTACAGTACAGAACCAACATCCCTCCCCCCTAGGATGGGACGAAGTCCCTCAGCCAAGATGGCTTATTGCAAACGCGTTTGGGCCGCGATGAGGGCTGACCTGCCCCAGGGGCGCTACTGCTTCCTCGTTCCCTGGTCCCTTGTCCTGAAACGGGAGAGGGAGACTTGTTAGCGGCTTGCCGTGGTTTGGCGGTTTTGGGGGAAGGGAAAAACTCCATTGTGGGCAGACCGGAGACACTCGGGGCTAACGAAAAACCCCTCTTCTCACTTGGACGGGTGGGGGACCACTCCGCAAAACTTCCCCGGTTCTGAAAATCAAAATCTAACTCTGTTGGTGTATCCGTATTTGTGGGGAGATCCCGCGGAATATCTATGAGATCGGCTTCCCTTCTCTCTGCTGACCGATCCCGCAGGATATCTACGAGGACAGATTCCCTTTCCTCCCCTCTTGGTGGGGACCCATGGCCCCCCCTTTCCTCCCCCTTGGGCTGAACGGGTGGGGGAGAACCCTAACGCTGAATCCTGTTTCCCGCGGTCCGTGCCCTGCTCGTCGGGGACCCTGCGCCGGAGCTGGTCTGCGTGCCGCCTCCAGAGTAGACCTGTGTTGGTCTCGACGCGGTATGAGACGGGACCAGTCTGCTTTAAGATGACGCCCGGTACCCAGGTCGGACCCGCGCTGGCGTAATTCCGGCAATACACGGGGGCGCCCACATCGAAACTCTTTGTGTCCTCTATCCCAATGTTCTTCCCCTTGTCCTCTACTCTCGTGGGGTCTAGCCTAGTTAGTATGGTGGTCAGTTTCCTGCGCATAAGCAGCTCCGTGGGGGAGTATCCTGACGCTAGGGGAGTCACTCTGTAACCTAGCAGGAACTGGCACACTTGATGGTTTAGGTCCCCGGGCCCCATGCGCCGCAGCGCGTCCTTGGTGGTACGCACAAGGCGCTCTACTTGGCCGTTTGTGGCAGGGTGGAAAGGAGCGGAGGTGATGTGCCGAATGGCGTTGATTTCCGTGAATGCCCTGAACTCAGAGGACGTGAAGCAACTTGCATTGTCGCTTACGAGGGTGTCGGGTAAACCGAACGTGGAAAAAACCCTCCGCAAATGCTTTATGGTTGTGGCCGTGGACGTGCTTGTAACCGGGATGACCTCCAACCACTTGGAGAAGGCATCCACCACAAGGAGGAAAAGCGTCCCACGGAACGGGACAGCAAAGTCTACATGAATCCGGGACCACGGCCCCTTCGCCGCGTCCCACTCCCTGTGAGGCAGGCGGGCTTCTTCTGGCCTGGAGCTTTGGCAGGGTTCACAAGTGCCGACCATGTGCTCGATGTCGGCGTCTAGCTGGGGCCACCAGAAATAGCTCCGTGCCAGGGCTTTGGAGCGCACAATTCCAGGGTGGCTGACGTGCAGGAGTTTGAGTACCCGCGGTCGTAAGGACGCCGGGATCACTACTCGCTGGCCCCACAGAAGGCACCCCCTCTCAAGGGACAACTCTAACTTCTTTCGAAAAAATGGGTCGAACTCCGCTGCCGGGGAGGACGCTGGCCACCCTTTCTGCACCCAGGAGCTAACCCTCGCTAAAATGTTGTCCTTGCCGGTCGCTTTGGCGATGTCGGCGGGCAGTATTGGGGGCGAGTCGAGGACCTCTATCATCAGCACCTGGTGGTCTGGCTCCTCCCTGCCCACGTGGCTGCTATCCTGGGGAAGAGGGGACCTTGATAGAGCGTCCGCATGGCTGATCTCCCTCCCGGGCCTGTACACTAACGCGTGCTGATACGCGTTAAGAAAAATGGCCCACCTAAGCATCCTTGGGGACAGGATCTGTGGCGTGGGCTTATCTGCGGTAAAAATGCCTAGCAGGGGCTTGTGATCGGTCACGATTGTGAAGGGGCGGCCGTACAGGAAGTCATGGAACTTTTTGGTCCCTGCGATTATCGCTAACGCTTCCCTGTCTGTCTGGGCGTAGTTTCTCTCCGCTTGGGACAGGGACCTGGAATAGAACGCTATCGGGGCCTCCCTCCCGTTTTCCAGCACGTGGCACAGCACCACCCCCACCCCCACCGGGGATGCGTCACAGATCAGGACCACCGGGCGCTTGGGTTTGAAATGGGTTAGGATGGCATCAGACGCCAGGAGCTGCTTTAGCTCACTAAATGCCCTCTCTTGCTGGTCGCCCCACTTCCATGCCTCGTCCTTTTTAAGCAATCTGTGCAACGGTTCGGCCACGGCTGCTTTCCGGGGAAGGAAGGAGTGATAAAAGTTCAGCAGCCCTAGAACGACTGCAACTCGGGCTTGGAGGTGGGGCGGGGGGCTTGCTTGATGGCGGCTACCTTAGACTTGGACGGCCTTATTCCCTCAGGAGTGACACGGAACCCTAGGAATTCGACCTCGGTCGCGAAGAAGACGCATTTGTCTTTTCGCAGTCTCAACCCCGCCTTTTCGAATATCGCCAGGACATTGCCCAACCTCTTTGCCAATTCGGCCCGACTCCCCCCCGTTATCAATACGTCATCAAAATAAGGTAACACCCCCTCGAGCCCCTTCAGGAGGCGTTCCACGAGTGACTGGAAAATTCCAGGCGCCGAGTTTACGCCGAATTGAAGGCGCGTCACCTGGAACGCCCCCTTATGGGTGACTATAGTTTGGGCAGCAGCGGCGGCTGGGGTCACCGAGAGCTGCTGGTAGGCTTGTGCTAAGTCGAGCTTAGCGAAACACTTTCCCCCATGTAACCTGGCCAGCAAATGGCTGACTACCGGCACCGGATACGCATTAGGGTGAATTGCCTTGTTGATGGTGCACTTGTAATCAGCGCATATGCGCACCTCCCCGTTGGCCTTTAGTGCTGTTACAATTGGAGTTTCCCACTCCGCAGAATCAACAGGAACAAGAATCCCCTGGCCCACCAATTTGTCCAGTTCCGCCTCTATTTTGTCCTTGAGCGCGAATGGCACCCGGCGTGGTTTAAGTCTTATTGGGCGGACCTCAGGGTCTAGGTCGAAGGCTACTGGGGGTCCCTTAAATTTCCCAAGTCCCTTTTTGAAGACTTCGGGGTGTGTGTCGCACACCTCCTGAATCGGGTCAGTCCCAACGACAACGGCATGCACCCCCCCAATGAGCAAACCCAGGGGCTGGAACCATTGAGTCCCAAGCAGGCTGCAATTCCCCCCTTTAAGAACAACTAGGGGGAGAGTTGCGGTGTGTTTCTTGAATTGGACCTGAAATTTTCCAACCCCCAACACCGGAATGCAGTTCCCTTGCACGTCCCGTAGCGTGGACCTCAAAGCTTTGAGTTTGGGCCGCACGTGGGGGGCAATTTTCAGAAACTCCTTCTGGGGAATGATGGAATATGAGGACCCCAAGTCAATTTCCATCCTAATGGGGGCCCCTTGTACTAGTACCTCAACAAAGTAACGGGGGTGTCCTGCGGACACGCTGAACACCGGTGCGTCATCCTCGCTGTCGTCTGCGATGCGGCCCACGCCGTCTCACTTCCTTGTGGCCTGGGTGCCATCCTTGGGTCTCGTCGCGCTGTCTCTCGAGCTCTTCCGGGCCTCGCGCCGTTTCCTGCAGACCTTGGCGATGTGCCCGCGGCGGCCGCAGTTGTGACACTCGGCCTTTCTGAAGGGGCATTTGGCGCGGTCGTGGTTTGCTCCGCAGCCGTTGCAACGCCGGCCTTCCTTCCGGACCTTCCGGACATCCTCGTCGGCGCTGCTCTCCGCGGACGACTTCGAAACTCGCCGGGCCGCGTGCACCGGAACGTGCACCGAAGTCTCTGCCTTGCCCGTCCTTGGCCGCCAGTCCTGGAGCTCCTGGACCCCGGCCTTCGTAGCTTCCGCGGCTTGTGCCTCCTTCAGGACCTCCTGCAACGTGGGGGGTGGCTCCCGGTTCATCAATGTGCGCTGGGTTTCGGCATCGTTCAGGCCGCACAGCACGCAGTCTCTTAGTGTGATTTCTGCATTCTCCCATTTGCATGGGCCGGCCGCCAGTCGCAGGGCCGCTGCGAAGTCGGCGACCGTCTCCCCGGGCGCTTGGACTCGCCTCCAAAACGCGCTCCGAGCGGGGAACATCGCCGTCGAGGGCCGGAAATACTCGCGCAGCATGTGCATGAGCTCTTTCACCTTGAATTCACTCGCCCTCTTCGGCGCGATCAGGTCCACCAAGACCCTCTTGGTGTCTGGCCCCAGCATCCTGGTGAAAATGGCCCTTTTCTTTGCCTCATCCGTGACTTCAGATTCCACCAGGGCTCCCTGGAAGTCCATCTCGAAGATGTCCCAGTCTGCCGGTCTCCTGATTTCGAAACCGGCGCATGTCTTGGTCCCGTGGGCAGCCATATCCCACCTTCGTCGCCAATTTGGTGTATGGGACCGAAGACAATGAAACAGCCGAAGGGTTGGCTTAACACAGGTTTATTGCATGATGATCCAGGGGAACATGAGGTAATGGCGGATGGGTAGCTCAATATATACGGTGGCTATACATTTTGAATGTGGCTCCTCGACAGTCTATTGGTTACTGTCCGCGTGACGTCATGGACGGTCATGCCCTTCTTGTCCAGGTGTAGGTGATGGCGGGAATCTTTCCGCTCTGTTGTTTGCTGGTGAGTCCGGGCCAAGAGAGCTTGAACGCTCGCTATTGCCACCAGGTGGTCATTAGCTCGCGTCCTATTGTAAGGGCTACAGTTAAGCAGCTGTTGGTTATATTGTTACACAAGCATGGTTACATTGGATACACGTGAATGGATACATTGTAAAAGGTACAGTACAGAACACAACAATCTCAAAATGATTTTATAAACAATTTCTTTTATTCTTATATTCTTTCACACCTCGATACAGTACTTATTTTCTATTCCAATTCCTCTTCCCAAAGTACTTTAAGGAAAATTTTGTTTGTTTGTTTGTTTGATCAGTATTTGGCTTGATGGAACTAGTGAGATTCTCGTGTATTTTCCAATGGCTACCTCAGTAACAAGGAATAATAACACTTTGTTAATGAGGAATAGGAATATTTCCCTGTTACAGATGAAGTAGTACTAATTGTAATGACCTCTCAGTAGCCTAAAGTAAAGTGTATCAGTACAAGTTGCTTTTCAGGAATAATGTTCTAAGCTCTGAGGCCAATTATAAATTCACAAAATGAGTTTTTGTGTTCCTGAAGCAATCTTCTATGAGAGCATTTACAAATATTTTTGCTACCAGTTCCCAGGTATTTTTGCCCAAAGAAGCTTTGGTAAAATATTGTACCATTGGAAAGTCAGGTCACACTAACTTAGAGAGTTATGCAGATATTATGTGTAACCAGCACAGACTCCTAGAAAGAAGTATTGGGAGGTTCTTGCCAGAGATTTCTGCTGATATAGATGATATCTGTATAACTATCTAAGTAAGTAAGTAAGTAAATGCAGCACAAGTAACTGTATCTAACTTCAGGGAAAAGAAACACATTTCATTGATGGCATTCAGCAAAAGTACAAAGAAACAGCTACCTTAACTGTCAATCACGCATTCCTCCAATCTCTGCCAAAGATTTGAGCTAGTTTTGTACTGTTTTGTTTCACAAATCTCAAATTTTGTTTTACCACCTGAAAGTATGTACTTAAACATTACATCCAAAAATTTGTAGTTAAGATACACATAAATTCTCTCTTTAAGTATTGTGGGGGGAGGGGAACCATATCAAAGTAATAATAAATGCTGAGCAATTGGACTGTTAGAGAGATGCTGATGGATCGGTCCAATAACTCCAGAGACAGCTATTACCTTTTAATAGTCTTTATTTCCACTGCCTACATGGCGGAAGTGAGGAGTGGGAAAGGTTAGGATACTTTAAAAGGGTTGGTGATGTCACCGGGTCATGGGTTATAGAGCAACAGTGTCATGACACATTAGAGCATTGCATTGTGGTATATGGGGATCGTAAGTGTGTGATATTATATCTGACAAAACCCCTTCTAATATCAGACACTTTGATCGCATATGACAATAGACATTCATTCACTCGCTAAGACATAATTTTTTTAATAAATGATTGTGTTGTGCTAATGGGAGTGGTTTGGTTAGTATGTCAGCAATCTGGTCCTTGGTGTCACAATGAACTAGATCTATGAAGCCTATTTTTGAAAGTTTCCTCACGTGTCTGTATTTGATGTCTATATGCCTGGACCTTTTTCCTATCGCCTCGGCCTATGATATGTTTATTGCTGCTGTGTTATCTTCGTGGATGATGATGGGTAGACTTGTCTTCCCCCAGACATTGGAGATTACTTCATTGAACCAGATTAGATCATTTGCGGCGCTGGACACGCAGACATATTCTGCTTCTGCAGTGGATGTGGATATTAGATCCTGTTTTCCTGTTCACCAGTATATAGGGCTCCCATTCAGGAGTACTAGGTAACCTGATGTGCTGTTCCTCAATTTTGAGTCACCTGCCCAATCAGCATCTGCGTAACATGAGAGCTTGATTTCATTTGTCATTTGAGGCGTGCGCAGTAGTTTGTGTCAATGGTGCCCTTGAGGTATCTCAATAACCTCTTGACTGCTGTCCAGTGGTGGACCTTGGGGTTGTTCGAGTGTCTAGAGAGAAGATTCACTGCCAACATGATGTCCGGCCTGGTCCAGGTGGCAATGTACAGTAGTGACCCAATGGTTGACCTGCAGAGGTGGTTATCTTCGAATGGCTCCCCTTCTTCATGTGCGTTTTTGAGGAAGTTAATGTGCATGGGTGTCCCACAGGGGTGGGCATCTGACATGTTACATCTCTCAAGGAGTTTGAGTATCTTTTCCCTGGGAGATCGCAAAGCCCTCTTGTACTCTTGAAATTTGTACCCCTAGGTACATGCTTATTTCTCTTAGGCTCTTCAAGGAGAAGTGTTTCTGCAGGTCTTGAGCAAATTTGTCACACGTTGATTTGTCCTTTCCGAAATACAATAAGTCATCAATGTAAACCAGTAATTTCTCTGTCTCCCCTTGCGATTTCCTTACAAACACGCATCTGCCGTCCTCGTTGGGAAAGAAGCCCAATCTCTCCAGAGCTTCAGACAGATGTTCATACCATCTTTTACCGGAAACTCTTGTTGAGCAACCAGTTTTCTCCACTCTTACATCCGATCCCAGGAGGTGCCTTGACATACAATTCCTAGTCTAGTTCCGCATGCAGGTAAGCAGCTTGTACATCAAATTGGTATACTTGTTCCCCTAGAATTGATGCCATCACTAGGGCTGCCTTTACGCTCTCTGCCTTAACAGTGGGGGAGTATGTTTCATCATAGTCATCCGGGTATCTCTGGGAGAAACCCTGTGCTACTAGTCTGGCCTTGTACAGTTTCTGGCCGTCTTCTAGTTGTTTGATTCTGAATACCCATTTCGTCCCTATTGCCTTCTGATTCTCCGTAACTTGTGCAGGTGTGTACACGTTTAGGGCCGTGAGGCTCTCCATCTCCTTTTCCATTGCCCTCTTCCATCTGTCCTGTTCCTCTAGTGGCAGTTTGGTTATATTGTTGTACTTGATAGGCATCTCAGTGTAGGCGTCTATACCCATTACATAATCCTCCAGCCCTTTTGGGATCTGGCTCTTGGTTGACCTGGTTGACCTCCTGGGTGCCCTTTCTGGTGGACTTGGCAACTCTGCATCTTCAGTATCTACAGAGCTCTGGTGTGATTGTTGTTTTTCAACCTTGTTATGTGTCGTTTCTCCTCACTCGCTGGGTCTTGGATCGACTGACAATGCTTCGGCTTCCTCTTGTTTGTGCCCACTCGTCAGGATTTTGTTCGCATGTATCCTGCTCCAGTTTGCGTGCTCATGGAAAGTGGCTGACCTGGATACCACTATCCTGAGGTTGCGGTCCAGGAATCGGTATGCCTTTGAACCTGGTTCATACCCTAGGAACCTTAATTTTCTTGTCATCCTTTCTCCCTTTTTCCTCAACTGTTTTGGTATGTGCGCGTCTGCAAATACCCCGAAAACATGAAGGTGTGTCAGCTTGGGTTTCCGGTTGTACATGGCTTCTTAGGGTGTTTTTCTAACGACGCTGGACCACAGTCTATTCAGCGTGTAGTTCGAGTACAACAGTGCTTCTCCCCAATAGGAGAAGTTCAGGTCTGCGTCTTCAATTGCGCACCTGATCATGATTTGGAGTACTCCATTTCTTCGTTCGGCAACTCCGTTTTGGAATGCGGAGAATGGTGCAGTCTTGAAATGCAGCATCCCCTTCTCGACTATCCAATTCTTAAACTCCTTGGATAGGAATTCTGAGCCACGGTCCATCATTAGTTGCTTTATGTTGATGTTGTGTTGGGTTTGTACCCTTTTATAGAATTCCTTGAATTTGGTGAAGGTTTCATCCTTGCTCTTGAGAGTGTATACAAAGTTGTACCTGCTGAAGTCATCTACTATTGTCACGAAACACCTTTTTTGGCCTAGGGACTTCTTAAGTGGTCCTACTAGGTCAAGGTGGACCAACTGGAATGGGTGGTCTGACCTTCTGGTGGACATCTTTGGCCGTGGTTCAACCCTTGATTTGGAACTTTTGCATACGGAGCATTCTAGGTAGTTCTAGCAATTCTTGACCTTTAGCCCTTCCGAGCATTCCAGCATTTTCTTGACTATTGGAAACCCTATGTGTCCTAGCTTTCGATGTAGCATATGTGCACACTCATCGTGCGTGGGTCTCCCTATGGAGATGTGGGACGCTACCTGTTTTGTGTCTGTGGCTCCTTCAATTCCTGCTGACTCGTGGAGATTGTTTTCCTCCCCTTTTGAGCTCGTGCCCTCAGCATCTTCGGGGCTGCTTGGGTTATTCTCTTGTGTTACCTCTTTGTCATTGTCCTCAAGTAGTCCGATCATGCCTCTGGCTTCAGTCTCCTTCTTGGCCAGGAAGTATGACAGGCCTCCTATGGTTTCCACGCTTCTGATTCCCTTTCCTCTTCTTTTGATGGATGCCTTACTATTCTTGAATACTATCATCAGTTCTGGGTCTTCGGTGAGCCTGTTGGCGGCAAGCATGTTGTACGGTATTCCAGGGACAAAAAGGACGTCGCTGACCACACCAATTTCGGGAATGTTCATGTTGCCCCTGCCGGCTACCCTTGCATGTTCCTGGTTGGCAACCTTGATCCTGAAGGAATCTTCCTTGAATGAACTGAATATTTCTCTGTGGCATGACGTGTTGGCACTGGCTCCAGAGTCTATTAGCCAGCTTTTCCCATGGCAGTCTGTGGGCCAGTCTGCATTGTGGTGCCTGGTTTCATTGCTGTGTTTCACCATGTTTATGGAATCTGGCTTATGTTTCTTTGGCTCTGTCTGTGTCCTGAGTTTTTTCCCAGGACTAGGTGACCTCCATCGCCTGTCATCCCTGTCTCTGTCACTTCCATATCTATGTGGATGCCCATCCTGTGACCCATGCCTTGGCACTGGCATACTGTCATGATGTACCCTATCATGTGAGCGTGATTGGTTGCTGATTCTCTTGTCCTTGTTGGATATGGGACAGTCCCTTCTGAGATGCCTGTTGGATCCGCATGTATAGCACACTGGGGGGGGGGCTTGACCACTCTGTAAAATTTACCCTTTTGGGTGGTCTACCTTCCCTATGCATTAGGGCCCTTTCTCTCCTAATGTTGTCTTCAGATATGAGCTTTCTGGTGAGAAACTCAAGGCTAATGTTGTCACCGCCCATGTTATCTAATTGACTCAGGAAGTAATCCCAGCTTGGGTCAAGAGAGTTGTATATGATACTTTCTAGAGATTGCTCTGTGATGTTTTCACCCCTTCCTATCAGATCCGACCTCATGTTGCCTAATCTCATTAAGTGTTCACTCATTGGAGTCCCTTCCTTAAGTTTGAATGCGTACAGCTCTCTCAGCAACAAGCTGGTCGTACTCCTGTTTGTGCAATAAAACATATTAGACAATCTCTCCCATACCTCAGACACGGTTAACCCATGTGGGATGTTGCCATAGATGGCAGAGTCAATGGAGCTTAGCAGCAGGCAGAATACCCTACGGTGCAACCTGTCTGTCTCTAAGTCCCATGGTTTCCTTGGTGGGTTTCGGATCAGAAATTGAGTGTCCTCTCGCATTAGAATCACTTAAAATTGTTGAGCCCAGTTGATTAGATTTCTGCCATTCATGCAGAGCACGGGGAAGTTGCTTGACAGTAAGCTTTGTTGGCTGGGGTTGCTGTTGGTGCTGTGTCTTGAACCCAGGTGTCCTGGTCTATCTTGGAATTGGCAATAAAGAATCGGGACACAGTCTGTCAGTTTTGAAAAGCCCGCCTGCTGTAATCCTTGTGCCCTGCAGGTGGAGCTCTCCTCCCTTTCAGGTGTTAGTTGGCTGGTTCTTGCTTGTTGTTCATCCTTGTTTCCTCCCTTCCATCCAGTAGGTGGAGCTGATTTGGGATGTCTGCGCCTGCGCGAAGCTCATTCTGTGCTGATCGTCATAGGGGAAGGACCGCTGCTCCAGAGATCCCTGGAGTGAGGCCTTTCCAGGTGGCCTGCTTCCTCTCCGATGGGGTCCGATGCCTCCTGGAAACCTTGCAGTGGCCATTGCTGGGATGTTAAGGAGGTACTTCGCTGGAGCCGCATAGCTTGGGATCAGTGCTGAGTTGGGTGAGTTGCAGCAAGGTAGGTTCCTTCATCTCGCCTGTCTGTCATACGCGTTCCCTCCCCATAGGCGTGGGATTCATGGTTATGGTAGGGGGACCCAGGATTGCCTCTCTCTCTCTCTCTCTCTCATGTCCGCGTTCGGGCCTCTTGTTGCGCATGGGTTCTGGGAAGGGACCATACTCGGGATGGGTGGTCCCGAGGCTGTGGTCTTCAGGATGCCTTATCGGGGGAAGAAATTCTGACACACACGCACCCGGAATGCGGCCGCATGGTTCCCGGCTTCAGCTGAGCCTTTCCTGTATGCTAGCTGTAAGCTGGGGGGGGTGCCCTTCTCTCTGTGTGTCTTCCCCAGGGAAGGAAGGCCAGATTCACCCATGGGTCCTGTGGTTAAAATCGTGGGCCCTCATGCCGCCTCCCGCCATGAGTCCCAGCTATAATTAAGTTTATATTTAAGTTTATAAGTTTATATTCTATAAACAATTTAGAGATATGATAACATATAAAATTTGCAGACTTTTTAATAATATACTTGATGGGCAAGTAATTCCAAATTCGTGGAATAAGATAAACATTATCCTAACTCCCAAATGAAGAAATGTTTTAGAAATGATAGATTCATATCGGCCGATATCATTAATTAACCAGGATACCAAAATTTTTACATCCATTTTAACTAACAGATTAAATAAATTTATTGGCGAATATATCAATAGTGATCAAGCAGCATTTATCAAAGGTCGACATTTATCGGATTTGACAAGGAGAGTTATTGATGTGATGAACAAGGCAGAAGCAAAAAAAAAGAAAAGGTAGGTTTATTGGCACTGGACATATATAAAGCTTTTGACTCCTTGCAATGGGTATCAATTAAGAAAATGATTGAACATTATGGATTTGGAGTAAAGTTTAAAACGGTTATAGATAATTTATACTATCAAAGCTTGGCAAGGGTTAGGATTAACGATAAATATAACCCAGAAATCAAATTGGAAGCCGGTACTCATCAAGGAGATCCTTTATCTGTGATATTATTCGTAATGTCAATGAAAACATTGGCAAATGCGATAAGGGATGATTTGGATTTAGTTGGAGTGGAAGGAGTTAAAATCAACTTGTATGCTGATGATACTTTAATAATAGTAAAGAACCCAATATTAGCAGTACCAAAAATTAAAACCCATTTGAAGGATTTTCAGGAAGTTACTTTTAGAGCAGCTTTTTAGATAAAAATAGAATAGTTATCAGCTCTGAAAATAAGTTGTTAAAGGCAACAATGAAAATATGGCATGATGTGAAAGGGAAGTTAGCCCCTAGCATTTCACCTATTATAGAACTAAAGGACTTTAAACATTTCCTGATAAGAATTAGTAGAGGTTTAGAAGAAGTTATTAATAATAATGGTGTATCAAAACTGAAGGACTGGATCAGGGTTTGCAAGGATAGAACGAAAAAATTAGACTTATATAAGCAATTAAAACTAAATTGGCTTCAAATTATTTCTGTAGATAATTGGAATAAAAGGTATATAGCAGATGATGATCTGAACAGAAAAATTACAAAATTTGAGGATTTATTGAGTAATTTAAGATCTGGAGCAATAAATTTCAAGGGATTAGTAGGTAAACTGTATAAACTGCTAAATTCAGATGATAAATCACAAGAAGTACGATGGACAATTTGGGAACAGGATCTAAAAATGGAAATAAATAAAGATAATTGGAAAAGATTATGGAGTAAAAGAATTATGAAGTCATTATCTGTGAGGGTTGTCCTCCGAATTGGGGACAGCAGGCAGAAACATAAATTCTGGCAGAACAAATGTAAGGCAACAGTCAGGAAAGCAAAGCAAGACTTTGAGGAGTGTATAGCTAAAAATACTCAGAGAAATAACAAAGACTTCTTTAAGTACATTAGAAGTAAGAACCCAACTAGGAAGGCCATTGGATCATTAGATGACAATGGAAAGCAAGGGGTTATTAAAGAGGAAACAGAGATTGCAGAGAGACTCAATGAATTCTTTGCTTCAGTATTCACTGAAGAAGACAGAGACCACATGCCCAAAACAGAGCCTATCTTCGTAGGGAGGGAAAGCGAAGAATTAAGCAAGATAGAAATAACCAGGGAGGAGGTCCTTGCATGTTTTGTTAAGCTAAACACTAACAAATCATCAGGACCAGATGGCATCAATCCACAAGTTCTCAGGGAACTTAAAGATGAAATTGCTGATCTCCTATCCAAAATATATAATATTTCCCTCAAATCAGGCTTTGTGCCTGATGACTGGAAGGTAGCGAATGTAACACCAATTTTCAAAAAAGGATCCAGGGGTGATCCAGAAAATTACCGACCTGTCAGTTTGACATGTGTCCCAGGTAAAGTGATGGAAACCATCCTAAAAGATAGAATTAATAGGCACATAGAAGAGAAGGCGCTGCTAAAGGAGAGCCAACATGGCTTTTTGCAAGGGCAAATCATGCCTCACTAATCTGTTGGAATTTTTTGAGAGTGTCAACAAGCATGTGGATAAGGGGGATCTAGTTGATATTGTTTATCTGGACTTTCAGAAGGCTTTTGACAAGGTCCCACACCAAAGGCTCTTGAATAAACTTACCAGTCATGGAATAAAGGGACAGGTCTTGTTCTGGATCATCAACTGGCTAAGGGACAGGAAACAGAGGGTAGCACTAAATGGACACTTCTCCAAGTGGAGGGAAGTAAAGAGTGGGGTCCCCCAAGGTTCAGTACTGGGACCCCTGCTTTTCAACCTCTTCATAAATGATCTAGAGGTAGGAGTAAAAAGCAAGGTAGCCAAATTTGCTGATGACACTAAATTATACAGGGTAGTGAAAACTGTGAGAGATTGTGAGGAGCTCCAGAGGGATCTCTTGACACTGGGGGAGTGGGCAAAACAGTGGCAAATGAGCTTCAACATTAGGAAGTGCAGAGTGATGCATGTTGGGGCAAAGAACCCCAATTACATTTATAAACTGATGGGGTCTGAGCTCTCTGCGACAAACCAGGAAAGGGACCTTGGTGTCCTGGTGGACAACTCAATGAAGGTGTCAACCCAGTGTGCCTCAGCAGTGAAAAAAGCAAACTCAATGCTAGGGATCATTAGGAAGGGTATAGAAAATAAGTCAGCAAGTGTCATTTTGCCTCTTTATAAATCTATGGTGAGGCCCCATCTGGAATATTGTGTACAGTTCTGGTCGCCATACCTCCAGAAGGATATTATGGAGTTGGAGAAAGTGCAGAGGAGGGCAACCAGAATGATTAGGGGACTGGAACACCTTCCTTACCATATGAGGCTGCAATGGTTGGGCCTTTTCACTCTTGAACGACGGCGTCTAAGAGGTGACCTGATTGAAGTTTATAAAATCATGCACAGTGTGGACAAAGTAGATAAGGAAAAACTGTTTTCCCTATCGCACAACACTAGAACTAGGGGACACTCGATGAAACTTTTGGGTACTAGTTCTCAAACAAATAAGAGAAAGTACTTTTTCACCCAGAGGATTACTGGTCTATGGAACTCCCTGCCAGACGAAGTGGTGACAGCTGTCAGTCTTGACAGCTTTAAGAAAGGATTAGACAAGTTCATGGAGGACAATGGTATCAATGGCTATAATTATGGATACTTAAGGACAACCTTGGGGTTGGAGAGATAGGCAGGATATCTCTGAATGCCATTTCCAGGGAATCCTAAGTAGGTGAAGGCATCTCTTTGGGAATACCCTGAAGGAAATGGTGAGCCACTGTGTGAGACAGAATGCTGGACTGGATGGGCTGTGGCCTGTTCCAGCAAGGCTGTTCTTATGTTCTTATGAGGGTTAAGGAACATAATTTCAAAATACTATGGAAATGGTACTTAACCCCTATTCGCCTTCATCAAATAGATAAATCAAATTCGTTAAAGTGTTGGAGATGTAAAAAAGAGTTGGGTACCTACACACTTATGTGGTGGGACTGCATTGTGATAAAAAAAATTTGATAGCAGTAGAAAGTGAAATCAAGGGTGTAATTAATGGTAATTTTAATTTTGGTAGCTCGTATGGCATTGTTAACTGATATTGAAGATTTAAATATTGATGTGCATAGAAAAGATCTTGTTTCAATCATGATATCAACTGCTAGGCAGTGTATTGCTCGAAAATGGAAAGATGAAAATGCTCCTGAAATCAATGAATGGTATAAAGAGATGTGGGCAATGGCCCTAAATGACAAATTAACTTGGGAAATGAATGTTAAAAAATGATTAATTAAAGAGCTTTTTTTTTTTTGCAATTTGGAAGGACTTTATAACATATGCAATTGAGAAAAAGAATGGATCAATTAGTTTTTTGGAAATTAAATGTATAAATATTGGTGTTTTCAGCCTCATGGACAAATGTAAATAGCACAAAGGTATTATGTGTCTATATAAAATGGTAATAAGCAAAATAATACTGGTAGAGCTTGGGACGGTTAGTTGTAGCTGGATAAGATAGTAGTAAATGTTAAATTGATTACAGATGATTTCAGATTATCTAATTGTATGAATAATTTAAAGGGGGTGTATGCATCTCTACCATTATTTCTGTATTTTTTATGAAGTTGGAGTTTGTTATGTATATTTTTTAATGTTTAATTATGTTTCCTTTTTTTGTTCTTTTTTCTTCTTGTTCTCTGTTTATGTTTTTATCTATCTTGTAGAATATTTAATTTGAATAAAAAATCTTTTTTAAAAAATGAGTCCCAGCTCCCCTCCATATTTTCCGTTGGTGTGTCTTGTACTTGCATGGCCGGGGTGTTCGTTTTGTTTTTGTTTTTTGGTCTTATTTGTTCGTTCGAGCGGTTGCTTCGTTCATTGTCTCTGTTGGGGCTTTCTGGGTTTCCCGCCCCTAGGTTTGAATCCAGGGCTGCTGGTTGTGATTGGTCGGCCATCTTGGCTGGATTCAAACTCGGCATGGCGCTAGGGGTTCCTGCAGTGGAGGTTCCCAGGGTTGGGCTTACCGCGCCGATGATGGGGGGGTTCTCTTTCCTCTTGCATCAGGGCCAGTAGCTCCGCCACAGAAATTGTTCCTCCTCCCGCTCGACCGATGGCCTTGAACAGTGCGTCCACTGTGATCGCGCTGCTCCAGTCGAAGTCTTCAGTAATCGCCCCTCTGGCACCGGCCTTTGTCTGGCCATCTGGGTCCATCTCCGTGATGGTCCGGTCGGAGATACCTTCTTCCGCCACCAGTTCGGGTTCTCCACTGGCACCCGCGGGGCTAGCCTGTGCCTTGGCCCCCACCTTCTTTGCTCGGGTCTTTCTTTTGGTCATCTTTGTTTGTTTTGGAGTTAATTATGGACAAACCATCCTCTCTGCTACCATTTTGTTAGAGAGATGCTGATGGATCGGTCCAATAACTCCAGAGACAGCTATTACCTTTTAATAGTCTTTATTTCCACTGCCCACATGGCAGTCAGTGGTGATCTCTAGGGTCAGCAAGGGAAGTGAGGAGTGGGAAAGGTTAGGGTGATGTCACCGGGTCATGGGTTATAGGGCAACAGTGTCATGACACATTAGAGCATTGCATTGTGGTATATGGGGATTGTAAGTGTGTGATATTATATCTTACATGGACTATCCAAAAGAGGTCTAGGGCCTCTATGCTTGTTCATTTGTCAATCTCGTGTGTGTGTGTGCGTGCGTGCGTGCGTGCGTGCGTGCGTGCATGTGTGTGTGTGTGTGTGTGTGTGTGTGTGTGTGTGTGACCCCAATTCCCTTTATTCATTCAAGTACAAACCAACTATTCAGAGACTCTTTGTTTCGCATGCCTCTTTTGTGTACCTGCCTCCTGTGTTTCTCCATCTACATGTTTTGAAAAACAGGCAGCCCACTTGAGAATATATCATTGAAACATGGTGACTCTTTCTAAGGAGAATTTGGATAAGCTCATGTTGGGAGTTTGATTCCCCACAGTGTCTCCTGCACAGGCACTGGACTCAATGATTCATAAGTTCTCTTCTAACTCTGCAGATCTATGGTGATGGGGGTTTTTTTTGGCTGGGAGCCAACATTCCTGGGTCTATACAAACACTGGAGAAGAAAAGTGGGCATTGGTTGCTGTACTTAAACTGCAGCAGAGGTTGACATCATGTGGCATGACAAGTCACTGCAGGTTTCACCTGGTTCTTCTGGAGTATAATGTTTCAACCTCTTTCACCAAAAATGAACTTGCAGGATCTTTTTGGATGAGCTGATTGCACTGGAGGCAACTGGGGTGCCTTGTTCCACCTCCCCTTGGCAAAAACTTTGTATGAGTACATGCAATTCAAGCTGTTTTAAAACCTTTCTTCGAAGACAGTATACATCAGTGCTGTTACTAAACCACTGCTGTGTCTACAGATATTGGGTGGCCCATATTTAAAAATGAGGATTGGATTGTCCCATTTAGGAAACAACTTCTGACAACAAACACTTTAGGTCCCTTAAAAAGCCTTTTCTGAGCAAATAAAGGTGGGGTTTATTATATTTAGAGGGCATTTTCTACTTCCCAGAGGTTTCTTGGTACACAATTAGCTATGATTTTCTTTCATACTTTTGGCAGATAGTTTTTGAAGGCTACATTAAGGCCTAGGGGTGCATGCTAAAAATGGTTTATCTTGGTTTACCAAAATGCAGCTGCATTAACTTCATCTTTCTTGCTACTAAAAGAGAGCCCCAAATTATGTTTTGAGTTATCCCATCCTATCACAGGTTTATATTTGAGAAGTATAAATACCATCAAGAAAAGATATTCAAAAAATAAATATTTTGTTTTGATTTCAAAAATGAAAAGATTTTTAATATTTATTCTACATTGCAATAATCAAATCTCTATATTGTTAATAATCAAATCAACATTTATTATATGTGTTCATATTTTGCACAATATTTTACATCTTTTTAGTTTTAAAGAGAAGAAAGAATCACTGTTCTCTGTGGAAAAGGCAGAATTGATGGTACTCATTCACAAATATTTGGTTGGTTCTTAGTGCAATGTTATTTTAGAGGTCAGCACATTCTAATATGTAATTCTGCACTATTAATTTTCAAACAAGTTGCATGTCATAGTTTGCAATGTTGTCTAAAACAACATGTCATTTGTTGGTTAAATAGAAAGTTAAAGAACACAAACTGATTCTCTAACATGCATTTATTGCCTGACACATCTCTTCTATATTTCCATGGGATTCTTTACATTTCACACTAAAAACAGTTTGGTGCATTTTTTCCAAGGAAGCATAAAACCAAATATTTGTGTTTCATGAAATTCAATATCTTAGCTCCTCAGATTCCAGCCATTAGACATGCTTCAGTTACAGTACATGTCTCAGAGATGTAAAAAATGAATAAGGAAAGGGGAACATTTTGTTGTTAATACCATTTTTTTCCTATAAGAAAAGGTCTACATGGAAGAAAGAAAGTTACTGCCTAAAATGGCACCCAGGAGTGAGGTATCACCACAGAGACATGAAAGAGTGGGGCTATGTGGCTGACTATATGGCTTTATATGAGCTAAATCTCAGAAGTGTTTTATAGTGGATTCTCTTTTGGAGTACTGAGGCTTGCTAAACTCCTACAATGAATTTTGGCAGTTATGGTGTAAGAAAGTGTCATACTGCTTGCAGGGAAAGGAAAAATAGTGATTCCCTCACTCCCTGCTGCCCCTCCATGGTGCCCTTTTGATGCTGTGTGGGAATGTTCACAAAGAGAGGGAGAAATCTTGCCTGTGTCAGGCAAGACAAGATGGTAGCAACAGCATAGTGGACCCTGTTTTGAATTGCTGCTAACTACCTGGTAACTTTCAGACCAGGACTGCTGTGTAGCTGTCTGTTTGCTTGAGATCTAGGTCAAAAAGGCCAGGTCACTTACAATGCTAGACCTAGGTCTTATACAAACAGCTGGCTGTGCAGTGACCATGCTGCAAAAGCAATTCAAAACAATCCACCACTGATGCAACTGCTGTCACTACCTAATCATCTTTTCCAGTGATGCTCTGCAAAAAAAATTACTACCCCTACCATGAACGTGGCTAATACTGTGGGCAAGGCTAACTCTGTCCGCTAGCACATAGCAGACTCTGCAATGAGGCTAGGACGCAAGGTATTTATGCTTGTCACTTTAGATCACTTGTTCTGAGATTCCCTGATGAAAGGGTTAACACCCAGAAAAGCTTTATAGAATACCGGAAAAGCTTTGGAAATTTATTCTCAGTGTGCACTTACAAATATATTGCAAGAAAAAACTCAAGCTTTGGACTCGATAGATTTATTCTGAACAGTTTATACAATATTGCAGTTTATATTATAGTTCTTGTTCCTTGGCCACAAGCGGATATTCTCTTTCTCCTCAGTGCAAAGCGACAGAGACCTGGGATATAGCAAATAACTGCACTTACTAGGATGGAATATAGGGACACAGACTGGTTAACTATAGACAAATATGCCAAACAATGCTATTTAGCTTCCCACTGAAGTGGTACCTAGTTAAGGTTTCCCTTGCTCAAAAGTCAGTCGTATCCAACTCTAGGGTTCAGTGCTCATCTCTGTTACAAAGCCGAAGAGCCAGTGCTGTCTGCTTCTGCAGATGTTTCCATGGTCATGTGGCAGGCATGACTAGACACCGGAGTGCATGGAATGCTGTTACCTTCCCACTGAAGTGATCCCTATTTATCTACTTGCAATTTCTTGCTTTCAAACTGCTAGGTTGACAGGAGCTCGCACAAAGATGAGAGCTCATTCCGTCCTACAGTACTCAGGAATTGAACTGCTGACCTTCTGCCTCCCAGTCAGCATCCTAGCCACTTAAGCCACTACAGTCATCTACTTGCAATTTCTTACTTTTGAACTGCTAGGTTGGCAGGAGCTGGAACAGAGACGGAAGCTCATTCTGTCATGCAGCACTCAGGTCTCGATCTGCTGACCTCCCAACCTGCCAGTTGTCAACTTCAGCATCTTAACCACTAAAACTGGCACCTTAATTTCAGAAAGCTGAAATTACTCAGTATTTCCATAGAGAAGTGGTCCTACCCCTGAGGGCTGGTAAGTCCTTCCTTCTGGCTCCACGTGGCACAGCTTCCTGGCTCCTGGTAATTTCTTCAGGCAGCCAGTGCCTCTGGGCCAAGAGGGTTGACTCTCTCCCTGCCTCTCCACCTTCCCACTCTTGTGGAAGGGTGGAGACCAAGAGAGGGGATGAAAAATTGGAGAAGGAAAAGTGGCCTGCCTATTGCTGTTTCTATAGGTGTTCTGAGCACACACCACCACCATTGTCATAAAAGTTCCCTCCTACTTCGCCTTACTTGAAGGGGACTCCTTTCCCTAGGGAAAACATTCAGGACAAACTATCTGCCATTACACTGAAGTGCTGGAGTGCCAAACTTCACTTAAGCAGGCAACTATTCAAGTTCTTCATCTGCTGGTGCAATACCAAAAGATTATGGTCCATCTGTAAGATTAACATAAAGGTAAAGGTCTTCCTTGCTCAAAAGACAGTCATGTCCAACTTGTGAAGAAAATATAAGAAATGTTTTAAATGAACTTAATGAAATACTGTCTATGAAATTGGAGATTTGTTCTAAAATAGCATTATTAATGGATTTTTGAAATGTGCATATATAATAGGAAAAGGGTGATTATTATAACAGCATTGAAATGGAATATTGTTTAAAAATGGAATGTTGATTGGAAATTTACACTGGATGACTGGTACAAAGAGATACAGAATATAGCTATAAATGATTAGTTAACTTATGAGATACAGTAAAACCCTGACTTACAAATGCCTTGAGTTACATAAAATTCAACTTACATAATGATTTTGTGCTAACACTATGTCCCGATTTATATGATTTCCTATGGGTTTGCTTCGAGTTACATAACGATTCTTTTCCCTATGGGTTTGCTTTGACTTACATTTAAAAATCATTTTCCTATGGGTTTGCTTCGAGTTACGTAAAAAAATAATTTTTCTTATGAGTTTGTTTCAAGTTACAAAAAAATTGATTTAAGCAAAAGCCTACAGAATGGACTTTTTCATAAGTAGGGGTTTTACTGTAAAGGTAAAAAAGATATGAGCAAAAATTGATTTTAAAGAGATATTGGGAGAATTATTCGACTATGTAAAAAGCAGATTTGGGGGGCAAGGTGTGGGAGACATGAGACATGGGTATGACAGGAAATATGTGGGAGGAAGGGTCCCCTTTAGGGGATCATGTCACAGCAGCTGTGAAGGAAAAGATTCTCCAGGGGGATTACATGGATGTGTTCTCACTATATACTGAGTTAGAATCTGAAGATATAAAATTGATAGAGGAAAGGGAGAAAGAGAAAATAAAGAAGAAAGGGGTAGGCAGAACCTGGCTTAATTGGCTACCAGGTCTTTATATCTATGCAACCATAATTATTACGTCTCAGTATTGGAGGGCTGTGGCATTGTTTCAGTACGTGGGCTTAATTTTTAGAGCATACATGGACTATGCAGGTTCAACTTGGCTTCAACATGATGAAACATTTAGATGTCACACAGCCAAAATGCCTGGGTTACACTGGGATAGAAGGGACCAGGAATTGTGGTTCCAATATATGACACTGACCTGGCCTCTTCAAAGGGAAAGGACCGACAGTGTCCATCTGGTAAAAATGACTAGCCAGGTCAGGACTACCTGCCAGGGGTGGGTCAGCCAGTTCAACGCTGGCTGCTGTGGTGGGACTTTGGGACAAGGGGTAACTGTGCAAGACAACAGTGCCATTTCAAACATAGGTGTTCTCTATGTTCAGGACCCTGTGCATTCAGAGTATGCGCAAGGTGCAGGGCTAGCATGATGCCAGGACAGCAAAAGAAGATGGTAGGGGGAGCACCTCAAAAAGGGCGCCAGCCCAAGGGTCCCAGCCCAATCAAAGCAAATAAATTAATAGAATGGCTGTGTGACTTCCCTGATAAAAGTGTCTCCAAGTTTTTGATTGGTGGTTTCACCAGGGGATTCCATATACCATTGCAGGGAGTGAGACAAGCCACATTAGCAAGGAATTTTGCATCAGTTCAAGGTATGGAGAGCATAATCATGGAAAAGGAAGGAAGTATGGGCTGCAAGGGTCACAGGACCATTTGATTTGCCACCACTTCCAAACCTTAGGATTTCACCACTGGGAATTGTACCCAAGAAAGAGCCTCATGAATTTAGGCTGATTCACCAACTATCGTACCCTATGGGAGGCTCTGTTAATGATGCCATTACAGAGGCTATCAGAAGGGTTAGAAAGTGTGGGTAGGAGGCTGAGCTAGCCAAGTGTGAAATAAATTTGGCCTTCCTCCTGATGCCAGCCCATCCTTTGACAACCATTATCTTGTGAACAGGGCATTACCAATGGGATGATCAATTTCATGTGCCACTTTTGAAAAAATTTAGCTCTTTCTTGGAATGGTCCCTCAAGAAGGCATTGGGATTGAATAATACTGTGCACTACCTAGATGATTTCTTATTGCTTGGAGAAGGGGGTTCCGGTGAGTACAAGCAATTGCTAGAAATTATTTTTAAAGTGACAAAAGAGTTGAGAGTTCTACTTTCAGATGAAAAGACCAAGGACCCTTGCATGTCCTTAAGATTTTTAGGTATCCAAATTGATACAATTCAGCAGGCATGTAACATATCCGAGGAAATGTTGGTGCATCTTAGGCAACTTTTAAGGTCATTTTTAGAGGCAGAGAAAGTCAATTTAAGGGAGCTGCAGTCCCTGACAGGACACCTAAACTTTGCATGCAGAGCAGTTGCGACAGGCCAAGTGTTTCTCTGCCAGCTCTGTAAGGTTGATGCCAGGTTGGGTTAAACTGGCCATTTCATAGGAGGAGGGTGACAAGGGGCATGAAAGAGGATGCAGAGATGTGGTAAAGATTTCTGGACACCTTTAATGATGTGTCTTTCTGGAGGGATACTCTCCACCGGCAGGCCAATTTCCAAGTGCAGTCCAATGCATCAGAAGCATTAGGAATTGGCATATTTTGGAGGGGGAGATGGTGTGCAGCCGAGTCGCCCAAGGTTTGGAAAAAAGCAGACGTTACCAGGGATATGATGTTCCTCAAACTCTTCCCCCTGCTGGTAGCCATCTGGTTGTAGGTGAAGGTATGAGCCAATTCAATGGTTCATTTCTGGTGCGGCAACATAGCAGTGCACGTAGTTAATAACCTAACCAGCAAGTCGGCAAGAGTTATGGAGGTGGTTTGACAGTTTATGTTATGTGTCTCAGGAACAACGTATTATTTTTGGTTAGTCACATAATGGGCATGAATAATGGTATAGCAGATGCCTTATCACATTCACAGATGCAGTGGTTCAAGGAGCTTGCACCAGATGCAGAGGACAAGCCAGAGGCATTCCTATTAGACCTGTGGAAAATTGGTGAGCAGAGGCAGGGAGGGCAATGAACCTAGCACTCATGCACAGTACATGTAAGAGTTATGATAGGGTGTTAAAGGAGTTCAGTGAGTTTAGAACTAGCAGAAAGGTGGCCCATCCCAGAAGAAGATTTAGCATATTACTGTGTAGCTTTAAGGCAGAGGGGCTAGTGCTGCATTCCATTCAAGGATGATTTGCAGAGCTCTGTTGGAAATTGCAGCAACTACTGCAGCTGCTCAATACATTTTGCTACTGCCTGCTCACCAAAATATGGCTCCCTCCCAGCCCTTAGTTCCCATACTATCTGGTTAGCCAGATTTTGCTCAGATTCTGGACCTATTTACCTGGATTTATCTCATGCCTGTTTCCAAAATTAGCTAGCATTGGTCCTCTACCCAATCCTTACTTGTTGTGCTGGCTGACCCATCCGGAACAGCTGCTACATGGCACAGCACTTGTTTGAGCTGAGGTGACAAGCAGGGGTTGTCTGATAAGAGTTCCGTTACTCACAAGTTAGAGCAGGAAAGTCCAGATTGCATGGTCAAAGGCCAATTCTGAGGTCATGGCAGGAGAGTTCAATGGGCAAAGTCAGGTCTGGTTCCGAGGTCTGTAATCAGGAGGCAGTCAGGTCAATGGCAAAGGAGTCAGGCAAAGCAGAGCATTGGTCATCACACTAGTGTTGTTCCAATGAGAGACCTAGCCTCTACGAGAGGCTTAAATTGCTAGCTAAGTGTGGGCGCCAATCAGAAACAGCCGGAGACTTCCTTTGAAGCTTTCCCCATGCGGCCCTCCATCATTTCTGTAATTCCTCCTGCAGGTGTTGTCAATGGCATTCAGGGGTGGAAAGTTCAGGGTCTGAATCACTGGAACTGTCAAATTGCTGCTGGCGTGAATCTGCAATCACCGGCTTGATCGCTGCTTCATCTGACAGTTGATCTGCTGGAGCACTTTGCATGGGATCCCAGCTGGTTTAGGTCTTGGCTGCTCCTCTTCCCAGAGCTATCAAATTGGGGGTGTGTGTGTGTTCAGGACACTTGTCTGGACTTCTCTGACATTACAAGGATCCACCCCCTGTTGGGTTGAATCTCAGGAAATAGGATGCTGCTGATCTAGAGACTCTCTAGAGAAGCCCAAAGAGGCAGATGGACTAATAGAAAAGGTTCTGGAGTCCCACAGAAAGGCCTGGAAGAAGACGTCATATTTCAGAAGACTGAAGAATTCAAGGTTCCAGATCTCTAGGGCAAGAAGACTCCCAACTTACCAGGGCTTGCTCAACCCACTAGATCTACTCAGTCTAAGGATATGAAAGTAGGCCTCCTTTTTGGAGATTTAAAACTGGTTACTGCTCTTCAATTTTCTTTCCTCAGAAAGGGTTAATGTACTGGGAGAAGGACATTTTCCACCTTCGTCCCTGCCACAGAGCCTCCTGAGCTCTTCCCCTCAGCCGGTTGGAGGGGAGTGGGAACGGCTGTTACCCATGACATGGGCCTTAAGATGCCCGAAGATGTTGCAGAGGATGTTGAGCACCAGGCTCCATCACTGACGTTGAGCCTGGATGCCATCTCTTAGGCTCACTCAGATGTTCAGCCACAATGTTTAATTGTATTTCAAGTTTTATGTAATTCACCATTTTTGTTTGTCTGTAAACTGCTTTGGGTCACCAATAGGTGAGGAAAGCAGTATAAAAATATACTAAATAAATAAATGTAGTCTTTGGGTGAAGATCTGGGGAATTTTGTTTCTCTTCCAGAGAGTGGTATATGACCTTGGTGCATATCTGGATGTACATTCCTATCCTCTGGGGAGACTGAGGGAATATGCGAGGAAATGAAGATGATGGACACTGGAACTTGTAATCTGATTGGATAAAGATGGAGAAAAGGCAGGACAAGTGATGGAAGATGGGAGTTATTAACCTTATGAGCAGAAAAGTAACACAATGCTTAGCAGAAGGAGGATGGCTACAGGAGTTCTACTGTGAAGAAGGTAGAAAGGTAGCATCTATGTATTAGTTGGCTAGGGCCTGGGAATATTTAGATAGTGATACCTTTCTTGTTTTCAAACTAGGAAGAGGAGAAATTGGATTATGTTCTTCTTTTTATAAATTTGATATTTTTCTTTGTATCCATCGTTTTTAATCTTTCTTTTTATATATTATATAATAAAGCTTTGAACTTTTACAGAATACTTTTGATTTTTAATAGAAACCAGGGCTGGTGGGAGTATTTCCAGTCTTTGTGAAGCACATGGCTATTGCTACCCAAGCCTGCATCTCGTACCTGATCTGGTTGGTTTTAAAGCAGATCTCTGTCAGGGATTTCCTGAGCTCTGGAAGGTGACCCTAAGGAATCTGAAGCAGCAAATATTTTTAAGATGGCTTCTCTATGTGGGTGACAGGATTATTAGGATCAGTAAGGGTCCCCTGATAGTAGAAATTGGGTTTTGGTTTCCTTACACTCAGGTGGTCATTTCAAGTAACCAGGCAAACATCTATTGCAGGCGCACCCCCCCAATAACGGACACAGACAACATTGAAAGTGGATAACAGCATCGGGCCACATTTATTGATTCAATGCCCTAGTCCGAATTATAAATTTGTATTGGTAAAACGACCAATCATAATTCTTAAGGCAAGCAGGCCGAAGTAACACTGGTAAGGTACCACCCCAAAATTGCCAACGGCAATTGGTTACAATGTATCAATTTGTATCAATTTGTTTGTTGACGACAAACAAATTGTTGACCGTAGTCAATATCTAACTCATGACCCCACCCTCTGACGCGTATCCGTGAAATCACGGGGTGATGCATGCTGGTTAGCTATCGTCATCACCCCGTCGCCTGGTTCGTCGTTGACCGGACAACGTTTAACTAATTTATTCCTGTCTAGTGTTGTCCAGTCAATTGCGAACCTGCCGGATACCTGTGGGTCATACTGTTTACCTTACCAGTGCTACCCGCCAATGTGACCAAAGTCAACATTAGGAACATAAGAAAGACCCCTATATCAAACCATAGCAACAGTGTGGGATGGGCAAAAAAGCCAGGACCCGGAAGCCAATGTGGGTCCCAGCCAAAAATTCCCACCCGGCCCCGAAGCGACCAAAATATCACACTGTTAACTAGGGAGGGGGTGGAGGGGAAAAGACTTCTCCGCTCCGTCGCTGAGGTAAAATGGCAGCTCGGCTGCCTCGTGGCCACCCCTTTTATAAGGGAGCTGGCCACGCCCCTAACTACCCGGATTCTCTGTCCTGTGGGGGGGGGGCCCGCAAAGAGCGCGGCGGCCATTTTGGCACCGCGCTTGCATTGCAGGCGCACCCCCCCAATAACGGACACAGACAACATTGAAAGTGGATAACAGCATCGGGCCACATTTATTGATTCAATGCCCTAGTCCGAATTATAAATTTGTATTGGTAAAACGACCAATCATAATTCTTAAGGCAAGCAGGCCGAAGTAACACTGGTAAGGTACCACCCCAAAATTGCCAACGGCAATTGGTTACAATGTATCAATTTGTATCAATTTGTTTGTTAACAACAAACAAATTGTTGACCGTAGTCAATATCTAACTCATGACCCCACCCTCTGACGCGTATCCGTGAAATCACGGGGTGATGCATGCTGGTTAGCTATCGTCATCACCCCGTCGCCTGGTTCGTCGTTGACCAGACAACGTTTAACTAATTTATTCCTGTCTAGTGTTGTCCAGTCAATTGCGAACCTGCCGGATACCTGTGGGTCATACTGTTTACCTTACCAGTGCTACCCGCCACACGGAGGGGCTTCAAAGAAGGCCTGACGCCCCCCCCCCCCAGACCGTCAGCTCGGTCAACAGGCCTGCTCGCCAATCACCCAACAGGAGGTCCATACCTCCTCGCGACAGATGGACCCCATCCCCTGCGTACAAGTCATAATTTTGTAGGCTAATAGCGGGGTGATGACTGACCCGTCCCCAAGCCCTGTCGGCAAGAAACCGCGCCACCGCCCTATTGACCTGCGCCTAGCGCGGTCAAGGGCCAGGAGGTTAACGCCCCCTCTATAAGAATGGCGCGGGACAATGTCCGACCAAACCAGGGTTGTGGCAGGCCAGACATAATGCAAGTAGGCGAGGTCCTCGCAAATCGCATGCTTGAGCGATAAGCCGGTGACCTGGCCCAAATCATTGCCCCCCAGGTGGATGATGAGAATGTCAGGCGGGTCAGCACCCAGGCCAGAAAAAAGGAAAGGCCGCAGCTCCCGCCATAACATCCCAGGCTTACAATGCCATGTGAGACTGGCGTGTTCACCCAGTCCCAGTCGGGGTCCCCACTCTGTCGCCGCAGCGTAACGCGCTGCCCTGTGCACATAGCTGTGGCCCACCAGCCATACTGTCACCGGTGTAATACGACACCCAGGGTCTGTAAGAAAATTGAGAAAAAAGGCGGTAAGGTGACTGGATTGGTACTCATGGCGGGAGTGGGCGCACATAAAACTGAAAACATTGCGAGCTCCACCTCCCCATGCTACGTATGTCAGCCCCAGAGTACCCAAAAGCAGCTGCTGTAGAGGCTGCACCAATACGGAATGAATGTGTGCCATAACGGGCACCCGGTAGGCCCACCCTAGTGAGGGCTCTGCCTGTCACCTTCCAAAACTGAAATTTAGTAAGGGGAGACCCATCTTGGTGACAGAAAAACGGGCCGTGGTGCATGCCACGCAGTGCCAGGAACTCCTGTAGGGCACCAACCGGACAGATGTCTGCCAAAGAACACCGTAGCAGTCTTGCACCACTGCCTACGCCATGCTGATCTGTCTTAGAGGAGCGTATCCTCAACTGGGCCCAGTCTTTGGCAACATAGACATCTTCGAGTTCCAGTGCCCTACAACTTGCATCCGCCTTAGACAGCATCACAGTTCGCTGATGCGGAGCGCTCCAAAAAATGCCACCGTTGTGGCTGCATGGAAAAGGGCTGCCTCATAATGATCAAAACAGAGGCCTGGCCAGCCCCGGGCCAACTGGGTAAGAACCCCTGGGGAAATAGGGTGCCGGTCGTCTGGGCAACGCCCGCGCTCGCGCACCCACCCCTCCAAAACATGTCTCACACGGAAGTCAGAGGTGGTGTCCACATGACCTCCCACTTTGGCCATAAAAGCCAACGCCGAGAGCTTGGATGCTATGGTGCGAGGTGCGAGGCCCTGTGCATGCAGGTGAACCATGAACCGCAGAACATGGTCCACCGGGATAGGCCAGGTCTCTGGCAGGTGAAATTGAGCAGAAAATGCTCTGTAAGAATTGAATGCTTGTTGATACGCCTTACGCGTGCGTGGCGCTAGTGACAGGCCAATCGCCCGGTTCACCTCTCCTTGCCAATAGTCCACATCTCGTCCGGGAGTGGCGAGGGAAATTCCTCCGCATCCGGGGCCAAGGCGCGGAACCGGGAGATCTGCAGGCGGGACAAAGCGTCAGCGATATCATTATTAATCCCTGGAACATGCCTGGCCCTGAACAAGACGTTGAGGCGCAGGCAGCGCAACACAAAATGGCGCACTAGTTCCATGACCCTGGGCGATTTGGAAGTCTGTGCATTGACAATGTGGACAACAGCAGCATTGTCACACCAGAAATGCACAACCGAGTTAGCCCACTGCTCGCCCCATAGCATCAAAGCCCCCAGAATAGGGAAAAATTCCAGGTATGTGAGATCCCGCAGGCGACCCGTGCCTGCCCAGGCCGGTGGCCACCCACCATAGGCCCACTTCCCATTGAAGTACATCCCATAACCCAGGGATCCTGAGGCATCAGACTGGATCTGAAAATTGGGGGATGCCAGGAGGTCAGACCTCCAAAATGAGACCCCATTGAACTCCCTCAGGAATTGCAACCAGACAAGCATGTCTGCCCTGATACCCCGGGTAAGCCTAACTCTATGGTGGGGCCTGGATAACCCTGCCATGGCGTCGCATAAGCGCCGGGCAAAAGCCCTGCCCGGTGCGACCACCCTGCAAGCGAAATTGAGGTGACCATGTAGCACCTGCAGTTCCCTCAGTGATGCCTTGCGCTTGGCCAGCAAATCCGAGATAAGGGCCACTATCCTGGACACCTTATCGCCCGGTAACCTAGAAGCCTGCGCTACTGTGTCAATCTCCACCCCCAGGAATACTAGCTTGGTAGATGGGCCCTCGGTCTTTTCGGGCGCTAAAGGGACACCGAGTTCCTCCATTAGCGTCTGAAATGTGTTGAGGAGACGTGTGCACGTGTCCCAGCCCCGTTCACCCCCGAATAAAAAGTCATCCAGGTAATGGGCTACAGACCGGGACCCTGACCTGCGGACAAAAGCCCACTCTAGGAAGGTACTAAAACGCTCGAAAGCCGAGCATGATATGGAGCAGCCAAAAGGCATGGCCTTATCAAAATAATATTCACCCTTAAATTTGAAACCCAGCAACTCAAAGTCGCCCGGATGCACCGGCAAGAGGCGAAAAGCCGACTTAATGTCCCATTTGGCCAGCAGGGCACCCGGGCCACACGAGCGCACCATGCACAGCGCATGGTCAAACGATGTATACCTGACTGAACAAAGGTCATCAGGGATAGCATCATTGACCGATCGGCCGGCTGGGTAGGACAAATGATGAATAAGGCGAAACTCGCCTAGAGACTTTTTGGGGACCAAGCCCAGTGGCGATACCTTAAGATTGGGAAACGGGGGTGCAGGGAAGGGTCCAGCGACCCTGCCCGCATCTAACTCCTTTTTAATGCTGGCCGCAGCCACCTCCTCCCTCCCTCTGAGGGATAAAAGGTTGGGGGCATCCTGAGGGGACCTATCACCCATGAAAGGGATACGGAATCCCTGCTTAAAACCCTGAAGGAGATACTCCCCATCCTCCCCCTTCGGGTACGATGCGAGCCAACGCTCCAGCATGTCCACATTAATTGGGGAGGGGGCCTTTTGGAGAACCAGCTCCATCCGTGGCAGTCTTGCCAGCCCACTGTCCGCCCCTCCCTCTGCCCCGTGTCCCTCCAGGCCTGGGACAGGCAGAGGCTGCGTGGGGGCCCGAACATGTGGGACACTCATGCCTATACTTGCAATTCTTCCTATTGCAGGAACCATTGGACGAGAAAGTCCAGCACAGCAGGCGGGCTGGAACCCCCTGCCCCGCCGCCTGGCGGGTAACCTGCGCTGGAGCCGCTCGCTGGACCGCATGTCCACAATAGTATCTGTCTCCCGGGGCAGGGCGCGTGGGCGTCATGTACAAAAGCCAAAGCCTCTGGCACGGCTCATCCCATCTCATCTCGGGGTGGAGGGGAATCCTCATACGGAATTCCTCGTCATAGGCTAACCACGAGGGGCCCGGGAAATCAACCATCGCCCTATATATGTTGTCCAAATATTGGACCATGGGAATAGCCAAATCCGGCCGCGCCCTCAAGTACACCGCCATGTATATTAAATAAGCCGGGAGCCAGTTGGCCCAGGTACGTGGCGGCTTACGGCGACGTGCCTGCTCCTTGTCCTTCTCATCCTGTCCCTCCCTTTCCTCCTTGGTGGGCTCTCTGTTCAGGAGTGAGAAGATATCTACATACTCCCCCCGCCATATCTTCTCTCTGGTAGTCTGTGCCAAGTGATCACCCAGTGGCAAGGAATACCCCGCCGTCGGCAAAGCCGAAAAAGGCACCGCAGCCATAGGAAAAGGGGCCTGAGATAGCCCAGCCACCCCCAGAACATTTCCCGCAGTGTAAGAACAAGTACCCACCCCAGTGCCCAGGGTGGCAGTCGTCGTCGCCGGGTGGGGTGCCGACAGCGTGGCCCCCGCACCACCCGCGCGAGGCCAAGGCCATTGAAAAGCCCCCCCCCCCATATTGGGAATGTGTGTGGATGTACTCGCTTGCACCGTATACTCACATGCTGCACCCCCGCGGGCCGCCCCCACCGGGGGTTCCGGCCCACTGGGGGCGTCGGAGCTCACGACCGACGTAGAGCTCATCACCGGGGCCTGACACGCACCTGGCTGCTGGCTGGGGAGCTGCGAGGCAGTGGCCGAAACCACGCCACGCGCCTGCGGCAGCTCAACCCTCCCTGTCGGCTGTTGTCCTCCTGCCGACAGCGCCTCAAAAGGGACCCCAAAGGGGGCCCCCGCCTGACTGGCCCGAGCCAACGACGCTTCAAGGGCCGCAATGCGGGCCAGTAAGGCTTCCACGTTGACCTGGGGCCAAGGGCCGGCCGGCCCGCCCGGTCCAGGCGTGGGTACAGGTCCCTGTACCCCAGGACCCGAATATGGCCATTGGCCAGCACCGAAGCCCGACAGGGTCGGTGGAGAAACCTGCCAAGGCAGGGGGCCGCACCACCCCCCAAGGCTAGAGGGCCCAGGGGGAGGCTGCGACCCAAGAGCAGCAGGCCCAACAGGTTGGGCAGGTGCAGGAGCGGTGTCCACCGCTCGCGGGCCGCGGGCCGGAGCCCCTTCCGAGCCCGCACTCTGATCGCCCGCTCCGGGCCAAGGGGCAATAGACCCCATTCCGCCGGTCCCGGCAGGGGCCTGCAAAGGCGGCTGCTGAGGAGGCGGCACCGCGGTCCTCCGACCTGGGTTGCGCCTCCTAACAGCTCGAGCCGCACTCGAAACTGCCTTCTTCTTCGAAGGCATCTCCACCGAAGCAAAGGGAAGCCGAAAAGGAAGAATCGCTACCAAAAGGCTTCCCGGTAAGCTAAAGAGCGACGGAGACACAGGGGAAAAGACTTCTCCGCTCCGTCGCTGAGGTAAAATGGCAGCTCGGCTGCCTCGTGGCCACCCCTTTTATAAGGGAGCTGGCCACGCCCCTAACTACCCGGATTCTCTGTCCTGTGGGGGGGGGCCCGCAAAGAGCGCGGCGGCCATTTTGGCGCCGCGCTTGCATTATCTCTGCCACAAACAAACTGCCATATAGTGTATCCCAGATATCAGGCAATATATCTGGAAGTTCTTCTCATGTGGTTTGGCTCCAAGAGCACATTTTGGACCCAGTTTTTTAAATAGCTGGCTATTCAACCACTTGCCTTTTCTCTGGAAGTGGCATTTAAGCCTCGCATGAAGGTTACTCTTTTGTTTTTGGGATATATGGCACATTGGTTCAATAACTGTGTTGCTACACATTCCAGTGATGGGCAAAAGCTTGTTTATGATTTCCTAATACTTAATCGTATGGTATTCCTGAAAAAAGAGAAAGCTAAATAAGAATGTCTAGTGAAAAACATTGTGCAATCTATTAGGCTTCATTCTTGCAAAGTTACATGGGAACATAGAAGAAGCTGCCTTGAAAAGTGGAAAGTGTTGCAAGTACACAGGTATCCTCCAGGCAATGGCATTGAGCATACCTGTCAACCATCCCAATTTGGCCGGGATTACCCCGTAATTCGGCGCCAATTTGCGCAATTTCCCGACCCGCGCTGCCAAAACCCCGTAATTTGGCAGCGGGGGAAAGGAGGCACTGCTCAGCCCATCTGCGCAGGTTGCGTTGCATGCATGCGTGGAAGGGCTCTACACTTCCGTAGCTTCCTTCCATGCATGCGCAGAAGGCTACGCCGCCTGCATAGAAGGCTACGCAAGTGGCGTAGCCCTCCATGCGCATGTATACAACGCGACCTGCGCAGACCCGGTCTGTGCAGGTCCCAGATTCGCCGGAGCCACGGTTGACAGGTATGGCATTGAGCCAGCTAATCCCTTTGAACCAGAAACATTTCTTGATGAACAAAATGATCCAATGGTCCTTTCAGCTCAACAGTGCAGTAAGAGCATAGACAATCCAATTCCAAACACGCGGCACAGACCCATTCTATATCAGATCTACTCTCTATTCTAACTCAAACTGTATCATTTCATAAAAAGTTTAATTTCCAAAAGGCCAACTGGAAAACATTTGCTACAATGCTAGCTTTCCATTCCAAGTGGCTTTCAACATAATTAAATATACAATATAACAAAACCAAAATATAAAAAGCATATCAGCAGACAGCAGCTAAAACAATACAATATAAATACAATAATACAATAAGCAGTGTGTGTGTGTGTGTGTGTGTGTAAATAATAACAGATGCAATAAAAATATACAATACAATACAAAACAATTCAAATGCAAATCAGAGAAAAAATACAATGAAATTATACATAATACATAATAAATACACCAAAATGCAATAAGCAAAATATCAAAACATCAAATACAATAAAATTATACATAATAAAAGCACCATAATAAAATAAGTACAATTAGGCCACAGAACAGAATAAAACACCCTCGCCAGTCCATAGGGCCCAGGGAGTGGAACCCAGGGCTCAACGTACCTGACGGAGCCCATGTTCTACGCTCCACAGAGCCGGAGGATCAGTGTCCTTGACAAGAGGAGGGGCAGCCCCGGGGATCAGCTGTGGGAGCTCTTTTAACCTCCCCGCCCAGTGGCAGGGGGCGTAGAGGGATGGCTCTTAGCACATCAATTGCTCCTGACAAGGGTGACCAACCAATGTATAATAGAAAATTAAACATTAAAGATACATTCCGAACAAACTGAAAGACGTTTTTACTGCTTTCATATTGGAAGAACTAGTAGAAGCCATAAAAATGAAGAGATGACAAAGTGGTAAAATCAATCCAGAGATTAAGCAAACTAAACATTTTGGGCAAAACAATAAGGAATGGCTTTTTCAACCCTTTAATAACTGCTGGGTGAGCAAATTAATCCCAAAAATATGGCAGGAGATGGAAGTAGTTAAGATACTGAAACAACGCAAAGAACCATCAGGTCCCAAAAAGCTGCAAGCCAATCTTCCTACTATACCATTATACAAAGTATAATGATATTAAATCATCTAGCTCCTACAAATGAACCTCTTATAATACCAGAAGAGGCAGGCAAAAGCTGGACAGCTTAAATCTTAAATCTAACTCTGGATATAGGAGACAGTTGTGAAACACATGCCTTTACGTTTTCCTTTTATCTTTTAACTAGGAGTAAGACAAGGCTGCATTTTGTCACCATGCTTATTCAACCTATACACAGAGCACATAATGCGCAGTGCAGGGATGGAGGAATTACAATATGGGATTAAAATCGCTGGGAGAAACATCAATAATCTGAGATATGCAGACGATACCACCCTAATGGCAGAAAGTGAGGAAGACCTAAAGAATCTCTTGATTGGGCTGAAGGAGGAGAGTGCAAAAGCTGGCTTGAGACTCAATATCAAGAAAACCAAGATAATGGCAACAGGCCCCATCAGTTCCTGGAAAATAGACGGGGAAGAAGTAGAAGCAGTGACAGATTTTACTTTCTTAGGATCAAAGATCACTGCAGATGGGGATTGCAGCCATGAAATAAAAAGGCGACTGATTCTTGGGAGACAAGCGATGAGAAACCTGGGGAACATAGTGAAAAGCAGAGACATTACATTGCAAACAAAAATTAGAATAGTCAAAGCAATGGTTTTCCCAGTAGTAATGTATGGATGTGAGAGCTGGACAATTAGGAAGGCTGAACGCAGAAGAATAGATGCCTTTGAAATGTGGTGTTGGAGGAGGGTTTTGAGAGTCCCCTGGACAGCGAGGAGAACAAATAGGTCAATCTTAGAAGAAATTAACCCTGACTGATCATTGGAAGGTCAAATAGTAAAGATGAAGCTAAAATACTTTGGACATCAAATGAGAAGGGAGGATTCACTTGAGAAGGCATTGATGGTGGGAAAGGTGGAGGGCAAAAGAAGAAGGGGGAGGCCAAGGATGAGATGGCTAGATGGTATTATAGACACAATGGGCACAGAGCTGGGAGGGCTGAGGGGGATGGTAGAGGACAGAGGCGCCTGGAGGAAAATGGTCCATGGGGTCGCAAAGGGTCGGAGTCGACTGTGCGACTGAACAACAACAAATTACTTCTTAGGAGGTTAGGGAGGGTATTGTTGGGGTGTTTTTAGATGTTTTATGATTGTTTTCTTATGCATTTAATGGAGCCCTCTCCTTTCTGCTGTTAGTCGCCCTGGGTGGTGCTTGCGCCAATAGGGCGGGATACAAATGTCCCAATAAAATAAATAAATAAACACATAAAATAATTGGAGCAGCATTTGTTGACCTTACAGCAGTAGGACACTGTCTACTAACAAATAGCCCCTAATTGCTTATATTACGGCTTGCCTCATTATTACAAGCATAGAAGTTTTTGTAAGCTTGACATTTCCAGAGTAAAATACTTTGTAATTGTATGATTGAAAATGTTCTGTTCCAGCTGCTGTGGAAATTGGAAATAAAATTCAACATTACTCCTCCCTCCCCATTTAAAGCTTCTTTTTGTTGTCATGTGAAGTCAAATAGCCTCTTATGAATAAGTGTTCTTCAAAATTAAATTATCTTTTGTAATATATAACTGTTAGGATTAGTTGACATAAAGCAGTATTCTATTAATATAAGACCTTTGGACCTAATCAGGAAAGAAGATGCATTGAGCAAGGAACCTTGTACAAATGAAGAACATGAAGATCAATTATTGTTAGAAGGCCATGAAAATAACTTATGGTTATAGGGTCACAGAGGCCTAAAAGTGCAGCTTGTGTATATTGGAAGGAGACAGGTTTCTGACAATTTTTCCTGGATGGCAAGGAAACAACATGTAGTTGATAGATAAGAATGGAACAACATAGATCATAATGCACTTACTAAGAATATGCAAGGCTAGCTTTTTAAAATAATAAGCGAGAAAAATATTAAGGGAATTAGTAAAGCACCTTGTATACATCACATATGTGTGGTGAATTCTGATGGGTATTTTTCTTTTTCTGAATGGTTCTTCTTCGTCTTCCATGTCTAGGCCAGACATGAAACCTCTAAAATGAAGGCACCTTTTGGTGAGTTCATTCTGCAGTTCCTTTCGCCTGACATAGTGTGAGAAGATTAGCTGGCAACACAAGGTTACCGTTACCAGGGTACGCTCAATTGTAGTTCAGAAGTACCACAATCTTCAAGGAGGCGTTTTCTGTGTGCCCCCTGAATGGCTATAAAATGTACTGTATAAAAGCTTGATATGCCAGTTATCTCTGAAATTTTGCATGATATAGAAACCAATTTGTTTTATTGAAATCACTCACAAAAGAATTTTCCACAACACAGTACTCTTGGCTTACACCAAGTGTTTTAACATTTAGAACTTCCATCTTTTACCTGATAGTTTTAATTTTTACCTTGATTCACGCATTCCATTTTCCAAATACAGTGGTACCTTGGATAAAGTTCGATTCGGATAAAGTCGCGGTTTTCATGCACATGTGATGCATCCATCGCATAAAGTCCAAAACCACTTAAAAATTGATGTTATCCGAGGTATTCGGTATAGGAACCTCAGATAAAGTCCATTTTGGACGTTATCCGATGCATCGGCCATTTGATTCGGATAAAGTCCAAAATCGGATAAAATCCAAACTTGTGGAATGGAGTTTGGACTTTATCCTAGGTTCTACTGTATATGTGTTATGTAGCATCAGACTTTCCTATTGCCTCCATGCGCATTTGCCACCAGAAGTCCTTTTGGTTTCATTAGTGATGTGGCACCCACATATGTCCTTTGGTCTTCCCCAGTAGCTGGACTGAGTGCTTTCCAACTTGGGAATCTCATCTTCCAGTATTATCTTTTGTTTCATTTTATATCTTATCATAAGGTTTCCAGAGTGTGAAACATTCAGAAATAGCCTAGTGCCTAAAGAAGTAACAGTGAGTTACAAAAGCTTGCAAATTTTTGATTTTTTTTAAAAAGTGACCTATAAGAGGCATTGCCTTTCCCCTACTATTGTTTGATTTTATGCATGGTCAAATGGCTAATTTTTGCTTAATGCTATTCAGAAGTGGTTTACCATTATTGCCTTCGGTACAGTAATAAAAAGAATTAACTTGAATGTTGTTATCTGTGAAGGATCATCTGACATTGTCACCTCTCACTATCACTGTTGGCCAGTAGCTTCTCTCCAAGTGTTACTCTGCCCCCATCATCATTGGAATTATCTTCTGATAATGTGACCATTAATTCCTGAAAAGGATGGATACATCTTAGTCTGATATCTTAGATTTAACCATTCAACCCAGGGTGACCCTGGTAGGAGTTCAGACTTGTAACACAGACTAACCCAGTGATGGGCAGACTTGGCCCTCCAGCTGTTCTTGAACTTCAATTCCCAGAAACCCTGACTAGCTGGTGTGTTGACTTGGGCTTCTGGGAATTGAAGTCCAAGAACAGCTGGAGGGTCAAGACTGCCCATAGCTGGACTAACCCCCTGACCGTTTTGCTCTCAGCTTCTTTTCATCTAAGCTTCTTCACCACATTTTGGTGTTCAACCAGAAGGGATCATTTCTCTACTTGAGGTGATAGTGATATGCCACAAGATACTATTCCTCCTTGGAGTATGTTAATATAGAAATCATAAGAACTGTGTAAAAAGGGTGTAACAGAATGAAGTATACCCTATGTTTTATTCTCATTCAATATGGCGATTTCAGATCAGGGGGAGAGAGAAAATATGTAAACATCCTTGCCTCATGAGTTGCCTTGTGGCTTTAGTGAAATGAAACCTAATGTGTGATTGACATGTCTTGCTGTAAGATCATTGGTTGGAATTCTTAAGGGGGAGGGCCAAAGGTGGACCCTGTGGGAGGAGATATAACTCAGAGACTCACGCACGCACACAGGCAGACACAGAGACACTCTCTGGAATGCTGTGCTCTTAAGCTGCCAAAATGTAGATGCTTAAGAGAAAGGGGGCCGTGGGCTATCCCTTGAACATGCAGCTTGCTTTATTTCTGTTTTGAAATGTTTTCTAAGCTTTTGCTAGACTGTATCCTGTATCTTGCTATGCTTTTAATATACTTCTAAAATACTTGGCACACGTTACCTAAATCTACACTAGTTTCACATGCACCCTTTGCTCACTACCTAGATTTCGGTCAGGGGTGACTGGGCACACTGATAGGAAAAGCTCTGAACTGCTGGGTCCGATCTGGGCAAAGGAAGCAGGATCAAGCGCAATCCCATCGCCAGGAGGCTGGAGGACTACCGAGTCCTACCTGGGAGTAAGTGGATTGTTACAAAGGGTTGGCTAAAAGTTTAAGAGGACTAGAACTAAATGTGATATATACTGTGTCCAGTTCTGGACACTGCACTTTAGGAAGCATGCCAACAACTGGAACAAGTTCAGAGGAGGTCCACAAGGATAATCTGGGTACCAAACTCTATGATGGAAGAATTGAAAAACTGAGCATGTTTAGCCTTCAGAAAAGGAGACTGAGGGGGAATATGATAAAACTTTTCAATTACTTGAAAGATAGTTATAAAGAGGAGGGAAGGATCTGTTCTCTGTCATACCAGTGCAAGATGTATAATATGGTACTGAAACTACAGGAACCCCGATATAGGCTGAATATCCGGGGGGGGGGGGGTCTTAATTTTTAGATGAGTATGACAATGGAACCAGTTATCTTGGGAGGTGGTGTGCATTCCTACTCTGGTGGAACACCGGTGGACTTCAATTTCCAGAAGCCTCAGTCAGTACGTTGTCTGATCAGTGCTTGGGGAATTAACTTAGGCTTCTGAGAATTAAAGTCCAAAAATGAAACTTTGGGAAACACTGGTCTACTCTATTACCATAGCAGGATCATTTGACCAGACTGTACCAGTACCTTATAAGATTATTTTTTTAAAAAAGGAATGCAAACAGCTTCAAATTTTTCATGGTAATCTCTCTAAACCCTCAACACTGGATAGGGCAAAAGAGGAAGCAAGAAGATTACTGGTCTATGGAACTCCCTGCCAGAAGAAGTGGTGACAGCTGTCAGTCTTGACAGCTTTAAGAAAGGATTAGACAAGTTCATGGAGGACAAGGCTATCAATGGCTATAATTATGGCTACCTAAGGACAACCTCCGGGTTGGAGAGATAGGCAGGATATCTCTCAATGCCATTTCCAGGGAATCCTAAGCAGGTGAAGGCATCTGCTTGGGAATACCCTGAAGGAAATGGTGAGCCACTGTGTGAGACAGAATGCTGGACTGGATGGGCTGTGGCCTGTTCCAGCAAGGCTGTTCTTATGTTCTTATGTTCTTAAGAAGAATCTCTCTGAGTAAAATATGGAAATCAAGGTGATAAAAAATTGCAGAATACTACTATATTTCTGCCACAATGGAGGAAAAGATTATATAACTTAGAACAGGGGTTCTCAACCTATTGCCCATGGGCCGGATCTGGCCTGTGGCACCAACTCATCCAGCGCATGACCTCACTCCAGTCACTGCTTCTGCCGCCGCTGTTGCCTCAATTCTTGTCTCCTTTACTTGGCTTGGTGTGTCCCTATATAGCAGGGCGGATGTTGTAAGCATTGCATCATCCACCCTGCTATGGAGCACCAAGCCAAGCAGAGGAGACAAGGATTGAGGTGGCGGCGGCGGAAGCGGTGGCTGGAGCGAGGTCGTGGGCCATATGGGTTGGTGTCATGCAGCTGCTCCAGGTCGGTAAGCAGGGAAGCATCGTGGGTGGGTGGGGGGTGCTGGGTGGCTTGGGGTGGTCACCAGCAGTGGTGGTAGTATGGGCAGAGTGGTAAGGCTCAGTGTGGTCCCACTGCTGCCACCGCCACTGCCAGTGGTGTCGGGGGAGTGGTGTGGGCTTGGGGTGTTCCCGCCAGCACCTATCTGGCCTGCCAACAGTCTGATGGGGCATGATCTGGCCCCCAGCTTTAAAAAGTTGAGGACCCTTGACTTAGAACCTCAAATCCTGGCTAAAATATAAATGGAAAGAAACTTGAAAGGTTCTTTTAACAGTTGGCTAACAGTCATGAAAGGGACTGCGGTGTCTTAGTGGTTAAGACACTAAGCTTGAAGCCTGGAAGCTTGGGATTCGATACCCGAGTACTGCACGATGGAGTGAGCTCCTGTCAAGAAATTGGAAGCAGATAAATAGTACTACTTTGTTGGGAAGGTAAACAGCGCCCTGTGCACTCCGGTGTCTAGACATGCCTGCCACATGTCCACAGAAACGTTATTTAAAATACAGTAGGAATGGATTACATGTTTCTGACATTCTGAAGTTTAAAAAATTGTTTTTGAATTTTCCATTTGGTTATACTTTCAACTAATTAAATTATTAGTTTAAGTCTATCTCAATTCATAAGTATTCTTGGTGCTGTTTTCTGCCAGTAGAATAATTAATTTCATCCAGTAAATTTTCAGAATCTTTGCAATACTGAGAGAAAACCTGCAGTAGTGCTTTTTTCCCACCTCACTCACAAAAAGTCAAGAAGAGAAGATAAGAAGCTGTGAAATCACTTCCAGAAAGTGTCATGGATCACTGGTTATTTTACAAAGATCCCAACTTGACAGGACCACCATGAGTCATTCATGTTTATTGGGGGAAGGGTTGTGTGTGTGTATTTTACACTCTCTGTGCTAGTAAAAAGGGGTGAATTACTAAGGCAAAGGAAGGGCCATTTAAAAGTGTCTCTGTATGGCATAACAATAAGATCTGACCCAGAAGATTCTTCACGAATAGATGTTATTACATATGAGTTTCTCGTTGTTTATTCTCACAACAATTCAGTCTGCTTCTTGTTCTGTCACCTGGGTGGTCACTCTTATCTCCCTTGATTTATATCCTCACAATTGGTCTTCTTTCTCTATTTTTGCATATTGCCTTATGTGATCTGCTTTGCTTAGCTTACTTGTCCTTAAACTGATTCAAGAGCTTTCATTGGAATGCAAATTTATATACCAGATTATCTGGCTCTAACTTTTACTCAGTAAAATCAATGAAGTAAATCATGAACACAGTCAAAAAAATGATTGTAAGGAAAACCAACTACATGGTTTTAAAAAGCAAGCTGCACAAGAACAGTAGTTTAAGATCCAGATTGAAACAGTGGAATTTGCTGATAAATCTAAGTTTGTTGCAATTTGATTGAACAAGGAGGGGCTTGGGAGCATAATTATGCAACATAAATTTTATTCTTCTTTCTTAAGAAGAAAAATGTAATATGCAACATGAACTTAAAACTGGCTTTAACCATGCATATTGGTCATACCATGAGTCCTTAGTCCTCCTGTCATAGGTTTTAACACTGACTATTATAAAAAAAACAAGATAGGTGAATTTATCATAGCATGCAAAATTGATGAGTCAAGTGGGTAATCAATAAGGAAATAACAAGATCAGTAAATAAAAACCAAAAAAATGTGGAAAGCTAGACTAATTCAGTTATGCAAAATGAAAAGATTAGATATTGATCATTCTAGACGAAAAAAGAAGAGAAAAACAGAAAGGAGAAAATAAAAAGGAGAACATTATTGACTAAAGGATCTGCAGACTGATCTAAATACCATTGTTGAGAGCAACCACATCCAAAGTCTATATACACATATATACTCTCTGTTGGGAGACAAAATCTGGCCAATATGTCTCATTCAAAAAATCCTGTCTTGTGTGGCTGATAATTTTCTTTTACAAAAGGTGGAGGAAGAAACTAGAGGAGTAGCTATCCTTGAGCTGATTCTAACCAATAGAGATGGTGTGGTAGAATAAGTGACAGCAATAATGACAGTTATAATGGGTTTTTAATTGGTTTTTAAAATGTGATTGGTTTTATTTTCTGTGAGCTGCCTATAGTCTTTGGAGTTGGATGGCAATATAAATCAGAAAATAATAAATAAATAAGAGGAACTCTGGGAGAAAGTTACCATGTTCTACTTGAGTTCTTGATCTCAAAAGAAACAAAAGTGGAGTGTATCCACACATACATGCTGGACTTTAGAAAAGCAAACTTCAACAAACTCAGAACAATGATAGGTAAAATTGCATGGCATGAGATCATTTCTGGCAAAGGAGTCCAAGAAGGGTGGGAGTTTCTTAAAAAGGAAATTCTAAAGACACAACTCCAGACAGTTCCAAAAAAGAAAGGTGGAAGACAGCAAAAGAGACCAAAATGGTTCCACTAAAAGCTCAGGCAAGTGCTAAAAAATAAAAAAGACACACATAAGAAGTGGAAGGAAGGCTACAAAGAAAGAGTACAGTCAAGTAGCAAAGAATTGTAGGGATAGTATTATGAAGGAAAAAGATGAGGATGAGTTGAGGCTGGCAAGAGATGCTAAAAGCAACAAAAAGCATTTTTCAGGGGGAAGTCGAGTCAGCTGTGCCGTGGCTCCTGGGGCTTTAAAGATCAGCACCACCCACCCCGACACATCAAAACTCCTTCCCTTGGCTTGGACCACCGGGGGAAGTTGAGTCAGCTGTGCCGCGGCTCCCGAGACTTTAAAGATCAGCGCCGCTGTAATGTCCAAGTGTTACCTCACTTCAAAGGGACACAGCGCGTGAAGTGGATCCACCAGAGGGGCGCCCTCTTCAAAGGAGGGGTGCATTTCAAAGCGGCGCAGGAGACCAAATGGTAGCAGTAAACTGTGATTGTCCGCTGGTATGTTCCTTTTTTGTTGAATGGGAAAACCTCTGTATATAAGATACCATCTTTCCCCACATAAGCCAGTCTCGTCTCCCGATCGGAATAAAGAATCACTATATTTAACCCACACTCTGCTTCCTAGTCTACTTCTTGCGAGCGGGGAAGTGTTGGAACAGACTGGCCCGGTGTCTTACAGAGTGCAAATGGAGAATGGCGCAATTTGGAGGAGACACACAGATCAAATGCGGCTCCGGGTCCTGGGGCAGAACTCTAACTCTGGCCCAGGGAGGGAGCCACAAGGGGAAATGAGGGGAGATATGGAGAGAGATATGGAGTGGGAATTAATCAGTGACCCCCTGCCCACGTCTTCCCCAGAGCCCGAGGAGGGAGGGGAGGCTACCCCAAGCTCAGAGGCAGGAACGGAAGGGGGGCACTATGAGCTCTCCCCCCACTTCCGAACCAGTTGGGGTGTCCGTTGAGCCTACCCCGGTGCCAGAGACGCACGGGCGGCCCAGATGAGTTTGTCGGCCACCCATCCGTTGGGGAAAGGTTGTTTCTCACTGAGGGGGGAGGGATGTAATGTCCAAGTGTTACCTCACTTCAAAGGGACACAGCGCGTGAAGTGGATCCGCCAGAGGGGCGGAGCGTTTCCATAATGCGGGGTTGCAGGTAAAAAGGGAGAAGTTTTTTTTTTGCTCATGAGGTTGAATTCTTGGGGTTCAAAATCACCCCTACCGGCATCAAGCCCTCTGACTCCAAAGTTCAGGCAGTCTGGGAAGCCCCACGTCCCAGTTCAAAGACTGAGCTCCAGGCATTTTTGGGTCTCTTAAACTTCTATCACTCCTTTCCTCCCCGAAAGGTGACTGTGGCTGAGCCCCTGCATCGTTTGCTGAGGAAACAGGCGGTGTGGCAGTGGGGGCCTCCCCAGGACAGGGCATTCCGGGAAGTCAAGGAGCTGTTGACTTCGGATGCTGTCCTTACACATTACAATCCGAAGAAGCCCCTTTTGCTTGTATGTGATGCCTCGCCGGTGGGGGTTGGGGCTGTACTGTGCCATGACATGGGGGGAAGGAAAGAAGCGCCTATCGCATATTACTCCAGGTCTTTAACGGTGGCTGGAAAAAACTAATTTAATTTAAAATTTAATTTAATTTAATTATCACATTTATATACCGCTCACTCGGCCAAAGCCAACTCAGGGCGGTTCACAATAAAAATTAAAAACACTATGCTCAGATTGATAGAGAGGCGCTGGCCATAATCGCTGGAACTAAGAAATTTCATGACTTCATTTATGGAAGGGCTGTCATGATTATCACCGACCACAAACCGCTGCTAGGTATATTTGTGCCAGACAAGCCCACCCCCCAGATCCTGTCTCTGTGGATGTTATGCTGGGCAATGATCCTTCAGGCGTACCAGTACACGCTCCAACATCGCCCAGGTATCAGCATTAGCCACGCAGATGCTCTGTCCAGATCCCCTGTTGAGTATGTGGGTCGAATTGAGGTGGAAGGACAGGTCCTTATGTTGGATGTGTTAGACTCTCCCCCGATCTCCGCCTCTGACATAGCAGCCCAAACAAAAAAAGACCCTCTCCTGTCAAAGGTTGTCATGTGGGTTCAGAAGGGGTGGCCATCGCCACCAACCCCTGAGGAATTCAGGGTATTCTACTCCAAGAGAAACGAACTGTCACTGGAGCGGGGTTGTTTGGTTTGGGGGGACAGAGTGGTCGTCCCATCTGCACTTCGGAACAATGTGCTCCGCACGCTCCATGTTAGCCACCCAGGTATTGTCAGGTCAAAAGCACTAGCACGAAGCTACTTCTGGTGGCCCCGATTAGACCTGGACATTGAGGCTTGGGTGGGGAAATGCAGGGAATGTCAGGCTTCAAGGCCCGAGGAACCACGTCTTCCCCGCAGGGAATGGGATACGGCCAGAGGCCCCTGGTCTCGGATTCATATAGATTTTGCTGGACCTTTCAGGGGAACAACACTTCTGATTATTGTAGATTCCTTTTCCAAGTGGGTAGATGTCATCCCAGTGTCAGGAACTTCCTCTGCCACCACAATCCGCAAATTAAGGTGGGTCTTTAGTACTCTAGGCCTGCCTGACATCGTGGTGACCGACAACGCGTCTAGTTTCATGTCGGCAGAATTCCAGGATTTCCTAAGTCGTAATGGGATTAAACACATCACGGCCGCTCCTTTTCACCCTGCCACAAACAGTCAAGCCAAGAGGCAGGTACGGACGGTCAAAGACGCGCTCTCACACATGGGACCTGGGGATTTGGAACTGCAGTTGTGTCAGTTTTTACTGTCCTACAGGGTCACCCCATTGGCCTCAGGGCTATCGCCAGCCGAACTGTTAATGAAAAGGAAGCTGCCGACTGTTTTTGACCATTTTGAGTGCCAAGAGGATCGGGGCCTCAATATAGACATTCTGAATTTAAAAGGTTTTGAGGTTGGGCAACCAGTCCACTGCAGGAATTATGCCAACGGGCCTCCATGGTTGGGCGGGGAAGTGTTGGAACAGACTGGCCCGGTGTCTTACAGAGTGCAAATGGAGAATGGCGTAATTTGGAGGAGACAAACAGATCAAATGCGGCTCCGGGTCCTGGGGCAGAACTCTAAATCTGGCCCAGAGAGGGAGCCACAAGGGGAAATGAGGGGAGATATGGAGAGAGATATGGAGTGGGAATTAATCAGTGACCCCCTGCCCACGTCTTCCCCAGAGCCCGAGGAGGGAGGGGAGACTACCCTGAGCTCAGAGGCAGGAATGGAAGGGGGGCCACTATGAGCTCTCCCCCCACTTCCGAACCAGTTGGGGTGTCCGTTGAGCCTACCCCGGTGCCAGAGACGCACGGGCGGCCCAGACGAGTTTGTGGGCCACCCATCCGTTGGGGAAAGGTTGTTTCTCACTGAGGGGGGAGTGATGTAATGTCCAAGTGTTACCTCACTTCAAAGGGACACAGCGTGTGAAGTGGATCCACCAGAGGGGCGTCCTCTTCAAAGGAGGGGCGCATTTCAAAGCGGCGCAGGAGACCAAATGGTAGTAGTAAACTGTGATTGTCCGCTGGTATGTTCCTTTGTTGTTGAATGGGAAAACCTCTGTATATAAGATACCATCTTTCCCCACATAAGCCAGTCTCATCTCCCGATCGGAATAAAGAATCACTATGTTTAACCCACACTCTGCTTCCTAGTCTACTTCTTGCGAGAATCTAACAGCCGCCCACCCCGACATGCCGAAACTCCTTCCCTCAGCTCGGACCACCGGGGAAAGTCGAGTCAGCTGTGCCGTGGCTCCCAGGACTTTAAAAGATCATTGCTCACCCTGACACAGCAAAGCTCCAGCCATGGGGACTAGCGCCGCCGCTGACGCTCCTTCTCCCGGTTTGGCCTGGCATAGGGGAAGTGGGAGCGCTTGGGTTCCATGGCTTCTGTGGCCACATAGAGATCTCATTTCTTGACCTTTGGTATTAATTGTATTGTCAGAACTACTTTATAACTTGTAATTTGTTTATTGATTTATTTTGAAACTGTAACTGTATGTATTTTTGCTGCACTTGTAATACTGTATTTTGTAATTTATATATTGTACTTTTGTTTTACTTTTGTATTGATATTGATATGTTGTTGCCGCCTTGAGTCGGCCTTGGCCAAGAAAGGCGAGGTATAAATTAAAACTGAATTGAATTGAATGTACAAAGTAAAAGATAGAGAAAAGAAACAGTAGCTCAGCTGCTGAATAGAGGTTGGAAAATATTAACAGATGACAAAGAAAAGGCAGAAGTGCTCAATTCCTACTTCAGTTCAGCCCCCCCCCCCCCCGCCCAAAAAAGGTAGCATTCAACCCTCCAGGTAAGTGTGAGGTACTAGGGCAGGGGCAGGAGCACAGCTTGAGATTGAGATACAAACAGTCAAGGAATACCTTATTACCTTGAATGAGTTCAAATCCCCAGGACTAGATGAACTGCATCCAAGGATATTGAAGAAACTGACTGAAAAGATCTCAGAACCACTGTGTATCATTTTTTCTGAAGTCATGGAGGACAGTTGAAGTGCCAGACGATTGGAGGATGGCTAATGTTGTCCTTAGCTTCAATAAGGGCAAAAAGGAAGAACTGAGGAATTACAAACCAGTCATCCTCCCATTAATACCAGGGAAAATTCTGGAGCAGAATATGAAGTGGTGGCTCTGCAAACAACTAGAAAACAATGCAACAATAACTAGAAACCAGCATGAATTTGTCAAAAACAAATCCTGCCAGACTAATTTGTTTTCATTTTTGACCAGGTAGCTTCCATGGTAGACATTGGGAATGCTGTTGTAATATATCTTGACTTCAGCAAAGCCTTTGACAAAGTGCCTCATGATATTCTGATAGCAAGCTAACTGGGTGTGGCTTGGATAACACAAGTGTCAGGTGGATATACAGTTGATTACAGAGAGTTCTTATTAATAGTTCCTTGTCAACCTGGGAGGAGGTAACAAGTGGAGTACCACAAGGCTCAGTCTTGGGCCCTGTCCTCTTCAACATTTTCATAAATGACTTGGATGAGAGAGTGGTGGGAATTCTCATCATATTTGCAGATGACACAAAATAGCTAATACCTTGGAATATAGGCGCAGAATTCAAAAATATCTTGATAGGCTAGAACACTGGGCTGAACCCAACAGAATGAAATTTAACAGGGATAAGTGTAAAATGTTACACCTAGGGAACAAAACCCAAATGCACAGTTCGTTCATTTTCATGTCAGAGATTACAGTACTCTGGGTTGAAAGATGAGAGATATTTGACTTAGTAATACTAAAACCAAGAAGGATCTTGGAATTGTTGTAGATCACAGGCTAAATACGAGTCAACAGTGTGATGTGGCTGCCAAAAAAAGCCAACACTATTTTAGGCTGCATTAACTGTACAGTTAATGCAGTCTCTTAATGGTCTTAATCAGCTCTTGTTCTTTATCCATCTGGTACAACACTTCTACATCAGTCACATGGTCAACCCATTATATCCTTAGCAGCCATTTGTAGATCCACATTTCAAAAGCTTCAAATCTCTTTTCAGATCCTTTAGTCAACGTGCAAGCTTCAACTCCATTCAGCAACACTGGGAACACATAACATCTCACTATTTGGATCTTTGTAGCAAGAGTTAGATCTCTACTGCATAACAAATGTTGCATTTTTATAAAGGTATTCTATTCATATTTTAATCTCTACCAGGGGATCCCAATTTTCATTTAACATACTCGCCAAACAGACAATTTTATCAACTCTTTTGATTTTTTGTGTTCCTGCCATTATTTTACCGTGAGTTGGTGTTCAGCTTATAACAAGAGATTTAGCTTTTTGGTGTTGAGATCCAAACTATATTCTGTGCTTGAATCTCTAACTAGATCCAGCATCAACTGACTATCTGCAATATCTGTGGCCAACAACACTATGGCCCTTGCTGCAACCATGGGTGGTGCTGTGGGTGTCCCCTCCCTCCTCCGCTTCTCTTGGCATGTCCCTGCCGGTGTTCCATAGCAGGGCAGATGTTGTGCCAGCAGCACCTCCTCATAACATCCGCTCTGCTATAGAGTGCAAACAGGGACACACCAAGTGAAGTGGAGGAGGGGACAAGAATTGAGGTGGCACTCATGGTGCCACCCATGGACGCAGGGAGGGTGAGGGCCTGCGGTGCTGGTGACCTTGCTTGTCCTGTCCAGGTGGCTCCTCTCCCCGCACAGACTCACCGCTACTCACCCTCACTGCCAGTGGTGTTTCCAGAAGCTGGATCAGCCTCTGCCAAGGCCAAGCCACCTGAGAACAAGTACCTGCTCAAGCTCATGGCGAGAAAGACAGCTTGGACCCCTCCTTCACCCATGCTCTGCAGCTCCTCCAGGCTGATAAGCAGGGAATCAGTAGGGGGCTTGAGGTAGGAGGCAGCAAGGTCAGTGGTATCGCCAGTCTCATCCCTTGACAGTCTGAAGGACAGTGAACTGGCCCCTGACTTTAAAAGTGTGTGGACCCTTCCTCTAAGGTATGCTTTTTATTCTGGTTGGGAAGAGGAGAGGAATCATCTAGAACCATGATGACTAACCTTGGCATTCCAGGTGTTCTTGAACTTCAATTCCCAGAAGCCCTGATTAGCAGAAGTGCTGACTTGGATTTCTGGCACTTGAAGTGCAAGAACACCTGGAGTGCCAAGGTTAGCCATCACTGATCTAGAAAAATGTTTATTAACATCATGAACCATCTTGCAGCAGGAACTCCTTTACTAAATGCTGGAGAAAAAGATAGTTGTGTTGCAGTACTAAGACAAAGGGAGAAAAAAGAGGTTGGGAAAATATATTTTAAAATAGCTCTCCATTTCTATTCAAGAGGGAAGCTAATCAAGAAAAGCTCCACATTATAGGTAGTAACTTCAGAAAAATGCCCTTCTTGTGGGAAGAAATCCCAACAGATAAAGTACAGAAATACAGCAAGTATCTAGAAGCATAGAATATGTGTCTATCTACAGGCCCATCCCCCACATTCCCAGAGAATGTTAAAGATTCACAGTATTGAGAGCCATCTGGAAAAGTAGTTTTGCATCTTATTCATAAGGTGGGAAGATACCTCTGGTGGGAACCCTCTTCATAAGTGCTCTTGTTTCTTAATAAGAAGAAAAGTCATTCTTCTACAATGAAAAGTCTAAGCACATGGACATAGCAGTTACTTCAACTTGCTGTTGCAATTTTTTGTCTTTAAGCTGTAGTATTTGAGGGGTTTGGCAGTTTGTTAAATAAATGATGACTTGCTGTACTGCCTCATTTTCCAAAAACATCTAGTCACAAACCACAATCACTTGCAGGAAATGGAATGTTTATTTGAGTTTATTATACAAGGGTCTGGATGTGAGCTGTGGGATTTTTACACCTCATAGCAATGGTATTACAATTTATTTACATCTTCATGTTGGCAGCTGTACAAACTGTTATGAAATAGGACAATCACACCTTAGGGAGCAGCAATTATGGGTAAAGTTATAAATAGCATAAAGGAGGGGAAGTGTTTGACACTTAAGGAAAAGAGAATAGAAAGGAGTCTGGCCAGTCTTCGGAACATCATTATGATGGTATGCTCTAATTAAACTTAAAATGTTGTATGAGCAGGCCAAATGACTAAATTCCAGCCAATCATGACATACAGCTGTTGCCAACACATGAAAAACAAAGTTGTTTTAGTAATGTCATAATTTGGACAATGTAATGAAGACATCACTCTCAACTGTATTAATTAATACCATATGTAAAAGTACTAATCAGTACTGGATTTGAATGTCAGTGATAAGTCTAAATTGAGTTTCCAGGATAACAGTCTGCTGTTTCTCTTCTGGCACATGAATGCAGTATTATGCAAGGCAGTTTTTTAGAATTTGTTTTACAAAGAACATGTTTATTGCATGTATATACCTCAGTTTTAATTTTTATTTTTAAAGGCAATTCAAGTACTAGGCACTATTAACAATTGTTACAAAATCAGTCACAAAATTGGTTCTGTAAGGGAAAGCAGTTTGAAAGCAAGAAATTGCAAGTAGATAAATAGGGACCACTTCGGTGGGAAGGAAACAGCGCTCCATGTGCTCCGGTACCTAGTCATGCCTGCCACATGACCACTGAAACGTCTGCAGAAGCGGACAGCGCTGGCTCTTCAGCTTTGAAACAGAGATGAGCACTGAACCCTAGAGTCAGATACGGCTGGCTTTCGAGCAAGGGAAACCTTTACCTAAGGGAAACAAATGAAGTAAATATAAACATAAAATAAAGTTCTGCTGCTACACAGGTTCATTGTCAGTTGAGTTTAATGATGTAAATATTTTATTTATGTGGCCTTTAAATGTGTTAGAAATGTGTATGAGTCGGGTTTCCCCGAGTGGGCGGCATAAAAATCTAAGAATAAAATAAAATAAAAATTAATAAATTTTTGTTTGGCACTATGCTTCTCTTACTGTTCTTTTTCAACTTTACTCTAAATTTTTATATTTACTATTCATGGTCAGTATCAGAAATCTGTTTCTCATCTTGTTTTGGAAGACAGAAAACAGTTAATCTCTTACTTTCATATAGATAGATAGATAGATACAGATACAGATATATAGATAGATAGATATAGATATAGATATAGATATAGATATAGATATAGATAGATAGATAGATACACACACACACACTATTTGGAGATGAACATATATAACAGGCATCCTCAACTACAACCCGTGGGCCATGGCTCCAAAACATCTGACTTGTTCCCTTCCTCCAGCTGTCACTGCTTCCATCTCTGCCACCATAAGCAGCCACGGCCGCATTTATGGCAGCTGCAGATGCATTTACAGCCATGTAGAAACATGAGATGTGACTTTTCCTTTAACTGAACCAAATTCAATTTTCTGTATGATATATTCTGCATACACATTGAACAGACTAGAAGATAAAATGCTTTCTTGTAGGGCATTTGTTTCTCCAGTCTTGCCCTCTTCAGACATCAGGAGACCAAAGCCCCCCACTTAGTGTTCTATAGGCCAAATTTTCTTTTTGTTCCCTACTTTTGTGTTGCAGTCACCTATGATTATGTCCTCCATGGGGAAATCTATCCACATAACCATCATTTTGGATTGTGTTCCAACTACAGATTCTGAAGAAAGGGAATTGAAAGCTTTAAAGCAAACTTCCATGAAGGAAGGAAATGATCACACATCAAAATAAGACATGCTTATAATCGTAGGTGACTGCAACACAAAAGTAGGGAACAAAAAGAACCAAATGTTGTTGGAAAATTTTGCCTGTAGAACAGAAATGAAGTTGGATGTCTTTGACTAGCAAAAATAGCCACCAGACTCCACCACCAGGTACTAAGCAGCAAGTCCATCTAGAGAAATAATTTTCTTTACTCATCCTATCCTCAGGACAGATAGTCTCCACTCCTTTATCATACTCATCTCCAAACAAAGGGTGGCATTGGATACACAGCGCGGGGGGGGGGGGGGTTCTGGAGAGCTGTATGTAAGAATTTGAATTGTACAAGTTGGTTGGCCGGGGTGGGTGGGGTGACTGGACTCCATAGTGTAGATGCAACAGGCTTTTGGCTTCAAATAGTTTAAGTGGGACAGGGATGTACTGGTCTCCTCTCAGCCTCAACACAGGCTGTATATTGTTACCCTGCTTATTTAACTTATATGGAGAGCATGTTATGCATAATGCAGGGCTGGATGAATCACAAGCCAGAATTAAGATTTCTGGAGGAAATATCAACAACCTCCGATATGCAAATGATTGCTTCACCTTAAAGCGAAGAAGATCTAAAGAGCCTCGGGATGAGGATGATAAAGGAGAGCATAGCCTGAAAAAAATCAACCCTGACTCCTCCTTAGAACGACATATACCAAGCCAAAAGCTTAAACACTATGGCCACTAAATGAGAAGAGAAGATTCACTGGAGGAGGTCCTGATGCTGGGAAAGATGCTGGGACAGCATCATTGACATAGTGGGTGTGGATCTGGGCAGGCAGATGATAGAGGAACCTCGTGTGCTGTGGTCCACGGAGTCATGAAGGGTTAGATTTGATTGTCTGACTGAACAACATCCTCTGTATTGTAGTAGATAGAGGAATTGACTAGGGCTCAGGAGGCCTGGGTTCAAGTGTCTGCTCAACAATGGAAGTTCACTGGGGATGTGGAACTGTTAAAACTGTTCTTTAAATATCTCACTTGCCTTGGAAGACCTATTAGGGTCCCTATAATCAGTTCTGGCTTTATTGCACATAAAAACAACACCCTCTGTGAAACAGGTGTTTCTTGAGTTCTGTTACAAATGTGTTGGATTCTAAAATCCAAAGTGTAAATATTCCTCTTTATATGTTTAGAGTGCCAAGATTTCCAACTGGCACCTACTGTGTAGGCTTGTTATAAATATCAATACAATAAAATAATCTCTGACCTGTATCCTGTTCACTGTATCTCAGTGAAAGTGCCTAAACTGTAAAATGTAACAGGCCAGGTTTCCTCCTGGCACACCAGACTCCCACTTCTCCAAATACTAATACATAAATCTTCTACATACATTTATTTATTGTGACATGTCTACTGTGGAATTTTGGTAAAATAATTTTCTAATATTTTAGTTATTCCTTTAGTTAGCAAAGTTGACCGATTGATTGGTTTCATTTTTTATCCTGCCCCATTTATAGTAAAGCACTATTCTGGGTGGCTCACTGTATAAAAGAAAAAACCATACAAAGGCCACATACAGTGGTACCCCGTAGAATGAAATTAACATGTTCCATGGGACCTTTCATTCTACAAAATCTTCGTAGTACGAACTGTGTTTTCCCATAGGGATGCATTAAAAACCCAAACTTCTGTTCTGGACCTTTAAAAAAAAATAGGGGGGAATCACCAAACCCCTAGAGCACACATTAAAACATTAAAAACATCTACCTACCTTGCCACCAGAATGCAGATTGCTGAAATGCGGCTGGGGCAGGGGAAGAATTGCACACTTTTCCAGCTGCATTTGCAGCCTTGACAGCAGCAATGGTGTAGGAGAGGATTTTCACTTTCTTTTTGGCCTGAAAAAGTGCCAATCAAGGCACTTCTGGTTTTGCAGACTAATTTCTGTTTTTTGGGGGGTCCTCCTTGGACAGGAGCCTTAGGAGAGTATTTTTGTGCCTTTTTTAATTTTTAGGGACATTTTTTTATGTCACAGAACTCCATTTTTGGTGATTTTTGGCTCCAAAAATGCACCTAAATGCTCCCTCAGACAGCTTCGAGGGCCGGACGACCTGCCTGCCACACATGGCACTTCTGGGTATGGCAGAGGTGGTGGTGGGCCACATGAAATGGTGTCATGGGCCACATCCTGCCCCTGGGCAGTAGGTTGAGAACCCCTGGTTTAGCAAGTAATGATGGCATAGCAATATTTACCACTCTGATTTAGCCTCTTTGGCTCTATTACTGAGGATATTTTCCTGAGTTAAATGTGCCTCAGTTCTAGAGCCAAGAGCTGCCCACTAGAGGGGAAAAATTACTTGCATCATCCAGAAATAATGATTTCATCGTTCTAATAGAGCTTCAACTGTTTAGCCAAAGAGAAGTACTGGTTATATTTTATGATATTGCTCATCAAAACACTAAAGAAAACAGCTGTTGCGGATTCCGCATGCACAATTGGCACAAACTGCCCCTGGCAGAGGTTACACCGGTCGAAGAAGGTTCCTGGTCACTGGCCCTTGCCAGTATGGAAATTGGGGAACGGATTAATAATCATAGGGTTGATTCACCCACATCTGACCTGACCGGCGATTCTGCTGAGGGAAGCGAATCGCTAACCTCCGTTACGTATTAGGCAATTACTGACTCACAGATCAGCCCAAGCTCTCGTGCAAATAGAGGCCATATTTACCCTGGTGTAAGCCCCGAACAATGGATTTCCCCTGTCAGTGTTTGCCCTAGTTAATTAACTTCCCCAAGAGAGATTCCCCATTAACCCGGGTAAATGGGTGATGTGATTTTCTGTCAGATGACGATTCTATCACCGTTGCCTTCTATTCCTATATATGCTGATGCTTTTCCCTCAATAAACCACTGGTCTTCGCTCCATCTTGTCTCGTGTCGTTCCTTTGACCAGTCTCCTCCGGGACCCTAAGGGCCGCTTCATGGCCCCAATCCAACATCTGGTGACCCCGAGACGTGATCCTACCCGAGAGTAAGCGATCTACATGGTCCGGTTCTACGCTAGAACCATGTCCGACTCGTCCCGGAGGGCAGCGCGACGGCTCTGGTCGGAAAGCCATCCGGCCAGGGTGACAGCTACGCGGCGAGGCATTCCAGAGATTCCTCCTACGGCTTGCATCGCGGAAACGTGTTCTGCTCAGGGCAGGCTGTGAACCCTGATACCAGCGCAGAGGCCACCGAGGGCCCGTGGCAGTAGTCCACGGTCCGAGCGCCATCTCATAGATTCGTCACGCTGAGACCTATTGCCTAAAAGGACGCGTCGAATTCGTCCCGAGAAGGAGCCCTTCGAAGGACCCGGCAGGTAATATGGGGACTTGTCCTCAGTGGCAATGTCCATCCGCTAACCAGAGAATTCATATAATGGAATTCATGGCCCTGGCCAGGGTTTTTAAATTACGTCTTCACAGCGGGAAGTTAGCGGAACTCTTAGAGTACCTGGAGGCCAATTGTCCGCTTTACCCAGAAGCGGCCGTACTTGACCACGCACTTTGGGATCGGATAGGAGCCTGCATTCGGCAAGCACCAAAAGCTCCAGACAGCATAATTAGCACATGGAGCAAATGTAGGAAGCTCTTAGCAGAGGACGATCCAGTCCAGATAGAAGCCCAGAAACCCCCAGCGCAGGCAGAGCCATCTGCCCCAACGGCTCTCTATCCGTCACTCCAGCTCAAGCAGAGTAGTGTAGGGAGCTTTCCCTCGATGACAGCTGCAGACGTCACTGACGGAATGCGTAAGATGGGAAGCGCTGGCGCTTCACTGACAGATACGGGTTCCCTAGCTACCAAGAGCGCGGTTCAGCGCATGGCTGAGGCAGAAATCAGCAAGGGGGAATTGCCAGCAGAAGATCTAGCTGAGCTTAGGCAGCTATGCCCAGTTCGCATAGAGGTAGATGCCCTCACAGGCCAGCAGCAAGCAATTGTTCCGTATAAGCTACTCATGGCCATACGGAAAGCCATCACAGAGACAGGACTCCAGAGCCGATTCACTAGGGGCACGCTTCAGCAAGTGTGCGAGACCATGATGCTCATTCCGTACGACTGGAAAGCCGTCATGCGAATGATGCTCAACCCCAGCCAGTATCTGCTATGGGACAGCGAGTATCGTCTCGAAGCGCAGGCAAGGGCCGCCAGGATGGGCGGAGCGGTAATTCCTGACCAGCTATATGGTTCAGGTCCGTTCGAATCCGTTGATGCGCAAGTCGCCCTGCCGCTCGCCACACTCCACATGGCAGCGGAGACAGCCTTCAAGGCTTATCTCAAAGTCCCGGCAGCTGGCAAAGCAGCCAAAAATTACACAGCGGTCAAACAGGGATCCCAGGAGTCCTACATGGACTTTATCAATCAATTAGAGGAAGCGATCAGTAGACAGATCGACAATGAGCAAGCCCAGCAAGAGCTCATGATGAAATTGGCCAAAGACAATGCCAATCTCGACTGCCGTAAGATCCTGCAGTCCCTGGGAAATCGTCCCGAACTGACTCTCACAGATATGATTAGGGCATGTGCCGACGTTGGCACAGATGCCTACAAAATGGGTCTGTTGGCAGCGGCGGTGCAAGGAGGCAGGAGACCCCGGACCAAGGGAGCATGTCACAATTGTGGCAAGATCGGTCACTTCGCTAAGGAATGCCGATCCAGAGGCGGCAGCCAGCGCACCGGCCGTCCCAAGGCTCCAACCACCCCATGTCCAAGAAGGGACTTCACTGGGCCAGGAATTGTCCGAATTCGGGAAACTGGAACGTGGGCACGTCTCTGGCCCCGGTCCAAACAGAGGCTTCCCTCGCTCTGGGCGCGCCAGAGCTGGATTAGATTCCATTCACATTCCAGGCATTGCGAAGGCACAGGCCAGCCCCAAAGGTAGTACAGGGCTAGAATTGACTTGCCAGGCAGACGTCAGATGCGACTTGTCAGGCACAGTCTATCTGGTGGATTCCCAGTACATGGGACCCCTACCCAAAGGCTTCATAGGCTTAGTTTTGCCTCGTAGTGTCGCAGGAGCACGCAGAATTCTTGTAATTCCGGGAGTCATTGACTCCAATTTTTCGGGCATTCTCCAAGTTCAACTTTGGTCGCACCTACCCCAGACCATTCACAAGGGAGACACGTTAGCGCAACTGATTATGGTTCCTTGTAACTCACCAGCAGATAGCCAGGGAAGGCTCAGGGGCAGCTCCGAGTTCGGGTCAGAAGACCGCTCGAGCGCAAGTGAGGCAGTGCAAGGATACCAGGTCTTAGCGACAGTGGAGACCAACATAGAATGGAAACAGCGGCCAGTTATTGAGGTATTTTTGAATAAAAAATCATTCTCAGGGTTGCTGGATACCGGAGCTGACGTCAGCGTAATCAGCCGAAGTCAGTGGCCGAAGGAATGGGCTATTGAGCCGGTCTCCGATGTGTGGGGGGTAGGCGGCATCCAAGAAGCGTTTAGAAGCCGGGAGTGGGTGGAAGTCACAATCCCAAAGGCTGATGGCACGGCGTTCATTCGGCCGCACATTCTGGACGTGCACATCAACCTTTGGGGGTGAGACATTTTGCAGCAATACCGAGCCACTCTTACCTTCGGGTAATGGCTCTACCACTTAAATGGCTTACCAACACGCCAGTCTGGGTAGAACAATGGCCGGTAGTGGGAGAGAAGTTAGTTGCCCTGAAGCAACTGGTTAAAGAACAGCTAGACGCAGGACACATAGAGCAGTCCACTAGTCCTTGAAATTCGCCCATTTTTGTCATCAAGAAAAAGTCGGGGAAGTGGCGACTCCTCCACTATCTCAGAGAGATCAATAAGTGCATACAGCCAATGGGTCCGCTCCAATGCGGCATCCCAAATCCGAATATGATTCCCGAGGGTTGGGAGATCCTGGTCGTAGACCTTAAGGATTGCTTTTACACCATTCCCTTAGACCCCAGGGACCGGGAAAGGTTCGCCTTTACGGTGCCGTTGTGAACCACAGTGAACCCACGCAGCGTTATGCGTGGAAATTTTTGCCACAGGGGATGCTCAATTCGCCCACCCTGTGCCAAATTTATGTTCACAACGCACTGGCAAAGTTTCGAAACCTTCATCCCACAGCTTTAGTATGCCATTTCATGGATGATATCTTGGTCGCAGCGCCGCAACTCGGCAGCGAAATGTATACAGACCTCCAGGCCAGCCTGGGGGAGAAAGGGTTACTCATTGCCCCGGAGAAAGTGCAGAGAACCGAGCCCTTCACATACTTGGGTCATCGGCTACTCCGCTCTTTTGCAGCACCAGTTTTGCCCCAGATCAACTTAAAAGACTCAGTCACCTTGGTAGAATTGCAGCAGGTTTTAGGTAACATTAATTGGGCCAAACCGTACTTCAGATTGGATACGGATCTTCTAAAGCCGCTCTTCTCGCTGCTAACGCTAGGTAAGCAGCCGGCAGACCGGATATGAATTCCTCGAGAGGCACGCTTGGCTCTCGAGAAAGTCAACCAAATTCTCAGCCAAAGGTGGGTGGACAGGATTACTCAGGGGCCATATGCCCCGATCCTGAACTTGTACATCGTTCGGGCAGGATCCATGTTCACCGGAGCCCTAGGAGTGGACTCCGAGAAAGGGGCGAGTATCGTGGAATGGGTGTATTTACCGAACACCTCTTCCTGAAACATCGTTCCTCCCCAAGAGTTGGTCACCGCGGTGGTTTACCGCGGAAGGCTGAGAGCAAGGGATATTTCAGGGCACGACTTAGCAAAAATCGTGGTCCCGTTCACCAAAGAGCAAATTCAGCAGCTGATGCAGCTCGGTGACTCGCTTCCAATTGCCTTGGAAGGATTCACCAGATGCTTGACATACCATTTACCAAAGGACCCCAGACTTGTCTCGCTTCAAACGCAGACAATCACCTTGTATGAATTGATCTCGCTGGTTCCACTTCAGGGGGCCAGAACAGTTTTTACAGATGGGGGTCGCACATATGGTGTCTTAACTTGGCAGGAGGGCCAGGCTTGGCGCACTTCTAACTCTTCCACAGAAGTCCGCACAGCAGGCGGAGTTGGCAGCGGTGAACCTTGCTTTGCGCACCTTCGCCAAAGAGCACCTCAACATCATTACTGACAGTCAGTACGTCAGGAATTTGCTTCACAGTCTACCGGGAGCATACATCACTCCCGCGATAGACAAAAATTTGCTGGGTCTGTTCCTCACAGCTCAATTTCACTTGCGGAACCACACGGAAGCGCTCTATATTGCCCACATCCGAAGTCACCAGGACCTACCGGGTCCGATTTCCGCGGGCAATAGCAGAGCGGATGCGGCCGCAAAGGAAATTCAGCAACGATCAGTGTTAGGTGTTTTCACTACTCCAATTCAGAGTCATGCATTCTTTCATCAGAATGCCAAAGCACTCGCCAGACAGTTTAATCTGCCGCTTTCTCAAGCCCAAGGCATAGTTCGCTCTTGTCAGCATTGTGCAGGGGCACCAGGGGGGCCCTCGTGGGGGGTCAACCCACGAGGGACAGAGGCTAACAAGGTGTGGCAAATGGACGTCACCCATGTTCCGCAGTTTGGCAGATGGCGGTACATGCACGTTTGCATTGATACTTTTTCACAATTCGTTTGGGCGACGGCACAAAAGGGGGAGACAGCTTCCCACGTGGAGCAGCATCTCCTTTCCTGCTTCGTGGCAATGGGCAAACCACGGCACGTGAAAACCGATAACGCCCCATCCTACAGCTCCAGGCAGCTAGCCAGCTACATGGCCACCTGGGACATCAAGCATACCTTTGGCGTTCCTTACAATCCGCAGGGGAAAGCGATTGTGGAACGAGTCAATCGGACACTCAAGTCCTACATTGACAAACAAACAGAAAGGGGGGAGCCACCAGCCCTCCCCAAGTCACAGGGTCAGGCACAGCATTGTCTGAACAAGGTGTTGTTCACGTAGAATCACCTTAATGTTTTTTCCGATTGCACACCGCAGGAGAAACACTTCCGCCGCTCGGAAGCTCTCCCGCGGCCACTGGTTCATTACCGGGTGCCACCGCACCCTTCCTGGAGGGGCCCGGCGCCACTCGTAACCTGGGGGAGAGGGTATGCTGCAGTTATGTCTCCTACAGGTGTTATCTGGATTCCAGCCCGGTGCGTTAAGCCTCACTTGGAACCACATGGCATGGACCCAGACCGACCCGAGTCCGATCCCGGAGATGGAGGACCTCACCCTGACCGAGGGGACCCGGCGGAGGAAGCGGCGACAGCGGACGGAGCCGAAGGTCACCTGGGGGATGGTCAAGACCCTTTGCCGTGAGGCCGAGGACATCGTCCGGCGCGAGGACTGGGAGCCAACACTGGAGAACATCGTGTCTGCAGTTTTTTCCCTGATTACTGCCAACACCATGGCAGTCACCATCATTCTGACCCTTTCCCTACTTGCGGGGGGAGGCATTCAGGCAGCCTCACTAAAGGCCAGCGATCTGATGCCAGGCAGAGACCTCTCTGCCCGGATGCACTACAACCTATGGGAAAGGTTGGCGGGTCTCGTCAACCAGTCCGATTTTTGCCTGAAGCAGGACATCAGTTCTGCCTCAATTCTGAGCACCTGTCTCATCCCAGTGTGCCACACTCCCGACGCGCACACCAGGGATGGCGACTGGCTGGTGAGGCGGATTTTCGGTCCGTATCTCCCTACGAGCTTCACAGCATACGCTCGCTGGGGAATGCAGCTGACTATGACTTTGCCGGCTGATGCAGCCACTCTCCACACCCCTCGAGTGGCGGTCGGCCCGAACTCTACCTGTGCTCGAATGACCGGCTGCTCCGCAGTCGGCCGGATTCAGCGCCGCTGCCTTGACACTGGCAGCGGCAACTGGACTTGTAATAACCCAGAGACACTTGGTTCTATGTATGCTCATGTTACCCTACCTTCAGGTTGGTTCTTTACATGCAATCAGTACACTTGGAACTACATTCCCGCAAATGTATCAGATTCCATATGCTATATCAGTCGTTTGACACTGTTACTCCCCACTAGGGATATGATTGCTCCAAGCACAAATGTTTCCGCACCCATACGGTGCCCTCGTGCCACCCAGTTAGACAGCTCATGTGATAGCAACATTAGGGTTCTGAGTCCAGCTGAGTACGTCTCATTGGCAGTCAGCATACTTGGCGTGCCAGGCTTAGCCGTCGGCAACGCTCAGAGAATTGGTCAATTGGCTTGCGGATTAGCAAAGGTCATTAACCATACCTCTTCAGCGATAGCGCTGCTCAACCAGGAGCAGGCAGAGCTTCGCCATGCCATCCTAGACAATCGGGCAGCTATCGACTACCTTCTGTTGTTACATCATTTGGGTTGCGAATCTGTCCACAGCATGTGTTGCTTTAATCTCACAGACAACACCCGTAAAGTACAGAGCCAGCTCACGGACCTCCACACCCTAGTCAAGAATATCAAGGAAGATTCTTCATGGGGGCGGTGGGACTCCTTGTGGTCATGGCTCCCATGGGGGTGGCTCCAGACAACGCTCAAAGTGATTGCAGGAGTGATTATACTGAGCATAGCAGGATGTTGTTTCGTGCAATGTATTCCCTCACTGCTATCGAGATGTCCCCCATGGGGGGAGCCCCGAAACGTCATTCCCTCACACCAGCTGATGCCCCTCTTGCGCAGAGCCGTCTGTCAGGTCCATAAATAACAGAGAAAGGGGGGATGCGGATTCCGCATGCACAATTGGCACAAACTGCCCCTGGCAGAGGTTACACCGGTCGAAGAAGGTTCTTGGTCACTGGCCCTTGCCAGTATGGAAATTGGGGAACGGATTAATAATCATAGGGTTGATTCACCCACATCTGACCTGACCGGCGATTCTGCTGAGGGAAGCGAATCGTTAACCTCCATTACGTATTAGGCAATTACTGACTCACAGATCAGCCCAAGCTCTCGTGCAAATAGAGGCCATATTTACCCTGGTGTAAGCCCCGAACAATGGATTTCCCCTGTCAGTGTTTGCCCTAGTTAATTAACTTCCCCAAGAGAGATTCCCCATTAACCCGGGTAAATGGGTGATGTGATTTTCTGTCAGATGACGATTCTATCACCGTTGCCTTCTATTCCTATATATGCTGATGCTTTTCCCTCAATAAACCACTGGTCTTCGCTCCATCTTGTCTCGTGTCGTTCCTTTGACCAGTCTCCTCCGGGACCCTAAGGGCCGCTTCACGGCCCCAATCCAACAAGCTGTCGTTGTCAGCAGCTACTCATGTCCCAGCATTCTCCCCCCCCCCCCCTTGAAAGTCATCATTTTCTCCCTTGATGATTGTGACTCTGGTGACTCAATAAGCCGATCTTGGCATGAAACATACAACCACACACATTACACTGTGTGTAATGTGGAGGACGTGGTTGAGTTTGATGAAGCTTCGGCACTTGTCACTTAGCCTCTTCATGTCTGCTTAAGTGGGAAGGTAAACAGCTTCCCATCTAGGCATGCCTGCCATGTGTCCATGGAAACATCTGCAAATGCAAACAGTGCTGGCTCTTTGGCTGTAAACAGTGCTGGCTATGAGCACTGAACTCTAGAGTTGAATATGACTGGCTTTTGAGCAGGAGTATTGATAATCGCTGCCATCTGCTGGAGGTAATCAGGTTCCAGTCAGGCTCTTTTCCTTCTTTTCATCCAAAGTGGGAGATAAAGAACTAGGTTTAAGTATCAGGCACAGCACTGCAGTGCTTTAGTGGCTAAGACGCTGAGCTTGGAGACTGGAAGGTTGGATTTCAATACCCAAGTGCTGCATGATGGATCATGAAAGGACATGATGGGACATGAAAGGAGCCTCATTCAGGCATCCCCTGAGTGAAGTTACTCCAGCAAAAATCCTTTCAACCCAGAGTAATTTCTGACATTAAATTTAAGTATCAGGTTGTGGAGCCTGAATCTGGGAGTCTGATTCTCCACTGTGCCTCTTTGACAAGGGGCTGATCCTGATGGTCCATACGGTCCCTTCCAGCTCTGCTGTCCTAGGGTTATAAGAACATAAGAACATAAGAACATAAGAACAGCCTTGCTGGAACAGGCCACAGCCCATCCAGTCCAGCATTCTGTCTCACACAGTGGCTCACCATTTCCTTCAGGGTATTCCCAAGCAGATGCCTTCACCTGCTTAGGATTCCCTGGAAATGGCATTGAGAGATATCCTGCCGATCTCTCCAACCCGGAGGTTGTCCTTAGGTAGCCATAATTATAGCCATTGATACCCTTGTCCTCCATGAACTTGTCTAATCCTTTCTTAAAGCTGTCAAGACTGACAGCTGTCACCACTTCTTCTGACAGGGAGTTCCATAGACCAGTAATCCTCTGGGTGAAAAAGTACTTTCTCTTATTTGTTTGAGAACTAGTACCCAAAAGTTTCATGGAGTGTCCCCTAGTTCTAGTGTTGTGCGATAGGGAAAACAGTTTTTCCTTATCTACTTTGTCCACACCGTGCATGATTTTATAAACTTCAATCAGGTCACCTCTTAGACGCCGTCGTTCAAGAGTGAAAAGGCCCAACCGTTGCAGCCTCAGATGGTAAGGAAGGTGTTCCAGTCCCCTAATCATTCTGGTTGCCCTCCTCTGTACTTTCTCCAACTCCATAATATCCTTCTGGAGGTATGGCGACCAGAACTGTACACAATATTCCAGATGGGGCCTCACCATAGATTTATAAAGAGGCAAAATGACACTTGCTGACTTATTTTCTATACCCTTCCTAATGATCCCTAACATTGAGTTTGCTTTTTTCACTGCTGAGGCACACTGGGTTGACACCTTCATTGAGCTGTCCACCAGGACACCAAGGTCCCTTTCCTGGTTTGTCGCAGAGAGTTCAGACCCCATCAGTTTATAAATGTAATTGGGGTTTTTTGCCCCAACATGCATCACTCTGCACTTACTGATGTTGAAGCTCATTTGCCACTGTTTTGCCCACTCCCCCAGTGTCAAGAGATCCCTCTGGAGCTCTTCACAATCTCTCACAGTTTTCACTACCCTGTATAATTTAGTGTTGTCAGCAAATTTGGCTACCTTGCTTTTTACTCCTACCTCTAGATCATTTATGAAGAGGTTGAAAAGCAGGGGTCCCAGTACTGAACCTTGGGGGACCCCACTCTTTACTTCCCTCCACTTGGAGAAGTGTCCATTTAGTGCTACCCTCTGTTTCCTGTCCCTTAGCCAGTTGCTGATCCAGGACAAGACCTGTCCCTTTATTCCATGACTGGTAAGTTTATTCAAGAGCCTTTGGTGTGGGACCTTGTCAAAAGCCTTCTGAAAGTCCAGATAAACAATGTCAACTGGATCCCCCTTATCCACATGCTTGTTGACACTCTCATTATCATATAACACATACAAGGTAGTCTTTATTAGAAACACACATGGACTAAGATAAACCAACAGCGCTACCCATGCAAATAATTAGCCAAGGAATCCATTGGTATAATTCCAGAATCAGATCCCATTATTTAAGAGCAAGAGATCTTGATCCTTGAGTTGTGACTGATATAATTCTTTGTTGTTGTTCTTCACAGATTCTCCTTCAGATCTCTTTGTTTTAGCAATTATTCTTGTGAATTCTAGCAAAAAAATGGGGGGCATAGCAGAGGAGGCTTAGATATGCTTGAAGGGTGTTGTCTTCTTCTTCCATCTTTGTTTAGCATGCTGACACTTTTACCTAATGAAGGTGGACTTGGATTTCCAGATCTTTGGTGAGTAGCGCCTCTGTCCTTCTGTTATGGTCAGGAACCCCCATTACATATGCTCAATTAACATAGTTTTGATTACCATTTATCCCACTACCTCCACTAAGGATCTTCATTTACGGACAGACATCCCCACCTCAAGCCGCAAATTCAGCCTCGATGCCCCATTGCAGCTCATTGAGGAATTTTTGTAAATCTTCCTCCGATAAATATAATCTGTCCTGCCGGTAAAGGCCAGGAAATTCAATTTTAATTTCAGGATGTTCAATAACTGTACCGAATCCTTCGGCCATAAACTTAGTGATGGCTTTGTTCACACTGCGGTGCGCCTTGTCGATTCTGCATGGGTCTCCAGTGCAGCGCCAAGTAAAATGGGGCAAAATCTCAGACTAAACCAAGTGGAGTTCGGGCCACCAACACTTCACAAGGGACAGGTTCCTTTTCACAGCTGTGCTCAGTTCAATGCCCTTCATGAGGCACAAATCATTGCTACCCAAATGGATGACCATAATATCTGGAGGCATGCCTCTCCTTGCCTAATTCATGAACAGCACCAGCTCTCCCCAGCGTATGCTTTTGCAGACTGCAGCAGTGCGAGATTAACTCTTTTTTGCAACCCAGGAATCACGTCCCTTATGCCTCTGGGGACTGCTTTTTGTGCAGGCAATGGTCAGGTGGCCGCCTCTGCACATAGTGCACACCTTCTTAGAACAACACCCCTGACCCATGAACTCCCAACAAACCAACCGGGGTTGAACCACCTGGACCACCAACTGGTGGGTGGGAGGCACCAGCAAGGGGCACTGCACCAGGTGTCCCCAATTGTAACAGTCACCGGACACTGAGCAAGAAGGGGTCATAAATTGGAGCCACAATGGAGCATGTGGCTCATCCCATTGCATGGTCAGCTGAATGGCTGCACACATACAGAAATTCTCATCATAAAGAACCCATGCCTGACCTGGAAAGTCTGCATAAGCTCGATAGATAATAACTAGGTATTGAATAAATGGTAATGTGAGCTGTTGTCTGGCACGGACTGCCACCCCTGCATAGATCAAATAAGCAGGCAGCCAATTAGCCCAGTTCCGGAAAGGCTTCTTTATCCTGGCAGACTCCTTATCCTCTTGTCCATATCCTTCTCTGGCTTGTCTGAATCCCTGTTAAGCAGGGAAAATATATCAACATATTTGCCTTGCTTGATTTTATCCCTCATCGCCAGGAGAAGATGGTTACCCAATAGTTGGGACTGGTCACCAAAAGGCAATGCAGACACAGGCACCATTGCAAGGGTGGACAAGGACAAGGACGCAACCCGGGCATCCTCTGCCAAACATTGTAGGGCAGCAGGGGAATAAACCCCAGGAGGTGGATAATGAGCCATCCACAGGACTGTAGTGGACAACTGCCTACCTGGGGAGTTTGTAGCCTGAACGGGAACAGACAATGGCCAAGGCCATAAAGGCAGCTGCGTAGTAAGAGAAGAATGAGGCACTAGGGTCCATGACCCAGGTACACTCCCAGATCCCACAAACTCACCTAATTTCGGCCCAGGAGTAGATGACACCACTGCCACAGTGATCTCAGGTTCAGTCGGTATGAAAGCACCAGACAGCTGGGCAGTTTCTTGAACTTCCACGTCCCGTGCGGACGCTGTCAATGGCACCCCCCACAGGTGCATCCATTTCTCAAGATGCCGATGCCACCTCCAGGGCATCCACATGCTTCTGAAGACCCTGGGAAATCTCTTTCCAGATCAGGGTGTCATCTGCCAGGGTCCCCCAATGTCTCATCACTGGGGTTGATGGAAGTGGTGCTAGACCTAGAGCAGCGGCCTGCTCGAGGGCCATTATCCTGGCCACCAGATGGATCCAGAGTGGCCAAGTCCATGGGCACTGGTGAGTCTCACATGGGATGCGGAGAAGTTCTCTTCTCCATGCCCACGCCTGGACCAGAAGAAGTGCGACGCATGGGCGCCATTGTTCAAGGCTCTCTCTTCGTAGAGATTTATTCCACGTGCGTCACATGAGGAAGCTCAAATGCACGTGCTTTTGCCAGATTATGAAGCAGAAGAGAGATGGCAAGGCAGTAAAGAGACACGCTCTTATAGAGCATAGGCTCCATCCTGAAACACCGAGGCTTCTGGGTGGTTGCCGCATTGGGGCAGATGGGCCGCAAAACACATGCATGCATTAATTCACATGACACAGCCATTGTTTGAATCTTCTCTATCTTAAGTGGTGAGTGTTGTGATTCCATGTGGAATGACATCATTTTTTATAATTATTACATAAGAGTAATGTAGGTTATTAAGGATTCTAAACCTGTTTTTTTTCTTTCTATGATGTACTCTGCTTACCCTAACCAGAGCAATTTTTATGACATAATGGGAAAATCCCTATTGTTCTTTTCACAAGGTTAGTCTGGGAAGAAACCCAAAAGTTGGTTCTATCTCATGGATAGAGACGGAACATGGATAAGATAGCACCTGTTATCCTTCTGATCGATGCACAGAAGCTGTCATTTTGAGAAGTTAATTAGCACTTTCTCAGGATACTTTCTCATGCAAAATGGTATAAAAACCGTGCCTTTTTGTCTGTTGGGAGCAGGCCTTTTGATTCCTGTGAGAGCTCTATCTCTCCTGCCATCTGAGATAGGTTCCCTATCAAAAGGACATTGATTGTCAAGCGTCCTCATTTTGCTCATATTGCCAACAGAGCAGATTGAGAAGGGGATTTTAACAATAGGGCCTTTTCTTAAAAGAAGGACTATAACTTTTCTGGTTACTTCGCGGGAGCTGCCATCAAAGGAATTGAGATTTCTTCGAGGCCTGGAATTCAGCTACTGGCTTGCAGCAAAGAGGTAACAGACAGATTCCTCCCCCCCCCCCCCGCCCCATCACCTTCACAACACCAAAGCCATTACTTTCCCCAGAAGCAAGATAAGGGTGCATTTTCACATGGGAATTGGTGTCTCGTCCTAAGGGGCATTGCAACTTAATTTCATCTGCAACATCAGTCACAGATCGCCATTTCTCAGGAAACCTATGACCCAGAATTGTCTGGACCCAAGCCTTTCTCTGCCAAGCCATGATGAAGCCACCCTTAGGCCGCGCTAGCCAGGATAATCCGGGGCCCTCGCCTGTGCAGCACCATCGAGCCTCTGAATTGGGGGAACGAGACAGGCAAAGAGACGCCTAGAGCGCCGCTGGGTGAAGACCCAGGATGACTCCGATTGGACACTAGCTAGAGCTGCTATTAGGGCCTACCTCAGGGCCTGACTCAGGTAGTTCGGGGTCCGACCAGGGGCAGTGGTCATATGCCAGACTTAGTTTTCTTGTCGGAGCAGTGGCAGAGTGATCTGAGATTACAAGACTTAGTCATCTCACCTGTGCCATGGTCAGATCCCTATCTGGTGACTCTTGACTTTCTGGGGGCGACGCTTCATCGTAGAGAGGCAGGGCCTATTAAAATGGCCCACCCTTGGCGACTAATGGATCCAGATGGATTCCAGAGGGAACTGGGGGATGTTCCTTTGGATCGGCTACACGATTCACCCGAGGCACTTGTCGACCTGTGGAACAGGATGGCAACAGCAGCCTTGGATGAAATCGCGCCACTGCGGCCTCTCCGCGTCCATGGGGTTAGGTCATCCCCGTGGTTCACGGATGAACCGCGGGAACTCAAACGGGCAAAGAGACGCCTAGAGCGCTGCTGGGTGAAGACCCAGGATGACTCCGATTGGACACTAGCTAGAGCTGCTATTAGGGCCTACCTAGTGGCGATGGGGGTGGTGAGGCAGCAATACTTCACCACCCTTATTGCCTCCGCTGATAATCGCCCAGCCGCCCTGTTCCGGGTAACCAGGTCCCTCCTCGGTAGGGGGAGATCGGTGCCCGGTTGGCAGGGTTCGGCTGAGGACTTTGCTGACCATCTGGTGGAGAAAATCGATCAGATTCGTTCAGGGCTGAATCCTGGCATGGATGGGGAGGGTCGGGGGGCACCGGAGCACAGTCTTGCTGTACGATCTGGGATCAGTTTGATCCTGTTTTCCCTGATGAAGTGGACAGGCTCCTTGCAGCTGTGCGTGCCACTACATGTCCTTTGGACCCCTGTCCCACCTGGTTGGTGAAAGCCTCCAAGGTGGTGACAGGTGGCTGGGTCGGGGCGATAATAAATGCATCATTACGGGAGGGGGTATTTCCTGCACCACTAAAACATGCTTTGGTGTGCCCCCTCCTGAAGAAAATAACCCTTGACCCAGTTGTCCTTAACAACTACAGGCCGGTTTCCAACCTGCCCTTTCTGGGTAAGGTTTTGGAGAAGGCGGTGGCACCCAGCTGCAGAGTGTCCTGGAGGAAGCGGATTATCTAGACCCCTTTCAATCAGGATTCAGGCCCGGGTATGGTACGGAGACGGCATTGGTCGCACTGATGGATGATCTCTGGCGGGAGCGGGACGGGGGTTATCCATCCGTCCTTGCTCTTCTTGACCTCTCAGCAGCCTTCGATACCGTCGACCATGGTAGCCTTCTGGAACGGCTCAAAGGACTGGGGATCCAGGGCACCGTGTTATCCTGGTTTTCCTCTTTTCTGGAGGGCCGTACCCAGTCGGTGTGGTTATAGAGAGAGAGGTCCAGCCCTAGGCTTCTCAAGTATGGGGTGCCTCAGGGTTCGGTGCTCTCTCCTCTCCTATTTAACATCTACATGAAGCCACTGGGTGAGATCATTCGTTCCCACGGGGTGCGGTACCACCAGTACGCGGATGACACTCAGTTGTACATCTCGGCCCGTGGGGACCCCAGTGATGCTGTTGAAATCCTATCCGGATGCCTGGAGGCCATTGGGGTCTGGATGGGGGCCAATGGGCTTCGGCTGAATCCCAGCAAGACAGAGTGGCTGTGGATAAGGGGCCCCGTGTTATCCAGGGAGTTACCATCTTTGGTACTGGATGGGGCTGTTTTGCCCCAGACAGACCTAGTGCGCAACTTGGGGGTCCTTCTGGACTCGCGGCTGCTGCTAGAAGAACAGGTAGCGGCTGTGGCCAGGAGGGCTTTTGCCCAACTTCGGGAGATTCGCCAGTTGCGCACGCTCCTGGACCGGGGCTCCTTGCTTATGGTCACCCTTGCTCTGGTCACTTCCTGACTAGATTATTGTAATGCGCTCTACATGGGGCTGCCCTTGACGACCATTCGGAGGCTGCAGCTGGTCCAGAATGCGGCAGCCCAGGTGGTGATGGGATGTGGGCTATATGCCCATGCCTCACCGCTACTTCGGGAGCTGCACTGGTTACCAGTTTGTCTCCGGGTGCAATTCAAGGTGCTGGTTTTGACCTTTAAAGCCCTATATGGCAGTGGGCCAGGATACCTTAGAGACCGCATCGTCCCAAGAGTGTCTGCCCATCCAACCAGAGCGGACCGGAGGGGCTCTCTAATAGTGCCATCAGCTAGGGGTGCACATCTATCCAGCACCTGAAGGAGGGCCTTCTCCGTGTCCGCACCAACTCTCTGGAACCTCCTGCCAACAGATCTAAGACTTCTAAGAGAATTGCTGCCCTTCAGGAAAGGATTGAAGACCTGGTTGGCAGGGCAGGTGTGGGGCCCGAATGGGAACACGGTCCCCGCCTGCTGGCTTATGTAAACAATTAAGAACTCTCTCTTCTTCTTCTTTTTATAGTGGGTGGGGTGGGTGGGTGGGATATGGGTCTTTTAAAGTGGGTGGGATGTGGGTCTTTTAAAGTGTTTTTATGTGTTTTTAGAACTTGTTGTAATGCCGCCCTGAGTCGGGTTCTGCCTGAGTGGGCGGCATATATAAATGTGACTATTAAATTAAATTAAAACGAGGCGTGTGCCGGACGAGAGGACCGCCGATAGTGGGCATTTTGATCTATCTGTCTTAGAAAAAGTGCTATTCCCACCTTCAGGAACTTTGGTGAGTAGCGGCACAGGTATACAGTAGTCTTTACTTTTTTATTTTTATTTTTATTACATTTATATCCTGCCCATCTGGGATATTTTCCCACTCAAGGTAGCATACAACATAATAATGATCTTTACAATAAAAAATGTAGACAAATTGAATAAAATTATAAATATCAAGAAAGCAAAATAACACCCCCACATTTTTAAAAAAAAATGGCAGATACAAAAAAACCTGTTGGCAATGGGGGGAGGTCACCTAACACTCTTTAAAAAGAAATGATTTTAGTTGTTTTTTAAATAAAAGCAGAGATGGAACCTGGCGCAGCTCAACTGAAAGAGAGTTCCACAAAGTTGGTGCTTCCACCTAGAAGATTCGTCTCCAAGTCACAGCCTTTCTTGCTAATCTCAGGGTCAGTACCTGGAGCTGTGCCATCTGTGAGGAACAAGTGATATGGGTTGATGTTCTGAGGGGAAGAAGTTCCACCAGGTAGGAAGGTCCCAAACCATTTAGGACCTTAAAAGTTAGAAATGACAACTTGTATCTGATACAGAAAGGAATGGGTGGCCAGTGCAGCTACCCATTCTCACTGCAGTAATCAGCCTGGCTACTGCATTTTGCACTTGTTGAAACCTCCATATCAGGAACAAGAGAATCCCACGTACAGAGCATTATAGTAATCAATATGTGAGATTACCAGTGAGATAACAAATGTTATGAGGGACCGCCTGTCCAAGTAGGGATACAACTAAGCTATTTGGTACAGTTGGAGAAAAAGCAGCTTTGCTCACCGATGCAATTTGCACTTTGAGGGGCAAGATTCTAATTTTACCCCTAAGTTGTGTACCTAGTCCCTAGGGGAGAGAGCAATCCCATTCAACCTAGGGGCCAGATCACCTAGTCGGGCTGACAGATCCTCCAACATGAGAACCTCCATCTTGCCAGGGTTCAAGCTCAGCTTGTTAGCTTTGGCCCTTTCCATCACCGTGGCCAGACAATCAGTAAGGCACTGGACCACATCCACTGCAGAAGATGAAAAGGAGAGATAGAGTTGGGTGTCATCCACATATTGGAGACACCGAACCCTGAATCTCCCGATGGCCACTCCCAGTGATTTAACCTAGATATTGAATAATACTTTGTATCAGTTGATTGGTTTGGATGATTAATTTCTTTCATAATTGTTATTCAATGAAGAATTAACAAGAAACTCATAGCCTCTATTATCACTTCATACCTGTATTTCACACTACAACTCATGCAGCAAAAACTCTTGACTTCTGTGTGCTGGACACAATTACAAATATAATTGCAAGCTCAAGCCTTTAGGAAGTAAATCCATCTCATGTTTAATCTTGCTCTCTCCTTACTGTGTCGAACCTTTCCTAGCATAATGTCCTTTCCAGAAAATCTGGCTTTCTCATGATGTGCCTAAAGTAGAAGAGCCTCAGCTTCATCATTTTTGCTTCCAGACATAGTTCAAGCTTGATTTGCTTTAGGACCCATTTGTTCATGTTTCTGGTAGTCCAGAGTATCCAGAAAGCTTTCCTCCAGCACCATATTTCAAATACAGTAAATCCATTTCCCCCTGTCAGCTTTATTCACCACCCAGCAGTCATATATGTAGTTATTGATTGAAAATACATGTCATAGTCCTGCTCTCCAATGACACATCTCTAAACTTAATTGTCTTTTCCCCACCATTGCTTCCCTCCTGAGTCTCAATCTTCTTCTGATTTTTTGGCTTCAGTCTCCCTTTGGATTGAGGATTGAACCAAGGGATACACATTCTTTCATTAGTTCAATTTCTTCATTGTCAAAGTTAAAGTTGTGTAGTTTTTCTACAGTCATTATTTTTGTCTATTTCACGTCCAACTGTAGTCCTGCTATTGAACTTTCTTTTTCTCTTTTCTTAAGAGTTGTTTCCACTCATCGCTGCTTTCTGTCAATAAGATGGTGTCATTTGTATGTCTTAAATTATTAATGGTTTTCCCCACCAATTTTCCAATCCTATCCAATATCCAATATCGATTTGTTGTCACTTATCTATTTAAGTGCAAATCAACTGAACTCCAAAATGTTATATCCTTTGCTTTCTGTTTCCATGTCTGGCCAAACAGCTTTACCATCAGCTCATCCCATCATTTTCGGGGTCTGCCTGGTGGTCTTTTGTGGTCCCTTAGTATCCAGTCTGTTAGCCGACAGTCTGTTATCCTTTAGGCTAGTGATATAGCCTGCCCATCTTCTTTTTGCCACATATAGTTCATCGACCACATCATCCATTCTGGTTCTTTGGCTTAATTCCTTATTGCTGAACTTATCCCTGATTGTTACTCTGCACATCCATCTTTCCATGTTTAGAAGAGTTCACTAACTGCTGGAGGTTATATTGTAGATCATCGTGCCTGTTTATACAAATGACTGTTTATAGCAAACAGAAGATGGGTCAGTCTTTCTCTATCAACATTTATTTATTTATTTATTTATATTTATAAGTCACATTTGTATATGCCGCCCACTCAGGCAGAACCCGACTCAGGGCGGCATTACAACACTTCTAAAAATACATAAAAACATTATAAAAACCTATAAAAACCCACATCCACCCCTTTTAAAAACCCATATCCCACCCACCCATCCCACCTACTATACAAGAGGGAAGAAGAGAGAGTTCTTATAAAAGCCAGCCGGCGGGAACCATAGTCCCGTTCGGGCCTCACACCTGCCCTGCCAGCCAGGTCTTTACTCCTTTCCTGAAGGGCAGCAGTTCACTTTGAAGTCTTAGATCTGTTGGTAGGAGGTTCCAGAGGGTTGGTGCGGACACGGAGAAGGCCCTCCTTCGGGTGCTAGACAAATGTGCACCCCTCGTTGACGGCACCATTAGAGAGCCCCTCCGGTCCGCTCTGGTTGGACGGGCAGTCACTCTTGGGACGATGCGGTCTCTAAGGTATCCTGGCCCCCTGCCATATAGGGCTTTAAAGGTCAAAACCAGCACCTTAAATTGCACCCGGAGACAAACTGGTAACCAGTGCAGCTCCCGAAGTAGCGGTGAGGCATGGGCATATCGCCCACACCCCATCACCACCCGGGCCGCCGCATTCTGGACCAGCTGCAGCCTCCGAATGGTCGTCAAGGGCAGCCCCATGTAGAGCGCATTACAATAATCTAGTCGGGAAGTAACCAGAGCAAGAGTGACCATAAGCAAGGAGCCCCGGTCCAGGAGCGCGCGCAATTGGCAAATCACCCGAAGTTGGGCAAAAGCCCTCCTGGCCACAGCCGCCACTTGTTCTTCCAGCAGCAGCCGTGAGTCCAGAAGGACCCCCAAGTTGCGCACTGGGTCTGTCTGGGGCAAAACAGCCCCATCCAGTACCAAAGATGGTAACTCCTTGGATAACATGGGGCCCCTTATCCACAGCCACTCTGTCTTGCTGGGATTCAGTCGAAGCCCATTGGCCCCCATCCAGACCCCAATGGCCTCCAGGCATCCGGAGGCCTTTAAACTTGATTTTATGAAAGAGAATTTACAAAGTTATCACAAAAGGCTTTGGCGAAATTGTCTCTCTTTGACAAAAACCTTTATTGATTCTAATATGACGTTTTTCAGATATTAGTTTTATATCAATAGTGCATATAAAACTAATATCTGAAATATTAATGCTTCATATGACATTGACATATGATGGAATCGAATGCCTCAACAAATGCAAGGAATGCTGACCCCTGTATTCTCTGCTTTTCACAAAATTCCAAGATCCTTGTAGTATTACTGAACCAAGTAACCCCCGTTTTATAACTGTCCATTTAATGTAGAACTTTGCACTTATTCCCGTTAAATTTTGTTCTGTTGTATTCAGCCCAGTGTGCAAGTCTATTAACATCTTTTTGAATTTTGTTTTTGTCTTCCAAGGTATAAGCTATTTCACCCTGTTTGGTGTCATCTGCAAAGGTGTTACGTGTTCCCTGAACTTTCTTATTCAAGTCATTAATGAAAATGCTGAAGAGCACTGAGCCTAGAAATAATCCTTAAAGGGAGATGCAATATTTAAGATGGCTTAGACCCAAGCCATTTAGGGCTTTATAGCTTAAAACCAACACTTTGAATTCTGCCAATAAACAGACTAGCAGTCTATGGAACTGCTGTTAACAGGGGGGGTTATATAATCCTTGTAACCAGACACAGTTAACAACCAAGCTGCAGTGTTTTGCACCCACTGAAGTTTCCAAACACTTTCCAAAGGCTCCCCCCCATCGAGCATGTCACAGTAAATCAACTGGTATGTAACTAAGACTGGTATCACCGTCACTAGATCAGAAATCTCCAGAAATGGACACAGCTGGTATACTACTTTTAACTGTGCTAATGCATTCCTTGCCACCACTGAAGCCTGGGCATCCAAGTTCAGATTTGAGATCAAGAGTACACCCAAGCTGTGTACCTGGGTTTCAGGTGGAATGTAACCCCATCCAGCACAACATTCCTATTCCCTGATTGACTTTCATTTAATTCACCATTACCTGGTTTAATACTGACACCTGACACCAATTTAGAACAAAAAGCGGTTCCCTGGATTTAGATGAAAGGAAATATAGAGTTGGATGCCATCTGCATACTCATATGATGTTTTCACAAAACCAATATACTGTAGGGGTGTGTCCATGTTGTATAATCACACATCAACCAGGAACAAAGTCTGTATTCTTATATGATGTTTTCACAAAACCAAAAATAACCAATATACTGTAGGGGTGTCTCCGTGTTTTATAATCAAACTTCAAAGTCCATAAATGCCAATAAAGAGTGCGGTAATACCCAAATACAAGTGTATATGAAGTTTTATCAAAATCCCGAAACCTATCCGGTATACAGGTTTTTCATCAGATTTCCTCAGGAGATTAAATGAAATTATCTGTATTCTTCCATGTCCTATTGAGCCTCTTCTGAAACCTCTTTAGTGCTCTCAGACATAAAGTCATATAAAGCATGTTAAACCATGTCCATCAAAGTAAATATGAGGATCTGTACTTCCTGATCTATGATCTGCTGTACAGTGGTACTCCGGTTAACATAATTAATGTGTTCTCCAGGACATTTCTTATAGTGAAAATTACTTTAGCTAAATTTCCCATAGGAATGCATGAAATGCAGTTTCCCATAGGAATGCTTCTAAAACCAAAATACATTAACCGAAACATGATTTCCCATAGGAATGCATTGAAAACCAATTGATCTGTTCCAGAAAAAAAAACTGTAAACTAAGCCTCCATTTTCTATGGATTTCTTTTTCTGTACAAACCTCAAAGGCATGTAAAGCAATACATTTCACAGCCCCATCCCAAAACTTGTAGGATCATAGAATCATGGAGTTAGAAGTTAGAAGGGATCTACAAGACCATTGTGTCTAAACTAATCAACGGGGAATCAGAGTCAAAGTATGTCTGATAAATGACAGTCTAATTTTCTTTAGAGGACTGTGGTGGCTCAAGTGGTTAAGATGCTGAACTTGATGACTGGAAGGTTGGCAGGTCAACAGTTTAAGACCTGAGTACTGCATGATGGAATGAGCTCCCGTTTCTGTCCCAGCTCCTACCAACCTAGCAGTTCGAAAGCAAGAAATTGCCAGTCAATAAATAAATACCACTTTGATGGGAAGGTAAACAGCATTTTGTGCACTTCAGTGTCGAGGCGTTCCTCCTACAGGTCCATGGAAATGTTTGCATACGCAGACAGCACTGGATCTTTGGCTGTAAACAGAGATGAGCACTGAAACCTAGAATCGGATATGACTGGCTTTTGAGCAAGGGCAACCTTTATCTAATCTTCTTTTGAATGCTTCCAATGTTGCTCAGTGTTAAATGCTCACCACTTTTCAAGATAATTGGTTCCTTTCTTATACTGTTCCAATAATTTGGAAATTTACTTGGAAAATAAGAGAAGGCTTCATTTTACAGTAAGTGGAGCATGGTTGACTCTATCGTTTTCAAGTGTCCCCATCAAACATCTTGCTCATTCTTCGTCATGTGGTGAGGCTGCGGAACCAGCTGCCTTTATGTGATAGGCTGATAAGTCAATTTAGCTACAAATCTTGGGTTAAAGCTAGTCCCTTAGAAACACAGAACACTTGAGAACATTGCTGGCTTTCCCTTAGTAAGGCTCCTCTTCCTTCCCAGCAATAGATTTTCCACAATGCTCTCAGGATTCGTGCATGGTAGGTCTAAAGAAAACACCATGTCCCTGATTAAAATGATCTTCCAAAATTCCATAACTCCTGAGGGAAGTGCAGTGGAACTAAAATACTCAATGGAACCAGTTTATGTGCCCTGTGGACCTATAATTGAGAAAAGTATCTGCTATAATATTTTGATTTTCTGTCACATGTTGAATACTAAATAAGGCATTATGCTCTAAATAAATGAGGACACATTTCCTAACCCATGTCATATGCCATGGGGATTTAGATGATTCATAGTCTGGACAACTACTACATTTTTGAATAAGAAAATAACTGATTCATTGTAGACATTATTAATCTATATGGAGACATCCACTAGAATAGTATAAGTTTAAAGGGGACTAAACAGAGGCAGCTTTTGGATTGGGATGGAGAAATATCTCCTCCAAAAATATCAGGGTGTGCCCTCCTACTCTTGTTGCAAGATACTTTGGCAATAAATCCCATGCTGTCACAATATTTCATTCAATCTTCTGGCCATGATTTACCTTACTAAAGGCCGAGCCTTTGTCATGGGGAGCCTCATCCATCCCCAGAATTTCCATGCAAAAGAAGACTCCATTATAAGTGTCCATAGAATCTCTCCGCGCCATCTAGTCTTTCATCAATTTTTACTGATAACCTGCTTTAAAAACAGTCTGCTATTATGCCCTTAGTGGACTCATGGAAAAGTGAACACAACATCATTCTACTCTGCATGAAAAATTCAGATGGTCTATCCAGGCTTCTAACTCCTATGGGGTGGTCTTCTGGCTAGAAAGTATGACCTTTAACATGATTTTGAGGTTTCCTAGTTCACTATTGTGTCCATTTTCTGCACACAAAAAGGTTATTTCAGTTTGCATTCACTATACCAGAATTTCTTGCACCATGAAATTGCTTTGTTCCCAATTGTAGTCATGCCTTGTTGCACCATCACTTTAGTCCAGGGGTTCCCAACCTACGGCCCACGGGCTGGACCCAGACCCCAACGCCATTCCATCCGATCTGTTGCTGTCTCTGCCGCACCCAGAAGTGGAAGCGGACACATTTACATCATCTGTAAAACATGCCCACACATGCACAAACATGCCCGAGGCTGGCATAAATGCAGAAGTGGGTGTATGGTTATGTTTTTGTACTGTTCAAGTTAACACGTTATGTTTAGGCCAAACAAGAAAAGATTAGAAATCTTATTAACTGTTGTTCAATGCACATCTGCTGGTAAATCCTCAACATGTTGTTTACCTTATGATATCTCCAACTATATGAAATCCAAACAAAATAGAATACTGCATATACTTGAGTATAAGCCTAGTTTTTAGCCCCCAAAATGAGGTTCAAAAAGGTGACTTGACTTATACTCAAGTCAACATCCCCTAAGGATCCCAAAACCATGGTGGTGCAAATTCAAACATACGGTAAAAATGCACTAATACTACCATAAAAACTCAAAAACATACCCACACAAATGTCTAAATTAATTAATTTTATCATAGTTTCATGCATTTCCCACCCCTGACTTATACTTTGGTCAATCTATTTTTCTAGTTTTAGAGGTCCAAATTAGGTACCATGACTTATATTCGGGATTACTTATAGACGAGTATACACCGTGTATATAGGGTAGCACATTTTTGACCCCATTAGTGCAAATAAGATTCAGTCATCTTCCTAACTCCAATTTGGGTAAGTGAGAATCTGTTTGCAGGAGACATTTATCATTCCTAGGCCTTGGTGGGGGATGAAGAAGATGCTACTTGCCTATTGGTCATATACATTTTTAGCAATATCTGTTCTTTTGTCCTTCAAGAACTATTAGTGAAACAATTCATTCTTGCCAACAGGAATTCCAAAAACCTCCTTAAAAGTAATTTTGCTCCAATTCATTTTCTTGCTTCCAGCTTTGGCCATACAGAGAAAACCTTGTTCACCTTTGATTTGATTTGTCCCTTTTAGTTAATTAACGTTGACTTGAGTCTTGTATTCTCCACCACCAACATCCAGAAGAATTCATATTTTGGAAACCGTTTTACATAGCACTTTATCCTTTTTAAAAAAAACAACCAAGATGTATATATGCACTTATTAATGCAATGAGTCTTGTTAAGAAAACAAACTTGATACATATGATTACATCTAGACCCATTAGTCCCCCTTGGGATTTCAGCGTAATGGCTGTTGGCAGTTGTAACTCGTCTTAACAGATTAGTTGGATCAAAATATTTATTCAGGAGGGTCATTTTGGTACAAGGCTAACTTGCAAAAAATGTGAACACGGTAACTACTGCTGCTTACAAATCTTGATAACATTCATGTATAAGAGTAGATAGATGAGCTGTATCTATCTCTTGCAAAACTTTCTATGCAGAGAAAGACATGGGAAATTGGCTGGACATCATGCATTTCTTGATCTGTACCTGTGGATGTTGATTCTGCAAATTGTATTTTTCCCTCTTCAAGGTGATTTGACAAAACTTTTTGTTGTTGTTCAATCGCATAGTCGAGTCTGACCCTTTGCAACCCCCATGGACCACTGCACACCAGGCACCGCTATCCTCTACCATCCTCCTCAACCCGCCCAGTTTTGGGCCTACTGTGTCAACAATACAATCTAGCCATTTCATTCTCTGCCACCCCCTTCTTCTTTTGTTATACATATCTAAAGCAACCCTAACTGTGACATGAAGCCATTGAAAACCCTGAACAGCATGGTTCCTTACACAAACTGTGAAAACTAACCTTCATAGTCGGGAGAGCATATTATCCTGCTGTAGTGGGATGCAGCTTGAAAGTTGGGCCACTGGGACCATGGTGAAATAGGCCTTTGAATGGAATTTTCAGAGGCAGTACACCTCTGAACATCTGAGGCTGGGAATAAACATGAGGGGATGGCAGAATCTCAGATGATATCCCTAGCTACGTTTGTGACTACAAATACAATTTGATTATTTTTAACTCAAAATGGCTGTTATTTAATTTTAATTTAATTTAATTTAAATTTAATTTTCGCGCTTATATACCGCCCACTCGGTTTACATGGCGGACAATAAATACAATATAATAATACAATGAAACATAATAATACAGTTCAATTACATCAAAAGAAATTCAGGGGGAAAACACAATATCAGTACATCACATAATACAAAGTACAAAGCATCAAAAATAATCAATATTAACAAAATCCCCAAGGGATGAAGCACAGCTCACATCCCATATAGTGCCCAGCCCAACTTCCCCAGCTGTGGCAAACATCAGCCTCAGTCCCTCTGTCTCCCTCCCTGCCCCCCCCCACTCTCACCACAGACCAGGGGAGAGAGCCGAGGTGGTGTGTCGGCTTCAGCGTCTCGGTGGCAGCAGCTTCCAAAGTCCCCGCCGAGAACAAAGCACAGCTGCGCCAACGCTCCCATCTCCCCTGACCGACTTGGCCCGGGGAGAGAGCCACAGGTGGCTCGCATCCTGGGCCGATGGCGGGGGCCCAGGAGAGCTTCGGCGCGGCGTCCCCGGCTGCGGCGCGGCGTCTTTTTATCCCTCCGGTCAAGGCAGGGCCGGAGGGAGGCGGGGCCGGTAAACGCAGGTTGCTCCCATCCTGGGCTGATGGCGGGGGCCCAGGAGAGCTTTGGCGCGGTGTCCCCGGCTGTGGCGCAGCGTCTTTTTATCCCTCCGGTCAAGGCAAGGCCGGAGGGAGGCAGGGCCAGTGACCGCAGGTGGCTCCCATCCTGGGCCGATGGCGGGGGCCCAGGAGAGCTTTGGCGCGGTGTCCCCGGCTGCGGCGCAGCGTCTTTTTATCCCTCCGGTCAAGGCAGGGCCAGAGGGAGGCAGGGCCGGTGACCGCAGGTGGCCTCCATCCTGGGCCGATGGCGGGGGCCCAGGAGAGCTTTGGCGCGGCGTCCCCGGCTACGGCGCGGCGTCTTTTTATCCCTCCGGTCAAGGCAGGGCCGGAGGGAGGCGGGGCCGGTGACCACAGGTGGCTCCCATCCTGGGCCGATGGTGGGGGCCCAGGAGAGCTTTGGCGCGGCGTTATAACTACTCTCTTTCCTGTAATATTTTTTCTTGGACTACTAAAGATAAATTTGAAACCATTTAAAATAAAAGAAAGAAACTGCAGAAAATGATCTATTAGGGATGTGTAAATATTATCAGCCTCAGTTCATTTTCTACCCCTGTGAGAATGTTGCTGCCTTGTGTGACAATTTTGCAATCAGCCCTATCTGAAACATAGGGTCTTATGCAGAAAAAGAAGAAGGCAAAATGATACAAAAATAAAAGGCATTAGGAGGCATTAAAAAATAATGGGATAGCTTAGATCTTATTCCTAATACCACTGCGATATATCCAGTGGCGGGCATCCACCGCTCCCGACCGGTCCGGGCGGGAGATAGTAAAATTGGGTGACCACACCCACCTCCCAGCCTTGCCCCACCCACATCCCTGCCTTGCCCCACCCACTTCCCTGCTCTGCCTGACCCCCCCCTCCTCCTCCAAGTCCGGGCGCGTCTTGTGTGAGTGCATGAAGTCGATGGCAGGGGGTGGCCGGGCCTTGGTGTGACCGCCTTCCCTGGGGTCCCACTCCCTCTGTGTATTGTGCTGCCTTGGCCTCAGCCTGTACGCGCCAGCATGCCTGGGAGCACTCTGAAGCCACCGGCAGCCCACGCCGCCTCTCAGACCTTCTCCAGGCAGGCAGAGCAAGGAGGCAATGGCACAGTGGGGGCGGCTGCCAGAGTGGTGCAGCAGCTGGGAGACAGCATAGCTAAGACTGGGATCTGAGTGCAGAACTCAAAGCAGGAGGAGGGCCCAGCTCTAATCGCGATTGTAGAGCTGGGGTTGCTGCCTCTGCCTCCTCCTGCTCCAAGACCTGCACTCAGAGCAAGAGGCACAGCGGGAGGCATCAGCAGCCTCCAACCTGTGTAGATCATGGGCTTAGCTAGCCTATGCTGCTGCCCCAGCAGCTACCTTAGGAGCTCTCCTTTCACTGCTGCCACCTGCCCTCCCTTCTCCACCAGGCCTCGGGGCATCGTCACAGGAGGAGGGGGAGGCCAGTGGTGACTTCAGCTCCCTCATCGTGGCCCGCGTCCTCCACTCCTGTACCTCCTGGGCCGGGAACTGAGTCTCCTCTCTGATTGTGTGGGGGTGGTGGTGGAGGGGGAGCTGTGTGTGTGTGTCCCTCACCTGGGACACTCTGTGTGTGTGTGTGTGTGTGTGTGTGTGTGTGTGTGTGTGTGTGTGTGTGTGTGTGTCCCTCATCTGGGATACTCTGTGCGTACGTGTGTGTGCATGTGAACTTGATGACTGGAAGATTAGCAGGTCAGCAGTTTGAGACCTGAGTACTGCACCATGGAATGACCTCCCATTTCAGTCCCAGCTCTTCCCATCCTAGCAGTTCAAAAGCAAGAAATTGCAAGTTGTTAAAAAGGAACCACTTCGGTGGGAAGGTGAACAGTGTTCCGTGCACTCCGGTGTCTAGTCATGCCTGCCACATGACCACAGAAAACAGCCCTGGCTATTTGGCTATAACCTGATATGAGCACTGAACCCTAGAGTTGGATAGGACTGGCTTTCAAGCAAGGGCAACTTTTTCCTTTACCTAATAACAGAAGATCCCTGATTGGTATTCAAATTTGCTGTGAAGTTTGGCCCTGTTATTCAAGTGGTTAGTAAAGGTCTCCCTTGCTCAAAAGCCAGTTGTATCTGACTCTAGGGTACAGTGCTCATCTCCATTTGCAGCCAAAGAGCCAGTGCTGTCTGTGTTAGCAGATGTTTTAATGGCCATGTGGCAGGCATGACTAGATTGGCCAGCAAGTCACATGGCCAGATTTAGCCATGCCCACAGATTTGACCACACCCACAGAGGTAACCCTGCCCATAGTGTGGTAGTAAAAAAATTTGATGCCCACCACTGGATGTACCCCATCTCAAACTTCACATCAGCAATTCAACATATTCATTAAACCTTCATGCATAAACAGGCACTCATTGAAATGGATTAAAAATGTAGTGAAAAATGAGATTTGCAGCTGCCTAAAAGAAAAAAGTTGACTACTTGTCATTTTACTGAAAAAGAAAGTGATGCAAATAACTCACTTTTATATTTATTTATTTTCTTTATTGTAACAAAAAGGAGTATTCAAAAGAATATATAGACAGAAATTAAAGTAGAAATACCATGGGAAGGGGAGGGAGAAAGAATTTTTTTAAAAAAATGAAGCTCGAGCTTCAAGAAAATATAACCAAATGTGCAAGCATATATCTATCTAAAGTTGGTAACTAAATACGACATGCTTAGATTCTGAATGAGTTAAAAGGTCCTACATCCACTGAATAATCAAAGGTGGGCATTTATTCCCCTAATGCTGTAATAATTTTAAAATCACAAACTGCAGAGAAAGTCCATTTCTGATGACCAGAAGTTAGTTTCCAAGGTGCAGGTAAGTAACTTAAAAGCACATACAACTTGATAAAATTTAAATGTTTCTCCAAAACAGTATAATTTCAGTCAATAATTTTGACTGAAAACAAAATAGAAATAAGTATAACCAAACCTTCTATTTCCAAGATGTCTAGGAAAACTACAAAACTAGCTGTTAGTCATTACAGATATGGTGGACAGGACATTTTGGAAATATATCATTCATAGGGTCAGCATAGATCAGAAATGACTTAATAGCAAGCAACAACAAACATTGGGAATTTCAATGGCATGCTGCATACCATATATAGAACATCTGTTTGTACTGGAGGATGGAGTGAGCTCCCATCTTTGTCCCAGCTCCTGCCAACCTAGCAGTTCGAAAGCAAGAAATTGCAAGTAGATAAATAGGGACCACTTTGGTGGGAAGGTAAACAGCATTCCATGTGCTCCGGTGTCTAGTCATGGCTGCCACATGCCATGGAAACGTCTGCAGAAGCAGACAGGGCTGGCTCTTCGGCTTTGAAACAGAGATGAGCACTGAACCCTAGAGTCGGATACGACTGGCTTTCAAGCAAGGGAAACCTATCCATCTTCCTTTAGTTCAGATTAATCTAAGAACATAATTGAAAAGCTAGTAAACCAAAAGATGATTTTAAAAGATTTTTAAAAGATTAAAAATTCTGTGGTTGACTGGATTTATCAAAACTGCTTCAAGCAGGCTGGAAACCAGCCAGCTGAAAACATACAGCATGGAGCCTTTCCTGAAAAGCTGTGTCTTGTCTTTGTTTCCCCTTGAAGTGCCAGGACTCTAACAGAAGAGGATAGCTATGACAATGGCAAAATTGTTACTGCTTGCATTTGGGAACTGGATTACTCTCCTACAAAAAGCATATGAATAACAATTTCATCCTTGTCTTTTGTTCTGAGGTTCCTCTTGCTGTTGTCCTAGGTATAAGGGAGGAAGAGCACTGGACTATTGTTGTGTATTAAGGTTAATTGCAAGTTGCTCCAGCAATGCTTTGCAAAGACAAAATGGTGATTTCCCGCCATCAACATTAGCTGCTAGATTTGGCGCATACTCTCCCCTTCTGGGCGCACTCTTTATGTTAATTAGAGTTCAATGATTGGGTGCAACTTTGGATCCTGTCCATTATTGGTTAAAACGGGTATATCTTGTTATGATTGTTTAGTTAATGTTCACTGGCAGGTTACTACATTATATCAAAGAGTCACCACTGAAATTTTCACCATCAAAAACTCACAATTCTCTGTTGCCTCTGTCTATAAGTTGCCAGAAGCAAATTTTAGTTTTAATGAACCAGACAATTTTACTTATGACCAAATAAGTTTTGTTATTGGAGATTTTAATTGTCACAGTAAGGCTTGGGGATATAACCAGACCAATGAGGATGATGCACAAACTGTATCTTGGGCAGACACCAATTACCTCCAACTTGCCTGCATCCTATCATGAGGTAGATGAAGGGGGGGGGGGGTGTTTATAATCTGGACAACATCTATGTTAGCAAGAAGATAGCAGCACAGTGCATGAAAGTTGTTGATGATCAAATCCCACGCACTCAACACAGGCCCATCATATGCATAGTAAATGCTGCAGTGAAACCCCGGGACGGGAGGTGCCTTTTTGCAGATGGTTTAGCTTTAAGAAGGCTAAATGGGTGAATTTCTGAGAACAGCTGGACAAAAGTGTGGAGAAGATCCCAACGCATCCAGATAAATATCATGAATTTGTTCATCTTACGAAAGTAATATCAAGGACAAATATTTCAAGAGGATGCTGCACCCAGTACATCCATGGTGAAGGGTGAAGGGAAAAGCTATCCAACCAGAGGAACAAGAGGGAAGTTTACTTAATAGCCCCTTTGTGGCTTCTGAATTGGAGGAAGCTATAAACCACATGAAACCGAATAAAGCAGCAGGTATCAATGATGTAAGAATAGAGCAGATAAAGCAGTTTTGTCCCCGCACTTTGGAATGGCTCCTGCAATTAATGAACAACTGTGTAGATGAACTTAAGCTTCCTAAATTATGGAAACAGGCTAGAGTTGTTGCTATATTGAAACCCGGCAAAGACCCAGATTACCCAAAAAGCTACCAACCAGCATCACTCCTTTGCCATCTTTATAAGGCCCTGGGATAGATTATTCACAATTGCATCTCTGAATTTATTGATGAAAAGATCATGAAGGAGCAAGCAGGCTTCAGGCCAGGCAGGTCATGTTTTGGTCAAATTCTTAACCCTATGGAACACATTAAGGATGGCTTCGAAGATCACCAGACTGTGCTGCAAGTGATCCAAAATGTAAACTATATATTTTTGTGATCACCCATGTGTTCTTGCTAAATAAAAGGAGCTTATGGGTGTGTCCAATTTCAGTTCCACTCAAAAACAAAAGCCCTGGCAATTCTTCTCTATTGAAAATTCTAAATAAGGTTGAAGTGAGCCATTTTAGTTTGGTAACTATGCCTCCTGTTATGATTAAGGCTTTGAAAGAATGCAAATTCTGACTCAGATAGAAGCCAGTAGCTTCTCCTCCTTTTGCTCATAGTTGTATTTTATACTATCTCTTTCCTTAGTGGAGTGATGCTAACACAGAAGTATCTAGAAGAAGTTATGATTTGATACTACTCTGCTCCTCTCTTCACATACACTCAACACTAGTCCATTTGGACTCTTCCTATTGCAGTATTGAGGCAACAGTAGGGATACTGACATTGGTACCTTGCTACCTTTCAGAATACCTCACCTGAAGAACATCTGCCTGTCCTACTCTACATATACTCTAGGCCATAACATTGTAGATTAGCTCCTTCAGAGAGGTTTTTTAAAGGGTTAAAACATAAAAACATGCCTTTATGAATTAGATCTGGAGATTTATCAGAACCCCTCCTTTCAGTCCTTCAAGAAGACAATAAAATAGTGTTCTTTAAAGAGGCATTTAAAAATTCTTTCCATGGATAGATCTGGGTAAGATGAACTTATTATAAATTCAATATGATTTTTAATTAATTTAGCCAGTTGCAATGCTGTCATGTCAATAGTTTATTGTTATTTCATTTTTATTCATTGTTATATTGTGGATGGAGTTTCTTTATTTTGGGTATGGATCAGTTGGTTGGTTATTATTTTTGCAACTAGGGGACTTACGAAAAAGCCTGAAACATGTCAGACAATAAAAATTTAGCATCATATTGCTCAGTCTGTGAATTACAGTACAATAAAATAATAACTTAAAACAGTATAGTACTGGTCTAATACAAAAACAATTATTTAAATTATCCATAACTCAAAGTGAAATTGTTAATTTTCATCAAATGCAAGAAATCGCACAGGAATGGGTGATAAAGTTTTCTGGACTCAGTAACATATATGCACTAATGGTATTTTTTTTTGTCAAACATAAAAAGCATATTATTGCTTTTATGAATAAATACATTTTCTTCGATGATTTAGAAAGCTCTGTGTATTCATATACAGACAGAGTTTAGAATATGTAGTAGCCAGTATGTCTGCAGATATATTTATGTTGGGCTGTTTAGATTGGCTACACCTCTGTAATAATTTATAACAGTTTCAATGTAAACCTGCCATTGAGAAGGTCATAAAGGTCTTGCATTTTAACCACCGTAGTTCAGATAAAGCCACAAACCTATTTCTCGAAGGGAAATCACCAGTTAAACCTGAAATATCTTAGGGACTTTTTTAATTTAAGCAATTTTGAAGACCCACAAAGGTTGGATTTTAATGTAGTATTTGATATTCCAAAACCAGAGATAACATAAAATGAAATTTGTTTTGTTTTACGAAAGACCACTTCACTAGCACTTATTAATATAAAATTTGATCCACTTATTGATGCTAAGTAAGACAAAGGGGCTGTTCATCATGCCCTCAAAAACTAAGTATTCATAATGCCCTCAAAAACTAAAATAAAAACATTACCAATTCATCCCACAAAAGAGGCAAAACATATCCTTTGTGCAATACAATAGTGGGGCTTAGGAAACAGAAAAACATCCTTTTTAATCTTAAAATTTTAAAAATACATACACAAAAGAAACACATAGTAACAAATTCTATACTAATTGTGTGCCACCCTCCACCTTTCTATGATTCATGTCAACCCCCAACCAGCTTAGTCAGAAATCCCCCAAGGCCTTATGGAACCATATTTGGTCCAAGATCCTCCAGTGTCAACCATATTAATCAGTCCATTCTTGACACAGAAGGGGTCACACATGCCAATCAAAATCACAGCAGGTAGTGGTCTGACCATGATACATGTGAGGATTTCAGATCCAACACCCTCAGATCATCATCAGTGTTTCCTACTGTAGAGTATGACCTACCATGTATATAAGGTCCAATACATGTTGGAATAAGCCCATGGAATTAATGGATTCCATGAACTCAGATGCTATACCCAAGACCATCATTTATACATGGATGTTGAACTCCTCCATAAGGAGAATACTGGGTTTTAGAAAACAATATACCCCAGTACTATCCCTATCCTATCCTGATTAAAAGCATGACATGTGCAGGCCCTCTAGATCCATGATGGCAAACCTATGGCACGTGTGCCCAAATTGGCATGCAGAGCCAATTCAGTCAGCATGTGCCGATGTCGGAGTAAGCCACACCCCCACCCCCACACCACACACCACGCTGCCAATGGCAGCACAGCTTTTCCAGCCACCCAGCTCCCTCCGCCAACAGGGAGGTGATGGGGGTGGCTGAAATGCTACCAAGAGGTATGGCCAGACATCCCCCTCCTACCTAGGAGACAGGGAGACAGTGTGCTTCTTAATAACTTCTTAACTGTATTCAATAACTGTGTCTTTACTATTGTTTCTACACTATTGCAAATATCGTTATGTTGTATTATTGTAGAAAACCAGTGGAAGATTTTCGAAAAGCTGTAAACCAGAGAGCTTCATTTTCTCTCAGCCAGTGAGGCATTTATTTTTCTGCAGTAAAGATTTTCTTGTTGGATAGAATTTCATCTTCATCTTTGACCAAGGAGGCATGGCCAGACATCACCCTCCTACCTAGGAGACAGGGAGACAGTGTGCACACACGCTGATCCTCTTCCTTGCAGGGATGTCTCATCACCTCACTTTGCCTTCAGGTAGGGATTTCAGCATCCCCAGTGGTGGAGGGAGGTGGCTGGTGGGCACTGGGCTGCAGGCAAGTGGTGGCAGGGTCTTGTTGGAAGACCCAGGCAGATTCAGTGCCTTTGCTGCCACCACCCAGGTATTCCAACAAGGCTGTGCTGGGCTTTCCGAGATGGAGTGTGGTGGCGGGGCCTTGTCAGAAGACCCAGGCAGCTGTGGTACCTTCACTGCTGCTGCCTGGGTCTTCTGACAAGGCCGTGTTGGGCTTTCTGGGGGAAGCAGTGTGGAGGCGGGGTACCTGGGGCCAGCTGCATTGGCGGGAAGCTTTTCAGAGCAATTAGCTACACCTTGGGACCCCCTTGCCGCCTTTCTGCCATGTCCCAGAAGCCAAACCACGGCATTCCATGACTTCCAGTGCCCGGCAGAGCTTACATCAGTGCCTGGATTCACACCATGGAACCAGAAAGTCGCTGACTACCAAAGCCCAGCCACCGAAGGTAGGATGGGGTGAAAGTGATTCTTAATACATACACAAGATGGCCAAGTTCCATGGATGGGAGTTTTTCTAGAAATTACAAGAAGGAAAAAAAGTGGAAGACAGCAAAAATACCAATGGAGCGCCACAAAAGCTCTGAGTGGAGCTAAAAATGAAAAAAAGACAAATATAGACATCTATATATGAGCACTCATTGTCTGTCCCAGCTCCTGCCAACCTAGCAGTTCGAAAGCAAGAAATTGCAAGTTGATAAATAGGGACCACTTAAGGAAAAGATCTTGGGGACATGAAAGAAGCCTCATTTGGGCATCCCCTAAGCAGAGTTCCTCCAGCAACACCTAGAAAGCACCTTTGTGTGCTTCTTTTTTATTAAGTTTTTATTCAAAATTAATATACAACAATACATACACACAAAGAAAACACATGGAAAAACTAATAATAATGAAAAATACATAACAAACCTCAACAACATTAGAAAGTACAAAAATATTGGTAAAGATACCTGTAAATTTTTAAAACTAGCTATACAATTGAAATATGTTAGTTCATCTTTAACACTTTTATAGTTGTGTAATATTCATATATAATACTTTTTAATGGTTGCAATCTTATCCATCTATAATCAAGCACTCAAAAACTCTACCGATATTATAATGGTTATTACATTTTGTATCAACAAATAATACCCAGGTGATATTTACATTTGTCAAGGAAGCTGAAAATATTTGTAATTATGCATTTGATTTCCAGAAAGTTAATTGGTCGGTTGCTGGTGCACATTCATTTCCTTTCTCTGTTGCATATTCTATAAAGGCTTTCCAAATTGCAAAAAAAAATTATTCTCTTTAACAGTTCCTTTTTTTAAATCTATTTCCCAAGTTAATTTATCATTTAAGGCCATTGCCCACATCTCTTTATACCATTCCTTAATTACAGGAGCATTTTTGCATTTCCATTTCCAAGCTATACACTGCCTTGCAGTAGATATCATGATTGAAACAAGATCTTTCCTATATATATATATCAAAATTTAAATCTTCTACGTCGGTTAACAATGCTATGTGCGCCTTTAAATTGAATTTAACATCAATCATACCCTTTATTTCATTTTCAACTGCTGACCAGAATGGTTTTAACTCATCACAGTCCCACCACATATGTGAGTAGTTACCTCTCTCGTTTTTACATCTCCAGCATTTCGATGATTTTGTTTTATCCATTTGATGCAGGCGAATAGGTGTTAAATACCATTTCCATAGCATTTTGAAATTATGCTCCTTAACCCTCACTGATAATGTCTTCATGATCCTTCTACTCCATATTCTTTTCCAATTTTCTTTACTTATTTTTATATTTAGATCTTGCTCCCAAACTGACCTTAAAGCTTCTTGTGAATTATCATCTGAATTAAGTAACTTATACAATTTACTTACAAGCCCCTTAAATTCTACCGCATCAGATCTTAAACTACTCAGTAAATCCTCAAATTTGGTATTTATTCTATTCAGACCGTCATCTGCCATATACTTTTTTCTCCAATTATCTACAGAAATAACTTGAAGCCAATTTAACTTTAATTGTTTATATATATCCAATTTTTTCTTTTTGTCTTTGCAAATCCTGATCCAATCCTTCAACTTTGACACCTCATTACTTTTAATAACTTCTTCTGTTCTTTTACTCATTTCAGCTGGAAAATTTTCAATATCCATTAATTCTATAGTTGGGGAAATATTAGGAGCTAACTTCTCTTTTACATCAATCCATGTCTTCATTATTGCTTTCAAAAGTTTATTTTCAGAGCTAATATCTACTTTAATTCTATCTAGAAAAGCTGCTCGCCCTATACCATTTAGCTCTTTCATTTCTATGCTACCCCATATAACTTCTTTTTTAGTCAATAGTTTACACAAGTTCCTCACATGAAATGCTTTATAATAATTTTGAATATTAGGGAGTCCCAATCCCCCTCCTTTTGATTCATATACCATAAGCTTTTTGTAATTCTAGCTTTTTTACCGCCATTACAGTATTTATTTATCAAATTCTGTAATAACCTCAAATCTTTTTCTTTCAGTTTGATTGGCAGGCTATCGAATAGGAAATTAATTTTTGGTAGTAGTTTCATTGTAGCCAAGGCTATTCTGCCAAACCATGACAAATTCAATTTGTTATTAATTTTTTTGTCATTTCTTGGAGCTCTTTTAACAATTTATCATAATTTAGTTTTTTAATTTCTCAAATTTATCCAAAATATTTATTCCTAAATATCTTACCTGTTCTTTTATTTGTGTTTTGTAATTGTTTTTAATCTTTATCTTATCTTCTTTACTAATGTTAAGCATAATCGCTTCCGATTTCTCCCAGTTTATCTCTAAACCAGTAACCTCCTAAAAATCTTTCAAATGTGCTTGAATTTTTTGGTACTGCAATTAATGGGTTTTTATTATTATTAAAGTATCATCGGCGTATAGGTTGATTTTAACTCCTTCCACTCCAACTAATTCGGTATCATCCCTTATTACATTTGCCATTAATTCCATTGCCATCACAAATAATACTGCAGATAGAGGGTCTCCTTGTTGTGTACCAGCTTCCAATTAAATTTCTGGCGTATATTTATCATTAACCTTAACTCTTGCTGAACTTTGTTGATATAAATTTTCAATTATCCTTCTAAACTTTACTCCAAAGCCATAACTTTCAATCATTTTCTTAATAGTTAACCATTGCAAAGAATCAAAGGCTTTATATATATCTAATGCTAATATGTCTACTTTTTTGTGTGTTTCAGCTTTGTTCATTACATCAATTACTCTCCTTGTCAAATCTGTTAAATGTCGTCCTTTAATAAAGCCTGCTTGGTCACTGTTAATATATTCACCGATGAATTTGTTTAATCTGTTGGTTAAAATAGCTGTGAAAATTTTGGCATCTTGATTGATTAAAGATATTGGTCGGTATGAATCTATCTTTTCTTTAAAATTTCTAGGTTTGGGAATTAAAATTATATTTATTTTATTCCAAGAGTTTGGGATTACTCCTCCATCAAGTATATTATTGAAAAGTTGACTAATTTTATATATTACCATTTCCCTAAATTGTTTATAAAACTCAACACTTAATCCATCTTCTCCAGAGGCTTTTCCAATTTTCAGTTTATCTATTGTATCATTAATTTCTTTGATGATAATTTTACTTTCCATATACTCCATATGTTCCTGACTTATCGTCTTTCTTGACCATTTTCTTGGATAATTATCTAATTTGTCTCTATCTATTTTCTTTTCTGAATATAGTCTTTGAAAAAATTATTTTATAATTTAAATTTTCTGTTCAGTTTTATTATATCAACAACAACAAATTCTTTATTACAGCCCAAGGCCAGTGTTACAATATCACAAAATCAAGCTGCTTGACACAAGTGAGGCAACCTAATAAAACTATCACAAAATCATGGACACCAGATTATATATACAATAGCAACATACAACCAGAATTACAAGGGATGTTATTTCTATGTCCTGCAGTCATATTCTATGACAGTCAAGTTGTAATCTGGAAGCATTTTCCTTATTCCTTTGATTTTATCTTGCCTTTACGAATGCAAGTTACATACCATGCGAATCTAGCGACCGCTATCGTCATATCTTGCCCTTCACCCGATAAAAGAATATTCAATGTCCTGACTTTACTGTTAGACTTCAAGTTTGGGAAAACACTAAAAAGGTCTCTCCTGTGTTTATTATATAGGGGACACTCTAGCAGAATATGCTCAGAGGTTTCTATCGTATTTAGCTGACATGGGCATAAACGCTCGAGTGCTAGGCCTTTCTTAAAGAAATCCTCCCTGTAGGAGGAGGGAAGCATGTTATACCAAATAAGTGTGAAGGAACGTCTATGATCGGGATTTCTTATTAAAGACAAGTATGCTAAGGGCTTAGCAACATTGAAAGTTGATCTATCAAACAATGGGGAGACTAGTTTACTTAAATCATTTTGGCGATGTATATCGAGAATTCTTTGTTTTATTAACTCTCTAGCATGAATAGATCCTAAGGAAAGAACATAAGGTTTTGAAATGCCATAAGTGGTTAGTGTCCTTTCAAGAGAGCTAATCCATGGTGGCATCCAAGTGTCTGACATCACTAGTTTGAGTAAGCCAGATGGGGCAAACAGAATTCTTATCCAATAATTAGCCACGTTTACTAACAGTCTCGCTCGCACTGTATACATTCCAGTTTCTAATCTCAAAGCCGTGTTGGAAATACTGCAAGGGGACTGTAAAATTGTCCTAAGAAACTTTGATTGCGTGACCTCAAGCGGATTTATGTTTGAGTCAAAATACAGAGGGGATCCATACAACATTTGGGCAAGTGACTTTGCTGAAAAGAGTCTAAGGGCCACAACTACATTATGCCCACCTTTCCTCCGAAGGAAGTTTTGTATAGCAGCCGCACTTTTTTTTGCTTTAGAAGCTAAATACATTGTATGTAACTTCCTGCACCCATTAGCCTGAAATATCACTCCTAAGTAGCTGTAATGAAGGACTTGCTCTAGTACCTGGTGGTTTAAATGCCATCGATGTATTTTGGGCTTTCTGGCAAAAGCCATTATTTTCGTTTTCGAATAATTAGCCACAAGTTGGTTTTGAGAGCAATACTTAGCAAGCGAACGCAGGGCCCTGCGTAACCCCACCTGTGTTCTTGAAAGCAGAACTGCATCGTCTGCATAAAGTAGGATTGGGACATGTTTGCTGTCTAATTTGGGTGGATGGTGATCCCTGCATTGTAAGTACTCGATGATATCATTGATGTATATATTGAATAAGGTTGGTGCTAAGACACAGCCCTGTCTAACTCCTCGACTTGTTTTTATAGAGTTTGACAGATGTCCCTGCTCACTGCACTTCACCCTTATACTTGTGTTGCCATGAATCGCCTTTATAAGAAACAATAGTCGTTGGTCAATGGATGCTTTCTCCAGTTTCTCCCATATTAGAACTCTTGAGACAGTATCAAAAGCATATTTCAAATCAACAAATGCTGCGTATAAAGATACAGAGGAATTAGAAGAATATTTGTTGATAAAGTAATCAAGGACTACACAATGATCAAGCGCAGAGCGGCCTCCTCTAAACCCACCTTGTTCGTCGGCTAATAACTTAGTATCCTCAACCCAATCTTGGAGCTTCCCTAGAAGATGGCTTGCATAAAGTTTACTAAGGATGCTCAGGAGGCTGATCAGCCTATAGTTGGCAGGGTCACCGCGACTTCCCTTTTTGTGAATTGGGCAGATGACTGATACCTCCCAGCTCTTAGGGAACTGTCCTGTGTTGTCAATTATTGTAAACAGTCTTGCCAGGACAGGGGCCCACCACTCCGAATTTGATTTAATCAGGTCTGGGGGTATTTGATCAAGGCCGGCAGCTTTCCCAGATCTTAATCTACTTATTAATGATTTTACCTCACAGATCGATACTGCATTCCATGGGGGGAGGTTATTGCTACTGGCTGTATACCCACTGGATGTATCACTTGTGTCCAAAGCCAGATATAATTCACGAAAATGTTTCTCCCAAATTTCTGGGAGTATGACAGATGGCATATGGGGACTTTTAGAGCAACTGGACACTAAGTTCCAAAATTTGGAATGTTTTTTTTTTTTGCTCAATTGCTTGACTTAGCTGATCCCAAGCTCTATTACATTCGTCAATCTTTTTGTGTTTAATTATCTTTTTGTATTGTACCTTGGCTATAGATAGTTCAGTCCACAGGCTATCCGTAGGGTTTAAACGATATTCTCTATATTTAAGTCTCAGGGCACCTTTTGCCTGGAGGCACTCCTTATCAAACCATGATTTACTTTGAGTGCCCTTGGCACTTCCGTAGCGTTTCTGTTCAGTTTTATTATATCTACTTCCATCCATGCCTACCAATACTCCTATCTCTCTCTAATCCTTTTTTCTTTCGGCTGCTTTTGCTAGTAATTTTGATTATTACCGAATTCAAAGTATTCCCTTTTTAAGTTTATTAAATTTCTCTTTATTTGTTCAATTTCTTTATTTATAACTTTTGCTTTTAATTTTTGTAATTTGTCAAAAGTTACACTATCTTTTGTTCTAGCATGTTCAGTCTGTAATTGCTTTATTTCTTCCTCTACTTTTTTTTGGTGTTCTTTTTTAAAAAAAATATTTTTATTATTTTAAAATAAACTCACATATATACAAACAAGCATGCATAGGGGAAAAAAAGAGACCTAAAAAAAACCATACAATTACAACATAATAGAAACAAAGAATCTCCCAGATTCAACTTGCAACATCCTGGTAATACAATATTTAAATTTCTTATTTTTGAATATGAGATAATGTGCTATACAGTTGGATCTACAGATGGTAAAAGCTTTACCTCTCCTCCCTTCTATCTTTCCCAAAATTTACAAATTTCCGGGCCTGGGCCGACATTATTTTCTTTGGGTAAAGCATATGAGATGAAAGGCTGCCATGTTTCCCAAAAGCTACTTTTACTCTTCTCACCTCTTTTTGCTTTCATTTCTATAGTTAACTTTTCGTTCAATGCTAGCTGCCATATATCAGAATACCATTTCTCTTTATTAAATGTTAATTTCTCTTTCCATTGTTTAGCAATAATTTGCCTTGATACTGAGAGAAGTGTTATCAATAGTTCTTTCTCATGACGATTTAAGTTTACCTCATCGGTCTCACTTATTATAACCAATTCTGGACTTAAATTAATTTTTCTTCTTAATATCCTGCTTACTTCTATTTCTATTGATCTCCAAAAAATTGAGTGTACTGGCATTCCCACCACATATGTATAAAAGTACCTCGCGGTTGTTGATCTGTTTTATGCTTTTTCATTTGTTGTAGTCTTGTTGTAGTCTTACTGGCGTCATGTACCATCTCCACAGTATCTTGCTATTGTGCTCTTTCTCCCTTATGGATAGCGAACACATGATTCTTTGAGACCACTTTCCTTTCCATTTGTTTTCATCTATAACTATACCCAGGTCATCCTCCCAAGTTTGTCTCAATCAATTCTGTATGTTTTTATTAAAATTTAGGTATTGGTAAATTTTACCAAGTATTCCTTGCATATTTCTTTTCCCTTTCCTCACATCTTGAACTAATTCTTCAAATGTTGTTAAATCCCTCTCTTCTACTGGATTACCTTTATTTCTCATTTTCCTGTCCCAATATTCCACCTGCAGTTTTTGATACCAGTTTAGTTTCAGATTATTATAAATTTCACTTCTTATGTGTTCACTACCACACTTATCAAACCACTCCACCAACAATAGTACTTTATTTTGCTTCAAGATATCTCTTGTTTGGATTGTTATTGGTATCGGACAATCACTGATATCTAATAACTCAATAATTGGGGACCACTTCGGGGCCATTTTATTCTTTAAAGTTTTCCAAACGTTGTATGTCATTTTCAACGTATAATTATCAATTTTTTGCTGAGGCGATTCATTTCCTAAAATAAATTCCCCCTTTAACTTACTATATTCAAGCCAATCTAGCTCTGTGCTTTCTATTTTTACCTGACTTAGTCTTTTCACTATTCTTTTCAAGTGAAAAGCATAGTAATAATTCTTTACATTTGGTAAGTTTAACCCTCCTTCTTTTTGTTTCATATACGACAGGGACTTGGTTAACCTGGGACTTTTCCCATTGCCACAATATTCATTTATCATATTCTGCCACTCTTTTAAATCTTGTTGATATATTTTAATAGGGAGATTCTCAAACAAAAAATTAGGTTTCGGTGTTATTTTCATTTTATAAGTGGTTATTCTTCCAAACCATGACATTTTTACTTTCTTTAAACGCACTATTAATTTTTTTACTTCTTGCTTTAATTTTATGAAATTTAATTTGTATAAATCTTTGACTTCCGCTGAGATGTATATTCCTAAGTACTTCATTTGTTTCTTAACTTTAAATTTATAAGTATCCATTAATTTTGTTGTTTCTGTCTCTGTTAAGTTACATACTAACGCCTCAGGCCAGTTGTTCTTTCAAATAGGTTCAGATGATCTTCTATGCTCTTAATTTTAAGCTGAGGATCTTTTATTATTAAAAGCGTATCGTCCGCAAACATCTCCCTATCTTTTTTTTCCCTATTCCTTTTATCGACTCATCTTGTCTAATTGCCGTTGCCAGTATTTCCATCGCCAGGATGAACAAAATAGGTGAGAGGGGGCATCCCTGTCTTGTACCCGCATTTAACATTATTGGTTTACTGTAACCCTCATTTATCTTAATTTTTGTTTGACTTCGCTTATATAGTTGTGCAATCACGTGTTTAAAATTATTTCCGAAGTCAAATTGATTAATTATTTCTTTAATCATCCTCCATTGCAGAGAGTCAAATGCCTTATATATATCGAGGGCCAAGATGCATGTTTTTTTCTTTTGTTTTCTTTAAATGTTCTATAATGTTAAGTAATCTAGCTATCAGCCCCTCCATTTGTCTACCTTTTACAAAACCAGTTTGATCCTCCTCTATATAAAGACTAACAAATTTATTCAATCTCTGAGCCATTATGGCTGAATTTTTTTTGGTGTTCTTTATGTAATTTATTCTTAATCGCTGAGAGTCTAACACATTCACCCCTAAATATTGATTTCATTGTGTCCCACAATATTCCATCAGGTACATCATTTGTATCGTTCAACTCCCATAGCTGCTCCCATTTCTTAATTATCTCATCTTTATCTTTTTGGTTGTTGAATAGTTTTGCATCATATGTCCATCTTCCATAATCTTTTTAAAAGACTCTCTATATTAATATCTAATATTATTTTGGCATGATCTGATTCTTTAATTTTGTCGATTTCAATAGATTCAAAAATATTACATAAGTTCTCAGTTACAAATATATAATCAATTCTGGAGTATGTGTCATGGACTCCTGAATAAAATGTATATCTTCTCTCTTGTCCTCTAATTGTTCTCCAAACATCATATAAAATTAAACTTATCATCCATTTATCTAACATTCCTTGGGAATTACTTTTATATCTTGATATATTAATAGTATCTATGTTTGATCTTATCTGATTGAAATCTCCTGCAATTATTATTTTCTTTTTTAATTTTTTTATTTTATAACATATAACATGCAACATGTAACATATAACCCTCCACCCACCAACACGCAACACTCAAAAATCTCATCCCCCCCCCCCCCGCCAGGTTAATTATTGCCTGGCTGCTCCCATTTAGGGAATGGGGGAGGAGGAGGGAGAGCCCATCCCTTCTATTCTAAATTCCTTCTTTCGCTATTCCCCATCTCCTCTTATTTTTCCTCGATTTTAATTATTTTGGTCCCTATTCTATTCATATTCATATTCCTAAATTGTTAACACGTTCTTGCCTGTGCCTATTTATATTTATATATTATTTTTACTTTTGGCTTTATCTTTGCACCAGACAATTCTGCATCCTTTTCTTCTCTTATTTCCCCTCCACTTCCATAACCCAAAGGTTTCTCCCTTTGTTTCTCCCTTGAATGGTCTCTCCCCTTTGCTTGATACTCCTCTTTCCCCTTTGATCCTTCTGAACCTTCTCCATAGAGATTTTTTACCATTTTTCCCAGTTTGGGTCTCCCATTCCTATAATTTTTAGTAATTCAAGTTGTCTCATTGCTCCCTTTGGGTCCTCTGCTCTAACCACCTTCCCATCATGAAGTATCTTTAAGAAGATAGGGAAACCCCATTGATATCTTATATTGCAATTAAACAAAATTTCAGTTATCAGCTTCATCTGTCTTCTCCATTGAATAGTCTCATTACTTAAATCATGATATACTTGTACTTTTACGTCTCCTATCTTTAATGCAGAGTCACCATGCTTCCTTAAATAGTCCATTACTTGATCATTTTATAACCTGATATAAAAGTAATTATATCTCTGGGGCGTTGACCTCTCTTGAAACCGACCTTAAAATTGCTTCGATCTCTTCTTCTTTAATTGGGCCAGATTCCAAAGCAAAGGTTTGTAACCATTTAACCACTTCAATTTTTAAATTGTCTTTATCCATGTCGGGGGGGAAACTTAATCCTGATGTTTTTCTTTTTCAATTGACCCTGTAGCTTCAACAATTGCTTAAATCTTTTGTCCATAGTTTTTTCATGCCTTACTGCAATCTCCACCAAGTCCTTAACCTCTGACTCCAAAGTATTGGTTCTCATGTTTAATCCAGAAATTGATTTTTACAGAGATTGCACTTCCTCCCTGACCACCTCTTTAACAAACTGTTTAATTTCTTTTTTATCTTCATTAGATTTTATAGTTATAAAGTCTTTTAATTCCAACAGAGTCAGATCTCCACTCGGTTTTTCCTTAGGGGATAGTCTTGCATCCATATTTTCAGATTCTTCTTTGTTTATTGGGCTGTCATCTGCACTGACAAGAAGTCTATATGCTTTATCAGATACAGTCTCTTTTTTCCAGACTCTCCTCTTCATTTATTTTGATCCACCACCACTGCAGTAACTCTTGTAAAAAAAAGTATCTTACTGTTGTCTCTCTTCCAGTACCTGATATTGTTTGCTCAGCAACTTGCAGCTATCAATAGTCCAAAAATATTTTTTCACCAGCTACTAAGAGACTGCAGTTTTATTTTAATTTACAACCACAAAGCTTTATTTTATCACAAAAAGCACCTGGCTTTGTGCCAGTTCTGTCGGCTCAGCCCAATATGGTGGTTCCTCCCTCTGAAATTAGGACGGCAACAAAAAGAAACAGCTTTAGTGGATAAACTGTAAACTTTTCCAAACCAATCTTGGATGAAGCCTTTTCCTCCAAAATTGTATCAGAGGTAAAGAGGTGAAAAAGAAAGTCCTCACAGCAACAAAAGGGAGATGGCAGTATAATGCTTTAAAAGCCTTGCAGTCAAAGGCCTCTGCTTCTTAGCACTTTTCTCTCCAGTATTTTTCAACAGAAGATTTATCAGCAAATAGTTTTTCAACAGGACCTTCAACACCTCCCACAGTACCTTATCATCCAAAGCACTGCAGTAGCTATCTTTTGGCAAGTTCCATGGTACTTTTAACCCAAATAGGACCTTTTTTCTTTGTCTGGAGAAGGAGATGACAGAAATCACTCTAACCAGCTACCTTAGGCTCCTCCCTCCTCCGCAATTATTATTTTCAATATATTTTCTTTAATTATCATTTGATGAATATTTTCTAGAAAAGTTTCCTGGTTGTCATTGGGGGCATATATATTAACAAACAAGAATTCCTCATCATCAATTTTACCTCTTATTATTAAATACCTACCTTCAGGATCAATGATACTTTTGGACTTTATAAAATCCAATCTCTTTGAAAACATAATCACCACTCCCCTTGATTTTGATGATCCACAAGCTTTTTCATAGTTCTGAATCCATCCTAATTTCAAATTGTTATCATTTATTAGTTTTTTGGTGTGTCTCTTGGAGAAAGATTACATCAGGTTTGCTTTTCCTTATGGCAGATTCCAATCTTTTTCTCTTAATCAGATTGCCAGAACCATTAACATTCCAGGATAATATCTTTAAATCTTTCATACTAAATTCAAAATTTTATTAATTAAATCCAGCTTCCTAAAGACATGTGCAATTGTACATAAAAAACAAACCCATATACCCACATAAATTCTAAAAACGACATAAAATGAACAACAAATAACATACATCATCCTACTCCCCATCTTTCCTGCTAAAAGGACCCTTGAAAATCAATGATGGGGAGGGGGGGAGGTGATAGAAATATAAATGAACATCGTGTTTGTCGCTACTAACTTCTTTTAAAATATTTTATCCACTGTATTTAGGATTACCTTACCCACTTAAATCTTTATTACTCATAAATTCCTGACACAGTTAGGGCATCTTTAATGACCTTCCACTCTGTGGTACCTTCATTGCCACTGCCTGGGTCTTCTGACAGGGCCGTGTTGGGCTTTCTGGGGGGAGCAGTGGGGGGGTACCTGGGGTCAGCTGCATTGGCGGGAGGCTTTTCAGAGCAATTAGCTGCACCTTGGGACCCCCTTGCCACCTTTCTGCCATGCCCCAGAAGCCAAACCATGGCATTCCATGACTTCCAGTGCCCGGCGGAGCTTACATCAGTGCCTGGATTCACACCATGGAAACAGGAAGTCGCTGACTGCCAAAGCCCAGCTACCAAAGGTAGGATGGGGTGAAAGTGACTCTTAATACATACACAAGATGGCCAAGTTTCATGGATGGGAGTTTTACTAGAAACTACAAGTAATTACAAGAAGGAAAAAAGGTGGAAGACAGCAAATGAAAGCGCGGCGCCAAAATGGCCGCCGCGCTCTTTGCGGGCCCCCCCCACCCGGACTCAGACATCCGGGTGAGTTAGGGGGCGTGGCCACCCCTCTATAAAAGGGGTGGCCACGAGGCAGCCGAGCTGCCATTTTGGAAAAGCGACGGAGAGGAGAAGTTTTCTACATCGCTTTTTGTCTCTTTCCGAGAGCCGCAGTTGGCTGCAGAGCCTTTGCGGGTATTTTGCTTCTCAATCTCCGGCTTTCCAGCCATCTGGTGCTGATCCCTGGAAAGGGATCGTGCTTTTTATTATGCCTCCCAAGAAGAAGGCTATGGCGACTCAGGCTCGCCCGAAAGGGAGACAGCAGTCGGGTCGGAGGACCGCGACTGCACCCCCGCAACGGGACCCATTATCGGAGGCACCCACCAGGACCGGTGGGATGGGGCAGCTTAGGCCATGGCCTGCGGCTCTCCAGCCTCAGACTGGCCCTACAGGGGCTTCAGCCCCCGGCCCGCAATTGCCGGCCATGGACCTTGAGCATGGGGGAGGGCCTGGTGCGGTTGCACAGCAGGGCTTACCCCGGCCCCTCATGGGCCGGAGTTTTGGGCATGGCCCTATTCGGGACCTGGCTCTCAAGTCGGGGGCCCTGGACCATTGCCCAGTGGGCCATCCGGCCCACCTGGCCCCCTTTATGCAGGGGGATCTGCGACAGTGGATGCATTACTGGCCCATGTAGCTGCGCTAGAGGCATCCCTAGGGATCACCAATAACCCCATGGGGGGGGCTTCACTGCCATCTGGGGGGCCCTTTTGCCAGCCTGCTACCACGACAGCCGCCACTCTCCAGCAGGCGGCCAGTCGGGTTGAGTTGCTCGAGGCGCGCAGGCCCGTGCCCACCGCGGTCTCGCAGCTCCCCGTACATCATGAACTGCAGACAGGTAGTGGTCGGATGTGTCCTCAGAGCTCGATTTTGGTCGCGAGCTCCGACGCCCGCCGTGGGCCGGAACCCCCAGTGGGGGCGGCTCACGGGGGTGCACCCAGTGAGTATCAGGTTCAAGCTAATGTCCCCACATCACACTCCACTTTCGGGGATAGGTTGCAGTGGCCATGGCCTCGTAATGTCGGGGCGGGTGGGCACCAGTTCCCAGCTTACCCGGGTGCAGGTTGGTCCCATACTGGCATAACATTGGGCGGGGGGTTTCCACCCCCGGGGCTACACCGGGTGTCGCAGGGACGGTCCAGGCTTCTCTCCTGATACCCCGTGTTAATACTGTGCCGGTGTCGGCATTGCCGACGGCCGGGTATTCCTTGCCCCTTGGGGATCATTTGGCCCAGGCCACAAGGGAAAAGATTTGGCGGGGGGAGTATGTCGATATTTTCTCCCTATTGAACCGGGAACCCACCAAGGAGGAAAAAGAGGGGCAGGATGAGAAGGACAAAGAGCTGTCTCGCCGTCGCAAGCCACCACGCACCTGGGCCAATTGGTTACCCGCATATCTCATTTATATGGCGGTGTACCTCAGGGCTCGGCCTGACCTGGCCATTCCTATGGTCCAATATTTGGACAATATTTACAGGGCAATGGTGGATTTTCCTGGCCCATCGTGGTTGGATTACGATGAGGAATTTAGAATGAGAGTGCCCTTACACCCGGAGATGAGGTGGGATGAGCCACGTCAGAAACTGTGGCTTTTATACATGACCCCCACGCGCCCGGCGCCTGGGGAGAGGTACCATTGTGGCCATGCGGTCCAGCGAGCTGCTCCAACACAGGCTCCCCGCCAGCTGGCGGGGCAGGGGGTTCCAGCCCACTTGCTGTGTTGGAGTTTCTCGGCCAATGGTGTATGCAATAGAAAACAGTGCCGATACAAACATGAGTGTCCCTCTTGCGCTGGCCCCCACGCCACCGCTGCGTGTCCGCGAGCCGGTGGGTCACAGGGCAGAGGTAGAGGTGGACAAGGAGCGGGCAGACCTGCCACTGATGGAGCTGGTCACTCAAAAGCCCCCTCCCCGGTTAACGTAGCTATGTTGGAGCGGTGGCTCTCAACTTACCCGAGGAGAGAGGATGCTAGGTATCTCCTCGAGGGTTTCCAGTGGGGCTTTCGCATCCCATTCAAAGGGGAGCGGTGCCCCCAAGATGCCCCTAATTTACTTTCCCTGAAGGGTAGGGAGGAGGTGGCTGCCCTAAGTATCGCTAAGGAGGTTAATGCAGGTAGGGTTGCTGGCCCCTTTCCTATGCCACCCTTTCCCAATCTGAAGGTTTCCCCTTTAGGGTTGGTGCCCAAAAAGACCCCTGGGGAGTTTCGTTTAATTCACCATCTGTCATACCCGGCGGGCCATTCGGTCAATGATGCTATTCCTGATGACCTTTGTTCTGTCAGGTATGCGTCATTTGACCAGACCCTGCGCATGGTGCGCTCTTGTGGCCCGGGTACACTTCTGGCAAAATGTGACATTAAGTCGGCATTCCGTTTGTTGCCAGTGCACCCGGGTGACTTTGAATTATTGGGTTTTAAATTCCAAGGGAAATTTTATGTTGATAAAGCCATGCCTTTTGGCTGCTCTATTTCCTGTTCAGCATTTGAACGTTTTAGCACTTTCCTTCAGTGGGCCTTTGTTCGCAGGTCTGGGTCCCGGTCTGTAGCCCATTACCTCGATGATTTCTTGTTCGGGGGTGAACGGGGCTGGGACACGTGTACGCATCTCCTCAACACATTTCAGACGCTAATGCAGGAACTCGGTGTCCCTTTAGCGCCCGAAAAGACCGAGGGCCCATCAACTAAGCTCACATTTCTGGGTATCGAAATTGACACGGTCTCGCAGGCATCCAGGTTACCCATGGATAAGGTCACCCGGATCACTGCATTGATTTTGGCCTTACTGGCCAAACACAAGGTGTCACTTCGTGAAGTCCAGGTTCTCCATGGTCACCTTAACTTCGCCTGCAGGGTGGTCACGCCTGGCAGAGCTTTTGCTCGATGCTTATGCGACGCCATGACTGGCCTATCCAGGCGCTATCATAGGGTCCGACTGAACAAGGGCATGAGGGCTGACATGTTGGTTTGGCTTAAGTTCCTGAGGGACTTCAACGGGGTGTCATTTTGGAGATCTGACCTTTTGGTTTCCCCTAGGTTCCAGGTTCAGTCGGATGCCTCGGGGTCCCTGGGATATGGGATTTACTTTGAGGGGAGGTGGGCCTACGGCCGATGGCCTCCAGCATGGCGGGGCACGGATCGTCTACGCGATCTTACATTCCTTGAGTTCTTCCCGATACTGGGAGCTTTGCTGCTATGGGGTGAGGAGTGGGCCAATTCAGTGGTTCATTTCTGGTGTGACAATGCTGCGGTAGTGCACATTGTCAATTCCCAGACATCTAAATCACCCAAGGTCATGGAGTTAGTTCGCCAGTTTGTGTTGCGCAGCCTACGCCTCAATGTGCTCTTCAGGGCCAGACATGTACCAGGTATTAATAACGATATTGCTGATGCTTTATCCCGCCTGCAGATCCCCCGGTTCCGCGCCTTGGCTCCGGACGCAGAGGAATTCCCCTCGCCGCTCCCGGACGAGATTTGGTCGTTTGGCAAGGAGAGGTGAACCGGGCGATCGGCATGTCGCTGGCGCCCCACACGCGTAAGGCGTATCACCATGCATTCAGTCAATTTTTAAAAAATTGTGCACAACTCCGGTTGCCCGAAGTCTGGCCCATTCCAGTTGAACACGTTCTTCAATTTATGGTTTACCTACACAGTCTGGGCCTAGCTCCCTGCACCATAGCATCCAGGCTGTCAGCACTGGCATTCATGGCCAAGGTGAGAGGTTTTGCTGACAACATGACTGATTTTCGTATACGACATGTTTTGGAGGGGTGGACACGGGAACGTGGACGCCGCCCAGACACTCGCCACCCTATTTCTCCAGGGGTTCTTACCCACCTTGCACGAGGCTGGCATGACCTGTGTTTTGACAGGTATGAGGCAGCTCTGTTTCATGCGGCTACCACGGTGGCCTTTTTTGGAGCGCTCCGCATCAGTGAGTTGGTGCTACTGTCTAAGGCGGATGCGGCTCGTAGGGCACTGGAACTCGAAGATGTCTATGTCTCCAATGAGTGGGCTCAGTTGAGGATACGGTCCTCTAAAGTGTAGGCAGTGGTGTTAGACTGCTACGATGTTCCATTGCAGACATCTGTCCGGTTGGTGCCCTACAAGAGTTCCTTGCAGTGCGGGGCACGCACCCTGGCCCGTTTTTCTGCCACCAAGATGGGTCTCCCCTTACTAAATTTCAATTTTGGAAGGTGACCGGTAAGGCACTGTCCAGTGTTGGCCTCCCCGGGGCTCGTTACGGCACCCATTCTTTTAGAATAGGAGCTGCTTCTACTGCGGCTGCATTTGGGTACTCTGAGGCTGATATACGCCATATGGGGAGGTGGGGATCGAAGTGTTTTGAATTATATGTTCGCTCTCTTCAAGTATGAGTACCAGATAAGTCACTGTCCTGTCTTTTTTATCTTACAGACCCTGTGTGTCTTCGCACACCGGTGGCAGTATGGCTGGTGGGCCGTAGCTATGTGCACTGGGCAGCGCAGTACGCTGCGGCAACAGAGTGGGGACCCCAGCTTGGACTACGTGCCTCCGCATGTATCAGGTGGTATGGTAAGCACGGAATGTTATGGCGGGAACTGTTGCCATTCCTTTTCTCCATCAGGGATGCTGAACCGCCTGATGTCCTGGTGCTGCACCTCGGGGGCAATGACTTGGGCCAGGTCACTGGCCTTTCCTTAAAACATATGATCTGCAGTGACCTAGCTTATTTGCATTATGTGTGGCCTGCCACAACGCTGCTATGGTCGGACATCATACCGCGTCACGCTTACAGGGGGGGTATCAACCTCCAGGCCCTTGACCGTGCTCGTCGCTCGGTGAACAGGGCAGTGGCCCGGTTCTTTGCTGACAAGGGTTTGGGGCGGGTCATCCGACACCCCACCATTAGTCTCCAAAATTACGATCTTTACACAGGGGATGGGGTCCATCGGTCGCCCAGAGGTATGAACCTCTTTTTGGAAGATTTGCAAGCAGGCCTGTTGACCGAGCTGATGGTCTGGGGGGGGTGAGTCTTTATTAAGCCTCCCCGTGTGGTGGGTAGCACTGGTAAGGTAAATATTTATGACCCACAGGTATCCGGCAGGTTCGCAATTGACTGGCCAACACTAGATAGATACAAGTTTGTTAACGTTGACCGGTCAACGACGAACCAGGCAATGGGGTGATGGCAGGAGCTCTTCAGCATGCATCACCCCGTGATTTGACGGATACACGTCAGAGGGTGGGGTCAGTAGATAGTTTATTGACTACGGTCAACAATTTGTTTGTTGTAAACAAACAAATTGATACAAATGGATACATTGTAGCCAATTGCCATTGGCAATTTTGGGAGGAACCTTACCAGTGTTACTGCGGCCTGCTTGCCTTAAGAATTATAATTGGCTGAGTACCAATTGAAATTTATAATTCGGACTAGGGCATGAATCAATAAATGTGGCCCAATGCCGTTATCCATATATACCGGTGTCTGAGTCTTTTTTGGGGGGTGCGCCTGCAAAATACCAATGGAGCTCCACAAAAGCTCCGAGTGGAGCTAAAAATGAAAAAGACAGATATAGACATCTATATATGAGCACCCATCATCTGTCCCAGCTCCTGCCAACCTAGCAGTTCGAAAGCAAGAAATTGCAAGTTGATAAATAGGGACCACTTAAGGAAAAGATCTTGGGGACATGAAAGGAGCCTCATTTGGGCATCCCCTGAACAGAGTTCCTCCAGCAACACCCAGAAAGCACCTTTATGGGCTTTTGACACAATAAAAAAGATAGGAAGTGAAGTAAGGTAAGGCAATGAAGGAAGAGTACAGACAAGTAGCATAGAATTGCAGGTGTGGTGTTAGGAAGGTATGTGTGTAGCGAAGGTCAGAGAAAAGGAATAGTGGTTCAGCTACTATTATGACAATGGAAATATAATAAAATGTGACAGAAGTGCTCAATTCATACTTCAGCTCTGTCTTTTCCTAAAAGGTAGTATACTCCTCCCCAGGGAAATGTGAAGTACAAAGTGGTGGCAGAATTGCAGCTTGAGAATGGTAAATCAAATAGTCATGGAATATTTTATTATGTATTTTATTAATTTGAATCACCAAAGCTAGATGAACTGTTGGATCTGGGCCGCGAAGCGGGTTGTGCAAGCTGGATCAGAACCGTGAAGCGGCCGTTGGGTCTTGGAGGAGACTGGTCAAGCAAGACACACGAGGCAAGATGGAGCGAAGACAGTGAACTGCATCCAAGGATATTGAAGGAAGTGGCTGAAGATATCTCACTGTCTATCTTTTGCTTGAAATCATGGAGGATGGTTGAAGTGCCAGGTGGTTGGAAGGCTAACATTTTCCTTGTCTTCAAAAAGAGCAAAAAAAGAGAAACCAGGGAACTAAAAACAGTCAGCGTGATATCAATCCCAATGGTAATTCTGGATCAGATTATAAAATGGTACTTCTACGAGCACTTTGAAAACAGTTCAGTAATAATTCGAAATGGATTTCAACATGGATTTCTCAGGAACAAATCCTCCCACACTAATCCTATCTCATATTTTCATTAGGTAACTTCCTTTACAAATAGTGGGAATGCTGTAGATGTAATATATCTTGACTTCAACAAAGCCTTTAACAAATTGCCCCATTATATTCTAATAATCAAGATAACTATGTGAGACCAGGATAGCACAAGAAACATTTGGATTCACAGCTGGATACACTTTCTCATGTATTTTTGACATTCTTACAATTTGTTTTTCAAAGAATTTATCCACATTTTCTCCTTGATTGAGCATGTTCCTTTTGTTCCCCCTTCCCCCTCTAATAATATTAATTCATATTCTCTCAAGCCCATCTATCTATCTATTTTTATGCAAGGAACTGTGTTTGTGACATACACTGTTATTTCACCTCCATTTCTGATCTTTTTGAAAATTTTATACCCTTTAGTTGTTGTATTCTAGTTATGCTTTCTTTCTTCTTTTATTTTGCAATAGGATATTGTATTTTTTTATTTGGTCTTATTTGCTATATCACCTGAATGGTGTATAAGCAAGGAGCATATAGGTTAATATTTAAGAATCAATAAACAAAAATCAGTTGTCTTACACTACATCTAGTTAGGTTAATTTTCTATTTTGACTGTCAGTAGCTAGAACAACTAGGACAATAGAAGGGTAAGCCTTCTGATAACCTTTCAGATGTTTTTGATTTATAGTTCCAGTCAGCATAGACATTGTACAATAAAGGAGTTGCCCTCTCTTATCCCAAGACCTCAAGCAGAGTTGTTTCAAATCACCCATTCATTTTATATTCCTGACTGGGAGGCGGAAGGTCAGCAGTTCGATTCCCGAGTACTGCAGGATGAAATTAGCTCCCATCTTTGTCCCAGCTCCTGCCAACCTAGCAGTTTGAAAGCAAGAAATTGCAAGTAGATAAATAGGGACCACTTCGGTGGGAAGCATACCTGTCAACCCACGGCTCCGGAAAAACGGGACCTGCGCACACCGCTTGTGCGCAGGTCGCTTTCCACGCATGCGTGGAAGGGTTTTACCTCTTCCATGCATGCGTGGAAGTGCTACGCCGCTTGCGTAGGGGCTGCGCAAGCGGCATAGCACTTCTGCGCATGTGCAGAAAGCGTTTTTCCCCACTGCCAAATTACGGGGTTTTGGCAACGCAGGGTGGGTTATGACGTCAATGGACGTCAAATTACGGGGGTTTCCTGGCCAAATCGGGAAGGTTGACAGGTATGGTGGGAAGGTAACAGCGTTCCGTGCACTCCGGTGTCTAGTCATGCCTGCCACATGACCATGGAAACGTCTGCAGAAACAGACAACGCTGGCCCTTCGGCTTTTAAACAAGAGATGAGCACTGAACCTTAGAGTCGGATACGACTGGCTTTCGAGCAAGGGAAACCTTTTCCTTTATATAAGTGTACTTGCAGTTGCTTTTTTTAAAATTAGAGATGGTAGGGACAGCACTTGCAATCTTGTATTTGCAAAGTTTTGTTTTCCCAATAATTATTAGGTTCTCTCTCTTTTTTCTTTAATTATTAGGTTCTCTCTCTTTTTTCTTTTTTGTTAACACTATTCTTCCTTTTTCTGAATCCAATTTGGCAGTTTATTGTAATCCAACTATAATTAAAGGGATTCTTTCATTCCCCCATTAGTGAGATTTTATAAATTCAACCAATCAACATATGCAATAATTCTAATCACAATCATAATCACAACAATGGCGCAACATACATTTACCCAGAGGTTAGTCTGATTGTACTAATGAGGTTTATTGCCCAGAAATTATGCACAGGAATGCAGCCTTAAAGCATAACAATACAGTCTTTCATCTGTTTACTTAGAAGAAATATTCAGTAACTAGAATGTCCACAATTCAGATATGGATTTTTTTAAAATGTAATTTATATTCCCCATCATATTACTTACTTTCTATTAATGTTTCAGAGATTAAATCCAGAACAGATGGGAAATAGGGACAGTAATACAAATTCTACGCTTTTGTAGAATTCAATGATTTTCACTAGAGAAATGTTGAACAAATGAACCTACTATTTGTTTGTATCATTTATTTGCATCATTTATATTATTTGTTTCATTTGTATCAACAGTGGACTTGCAATATTGATAATTTTTTTGAGCATTCTATCAAGTGGTCAAGATGCCGACTGGAAGGTGGCAGGTCAGCGGAGTCTAGCCATGTTATCTGGGATCGGTTTGTTACCAGAAAAATGGCTACTGGATACAGTTACAACTTCGGTTCGAGTCACTGGTGGAGCCCTTCTCCCAAGAACGAGGAAGCGTTTAATATAGGCAAAAATTAAAATTGGTTTATTGAAAAGGGGTTTAAGCGTCACTGGCCTGGTGCCGGGAAAAGCCCTAGTCTCAACCTTTTTGCCTATTAAAGTCCCTTAAGTGAGCAGCTCTTTTTGGTTCCGATGTCTTGCGTGCAAATGTGCTGAGAGCGCTCCTGACATTTTCTATCAGGAGATTTTTATACCCTCCACCTAAGGGGGCTCAACTAGTTCTACTGCTAGCTAACAAGTTTACAAAACAAGAGATTTACAATGGTGAACAAAAATCCGGCACCAGACTCTTTTGTTACATTAAAAGGTCAATCATACAGAGACAAAACAGGTCAATTACATAGAACAAAAGGTGATGGGTAGAGCAATTGCCCTGGAAATGACAGAGTTCATAGTTTAGCAAATTCAGGTTGTGACATCATTCAGGTGACATCCAATGGGCACCAGGATTGTAATTTGGCACAAATCAGAAGTCCAGATTTTGAATCCAGGTTGAGAATTGACCAATAACGAAGATGGGCATCCTTCAGACTCCCCTGAGTTGGAGCATTGCTTGAGGCTCTTGGCAAAATTCCATTCCCACCCAGCAATTAATCTATCCTGAGTCAGCCCAAGCACTATCTACAACTGAATACAGGAGGGGTCCCAAAAACAATGAGCATGCCAGGTGCAAGAGTAAACAAAACAATACAACAAGTAAACAGAGGAATCAAGGTGGCTTTTCTTGGGGCAAAATGTTAAGTGATGGCTTCCTGTGGCATTGAGCCTTCCTGGATGCTTGCAGGAGGTAGGCTGAGGTGCAAGAAAAGATCCTGATTTGAGATACAAACAGAGCATGTTAAAATCAAATCTAAAATATTTTAGAGTCTTTTTTGGGGGACATAATCTATACAAAGGAAATATGCTATCTTGAATAGAACAGTTCCAGGTATTCGAAAACATTTTTATTAAGTTACCTCATATCCCAGGTATAACTGCCAATGAAATAATATTTATTAGGAATGAAAGGGGCCAAGTCTGTTGTGTCAACTCTTGCAGTATATACCTTCAAGCGTGTGTGAATGGGTGCATGGTCAGAGTGGTGCTTGTGTACACATAAGCCTAATCAATTCTAAACATGTGTGGCAGAATAAAGTGAGTGAAATAAGTTTATTTGAGAGGAATAAAATGGAATAAGTTTAATAAAAGGGGATAGAAAGATAGAAATAAAAGACGGGGGGGTGCATTTTCTGAAAATGGGGTTACAGTCCTTCCCCCATTCCTCTCATGTCCAGACACAGTCTGGCACATGATGACTGGTCTGGCCTGTTAATGTGGGCTGCCCTTTCTCCTGCATGTGCACGGCTGCACACAAAAGCTCCCAGCGCGTGCAGAAGAGAAAGAGACAGTGAGGCTGGTTGCCACCAATATTGGTCTGTCCACATGTGTTTCTAGTGGGGATCCGACTTTTGCACATTAATCCTGATAAGTTCAGCTACCCAAGTAAAACCCAATGAGAGAAAAACAATACTGATACCAAATCCTTTCTCCCTTAGAGCCAGAGAGAGGGCTTTTCATTGCAGTGTGTTCTGTATCCAGGTCTTCATTACCTGTGGGGGGGAGAGAGAGAACACACACGTAGCACCCCCACCCCCATTCTTTTCCCAAATGTTGGAATCTAAAGATACTTTATTAGCTAGTGGGGCTAATGACACCCCTCACTCCACTAGATGTCCTAGCAAGCTGCAAAACATGGGGATATTGAAGTTTCTTTGAATTTGTGCTATCCGTAGGATGAGAGAAATAATTCTAAGGTGCGAAGGATACACTTTCCATGGAAGCCACTCATACCAAAGTTTCATGAAATCCATACAAACATGACCTTTGCTGGCTTGCAATGTTAAAATAGAATACACAGATCACCCTAATGCCTTCCTTTAAAGGACACTGGCAAAAGGAAAATGAAGAAAATGAGAGAGAACAAAATTTCTAAACTAAGCAATTAAATAATGCAAACAACTCACTTTATATATTTCAGCAAGGCCAATTATAAACCCACAGGAAGCTAATTTGGGGAGTATACACATTCAACACACACACCTTCTGAAGCACACCCTGAATTTTCCTGTTATAGAGAAAATCAGGGCCATTTACTTAAAGCCTTAATGAGGCAAAAAAAATTATATGCAGTCCATTATTCATAGACTGATTTTGTCTCATCAGCTGCCAAGGGCAATGTGAGACCATTAAAAATTCATTGCCACACCGTGTTGTAGCTTCCATGGTCAAGGGACCTGGGTTCAAAATCTTAGCTGCAATCACAAATCTGATATTTCAAGTTCCAATTTAGGTTAATTACTGGGGTTCTCCTTATGCCCCTGGCAATGTTGCACAGAGTCAACCTTTTACAACAGCCAAAAGTAGATCATATGTGTTCTAACACTTATAACATGCAACCATGGTGTGTATGCATCTAGGTTTAAACCTTTCATTATAACAGCAATTCTCATTTTCCTTTAAACAACCAAACTTTCCAGGTGAAAAGTACCGTGTACATGAAAATATTCCAAACATAGGCAATTATTGGCTTTTATAGACAACAATTATCCGTGCCTAAGCATCTCAGTGTTAGCGACCTAGTTCCAATTATACAATAAGTAACATTTCTCCCTTCATTCAGACAAACTCTTAGCTAGTACTGCTTTCCAATCTACTGCATGCCATGTACGTGGCCTTTAGACATTCTTTACTATTTTTACTGCAATACTGCTAGCACACCAGCTTTCCTCCTCAGAATGGTGAGGGTGAGCTCCTGTTTTCCAAATTTAAAGGATCATGACTGTCTATTTGGAACCCCCAGAGCCCAATGTTGTTCTGCCCTAATGAAAGGGGCTGTTTGAAATCGCAGATTGTCTTTTGAGCAGAGATTCCTTTCCTGGATACCCCCACACTCTAACATGTCCCAATCTCTGAACCCTGAAAGGAATTGCAACACATGTGCCATCTTCCTTTGCCATTTTCCCACAGACAGATTTGATGGCACTTGCCATTGGACTTTTGCGCTATGTCTAGGATTTTATTTGGCTACACCAGAGGTCCGAAATTACAGAACATGTGAATGCCTTTTGAGGTGTCCAGGGGAACTCCCCGCCTCGCTGTTTAAGCTTAGACCATATTGATTTTAATTCTTACACAAAAGGCATCTAGGTGTCCCAAACTGCAGTCACTTTCCCTGTTACTTTTTCTAGCAGGCAAATTCCTACTATGGAGTCTCTCCCCCCTTTCATTAAGGATTTAGGTAAGGTCTAGCAGTATTTTGAACAATTTTAATGTTCTGGACCCAAAAGAATCCAAAACCCTTTATTTACTCTTGGAATGTAACAATTGGTTTGTATGAATTAAGGGAGAACATTTATTTTTCCAATTTACACACCATTTGTGATTTTACATTTTGAAAGCCAATTTTGTGAATGCATATACACTTTCAATATAATTTTGGTTGCATACCGATTTTCTATGGAAAAGGGATATTCAATTAATCTATCCCAGTTGTCCTAACTTCTGCAAATCTTAATTTTAAAGAGATCTGCAATACATCATACCAAATTGCTGCTGTATGTTCCTAGTTCCCAATTCTATCCCAATTACTTGAGCTGATGCTATGGCTGTTTAATTTCTACAATTCCCATTTAAGAGAAATTGTCTATAAATAGTTTAGCCACTGCATTTGTAAACCCAAATTTAAGGGGTAGCAGGGCATTTTAATGCATTGTACTCAATTTTATGCCACTAATGGCTACTCGCCATGCTATGGGTTAAATTGCCAGCCCACTGTTCTTTGTTCTTTTTGAGGCAAGGTTTCTTCAAGTTTCAACACTAAACACAACCATACAAACACACAATTCTTTCATTTTCACAAGCATTCTAGGTGCACCTTTAGTCATTCCACAACCATTCAAAACCTCTCCTGCATTCATTCCTATTTGTCAATCTGCATCTTCCTTTACTCCACGTAGAAGGAATATGCTTTGGTCTCCCAAATTTCCTTTTCAGATTTTTGTAGGTCATGCAGTTACACACTTGGAAAAATCTCAGGTGGCTTCAGTTAGTGACCAACCTGGGCACAAATGCTCTTTATGTTGGTTTAAATTTATCACTAACACTCAATTTGTCCCAGGCTGCCTTCTCTTACTGGCAAGCTCCTGGATATTTTATTTTTTTAAAAAATGCATTTTAGCTTAGTTACCCTAATTATATTCTAATAAATTGATACACTACATCCATCCAATTCAGTTTACATTTCTTTTTACTTAGTTTTGTACATCTCTTAGAGGGATGAGAAGTTACTTTCCCTCTAGGCCTTTCAACATGGGTTAACTCTATAAGGGGGCATCTTTATTTGAGATGCATTTTAATCAAATATATGGGATATCTTATTAAAAGAATTAAACTTTATATGGGTCGCTGGGTGGAAATTTAATCCCAAATCCCGGACCTTGCCAATTGTTATGGCAAATTGCCTTCTATGCTTTTAATTTTTTTTAAGGGTTTTATTTGGCTTCACATGTGGTCACTTTCTATAAGTGGGTACCTTTTTTACTTGGGGCTACCTTGTTTACTTGGGGCTACCTTGTTTACTTGGGGCTATTTGTTTACTTGGGGCTATTTTGTTATTTGGGGCTATCTTGTTTACTTGGGGATATCTTGTTTACTTGGGGCTATTTGTTTACTTGGGGCTAGCTTATTTACTTGGGGCTATTTGTTTACTTGGGGATATCTTGTCTACTTGGGGCTATTTGTTTACTTGGGGCTATTTGTTTACTTGGGGCCTGTGTCCCAGTACCATTCCTGTTGCCACTGGGCCCTGAACCTGACCCTTCTCAAAGTTCTATTGCCTGGAGATACATGCCCAAGAGGTCTACAGGTGTGTCTTTCCATAGGGCCTTTTCCAACCCAGTGGCCCTGTTTCTTATAATTTTTGCATCTACCCCATGGAGATTTTGAATGCATGGTGGGCTGGGGGTTCCCTTGGGGGCCCGCCCTTGAATTAGGTTGCCAATTACCTCCGTGGGATGGCTGGAGCTGTGGCATAGGCTTCCAGCCCCTGTTTGGAGGGCCACCCTGTGGCTGGTTGTACACTTGAAGAGCTGCAACCAAACATTTTTGATCACCTGATCTTTGGACAGGTGATTGAAAGGGTGACTTGTTTTGAAGGGGCAACTTTCTTCCCTTCCCTCTATTTATAGACTGGGGGGTCTTTTCTTTCCTGGCCTGTTTCCCTTTGGACTTACTAAACACTGGGGATGGGCATTTGGGTTTTTCCTGCCTCCCTTTAAGGGTTTTTCCACCTATTGACTCTTCCCCAGACCTGTCAGCTTTACTTGACTCTGAGGAGAACTCCTTTTGGTCAGCTTTAATAGTTCTCCTTTCCGTTAAAGGGATACTATTAATTAACCTCCCAACTTCTTCCCTCATCATCTCCTTTAAGCCATTTATGGCTCTGCTTACCATGGCCCCAATGACCTCTGCCTCAATGCCAACAGGGGCAGATGCCATCAAGGAATGTTGGGCTTTGGCTGGATTGCCTTGGAGATCGGGGTTACTCTGGGGAGTTAAGGGGGGCGGAAGGCACATTTCTTCTTCCATCTCTGCTTCAACTAACCCTTTGTTTAAGGGGGGTGGAAGGCATTTTACCTCTTCCATCTCTATTTTGACTGATCCCTTGTCTAAAGGGGGCAGAAGGCATTTTACCTCTTCTGTCTCTAAAGGGGCCTTGCTTTCCTTTACAAAGCACAAGTTCCCAACACAAGGGAATCTCTCTGGATCATCATGCATCCTCATGAAGAGGACTGCATAGGCGAGATCATCAGATCTCCCTAGGGTACTCTCACACCATCTAATTAGTGCCCTTATGTTCCCTACATTTAAGCTGCCCTCTGCGGGCCAGCTAGGTGCCAAAGACTTTTGGGTAGGCCAATCCTTTGAACACAGGAATTTTAGTCTACGCTTCGATAACCCGGATTTTGGACCTGTTAAGTCTTTCCAATTTCTTAGTATGTTCCATAAGGGCGTCCCCTTAAGGGTCACATATTTTGACTTTGTAGGAACACTCAGCTGTTCACCCATGACGTACTGAGATTTTAGTTGCTTTGATCAAAGGCTTTCGGATCACGAGTTACCCCTTTCACCTACAGGGAGCGTTCACCGTTAATTACAACAACATTTGGCTCAAAGTAATCGTCTCTTCTTGCCCTAACACAATTTTTCCAACCTCAAAGTAATCGTCTCTTCTTGGATGGCTACCCAATTGCCCTGCGAGTGACTTCCAGTGCGCTACTGGCCACGACACCCAGAATTTGTGCCTCCTCAAGGGAATCAACCTTTCTTGGTAGGCAGATCAATGGGGGTTTTTCGTAGCTCCGGGTGATGAAGCCGTGCTACTAATTGCAATTTTCCAATTCAAGTCCCTAACGCAATTTGGCTAATACGGGTGATGAATCCGTGCTTAGCTGTTCAATGGTTAGCCGTCCCAGCTGATGAGTTCCGGAACGGCTAAGCAAGGTTTTGGGTGATAAGTTCCACAAAAGTCCTTAACCTAATCTAGACAGAGTTAACAAGTTCATGTACCCGGTGCGTTGCGCAATATACATTACCTGATCCTGCAGCTTTAAATTTCTTGGCGTGATCAAATTGAAGAGTTCTGGGTGGCTCCCTTTGTGATTTCGTCCTTCTTGTGAAAAACTGGTCACTTGGCAGGCACGAAATGCCAGTCGAATCCGAGTCACGGCACCAAAACTGTTACCAGAAAAATGGCTACTGGATACAGTTACAACTTCGGTTCGAGTCACTGGTGGAGCCCTTCTCCCAAGAACGAGGAAGCGTTTAATATAGGCAAAAATTAAAATTGGTTTATTGAAAAGGGGTTTAAGCGTCACTGGCCTGGTGCCGGGAAAAGCCCTAGTCTCAACCTTTTTGCCTATTAAAGTCCCTTAAGTGAGCAGCTCTTTTTGGTTCCGATGTCTTGCGTGCAAATGTGCTGAGAGCGCTCCTGACATTTTCTATCAGGAGATTTTTATACCCTCCACCTAAGGGGGCTCAACTAGTTCTACTGCTAGCTAACAAGTTTACAAAACAAGAGATTTACAATGGTGAACAAAAATCCGGCACCAGACTCTTTTGTTACATTAAAAGGTCAATCATACAGAGACAAAACAGGTCAATTACATAGAACAAAAGGTGATGGGTAGAGCAATTGCCCTGGAAATGACAGAGTTCATAGTTTAGCAAATTCAGGTTGTGACATCATTCAGGTGACATCCAATGGGCACCAGGATTGTAATTTGGCACAAATCAGAAGTCCAGATTTTGAATCCAGGTTGAGAATTGACCAATAACGAAGATGGGCATCCTTCAGACTCCCCTGAGTTGGAGCATTGCTTGAGGCTCTTGGCAAAATTCCATTCCCACCCAGCAATTAATCTATCCTGAGTCAGCCCAAGCACTATCTACAACTGAATACAGGAGGGGTCCCAAAAACAATGAGCATGCCAGGTGCAAGAGTAAACAAAACAATACAACAAGTAAACAGAGGAATCAAGGTGGCTTTTCTTGGGGCAAAATGTTAAGTGATGGCTTCCTGTGGCATTGAGCCTTCCTGGATGCTTGCAGGAGGTAGGCTGAGGTGCAAGAAAAGATCCTGATTTGAGATACAAACAGAGCATGTTAAAATCAAATCTAAAATATTTTAGAGTCTTTTTTGGGGGACATAATCTATACAAAGGAAATATGCTATCTTGAATAGAACAGTTCCAGGTATTCGAAAACATTTTTATTAAGTTACCTCATATCCCAGGTATAACTGCCAATGAAATAATATTTATTAGGAATGAAAGGGGCCAAGTCTGTTGTGTCAACTCTTGCAGTATATACCTTCAAGCGTGTGTGAATGGGTGCATGGTCAGAGTGGTGCTTGTGTACACATAAGCCTAATCAATTCTAAACATGTGTGGCAGAATAAAGTGAGTGAAATAAGTTTATTTGAGAGGAATAAAATGGAATAAGTTTAATAAAAGGGGATAGAAAGATAGAAATAAAAGACGGGGGGGTGCATTTTCTGAAAATGGGGTTACAGGTTTGATCCCGTTGCCCCTGATGAAGTGGACAGGCTCCTTGGAGCTGTGCGTGATACCACTTGCTTACTTGACCACTGCCCGGCCTGGCTGGTTAGAGCTGCCAAGGCAACAACGGACAGTTGGGTCGGTGCGATGGTGAATGCCTCTTTGCGGGAGGGGGTGGTTCCGGCAGTTTTTAAACATGCGCTGGTTCACCCCCTCCTGAAGAAGCCATCGCTCGACCCTACTGTTATTTCTAATTTCAGACCTATCTCCAACCTTCCTTTCATGGGGAAGGTGTTAGAAAAAGCAGTGGCTCAGCAGCTCCAGGGGGTTCTGGATGATACGGATTATCTGGACCCGTTTCAGTCAGGATTCAGGCCCGGTTATGGTACCGAGACGGCATTGGTCGCACTCTTGGATGATCTTTGGTGGGAGCGGGATGGAGGCAACCCCTCTGTCCTGGCTCTTCTTGACCTCTCAGCGACTTTCGATACCGTCGACCACGGTATCCTTCTGGGCCGGCTCCCAGGATTGGGGGCCCAGGGCACGGTGTTGTCTTGGTTTTTCTCATTTCTGGTGGGCCGGACTCAGTCGGTGTCTTTAGAGAGTGGGTTTTCCAGCCATAGGTTGCTCCCATGTGGGGTGCCTCAGGGCTCAGTACTCTCGCCTCTATTGTTTAATATCTACATGAAACCGCTGGGTGAGATCATTTGTTCCCATGGGGTGAGGTATCATCAGTATGCGATGATACCCAGCTGTACATCTCAGCTCGTGGGGACCCGAGTGATGCAGTTGAAGTCCTGACCAGGTGTCTGGAGGCTGTTCGGGTCTGGATGGGGGACAACGGGCGTCAGCTGAATCCTGGCAAGACTGAGTGGCTTTGGGTGCGGGGTCCCATGTTATCCCAGGAGTTGCCATCTTTGGTCGTGGCTGGGACATCTTTGCCACAGTCAGATCCGGTGCGCAATTTGGGGGTCCTCCTGGACTCGCGGCTACTGCTCAAAGAGTAGGTGGCAGCCGTGGCTAGGAGGGCCTTTGCACAGCTTTGTGTCATTTACCAACTGCGCCCGTTCCTGGACCGGGACTCCTTGCTCATGGTCACTCATGCTCTGGTCACCTCCAGATTGGATTATTGTAATGCGCTCTACATGGGGCTGCCCTTGGTGACCATTCGGAGGCTTCAGCTGGTCCGGAATGAGGCTGCCCGGGTCATGATGGGGTGCGGGCGTTATGCTCGCGCCTCACCACTTCTCCGGGAGCTGCACTGGTTGCCGGTGTGCCTCCGGGTGCAATTCAAGGTGCTGGTTTTGACCTTTAAAGCCCTTCATGGCATTGGATCAGGTTACTTAACAGACCGCGTTGCCACAAGGAATTCAGCCCGTCCTACTAGGGCAGACAGGAGGGGTTCACTGATGGTCCCATCAGTGAAAGAAGTACATCTTATTGGGATCAGGAAAAGAGCCTTTTCCGTGTCTGCCCCAGCCCTGTGGAACCTCTTACCACCTGATTTGCGTCTCCACACGGATCTACTCTCCTTTAGAAAGAAGCTGAAGACATGACTCATTCAGCAAGTTTGAGGCATGCTTGACTCTACCAGTCAGGCCCGGTGGCTGATTTAGCCTATGTGAGGGGCTGCCCCCCAGGCTTGGCTATTCTGTTTTAACAGGGCTAGGGTGGGGGTGGGTTGTTTTTTAATGACGATTTGTTTGTGTTTTAATGCTGGTTTTAATTGGGGTGTTAAGTTTGTTTTTAGTTATTGTCATTGAATTGTTTTTATTGTAATTTTTATTATATTATTAGCCACCCTGAGTGGTGTAACCACCAGGAGGGGGGATATAAATGTGCAAAAATAAATAAATAAATAAATACTGCACACGGAATGAGCTCCCGTCTTTGTCCCAGCTCCTGCCAACCTAGAAGTTTAAAAGCAAGAAATTGCAAGTAGATAAATAGGGACCACTTCGGTGGGAAGATGAACAGCGTTTCGTGCAGTCCAGTGTCTAGGCATGCCTGCCACATGTCCACAGAAACATCTGCAGATGCAGACAGGGCTGGCTCTTCGGCTTTGAAACAGAGATGAGCACTGAACCCTAGAGTCGGATTCAACTGGCTTTCGAGCAAGGGAGTCATTTACCTTTACTATACCTAACATGTATGTCTAACAATCTCTCAGGTATGCTGCTGGCAAAATTCCCATATTTAAATGGGAAATATTAATATGTGCATATTACATAGAAAATAGCCAAGATTTCTAAAAAAGCAAAAAGATAGCTGTCATTAATGCAATTAACATTGATGCAGTTGTGTTAAGATCAACAATCTGCAAGCCATCTTTTCTCATCCTGTGGTCCAGACCTGTTTTGGAAACCTCATAATCGGAACAGATTGCTATTTTTCTCTATTTGGTCTCTTTTGGCTCTGAAAGCTGAGTTCTTTAACCAATGGACTGAATTTTCTTCCTCCTTGTAAGGAATCCAAAACCTGGTTTCCTCACTACCAGAGGTCTTGTTCCATTCTGAATGGAGTTACCACCCTTATAGGAAATCAGCTTAAGACCTTTACTGCTTCAAAGTGCATAGAGCCCTTTCTCAGGGGTAGCGAAATCTCTGATAGATTTTCAATTCCTGCTTGTTTCTGCTTAAACGCCAACCAAACTAGGTAGGACAATAGAGCAGTAGTCTTCCATCTTAAGGCAACTGAAAACAAAAATACTCTACCAACCCTTGCTTCCCAAAATGATGAGTTTTGCTGAAAAGTTCAAAGCTTTATTATGAAAAGATGTGTTGAAAATAATACAAAAGTGAAAATGCATTTTAAAATTAAATGGAACAATTCTCTATTTCTTAATTTTGCCCAGTCAAAAAGAGCCATTCTAACCCTGAACTAAGAATAAGCTTTCCCTGAGAACATTCTCTGCCCTTTGCACCAATAGCTAAGCAATACACATTGTATTACAACATAGTTTCTCACCAGTTGATTACTCAGCACTTGATTACTGGCAGCCAAATATGTGAACCAGT